>OW203762.1:55559050-56300786 GCA_934045905.1 Leuctra nigra | reverse complement strand
GGGGGGGGGGGAGCTCCGGCCACCTGGGCGATGGACTATTTCAAAAGCTTATGTATTTAATTATTCAATTATTTTTCAGTCAGATAGGATGAATTAGGAAACTGTGCAAATGTCCACTGCATTGTGATATTCCAGGGGAGTTGGTGCATACGCTGAACATCTCCAAGCCGCGCATTGTGTTCTGCTCTGAGCAGACGGTGCTGCGCATGGAGCAAGCTGCGCGCCAGGTGACGTTCCTCCAGGAGATCGTGGTGTTCGGTCGCGCGGGATCTCACTCGCACGTGCCGCTGGCCTCCTTCCTGCGCAACACTTGTCCCGAGGTGTGTGCGCTTGACGGCGGAAACCAACGCGTTGCGGGGGATACTTTGCTCCAGCGGGACCACCGGCTTGCCCAAAGGTGTCATGCTCACTGACAGGAACATATTGACTACGGTCGGACATTTAAAGTAAGAGGAATAACAAATAATCCCAACTTTTGGTACTCCAGTTCCTTTTAAAAAATGTATTTCATTGAGCTCTTTTACAACTACACAATTGAGGTAATTCAGTTCACATTTTATTACAAGTTCGATTATACCCCATTATCTTACAGATTTTTAATATTATTAATAGTTGTTAAGATAAGCTACCTACCTCTAGTATCATTGAACTCTGGAATACATCCTTTGTGGCTTTTTTTTTTTTTTGTAAAACACTGGCATTATTGTAAAATTATAAAAAATAAGTTAGAGCTTTATTATAAATCGTTGATCATGTTCCCTGGCATCACCTTGCTCATATGAATAACTTAAGAAGAAATAGGTAAATGGTGAAGAGGTGAAGCAGCTGAAGAGAAGAGATGGATGTATGGAAGATCAACGACTCGATTGTTGAATACAGACCAATTGTGTACCTATTTTATGTGCTCAATAAATTACATTATTATTATTATTATATGAGTTCTACTGAACAATTAATCAAATTAATCTGATAATAAGCTATTTATACATAGCTCTTGAGATATGAGAGAGATAGCATTTTTTTCTCAACCAGTACCTAGTCTCAATGAACTCTGGAGTCTGGAATGTAACTCTTTGTAGTTTATATCATTAAAACACACATCTACAATTTGCTTACATCATGCTGCATCATCATCCTTCTTACTAATGTTACCGACATAGTGTGTATTGTTATAATGTGGATACTCAATGTCAAATAATGTGTTATTTATAAATGCAATTACCCCACTATATTCTCTTGGGAGGTGGTTGAAGTAACCTTCATTAGTTAAAGGCCCCCTGTCATTAAAATGCCATTCTAGATCATGTTTGAGGTAATGTAATCACATAAGAGCCACCGTTTGTACGAATACAGCGCCGAAAACCAGAATGCTATGCAATATTCCAATCGGAAGTTACAGCGCGCTCAATTCTTGAAAGTGGAGGGGGAACACGTCACCGCTACGGTAGGCGTAGTTTTTCTATAGTAGAGCTGCTAGAGCGGTATAACAAAATAATTCGGGTTTTTGGTGATAAAAACGTAGATTTTGGATATGTTGTAGAGGAAAAAATACTATTTGATTTGACAAGAGGATTCATTTCACATCTACCCCTGTTAGGGGGTGGCAAGGGTTCAAATTTCGGGGAAGATTTCATATAATAATATCGCGACCCTGCTTCCAACTATTGTCGGGTCAGGGGGTGGGATGATCCCACCAATGTTCTAGGGCACTTGTGTTCTCAGAGCCGACTTGCCAAGTCCAACACTCCACACTTCTTCAATCTCTTCTTCCAGTTCTTCAGCCTCCTCTCTTTCCACCAGCTCCCTCCATCTCTCTCTTTCATATCAATATTAATTCCCACGAATTGTACAAATATAAGACACCACATAAAATGCGATAAATTGTAAAAATGTTCAAATAATATGTAATAAATGTAATGTTGACCAATATTTGTAAGGGGGTGGTAAAATTTCACCCTTTGCCTTAAAAATTTGTTATCATTCACAGTTTAATTTAAGATTTAAAAATTCAATCGATAAATAAAATTACACTGATTAATGATACGATATGTGTTTTAAATTTAGAGTGACCTATGCTCTTCACGCGGTGATAAGGGTTTCATGTTAGGAGATGATTTCAATTAAAAATAATTCCGATTAACTGAACAAAGACTCTAATTTAAATTGTAACAAGGTCCAAAACAATTGGTAAATATAAAATTTAATATTGAACACAATTTGTAGAGGGTGGGGGTTATTATCATCTTCTACATATGAGACAGGTCTACATATATACGGAACAGGTTGGGTGAGTGGTTAACGCTCTGAACTTGTATTCCGGAGGCCCGGGTTCGATTCCCGCGGCCGTCCTTCCTGACTGGGGTTTTTTCGTGGTTTTCCCTCAGTCGACAGGCAAATGCTGGGAAGGTACCCTACTAATAGGCCACGACCGCCTCCTTCCCACCTTCCATCCTTACCTACTCTTCACCATCATCTCCCAATCATTCTCATAATCATTCATCCGTCGCCATTAGCCTCGCTGCAGAACAGTGCGACGTTAAGCCCCAGACAAAAAAAAATTCTACATAATGGACCTCGCTACATTTTATGGCATGCCCAGTGGCATCAATATTTGTACTGCTAATAAGTATTTAATGAAATCTTTCAGCACACGTCTCCCTCAACTTTTAATTCTTGCAACCCCCCAAAGGGGTTAATTAAAGTTAAAGTACAGGTCACTTCAAATGCAAAACAAATATCATAACATAAATCTATTAATTTTATCTAGCAGTTAAATTATCAAAACTTGAAATCGATGCATAAATGGGAAATATAGATAATGTATGAGGCGGGGGTGGAATTTACACCCCTCCCCTCCCTCACCATCCACCATTTTATTGTTTGTGAATACTACATTTTATATTGAACTTATTTTGGATTTCGTTGCAATAAAGTAGGTAGTAACTTATATTTTCTCAATTTATTGTAATTAACATTTAAATGAATTCATCCCCTAACACCCTTACGACCCCTATACGGTGATAGGTCACTCAAAGCGAATATCGTAACAAATATCTATGTAAATTTATCTATCGATTGAATTCTCAAAACTTAAAATCGACCTGTAATTGTGAAAAATAGTAATTATTAAGAAAAGGGTGAAATTTTACCACCCCTTACAAGTTTTGTTTCATATTAAATTTTTTATTTATTATTTGGACCTTGTTACAATTTATCGTACGTCAAGTGGTATGTTTTATTAGTACAGTTCTTTGAAATTAATAATTATATGAAACCATCCCTCAAACTTTGAACCCTTGCCACCCCCTAACGGGGGTAGATATGAAATACCTCCTGGGGTCACAGCAAATGGTTATATTTTCTTAACAACATTTCCAAAATATACGATTTTATCGCCAAACCCCGAAATGTTTCGTTAAATGGCTCTTTGCAGCTCGACTATAGAGAAACCACGCCTACCGTAACGGTGACGTCACGGAATTAGCCGCCTATGGGTTATGTGGGAATAACATTTGAACTAGAGCTCGTAGAGACTACCCGTTTTCAGCGTTGGACTTTTTAGAATGATTTGCACCTTTTATTTTAATGACAGGGGGCCCTAATTTCGAATCAGCATTAATCTTACAAAACAATAGACAGTTTTTGAGTTTTTGCTGCCAGAACACACATAGTTTTTTTGGTCATTAATTACAAGAATACTGCATAATTCTTGATACTTCTCGTTAGTGTTGCAAGAGTGAACATTTTCAAATGTTTGATTTCATGTTTTTTGTGTAATAAAATGTTTTAAATAGGAAAAAAAATATATTTAAAATATATTTATATTCACTTCACTATTTGATGCAATGTGAAATTACAAAAATAATAATTTTCATGAAATTTTACAACACTATACCTAGGTACTTCTAGTGTAAATGGCTAAAAGGAGATTCTGAATGAATTGGTTAACAGTATGCTATTGTTCTTTCAGAGATCCCCGGTTTGGTTCAATGAAGACAAACGAGATATGTTTGGGTGTTTTACCATTCTTTCACGCTTACGGGTTCGTCTCTCAGTTGGCCATGCTTAATCTTGGAGTCACCACAGTTGTTGTTCCCAAATTTGGGGAAGAATCATTTCTACAAGCCATTCAAAACTTCAAGGCAAGTGAATTAGGTTTACTACTCATGTACCCTACAGCAATATGCCGACATTTGATTATTTGTTGTTTTGTCTTTGATAATAAATACCTACAATTTTTAAGAATCTTTGTAAATAATGATTTAAATTCTATATTAACAATCCGTCTATAGACTAGTAGAACAAACTCATATTAGTTGCGAATATCTCTAATGTCGTTATCTTGACACAATCTTTCATGCAATTTAGATGAGCAAATAAAGCTTGAAATAAAACTGGTAAACAGCAAACTGCTTTGGCAAGAGAAACAGGAAACGTGTAGCGATTGCCCACCTCCCTGGAAAAACAAATCAATGGGCGAGGACACTGTAATTATTATCGAGTTCATCCCCGATTATTTTATTGTTTGTGTTGAATCTGTCTCAGGTGACCTTGCTGTTTCTCGTGCCTCCGCTGTTGGTATTTCTGGGCAAGAACCGCTTGGTACCGAACTACGACTTGTCGAGCGTCCGAGACATCTGGAGCGGAGCCGCGCCGCTCAGCCAAGAGGTGCAGAACTTGGTCACCAAGCGGCTCAACATCAAGCACATCCGACAAGGATACGGCATGACCGAGACCACTCTTGCTGTGCTTCTCGCTCCCAGAGACAGAAACATATACGGCTCATCGGGAATCTTGGCACCGGGCACAGAATGCAAGGTAATGATATCATACCTCTTCACACCTACTCGGCTTATATTTTCCTCTTTCATCTGAGAATTAATCTCTGAACAACATCCTCACTTCCTGCTTCAAACTTCTCCTCTTAACGGAGCAAGTTGGCTCAGGCAGGAGTCTGGATTTGAACTCCTCTCTGGAAGTCCCGTGTTTGATTCCAGCAGCCTTCTTTCCTGACAGAGGTTTTTTGTTGTTTGCTTTATTAAGTCAACCATGCAAATGTTTGGGACGGTTCCCAGTTATTTGGCTTCCCAACGTCCATCCATCCTCATTTTCATCTCCTTATCATCATCATCATCATAAGCATTCATCCGTCGCCATTAGCCTAGCGGCAAACAGTGAGATATTAAACACCACCGAAATATATCTTACTTAAACCTCTTGATGATCTGCTTTAGGTAGTGGACCTGGAGAGTGGTAAAGCGTTGGGTCCGAACAAGAGTGGGGAACTCTGTTTCCGCGGTCCTCTGATAATGAAAGGCTACTGCGGCGATGTTCAAGCAACGTCCGCATGTGTCGACAGTGACGGCTTTCTACACACAGGCGACATTGGCTATTACGATCGAGAAGGATACTTCTTCATCGTTGACAGACTCAAAGAGCTCATTAAATACAAGGGATACCAGGTGAGGATGCAATAGGAAGAGTATTCTCGAGAACAAGGCATGCTTGAATAAACCCTGTTGAATTGAACGATAGTTTGTGTTATGTAATGTTAATTTACCCATTCAGGGACATACACAAGCTTCTTTTTTGTTATAAGCGTTTGCACAGGATATTATTTTAAAATTAATAGGTATTGTTGGCTCCTCAAAAAGAAGAGTGTAGGTACGTACATCACATTAATTGGTAATATCAACTAGGTATGTTCGTAGCCGTGAAATAGTGTAATTCAATACTGAAAATGTTAATGTTTTTAAAATCCTACTTATTCACAATTATTTTAAAAAATATGTCAATTTAAAGAAGACGAGGAGGAGACGCCAGGCGTGGCCAGCCGGTCTCCAGTAGTCCTGCAGCCCTAGTGTTGGTGGGAACACCCACCCCCTGACCCATTAAATTGGAACCAGCGGATAGATTATTATTATTATCTTTTACCAATGTACAGGATAGGGCTTTGTACGAGTGTTCAGAACAGTTTAACGAAAATAATTTCAGGGTTTGGGATGGGTTGTTGGCTTTATTTTGTCCAACAGATGTTTAGTACCATAATTTTACTAATTTTCGGGCACTAAACGTCTGTAGGACAAAGTAAATCTGATAAGCCGTTGCAAGCTATGGAATTATTTTCAGTGAACTGTTTAGAGTGCTCAAGCAGGGCCTTATTGTGTTAACAATTACATTGGTGAAAGATATTGATAAAAATCGATAAAAAAAGTTAATTTATTGTTTCTAATTTTAAACAAAAACCAAGTCAAGTGGACCACAATATCTGTGAAAGTTAAATCTTCATCAAAGATAGAAATGTTTTTTTTGTAATAAAGCATAAACTAAAACTGCACCTTGTAAATAAAGCGTATTACTCAATAGAAGAATTTCTAACTGACGGCTGGTAGTAATCTGAATTGTAACTAAATCTTATTCCCAATTTATGCATTAATTATTTTAAGTGATAGATATATTTATCAATACTTATCATTATAAACACTACTAACTGCTAAACTAACATTGTTTACTTAACTATGATTGTGTTATAGCCTATAACTCATTATTAATTACAATTATCAATTTCATTTAAATTGTCTACTATTAGTATTAAAAATATTCACCTACATTGTATCAATGTAACTTCCAAATACCCTAAAAAAGTCAATTTATTCATTGTACTTATGGGTCAAGACTTGAGTAAACATATATGTATGTATACCATGTTATGGAAAATAAACTTGAAACTTGAAACTTAAATTATAATCTTAAAAACATTCTGGTAAAAATGAGATGATTGTTAATTTGTTACAGGTACCGCCAGCAGAATTGGAAGCTATTCTACTGATGCATCCTTCCATCAAAGATTCAGCTGTAATCGGCATTCCAGATGATGATGCAGGAGAACTGCCACTAGCTTTTGTTGTTCTGCAACCTGGCAAACACCTATCAGCGGCAGAAGTAATCAAATACGTAGATGGCAAGTCGACTTTCATGTTCTTATTTTATTATGGATTTTTTTTAAAATTTATTACAGTTATTACAGACTTGCTGCATGCAAGAAATACCTACATGTTTTTAAGCAAATTATTTATGAGTACCATTAATTGCTTGAACCTTGTAACTCACATTATAAAAACACAGAATTAAAATGCTCATAAAACTTTTTTATCATTATACATTCTTTCAATAAAGTTCTAGCTACCTAGAACTTGACCTAGAAGTTCAAATCTCTATCAATCTTCCAAACATTTTGAATGAAGAACACTGCATTAGCATTATTAAATGAATGCCATTTGATTTTCAGGGCAAGTGTCACCACAGAAGAGGCTACATGGAGGCGTTAGGTTTGTTGACATCATTCCGAAAAATCCAAGTGGAAAAATTCTTCGTCGGGAGCTGAGAGAAGTAGTCAAATCTAAACTTTAGCACTGCAGTCTACAGTATGTTCTATTATGCGAGAAGACTTAATGAATGAATGTGTCATGCCACGGGAAGTTTATACTGATTATCAAAAAAACAATGAGTAGATACTCAATTTCTATGTTTCTCATTTAATTATCACCGAAAGAAATAATCGAGGCCTTAGTTTAGAGAAAACTGTAATCTGCACCACCAGTTGCACACTAAGATGAAGTGCATTGCTTGCAGATGCATGCAGTTTTACTCAAGTTTTGAGCAGACAAGATAACTTAGTAAAACTATTCATATTACATTATTTTACTCACTTGGAAAACGCTCTGTGTAACGCGTTGATGAGCGAGCTCCGAAGAATGTAACATCTCCAACCGAAATATTGTAACGCACATAAAACATAATATACATCCATAGTGAATTGAAATACGATCCACTCGATCATTGCAACAGAGAATAGCCATCTATACACTCTGATCCATAAAGAAAATCAGATCTAAGTTGCACTGGAAATTAAATGACGATAAAATCTCTTCTGGCAAATTCTATTTAAGGTGGGATGCCCAAGTAGAGATATCTGAATTAATATGCTTATTTAATAGATAATTTCCTTGTGCACCATATAAACGCAAGAAAAAGTGGGGTAGCCGAACTAATTTCCAAGATATATCATAATATCACTTTATAAATTTGAGTTAGCCCTATCTTTAACATGGCAAGTCGAAAAAACACAGTACCTAATTTTCCTAGTAAATATTAGATTTAAACTATTTTCCCCGATAGATTTTTTCCAAAAACTTATATTATGTATACACCTAGCGGTGTGTATACACCTAGCGGTACGTATTTAAAAGTTAGACACCAAATTCTAAATAATTTTCCGATACCTCCTGTGTTAAAATATCCTCATATTCTGACGACATCATATTGAAAACTCAATATAAGTCGAGAGTTGCAAGTTACAAGACATTTGATGAATCTTTTACATTAAAATATAGTTAAAATGTTGAAAAAATTTATAAAAATTGTAAAATTCAACAAAAAATATTTTCGGAAAATCTACTTGGCATCCCTCCTTAAATTCAATAGTATACTTGAAAAATTTTGATAAAAACTTGTAAAATAAGAGAAAATGGTAGTCTATATGTCCATGCAAAATTTGAACTTAAGGAGGGACAATCAATATAATCACGGTCTTCTTGAAATTTCCACTAATTTTCAAAAATTGCGAATTTCTAGAAGACCGTATCACTAGAGCCAGTTTTAAATGGTGATGCGCGAATTCGCGAATTGTTCTGATTGCACTATTTTCTTCTACTAAAATGTGTATAGATCCCAAATCTACCATTTTTACATCGCGAAAAAAAACGAAATCCAACCCTGATCGCGATATTCAACATTTTCCGCGAAATGACCACGAAATAAAGGTTTTCTATTAAAATTACTGCTTTTATCCCCCTAACAGGTCACACAACAACAAACGAAACCAGTTTCTTTCCATGTGCTACTCACTCAACCCCCTCCCCCTCGCCAGACACTTTGCTACCCACCCTCAAAGTGAACCAGACCAGTCTAACCAGTTGATGATGCCTCCAGACTGCTTTGTTTTGCGCCCCCATCTGTTCAAGGTCGACCGGTTTTCCCAACTCCCCCTTCCACCCTCAACCAGTCGCAACTATTCATCAATAGTCTACTTACACAGAAGGATATTTTGGAACAATTACTGCGCTGCAAATTGTTGGATTGGGAAAGAAAATATCTTGTCAAACTATACATTTTGCGTCATGAAATTTTAAATATTATGTATCATCTATACTAGTATGTACAGAGAAAATGTGGGTTGTGGAATAGACAGTACAGAGCATTAAAGACGCCATTCTAGACAAGCCTATTTCAGTGCTAATAGTGCATGACCAATCCATTCCAATCCCTCCTCCAAAGTGGCATACATGTTTTTCATCAAATTATGGTTTCTGGGGGCTATTACAATGTGTTTTATAACCAATTTAATATCACCACAAAATCGCGAAATCACTCTTCCAGAAAAAACACAAAAAACGAAATTGATGATTTTAAAAACGAATTTTAAGAAATAAAATCACCATTTAAAACTGGCTCTACGTATCACCATGGCAACACAATTTTATCAGTAAAACTGCACTTTTTATTAGGAAAATCGTCGAAATAAAGCAGTAAAACCCTCATATCTCAGTAGATCATCCAGGAATGTGTACATTTAAAACTGTTAAAATTAAATATTGTACTTGATACACGATAAAGTAGTTATTTAAAGAAATCTTAGGGTGGGAAAGCAGCTTAATACACGTTTGAAAATATCAGCATGCCTATTCTTGTATGGTTGCAATGTTAAATTGAAAGAAAAACAGTAACTTTGAAGTGATATATCTCGGAAATTAGTTCAGCTTGTCTACTTTTTCTTGGCATATTATGGTGCAGAATGCAATTTTCTAAATATATGCAGAAATACGACGATTTCTTAGGAAAGGGGAAATATGATGGTCCCTCCTTAATCGGAACATTTTGATTTTCGACCAACTGGAATATAAATAATATTTTAACCAATCGAGGGCAGCTCTCAAAAACTATACACAATTAAAAGTAAGAATGATATTAGTATGTGTGCAAAATTTCAGCTCGATCGGGAAAAAATTGTGACCTGTGGTTTCGGGCCAAACACAAGAAAAAACAGAGAAAGTATCCAAAAGTGCAGAATGGAGTCGCTCGCTCAAAAAATGATATGTTTGGAGATAGCTGGGTTTCTTCTACAAGCAGTGTTAGGGAAGTTCTTTTATAAAAAAATGCTTATAATGTTCCCTTCACTTCAAAATGTATTAACTATTAAAAGCGCAAGTTATTGCATTTAATGTATTGATTAATTGGAATTGAAAGAGTTTCAATTTTAGTTTCAAAATGAGAGGAACTGTGGTAGGTCTATAGTGATGCCAGGCGGGAATATTCCCTTGCGAAATTCCCCGTTCCCGGGAATATTCCCGATTCAGGATTTTTTTTTTTTCTGTTTTCATTATAAATTAAAATGTATTATACATGATTTATTTTCATTATGTTGCATAGCCATGTGAGACACTAATGTTCTCGATATCTTATGACATCTCATTGAGCGAGCGACTCCTTTTGGCTCTTTTGGCACGGACTTCTGATTTTTTTTTTTTTTTTCTGTTACTAACCGATACACAGGTTGCACCGTTTCACCGATCGAACTGAAATTTTGCCCCCAAGTAAACACAAATTATTCTGTTTGCAGACTCTAATTTTTTTGAAATCCATTTATTGGCTCAAATTTAAATAAATATCTCCTGATAGGCTGAAAAATGAAAAATGGTCTTTGATAAATCTGATCAAACTCATATTTTGCATGGTCATTGAGACCAACATTGTCTCTTATTTTACAAATTTGCATCCCATTAAGTTAAGGACGTATGCACTTATTGACATTTTTAATAGCTGTCAGAAATGAAGTATTGAAAGTAATGTTTATCCACTGCCTACTAAATCTGATTTGCTTTCCGTACCAGAGTGTTTAGATGCTATTTTTAAGTTTCAATGAAAAGCAGATACTTTTATGTTGATTGAGTGGATTATATTTCAATTCAGTATGGATATATGTTTTCTGTGCGTTGTGTACGCAATCTGGTTCGGGAATTTGCATGTCCTATGCTCGCTCATCAACGCGTTACACTGAGCGTTTTCCTAGTAACACAAACATGCTTTAATAATGTTTTCTCTTAATGCTCACTCATCCCTGTAGTAAATTCCCAATAAATTCCCGGTTTGGGTAATATTGCCGGGAATATTACATCACTAGGTGGGTCTGTGAATACATATTAGACTTCCAGTGTTTAATAGCAGCACTGGGTGTAATAAAAGAATGTTCATTGTTCAGATAAGCATCGAATGCACACTTCAGATCAATTTGGGCTCAGAGCAATGGGAATATCTCGGAAAACTTCCTATCATCCTAGAGATAAATTCTTCCAAAATAGGAACACGAAATATCACGGGTGGTGCAAGAAAATAGAAGCAAGTTCACTCTGATCGAACAAACAAAGATAGAGAGCTTTATGACTATGTACTTCAAATCTTAGCTCTTTATCAATGTGACATCTCAAATAGAACATTCTTTAGTCGACGGGTATTTTGATAGGAAGGAGAGTATTTGAAAATTTAAATCAAATTGACCATTTCTTCTCCATGAGACAAGTGATAGACCACAGAAATATTAATCTGCCAATTTTATAGTTTTATTTGTTTATAATTGCTACATAAGCTGCATTTATAGGGGAGAAAACATTCAGAGGTGCTAATACAGAAGTCAATTTTACATTAAGATTCATTTTTTTTAACTTGTTTACCATTATATAAAGTATCAGGAGGAATTTTCTCCCCATGTATAATTAAATTATAAATACATGCACCATTATGGAGGTACCTACTTATTGTTTTGTATCAAATACTAAATATATGCACCCTTATGGGGAAACACATTGTTTTGTATCAAATATAGTGATCCACAATATTATTCTCGGCAGAGCCAAAGCTCTAAAACATATGCTACTCAAAGCATTTTGTGCGCTGACAGCTTTTCAATATTTTAAATAGGTAGGTACTAATAATTACCAATTTCAAAAATAATGCCTAGATAATATTATTCCAAGTGATTAACAAGTGATTATTCCCATAATTTCAAACTAAATACATCTCCATACAGGTAAGAATAATAATTATGCCAAGTCATAAAAGTCTCAAAAACCATAAAATAAATATAGGTAGGTAACGAAATTTGTCAAAAGAAAATGTAAATTCTGTGTGTATACAACATTACATAATTCTTCCATACTATCTAACAATGATTACATTTTACAATTAAATTGTTTTTCATTTAATGGAATGCATCCGAGTAATTGAGTTATGGTGAAAATGAGTAATTACACCAGAAGAATGATAGGTTTACAGTAGGTACACTAGGCCAAACAAAACTTGAACGTTGACCAAATTTGAATGACTGCTGGTCATGTCCCATAACCAATCAAAGCTTGTTATTATCATTGAAATGTGAGGTCACCTACTAGAGTGAGACAATGAGATCGCTTAGGCTGACTTTTGATGGTGCGATCTTACATTTATTAGCCTATCAGATTTATCGAACGTTCAAGTTTTGTTTGGCCAAGTGTACTTAAAAGTTTCTGAAACACAATGCCTGGTACGAACTACAAGATAGGTAGGTACTTCATTTGTTCATTGTAAAAAGAAGCTGCCAATGGAGAGATGTATGGATGTAATGTATGGAGAAACTAAATGAGTGTTTGGCGTACCGCATCCGGCAGGGTTTTCAAATACCAAGAGTGATCTTGTCCCTTGCCGGTTGCCAGGACGCCGCCCTTGTTGGGATGCGGCGTGTCCTTGTTGTACGGATAGAGATTTCCATGCATGTCTGTCAACTGACCTCCCATGGCGCTGAGGATGGCTTCGGGAGCGCACGTGTCCCACCGCTTGCAGCCGCCGCTGGCAAACACATACGCGTGCGCCTTCCCTTCCATCAGGAGCAGAACCTGAAGACTAGATTAGATTAGTTTGGTTTAACGGCGCGTCAACGACGAGGTTATATTGCGCACATTAATTTTATATTTAACTTTGTTGAACATAATTGGAGGACATGGGGAGGGGTCGACCTAATTGGCCCGATCCGGGAGTCCAGCAATGGTGGGAAGGCCAGGCCGGAATGGGGACGGACCGGGGGGGGGGGGGGGGGGGAGGCTTTGGGCCGGTGGGACTCGATTTCAGGGGGATCACCATCTCGAGGGGGGAGGCCGGCCCGAGGGGACCGCAAATTCAAGGGAGGGCATGGGACTAGGTCGACCCTGGACTGCACTTGGTTGGGACCAACTCACTATGTGAGCCGGTCCCTTAAGCCTCACCACCGCGTCAAGGTGGCAGTCCATTGGTGAGGTAGAACCTGAAGACAAGACAAGATAACAATATTGGAACTTCTACACTCAAGTGTATGTGTGAGTAGAAACAGCAGCCAAGTATACACTCGAAATGGTTTATCAGGAGCAGGTAATCAGGACCTTACAATACAAATAAAGTTCGTTCACGTTAAGAATATTTCTGACGTTTTAGTCAATCACGTCGTTCATTGGTCATAGAATTCGTTTTAGATCATCCATTGTTGATCAATTAATCTATCACAGTTGTTTGAAGATTCAAATAGGAAATAAACAGCAAACATTTTTCAAGCGTCCATCTTGGAATATTCGAGTGCAATGACTTGCTCTGAGAATTTTCTCAGTGCTAAAAATGTGCCCTCAGAGCGTGCAACTTTGCCAACGGAAAACGAAAAAACCACTCCAGTGAGCACTGGATTTCCCAGTGGAAAACGACACCCGCTCTCAGTGCAACCCAGTGCCGCACCAGTGCGGTCAGTGGAAAACGCTATCAATTTCTAAATCAAAACCTAAGTCATTTTGAGACGACACTTTCCAGTTATTTTCTTTCATTGTTTACATTTGCAGTGAGCTCTTCAAAAGAGCCTTGAAAACAAAAATACATACTGACAGCTGTCATTACACGATCAAAATATCATTATCACACTACAATATATCTAATAATTAACCACTATTTCGATAAATAACCAAATATCAACGTCAATTTTTAATTCTTATTCTCAATTCTTATGAAAATACGGTCTTTGTAGCAAGAAATACTTTGATTTAAAAATAACCTCCCTCGACTCTAGAGCTAATTGTAACCGACCTGTCGTCCATCTTTGCATCGCCTTATAGAGCTACTATGTCATTAGAAGGCTAGGTTTCTAGTTGATATGTCATGTGTTGTCTAGAAACAAATAAATACCTATGAGGTTTTGCTATTTTTGTTGAGTTTCTTAACAGAACTCCTAATACGAAATTTTTTTCAAATATTTCACTTAAAAAAAAAATATTTATAACTTTTAAAATTTTTTTGTGAAATATGTATATTTTAAAAAAAATTTTACATCACTATCTACTATCTAGGCTTAATAAACAAGGCATCACCTTATGACCAGCGCCTCCAACACGGATGATCTCATCGGGATGAAGAGAGTCCAATGCTGCCTGGACCACCTCCGTGGAGTGTGACCGCGTGGTCGTTATTATCCTCTTCCCTTCCGGAGCCATTGTCGGTGTGAATCCTCCTACGCCGATGCCTTGGATGCCCCATATGGTGCGTCCCATCTTCTCGCTGGGGGACTTGTAGTTGTAGTATGGCTGATGGATGACTCCGCCCACCGCACGGTCTCCCACGGCGATGCCAATCAACACTGTCACGTGGTCCAGAAGACCTGGGAGAAGCAATACAAAATACAACTCATTGATCATTTACGTATTCAGTAAATGTTAGTGAACATTTATGTGCAGCAATATCATTGAATTTCAAGAGATCAACTGGAATGGGTACAAGCAAGAAAAATCTTAGCAAACCAGAACCAGAATCACCTATCAAACCAGAATAAAAACCAGAATCACCTAAATATCACCTACAACAGCAAAACATTATGTTTCATCAGATTTATTTCAAGATATTTAACTGTGAACTTTGTTGCCAAAACCGACAAAAGGGTCCCAGCAAGGTACTGCATAATATTTTTTAGGTTGTCTACCTGAAGTAGTGTCCTTACAGCCTCATGCTCAAAAGAATGTTTAGATTTATCGACGCAAGTGCCCAGAGTCTACTGGATTCCGTCCATAAGATTATTAGCTCACGGTCTTGTGGTGTTGAGGATTCGCGTTTTCGGGCTAACCAGATGGCAGCACTTTCCACGCCGCTATAACCACCATGACAATGCGCAGTGACCCGCATTGGTTTGTTTACGTTGTTTGGTGTCATGGCGTCATAACGGATTCGAAATGTCAGTGAAGGTGTAATAACTTGTGAGTTGTGTTGTTTACGTTATTACTTTGTTATTACTTCATTTTATCATTTCCACCAGATTCCTTACCATAATTGTGGTTCATTTCCGAAGATAATAAATACTGCCTTTCTGATCAAAATGACATTGATAAGATCAATAACAAAAGGCGGACGATACGAAAACGATGCCACTATAGCACTTATATTTTCTCACACTAGAGTGCCCCCTTTGCTCGAAAACGCGAATTGACACCCGCAAATTTCGACTTGGACGCAACTTCTTTTGAGCATAAAGCTGTTAGGCTCCTGCACTCCTGCATTGACTTAGACATTTTTGTCTCTGAAGGGATCATTTCTATATCTAAAACCATTGTTATAGGATTAAATATTTCTTTGTTTAATTTTCTCACTTGTCTAAATACATGTTCATTGTTCATATGATATCATAAATCCTCAGTGAGTAAACACATATAACACATACTCACTTTTGTTCCCAAGACTCTTATTTAATATCACATACCAGTAACCACTAGTACGGTCATTTGAAGTCCAGGTCATAGCTATATCAATAACATTGCGGGAATAGCCTTGGACTAGCTAGGAGAACAATGCTAGTCCTGAAGTCAAAGCCTAAATGGATATTAAATAAAGGTCCAGATGCATAACATTTGTTCATTTTTTAAATATAGGTATTTAAAACAATTTTACCTCTACAAATACAAAGAGCTAGGTACTTACTTAATAAGTAAGTAGTAGCATAGCACTAGAATAGCATAGAATATTAAATGTAGCATATTGTTGAAGTAACAATTACATAACATACCCAAGTCTCAGTTTGATCACAAAAACTGTGACCTCGAACACAAAAGTAACAAAACAAAAACCAAAAGCTGAGCCAATTGAGTAAAAAAAAGATATTCTCATATTGTTCGCTTAATTAGGAATATAAATCCCTTATTAGTATTACCTTGTGTATATTCCGAAGTACCATCTAATGGATCCACCCATATCGCAATCTGAAAAGGGACATAAAATGACAGTCAGTTTACAATTGAATCTAACTACGACTAAAATTGCAAGCTATGTAGGTATTCCCGACATGATTGAGCTAACAAATTAGGTAAACAAGGAAAACGCTCAGTGTAACGCGTTAATGAGCGAGCACACATACGTGCAAAAAACTCCAACCAAAAAATCAAATACGAACCACAAAGATAACTCCTAAAAATATTTCTGATTTCCTTGAGACTTTCCAACTTCCATACACTATGGAATTAATAACAGATCCAAGTGGCAAGTGCGAATTTGGTACTTTTCAAAAAATCTCCTTTAAACAACTCTTCAAAAGTCTTAGGCTGCGTTTTACCAAGATTCTAAACCCGGGTTAGAGGCGGTAAACCTGGTTTAGAGGCCCCTAAACCAGGTTTACCGCCTCTAAACCGGGGTTAGAATCTTGGTGAAACTCAGCCTTAATGTCTGTAAATACCTGACCAATTGTGCTGAAAATGTATAAAATATTAGATAATGTTGGGATCGATTACCGAACATGGGGCATGCCAAATTTGAACTTAATCGGAGCATTTTGATTTTCGACCAATCGGAAGACTTTTAAAATTGTAACCTATGAGAGGATGTGGCTGAAACTCCGTAAAATTGGAGCCATTGTTGGTCTAATGTCGTTTTCAGCTGGCCGCACTGGGGTTGCACTGAGTTCTTGATCGTGACGTCATGTCGTAACCTGGTTTTGCCCTAGTGCTGCCTAGTGCTGCCCCCAGTGCGGTCTCAGCCGAATACGAATGATATGTTTTGATTTTGCGTTTTGACACTGACAGCTATTTTCAAATGGCAACCGAAGAAATTGAGCTCCTGAGTGTTTTGAAGGAAAACCTCCAGTAACAACATCAATTTTGTTTTTCGCGCCGCCATTTTGCCCGAGTGCAGCGGAGTGGAGGGGGCAACTCTACCAAACATTTCCGTGCAAGAAATAGTGCATTGAGTGCGCACCCAGTGTGCAACACTTCCCAGTCGAATACGAAAACATTGCCCCAGAGCAACTGCGCACTGCCAGTCGAACACGCTACTTGCACTCAGTGCAGCTCAGTGCAACCCCAGTGCGGCCAGCCGAAAACGACATTAATAACCTACATAATTTCAAATTGATTGGACCAACCAATAGGAAGATAAATTTGTTTAAATTTGAACCAATCAACGGATTTCAAAACAATTTCAGCCTGCAAACACTCTTTTTTCAAGTAGGTAAATAAATAATAATCTTCTTCTGGTTCCGACAATGTTGTCAGATCAGACAGATCAGATCAGACGTATACCTTCCTGTACCCCAAACCACTCTGATCTCCCTATATCTGTCTGTACATGCTGACACTTCTCTCATATTATATACATTTATTCCTTTCAATAAGGCAATTGCTCACTTACTTCTTACTCAAACTCTCCCACACCACCTTTCGTGGGAGCCTATTGTATGCTTTTTTTAAGTCCAAAAAACGCCATGTACATCACTTGCCCACTCTCCAATCTCCGTTCCATTATCTACCTTACCGCAAATAAAGCATCCGTGGTTGCCCGTCCCCTCCTAAAGCCATATTGTTCTTCTCTTAACCCTTCCTCCACAAAACCTTTCAAACGGGTCTCGACAATCTTCTCGTATAACTTTGCACACTGACACAACAGAGTCACTCCCCTGTAGTTACTACAAGCCTTACGGTCCCCCTTCTTGAACAGTGGCACTATTATACCCTTTCTCCAGTCGTCGGGATTCTTCCTTTCCTTCCAAACTGCTAGCATTACACGGTGCAGCCACTTTTTTGCTGTTTCCCCTGCCGCTTTTACCATTTCCATCGACACCTCCTCGCCCATTCTTCTTAACTATGCAAAATTTCAGCTTGATCGGAGAAATAATGTTACCTGTATATCGCCAACATGTGATAAAAAAAAATTAAAAAAAATAGAGGTCCGTGCCAAAAGAGTTGCTCGCTCAATAATGCTGTTTTGAGTTGACAGCAAAAGGAAAACTATAACATGCATGTACATATTTTCCTATGTTCATTCATTACATTGTACATACATCTTTTTCTGCCACATCAACGAGCTCCACGGGACACTCAAGTTGTAACACCTCAGGGTCGCTGTCATGGACCACCCAGTCCGAAGGGACTTCACAATTAGACGGCCCCTCTTCACCAATGATTGCCACTCCTGGGAACTGCTGAGAGAGTGACGTCAAGATGCAGCGTTGAGCAGACCGGTCAGCTTCCGTCTGCAGATCATTCTTTCCCTGTGGAGATATTAACAAATAAACTACTACCTATCCCATTGATAGCTACGCGGTAACTATTTCCACAAACATTTACTTCACAGAAAGATGTGTACCTACCTACATCAACACACATTCATGCAGAGAGATGCAACAATGTACTTAAGGACCTATTGGATATTACTACAAATCTTGCGGTACACTCGACAAAACAAAACGGTATTCGAAGTAAATCGTATTGTCGGAATATGATTTGATCGCAACGAAAGAATTAGAGGGCAGTCGCCGATTGTCAGGAGAAACATATTTGCCTATGAAAACAATGGGGGATATGAGGGCGAGGGAGGGCCCCCAATTCAATGCACAGCCCCAAGAAGTTTTTGAATTTCAGCAACAAATTTGGTATTTTTATGAGATTTGTACCTACACAGTTTTAAGTAAATTTTTCTTAGAACTATAAAAAAAAATAATTGGGTGCCCGGGGGGCGGGGACCACCTTGAAAATAGAGGGAGATGCATCTGCCCTCATCTGCCCCCAAATTAACCACTGAAAATACCTAGGAAAATGGGCTGACAGAGCTGTCACATGAGTGACTATTTTTGCGAATTAGATAAAATGATTTTTTTTGTGCTTTTGTGCAATTTTTGGAATTTGATTAATTTCACCCAGGGACAATGTGATTATTATACAAACGAAACGTCTTTTTTAGTCACATATTTCGAATTGTAAAGAATAGAAATTTACAAAGATAATACAACGGCCTACAGGTTTTAACCCTCCAAGTGCCACTGTTGATTTTTTCGACACTTCAAACTGTATTTCTTGTGCCACTGTCGATTTTTTCGACAGTTCGTAAATTTGGGGCCCTGAATTTTATTTAAGGGCGTACAAAGTATTTTGTTGGTGGATTTGTGTATTTGATCAATAGTGGATCAATTTGTTCTGGATCAGTCGATATTCATAAAGATGGCTTTGCTTATTGTTACCATGTGTGCAATTGCGCGTGCGCATCAACTGAAATCGACGTATTTTATATTCTGTTGCAGATAATTTGTATGATTATTTTTTTGGTATTTCTCAGCATTGTAAATAATATGCATTTTGATAAAAACGATTATGGTCTTTACTCTTTAGTGATTATTTTGTGCAAATAATTTGGCAAAATCCTTTTTTATTTAAAATAAAAATGTATGCAATAAATTATATTTTTAATCAATTGCTATTTGCTATTTAGAAAAAAATACAAATGTCATGCACTCATATGATTCTGTAGTGTTCTGAAACTTCTAAAACTGACCCTGCAATATTGTTGAACAATTTTTTCATCTTCAAATTAATTTTCCCAATTATGTCCACATTTCTGCTTAATAGGACACTGTACACTTTTTAGCCTTGGCACGTGTACGGTTAAACACTGAACACACTGTCAAGTAACTCTCCACTTTTCGATCATGACCGAATAGCAGAGAGGCAAATATGGTCACATGACAGCCAATCAGCCAGCTGTCAGCCAATGAGACGCTGCTCTTCACTCAGTTCTGGGGTAAAGTTAATTGACAGTGAGTCCGGTGTTTTAGTCAAATTGAGGACAAAATTGCAAGTTTCAATTACAAGTTGTAGGTGACAACCACTCGTAAAGCTTAGCCGAAAATAATATACCTCTAACATTTTTACAGAAAAAATAGTAGGTACATTTTTTTCTAAATAATTCAAAATTCCTTATGCAAATTTTCATGTACAAAAATTTTCATGTCCCAACACTTACGTATACATACCTACTTTCATCAGTCATGATCGAAAAAGCAGAGATTCAAGATGATAGTGTATCCAGAGTCCTTACCTTTTCTACTATGCCTAATTCTCCTTGAACCATTACATCACGAATTATTTTCCCTGCTCTGTTCGCTGCTGTGATGGAAGATGCAATTAAGCGTAGAATTATTGGTGGACTTTGAGCCATTGCGTTTGTGGTAACATAAACTGTTTAGTATCTGAAACAAGGAAAATGCTTGTCAAAGAATTAGTACCTACAGACCTTGTAGGTAGTTACACATTTTGTTTTGTTAATAATTTTGAAGGTTACAGTTTCCAATAGGTAGGTAAGCTAGGTAAAAAGTTGAAACCATTGTCATTGAAGTTACCTACAGCACGTTTGTGTCTTACGCTTTAAAAAGCGTGAGATTATACTGCAACATTGGCATCTCATTGATCTCATCCAAATCTCATCAGCAACAAGTGATGGTCTTTCTGATCGCAAGAGTTTCTCGCAAATATACCTACCTAGGTAGGTAGGTAGGTAGGTAGGACCTAGGCTAGGTACCTACATAATTATTGTAGTAGTAGTAGTTTATTGTTTGTAGCAGAATTCAGCTAATACAATACTGTATTATTCTATTCTATACTATAATAGAGTAATATACAATGAAATTTGATATAATTTACACTTAAAGAATGATAGCAAAAAGAATATCTAATACATTACATTGGAAATACACACTCTATGTTAAGAGTAAACTAGGTATACATGCATTATAAGATGCATACATACAATAGATATCAGTACAGCTTTTAAACTTAAACATTACAGTTGAATAACAGTAGTGTAGGTTTACACAATAAAAATCACATTTCAATATCAACTTACATGGTAATACATAAATGATAAATATAGAAAATAAATAATCAGCAATTTCTGTCCCAAAACGTAGATTCATATGGAGGTGGAATAAGAGCATTTTCTTTTATTAATTTACAACATAGTCTTCTAAATAATTTGGGTTTCTCACTATTCCTTATCTCAATTGGGATCCGATTATATATTTTTATGCCTTTACAAAAGATTGAATTATCTGCAAACGAAGATTTATTTCTACAAGTTATAATATTATTATTCTTTCTAGTATTGTAACAATGCAGTTCTTTAGTTAGTTTGATTCTAGTGCTAAGGTACAGTGGTGAAAATCCCTTCTCAATTTTAAAAATAAACGTCAAGGTATTTAATAATATTCGGTTTTTCACATTCAACCAAGCTAAAGCATTGCACATTTTAAGAATAGATGAACTTACATTATGTGGCTTCTGAATACCAGGTTATAAAAAAACAAACACAGGAAATAAATTTTAAAAAACGAATGTGTTAAAAGAACTTTGTACCTACCTAGTAGGATTTCACTTTAGAAATTGGTACAAAAAAGATTATTTTTTTAGGTTATTCATTCACCTTGAACTGTACTCTGTAGATAGTACGAAACAGCTTGGGAAACAGACAAGAAACAAATCTGACTGATTCAACTTTTGTGGCTTGTGTAGGTACTTAAATGTTCACGTGCGTGAATACAACTTTGGAATATAATTTAATATGATATTATTAAGTTGATTTACCACATCTAAAGAGAATATATCACAAATGAATTCCAGTTGATTCCATTTCCAGTTACATAATATTGACAAATCTGTCATGTTGGCAAAAGTCATGGACGAACAGCTGACCGCAGAGATTACTTTACTTTTGAGTTTTGACAGATAGAAAATTTGCTTATGTTGTCACTTGTCTGACTGAGTGCTTGTCTGTCACTTTTTTAGTATCTTTTTGTCACTTCCTAGTTCTTCGATTTTAAAGTTTTTAAAGATATAATGTGGTCGTTTTTTTCTCGTGATCCTTCAAAGGACTTCTCATATGAAATTGGAGATCCTGTTTCGGGACTTGAAAATAAAAGTGTGTGGAGTTTACACAAGGCAAAAAAGAAGGTGGGTAGGTATAATGGGCCAAGCTCGGGCACGTAATTTGAACTAACCTTATACGTACCTAATATTCCACTCACACACCTAATTATATACCTACCTAGGCTAGACCTTACCTACTTACTAAACAAAAGTAACCTTCTACAAACTCCTAGGGTTGGTAGTTTGCATTGTGTATCCATACTTTAAATTATTAATGTACATTCTGTCTTCTATGACGTTAAGGCCACTTGCAGTTGATAGCCAGATGTATGTACGTACATGGATGTTAAGCCTCGTTTACAGTACTTCTCGAGACACATTTAGCAACACGCGAGCACCAATCAGAGCTCAAGGACCTTCATGCGTTAAGCACGAGGGAGCGTCAAACATTGTTCATGTTCAACATACCCAACGCATCGCGAGAAGGACTGTAAACGAGGCTTTAAACATGAGAAGTTAAACGCTCTGTACAATCGACGTCAGACAGGAGGATGGACCGTCCGTTATTTAGGTAATTCAATTATGTCTGGGAATTCATCAACCAACTTTTAACCAGTATTCTATTGTGAAAACCAAATGTTCAAGTATATACTCTCAACTCTTCATGCTCTTTTCCACGGTCATAGACATCGTCATAACCCATCAACTTGAATTCGTATAGAAAGAAGACTAACGATCTCGAAAAAAGGTCCCCTATACTTGTACATTCATCATAATCCATCATTTTCTGATTAAATATTGTGTTTCAAGGGTTCTGGTGAAGATATATCCGTATTTGTCTTCGATGTAAGGAATGGCAGCGAAACACAGTTTGACATTGCCAAAGCAGCAGTAAAGAGATTAAAAACTCTGCGACATCCTAGTATACTTATATATTTGGACAGTTTAGAGGTACGTACACTTTTGGGAAAGAGCTACTAGCCCAGAGTAAATAAGTAGGTTAGAAAGTACAAAACTGATGAATATTTAGATCTACCAATGTTGCTTAATTATTTCATTCTCTTCCTTTAGACGGAGAAAGTAATTTACCTAGCAACAGAGTATGTGGAGCCGTTGCAATCTCACATTTCTCAATTTAATAAAGATGGTCAACAGCGGGATTTGTATCTGGCTTGGGGAATCTTCCAAATTACAGTAAGTCGAATACTAATACTTGTAAAGTGGGGAGGTAAGTATCACACTGGGCTGCAACTCGTAGCTGGAACCCATGTATGGATCACGTGATCGTTCTGCACATGTGCAGAGACCGATTTTAGTCTTTGCACATGCGCTTATTGATAATTTGGTCCATACGCGGGTTCCAGCCACAGGTTGCAGCCCAGTGTGATACCCCCTGAACAGTTTTAAGATGGTTTCCAAGGCTCAAAGCGTTGCCATGGTGACAACATCCACTCTGAACATGTAACTAAATGCCGCCAGAGAGACCAACGACCAACACGGCCTGTTTTACAAGAGTGGAAATATCCCTTGGAAGAAGTCTTGTATGTTTTCGGAACCATCAGGTTGGTGACTTTGTTCCGGTGAAGCAGCATCTTCGAACGCATAGTTCCTTCTTGAGGCAGTGACTGTTCTGTTCAGGACCAGTGACCACCAACACCTTACTTGTACAAAGTCACCATGTCTCAACCACTTTATCCCTTAAATCCGACATTTCATCCAAACATGCCAACATAATGTAGTTTGCTTTTCTCATGCCATGCTTGAAGTTGGCAACATGTTGGACCCAAGGTTATTCCATTGGATGTTGAGTGTCGTCTCAAAATAGTACTCAATGGTAGTAGTAGCGGAAGTGTTTAATATTTAAGCGTCTAGTAGTATCCTGCCTGCATCCCTTCCACCAGTATCCTAGCCTATCACCTTAATCCACCCCTCACCTCTTGAGAGCTCATGAAGTGAAATGAACGACATTGTTTGTCATTTGTTGAAATGACAAACAATGAAATTTCGAACTTATTGTTGGTTGGAGATTTGGGAAATATAAATATTAATTTTAGTTTACGTAGAACTAAACAACGCAGTTGGTATAAACAATCTATTGTGTACGGTCTGTTCCATGTATGCTTGCAATATGCCACTGCAGAGTCTTATGGGATGATTAGGATAGGTGGAAGATTTTGCAATGGAAAATGGAAAAAACATACATCACCTTTCGTCACAGGTACCACAAGTACCTGACTATTAAAATTGGAACCAGGTAATGGTGCACACAGGTATGAGAACAAGGTATATGGGTAAATAAATAGGGTAAGTAAGGTGCGGATGGGCCAGTGCGCGAACAGTAACATTTCAAATGCTTGGAATTAAGAAATAAGATGCTCTTTCATTGTTTGAAAGTTTCCTATGCCTTACTACTCTAGGTATAGGAAACATTCAAACAATGAAAATAGTAGGTAAATACATCTTATAAGATAAGATACATAATTTAAGATGTTTCTCATCTTAAAAAAAATATGAATTTTGATTGTTTGAATTTTTCCTATACATAAGTAAGGTACCTATAAGAAACCTTGCAACAATAAAAATACATCTTATTTCCTAATTCCAAGCATTTAAAATTAGTGTGTCCGCAGACTGGTACCGGCACCCTATATTTTGATCGCAAATCATTCTGAGTGAGCGCCGGAACAGTTCAATATCTGAAGGCAGCCGGTTTGAAGGCATTGAGCATAAATAAGAAGGTTCTGCCCTAGAAGTTGCTGTTGAGTGAGATTCTGTGATGTTAGAATTCCCTTTGAACCGGTGCCGATGATTTCACTGATTGTATGATTACTTGCTATAGGTACCTACATTAATGGTTGTTTTTGTTTTGCCTGTTAGCGAGCACTGAGTTTCTTGAATAACGATGGAAACTTACGGCACAACAACGTCTGTCTGTGGTCGGTGTTTGTCAATGCAGCCGGGGAGTGGAAGCTCGGAGGCGTGGAATATGTTTCAACGGAGGCGACGGGATTACCCATCAAGATCCTACCTCAGCTGGACAAGTACGACCCACCGGAGAAAGCGGACGCAAGTAGACAGAAACTCATTACTAAGTGGTGAGGTTTTAATTGTGGACTAAGTAAATAAGTACAAACGTACCTACTGCTATTTATGCAATTAGAAAACTATATTCAGTGAGATTCAGAAGAAAGCGGTCGGAGTACACCTGTGCACACTGCCTGGCACACGGGCACTACAACCGCTTTCTTCTGAATCTCACTGTACCTACTAACAAAACTGTGTTTGCTTCATGCAATTTTTTTCAAACCACAATAACGTTCTTCAAATAGATCGATTGCATGACAAGAGTTATTGATTGTAATGTTTAAATCTGCCGATATGTAATATCTTAAACCTCCTTTATCCATCTATACCTTAGAATGTCTGTCTGTCTGTGTGTCTGTCTGTCTGTCTGTCTGTCTGTCTGTCTGTCTGTCTGTATGTATGTTTTAAATTGACACTTTCGGCCATAAGGCTCCTACACCATTGACCGACCTCAATAAAATTATGCACACGTGTACTTCGTCAACCTGACCACATATCAGGCTACTCACCCCCTCCCCCAAACCACCCCTAACCTAATTGAAGAAATTCAGCTTAAAGGCAGAATGTACGAGAGATACTTTCTTTTTTTGACATTAAAAGGTATAATAAAACTTACGAAACAATCTCCCGAATTTTCTACGCCCATGTACCCCCCCCCCCCCCCCCTCCAGCCCAAGCAACGCCGGGCAGGTCAGCTAGTTTGTTATAAGTAACACAAACAAATCACAAGTTCACATAACTCAGGGAGCTCATTCATCTGTCATTAACATCACCATTAGGTACCTAATGACCTACACACAAAACTTGCCCGCCTCCAATGGCATACGTTTTTATAGTAAACTCCAAAATGGAGGGGAAAGTCGTGTACTTTCTCTTCATTGCCTATATTAATTATTTATCATCATTTGTCCTTTGGTATGTTTTAGTTTCTTCACACGAGGACTAAACATAACATAATTTATGCTACAGTGATCTGTCCATCAGTATGTTGGTAATTTAATAAGGTATTGTCAAGGTGTCTGATAAACTTGTTTGTTTTAGTTCCACCGACATGTGGGGTCTCGGTTGCCTCATCTGGGAGACATTCAATGGGGTGTTGCCTCAGCAGTCTTCACTCAAGGACTTGGATAATGTGTGTATTGTCCTATTGCATTGAGATACAACATCATATTCCGTCATTGTACTAAGTCTATCACATATTTTCAGATCCCCAAACAAATTGGCGCTGTCTATTGCGAACTGGTCGGGGCAAATCCCAGCTCGCGTCCGAATCCTGCCGACATAATAACTCGCTGTCGGAAGCCTGGTGGTTACTTCAAGAATGACCTTGTCGATGCGCTACTCTTTCTTGAGGAGATTCAAATCAAAGACAAAAATGAGAAGAACAAGTTTTTTAGCTCAATAACGGGTCAGCTGGATAACTTCCCAGACAATGTTTGCCAGCACAAGATTCTTCCGCAGCTTATAACTGCCTTTGAGTATGGAGACGCAGGCTCGGCAGTGCTGGCACCAATGTTTAAGGTGAGGATTTGTACATTTCTCAAGAGACAATTTTGTTTTGACCATTTGTTTTCACTTTCATAAATATTAAAGAACTTGTCATAAACACTTACAATGTTCTATAGGTATATTAGGTTCTGTTATGTTATGAAATTAGGTCCTAAACGTTAAACTACAAGTTAGTCTCAATAACATGTGGAGAGTATGTGCACTCTACGGGCCATTATTAAATTCATCCACATGATTAAAAAAAAAAAAAAAAAAAAAATTGAATTATTTTTTTTCTAAATTTTAGCTTGGCAATGATTTGCCAAAACTTGTCAAAAAGAGTACCACCCTTCAATCAAGTTGAAAGTTTTAAAATACAATTTCTACCCTTTGACACTTCTAATGAGTAATTTCTTTTAATTTCTTCCACTAGTTGGGGCGCCTCCTCGATGAAACTGAGTATCAGAAGAAGATCGTGCCATGTGTAGTCAAGCTCTTTGCTTCCAACGACCGAGCTACAAGAATACGACTTCTGCAGCAACTAGAACATTTTATTGGTAGGTATGAATGTGTGAATCATTACTTCTCTTGTTGTAATTCTTTTTACAACATCATTTCCCCTAACTTTAAAGTCAAACCTATGTTTTACAAACACTGAAAAGTGAAAACGTAACGGGTCACTGTAAGTACTTGGCAGTATATAGTATAGAGCATTGTAAATCCAGGGCTTTCCAGGGTGTTAAATCAAAGGGTCCTAGGTTCTTATTCCAAAGGTGGAGAATTAATAATTATTATAGTTTATAGATCCAACAGAATGGATGTACACTTACTACCAATAGTGCCTAGATACCTGTTTCTCATATATTATCATGGGGATTTGGTTGGCTTCTTTTGAAGCTGACCCTACAATGCATACCAATCCTCTATGAACCACTACAGTAGAAGGGGAAGAATACATACAAATGCATTATTTATTTGTAAATGTATGAGTTACGACAACTTCAATGTTGTCACTTTAAGTTTAAAGTCATAGAGCAAATTGTTGTGCTTGTGCCTCTTTGCATTTAAGTAGTCTTGTGAAAGTTTACAGTACAGTACAATTTACAATTCACGGAACATAAAATCGCATCAATATTTCATAATTTCAGTCTTGTGATGATTCTATTGCCCTTCTCTCTCTCTTGGAACTCACTTCCTCTTCAAGAGTGATTTGTCCCTCACTATACCGGGTGGCGCAAAAAAAATCCCCCTGATTGAGAGGTCACTATATCGAAACTATTATAGATAGGATTCTGAAATTTGTACACATATTGGAAAACATACCAAAATTTAATATGTGCAAGTTTCAAAAACATTACTATTGTAGGAAAAAAGTTACAGCTGTTCAAATTTGTTTGTCAAAAAATTGATTTAACGGAGCTCAAATAGCGCGCGTCGAGAAAACTTCCAATGGCCGGGACGCTGTTTCTTCAAAACTACGTACGATATCAGGCTGAAAATTTCAAATTATATTCAAAATAGGATCGATTGTGTAAAAATTTCAATCAATTTGAATGAATGGAACGAAAATTATGGAATCTTGAAGTTGAGCTTGAAAACAGAATAGTGGGAAAATAATCTTTTTATATCGCGAAGATGGCGGACGAAGTGTGTGTGAGTTCAGGGCAGGCAGTCAAAAAAGTAGTGAAAAGAGGATATAAGTGCCCTTTGTGCAATATTGGAGTGATTGGAGGGTTGAGGTGCGAGTTGTGCCAGGTTTGGTACCATTTTCGTTGTGTGGGAGCGAAGAAGTCAGGCTACAAGGATGGTGAAAAGAGTGGCTGGGAATGTGGCTGTAGAAGTGAGGTTAGGAAGAGCAGCATGCAAGAAAAAGGCAGTGAGGTGAATGGAGTTACCAGTATTAATGAAGAAGAAGAAGTGAATGAAGAAGAAGTGAAGAAGTGTGATAATGAAGAAGTGGACCAATGTGCAAAGCAATCTGACATGGGTGGTGAGAGTAATGGCAAAGAAATTAGGCAAAAGGAAGTGCTCAGTGGTGCAGGCGGGAAAGGTGCTTCCCAAATGGGAAAAGGAGTGATAGGTAGATACAAAATAGGAATAAAGATCTACAGAGAACATCAGATGAGGAAAGAGTACAAAGGTATTGTGAAGAGAATCATGAAATCATGTAGAAATGTGGCAGGCCAGTTAGCTGGGACCAAGAAAAGGCTCCTTGAGATGGAAGAGAAGTACGAAGAACTAAAACAATGGATGACAAAAGACTACAGGATCACGATCCCGGCCGCGATGCAGACAGAAGAAGTGGAGAACAACGCTGAAGAGAGTCTGAACGTGACACAGACGGAAGAGGTGGAAAACAACATAGAAGAGATCCCGAATGTGACGCAGGTCAATATAGTGGAGTTGTACTCAGCGGACCAGAAAGACATGACACAAGATGAGAGCATCCAACAGGAGCAAGTAACACCATGCCACTCTGGACGCAGCTGCATCAAGGCCCTGCTGATCGGTGACATCAGTGGAGGAACAGGTACTGGTTTCTGCGGCGAGGATGATTTCCGAGCGGACACATTCCCCGGAGAGATCCCGGCCGCGATGAGTGACATCGGTGACATCAGTGGAGGAACAGGTACTGGTTTCTGCGGCGAGGATGATTTCCGAGCGGACACATTCCCCGGAGAGATCCCGGCCGCGATGAGCATCCAACAGGAGCAAGTAACACCATGCGACGCTGGATGCAGCAGCATCAGGGCCCTGCCGATCGGTGCCATCAGTGGAGGAACAGGTACTGGTTTCTGCGAGGATGATTTCCAAGCGGACACATTCCCCGGAGAGATCCCGGCCGCGATGAGCATCCAACAGGAGCAAGTAACACCATGCCACACTGGACGCAGCTGCATCAAGGCCCTGCTGATCAGTGACATCAGTGGAGGAACAGGTACTGGTTTCTGCGGCGAGGATGATTTCCGAGCGGACGCATTTCCCGGAGAGATCCCGGCCGCGATGAGCATCCAACAGGAGCAAGTAACACCATGCGACGCTGGATGCAGCAGCATCAAGGCCCTGCTGATCGGTGACATCAGTGGAGGAACAGGTACTGGTTTCTGCGGCGAGGATGATTTCCGAGCGGACACATTCCCCGGAATCAGCACAAGGGGCCTGGCAGAGGAAGTGGAGAAATATGTAATCCGGGATACACCGAAGAATGTTGTGCTGTTTGTTGGGAATAGGGACATGAGGGATGGGAAGGATATGACAGAGATACTAGAGGATACCCGGCACTTGATAAGAGCAGCCGAGAGAAAGTTTGGCCCAGAAGCAAAACTGTTCTTGTCAGGGATGCTGACATCTCGTGGCATATGGCCCAGAGAGGTTAATGCTAAACTCAGGGACTTATGCCACGAAACAGGGGTGTGGCACATAAGTGGAATGAGAGCCAAACTTGAAGAAAGGAGATGGGAGTGGCACCAAAGCATTGGAACCAGCTTGCGAAAGACCATTGAGGAGAAAACTGATAGGCAAAAGGCAGTGGGTTTTTGGAGTCGAGTGGTGTGGGGGAAGCCAGCGTAGGACCTGACAGAGTGGGAAAGATAGTAGGAAAGGAGAACAGAAGAAAACAGTCGATGAAGAAGAGGAGGAAGGGTGATGCGATTAAGATTGGTACACTGAACATCGTGACATTAAATGGTAAAATTGAAGAGATAATAGACATGATGGAGGAAAGAAGAATAGAGATTTTGGGCATCAGTGAAACAAAGTGGAAAGGAGTGGGCGAGAAGGATTGTAGAGGAGGATATAAGCTATTCTGGTCAGGGGGGATTGCGGGAAGAAATGGAGTGGGGTTTATGGTTGGCCCGAGTCTGAAGGAGTTAATTGTTGAAGTGGAAAACCATAGTGAAAGAAGCATCAAAGCTAGCCTCTTAATGAAGAACAAGATGAAAATCGACATAATACAAGTGTATGCGCCACAGACAGGACGGCCAGCAGCGGAGAAGGAGATCTTCATCCAGGAGCTGGAGAGCAACATCACATCCAATGCCATAATAGTGATGGGGGATTTTAACGCGCAGATTGGGGAGGACAGGACAGGAGTTGAAGGGGTCATGGGGCACCATGGATGGGGAAAGAGGAATGTAGATGGAGAGAAGATGTTAGAAATGTGTGGAAGAAGCGGACTGCAAGTGGGAAACAGTATGTTTCAGAAGGAAAAAAGAAAGAAGATTACACGATATGGACACGGCGAAGAGGCGACCGAGTCCGTTATAGATTTCATATGTGTGGGGAATGAGTTACGGAGATTCTTGGAGGATGTTGAGGTTATCCCTTCAGTGGCTCTAGATAGCGACCATAGACTTCTAGTGGGAAAGTTTAACTTCAAAAAAGATAGACCAACCAAGAAGAGAAGCAAAAAGAATGGCAGAATAAGAGTGTGGAAGCTGCAACACGGTACAGTACAACAAGAGTTTAGAGAGAAGATAGCTAGTAAAGAGAGAAGAGGAGAGGTTGGACTGGTGGAAGTGGAATGGCAAGCATTTAAGAAGGTATTTGTTGACTGTGCAGAGGAAGTCTGTGGGCGATCAAGTGGGAAAAGCAAGAAGAAGGAAACACCATGGTGGAATGAAATAGTCCGAGAAGCAGTGCATCAGAAGAGAACCGCCTGGCAGACGTACGAGGCCGATAGATCTACCCTCAACAAGGCCGAATACCGAAGGTGGAAAATACGAGTAAGAGAGACAGTAGAAGAAGAAAAGAAGAAGTCCATGGAAGAACTTGCTGGTAAACTAGAAACGGATTTTGAAGGCAATAAAAAGATGCTTTATGGCATAATAAAGGAAAAGAGGACAAGAAAAGTTGGACAGGCATGCATGGTGGATGCTTGCGGAGGATTGATCAATGACCCAGTAGAAGTACAGGCACTGTGGAAAGAGTACTTCAAGGAACTACTGAATGTTGATGGAGTGGCACTACCAGAAAGTAGTAGAATACTACAGAGTGAGAACGAGGAAGAGGAGGAGTGTGCTTTGAGAGAGGGAGAAGTGGAGAAAGCGCTAAACGAGATGAAGAATGGTCGATCACCCGGAATAGATGAGATAACAGTGGAGATGGTAAGAGCTGCTGGGGAAATTGGAAAAAGATGGTTGTTTCGAGTAATGAGTGCGGCATGGAAACAGAGGACCATACCGGACGATTGGAGAAAGGGAGTGATTGTACCGATCTACAAAAAGGGTGACAGGAAGAAGTGCAGCAACTACAGGGGAATTACTTTGATGTGTCAGTGTGCCAAAGTATTCGAAAAAGTGGTGGAATTTAGACTGAAAGAAGTAGTAGAGGAAAAGCTCAGGGAGGAACAATATGGGTTCAGGCCAGGTAGATCAACCATTGATCCAATATTCACTATCCGACAAGTCATGGAGAGAAAGTGGGAGAGTGGAGAAAAACTGTACATGGTTTTTCTAGACTTGGAAAAGGCCTACGATCGCCTACCAAGGAAGAAAGTATGGGAATGTCTGAAGCGGAAGGGGGTGGGATTGGGTCTGATTGAGAGAATCAAGAGCACATATGAGAAGAACGAGAGCTGTGTACAAACAGTGGAGGGGAAGTCAGGATGGTTTGAGGTGAAGGAAGGACTTCGACAGGGCAGCGTTCTTTCCCCGACACTATTTGTCATTGTCATGGATGAGCTGCTGAGAAAAGTAGAACCAAGCGAAGACCAGGAGACGAATACACTGGTATATGCAGATGATATCGTAGTGTGGGGAGGAACCAGCGAATGTGTTCAAGAAAAGATTGATAGATGGAGCCAGATGACTGAAGAATACGGTATGCGAATAAGTCAGGAAAAGAGTGAGACACTAGTAGTGGAGAGGAAGGCAACAAGAAATGTGAAGATCAGGCTACGGGGCTTGGAACTGGCGGAGAGAGGAGAGTTTAAGTATCTGGGGAGCTGGCTAACTAAGGATGGAAAAATAGGAAGAGAGATAACATCAAGAGTACAACAGGCTTACACATTTTTCCAGTTAGTCAGGAAACTTCTTTGGAATGAGCAGTTCCCCCAGAAATGCAAGATACTCCTTTTCAAAAGCTATTTCCTGCCAATACTCACCTATGGTTCCGTAACGTGGGCGATTGGAGGAAAGGAGGAGAGCCAGTTGCAGGCAGCAGAAATGAAATTTTTACGAAGCATACAAGGAGTAACTAAGATGGACAAGATCAGGAGTGAAAAGATTAGAGGAGACTTGAAGGTAGAGAGGTTGGCATTTAAAATGGGGAGAGAGCGGCTACGGTGGTTTGGCCACATGAAGAGAATGCAGAGTGAGAGAATACCGCGTCGGGAGTTCGAAGCTGCGAGAAGTGATAAAAGGAGAGTTGGAAGACCGAGGGAAAAGTGGAGAGAGCTGGTAGCAGAAGATGTACAAGAGAGACTGGAGAAGTGGGAAGAAGTGGAAGAAGGAAGGTGGTGGGAAGACAGGAAGAAGTGGAAAAAACTGGTAGAGAAGAAGAACGAAGAGGAAGAGCCAAGCCTGGCCAGCTAGCTTAGGAGTCCGGGCCCTAGTAATGGTGGCTTCGCCACCCCCCGACCCAACTCTTGGAACCGGGAGGAAGATTATTATTATTATATCGTGTGTAATAAAAGTTTAGAAATAATCTTCATTTTCTAATTTTACGCTCAACTTCAAGATTTCATAATTTTCTTTCCATTCATTCAAATTGACTGAAAGTTTTACACAATCGATCTTAATATATTTTCAATATAATTTGAAATTTTCAGCTTGATATCGTAAGTAGCTTTGAAGAAACAGCGTCCCGGCCATTGGCAGTTGTCTCGACACGCGCTATTTGAGCTCCGTATAATCAATTTTTTGACAACCAAATTTGAACAGCTGTAACTTTTTTCCTACAATAGTAATGTTTTTGAAACTTGCACATATACAATTTGGGTATGTTTTCTAATATGTGTACAAATTTCAGAATCCTATCTATAATAATTTCGATATAGTGACCTGTCAATCAGGGGGATTTTTTTTGCGCCACCCGGTGGCGGTATATGTGAAGACCATGTGATGAATGTGGCGCTAGGTCTGGGTTTTAAGTTGAACTAAACCTGCTGGGGTCAGCTTTAACTTGTCCAGCCTTGACCTACTTTATAACTGATCTAGAACCAAGTTGGTTGAGCGCAAGTTCTACATGCAGCTTACCTCTATTGCAGGTCACATGAAAGCCGAGACAGTCAATGATCAGATATTCCCTCAAATTGCTCACGGCTTTTTTGACACAAATGCTACCATCCGAGAACAAACTGTTAAGGTATGTAAAGAATCCGCTACCGACCGAGAACAAACTGTTAAGGTATCTAAAGAATGAATGTTGCATTATTTTGATGCAGACCAAAACGGATTGAGTTAGGTAGGTATTTGATACAGAGATAGACTATTTCTGCCGATTTTTTGCCGTGCTCTGATTTGGCATAGTTCACTTGAGTGGGGTGCGATGGTTTTGAAATTCAAATATAATATTTTTAGATCGGTACCTAGAATGTACTTCAAGTTTTAATCTAATACCTATTTAAGGAATAGTATTCAGTACAAGTAGAATATAATGATTTCGAAGTACATAGATAGGGATTCGAAAGTTTGTATAATATTCACATCATCACATGTCTCATATAAACTATGTATTCAGAGAGAACATTTGTTGTCAGCTAAGTTTATAATTGATTATGATGATTTCTCTTACAGTCTGTGATACATCTGGCATCAAAGCTAAACTACAACAATTTAAATGTTGAAGTTCTAAAACATTTTGCAAGGCTGCAATCAAAAGACGATCAGGTATATGGTACACAAAATTATTTCCTTCTTCTACTACCTACCCTTTATGTTTTGTATGATTGTTAATTGACTACACTTTTAATCCACCTTTGTTTTGTGGAATATTCTTTTTCAGGGCGGAATTCGAACCAACACTACTGTTTGTTTAGGAAAAATTGCTCAGCATCTTCATCCACAAATACGGCAGAAAGTTTTAATATCTGCGTTTATTCGAGCAATGAGAGATCCGTTCCCTCCTTCAAGAAGTGCAGGTGAGATTATGTTCTTGTATTTGACATCTCTAAAGGGAAACGAAGGTTAACACTTAACAGGGAATAAAGTGCAAATACAGATAGATAGTATGGTTTATGGTGCTCAACGGCGAGGTTATCAGCGCCAAAGTGCAAATACATTGCTCACCAGAAATGTGCTAACAGATGGAATCCCCGTGTTTAATAAGTTAAGCGTCAGTTAAACTGAGTATAATTCCAGTCATATTGACACTGCTTCAGGAATATTGGCTCTGGCCGCTACTCAGCAGTACTTCCTCCTCTCTGAAGTTGCTCTTCGCATCTTGCCTGCGTTGTGTCAGTTGACAACAGACCCCGAGAAGTCCGTGAGGGACAGCGCTTTCCGAACACTCAAGGGTTTCCTCGGCAAACTGGAGAAAGTGTCGGAAGACCCGAGTCTCCGGGAGTCCATGGGCAAGTCTCACACATACAGTTGTGCTCAGCAATATCGTGCAGTTGATAAGCAAGCATTTCTGTGGGCATTACTCCAAGTACACCTTTTTTACTGTTGTATTGTTTGTATTTATTATCTTCCTGTGGATTAGTACAGTACACAGATATGGGCATCCCCCAGGTGGCACCAATACGCTTCAGTCTGAAAATTTGCATACAACACACTATTTTCCTATCAGCAGATACATGTCTAGATTTTAGCAAAATAATCTTTTTGGTTATCAGCAGACTTACATGTATTAATTTTTTAGCAAAATAATCTGTTCTAGTTTAAAAGTGAAAATGACCAGGTGGCCCCATCAAGATAATATGTTGCATCGTCATTGAGACCAGAGTATTATCATACTTTAATTATCATAATTTTACATCGTAATGTTGAAATTGGTAAAAACTTGAAGAGTTATTACTTAGGCCTGTCACCACTTTTCACTACTTTTCACCACTATCTTCCACCCAAATGGTAAAGCAGTTCACAATATCATTGCAGTTTTGAATTTCTTTACCGTTTTGGTGGAGAAAGTTCTGAAATGGTGACAGGCGAACAGATCTATTGATATTTTAAGCTTATTTCAAAATAGTTATCAATAAAAGTAATCTACCTATAAATAAAGTAAAGCACCTCAACGTCATCACTTGCAAATTATTGGGTATTATTACCATAGTATTACTCTTGCGCGAAAATGGCTTTTTGTATCAATGCATTACACAGAGCATTTTCCTAGTATCAACAATATCATGTATTCTACGATGCAACATGAGGACTAATGGAATGACGCTGCATTTTGTTCAGAGGCGGACGTTCACACGGCAACTCCCAGCTTGTCAAACGCAGCAGCTACTTGGGCGGGATGGGCAGTGACTGCTGTAACAGCCAAGTTCTACCGCAGCCAATCCGACACCGTCAAGTCCATCACTCCACTCGCAATCAGGACGTTGAGCAAACCCGGATCTCTAGGTCAGTTTAAATCAGTAGAGAACCAGTTACATCAAATAGTGTACTTATTTTTTTTTAAACTAAAGTGAAAATTAGAAATTATATGAAATTGCAGTTAGTTCTGTTCAATACATTTCTACATTTCTACATTACATTTCTGTCGACGGCTATTCAATCCTTGCCTGGCCCTAAGCATCCAGCAACCAAGTATTATGAAGCTAGGAAGAAGAAAGCATCATTTAAGGCGAATGAGAGGAATTATTCTGAAACATCGAATCCTCAGAGAAAATCGAAGAGGAACCGGCAGAAGCGGAATGAAGTGTATCAGTATCAGAAAGCTCAGTTTGTGTATTATAATCAAAGGATGGATGTTGCACGTATGGTGTTGCAGGGTAATAAAGAGCGCTGCAGTATTGATACCCATATAATCGAAGAGGAATTTCGGAATAGGTTTTCTGTTCCCAATGATTGTATGCGTCATGAATATGAAGAGAAACTAACACCTGAAGATCGAGCAATTATAAATAACACATTCTCAGCCAAAATTAGCGTGGAAGAGATTAAGCTTGCAATGAAATCCATTCTGATTGATACTGCTACAGGACCAGATCACGTTTTGATTTGATGAGAGTAGTCAAGTGCGATCGCGTAGCTCTTGCATTGTCGCTTATTGGTACAAGTATGCTGAGAATTAGTTGGGTGCCCAGATGCTTTAAAAAGGCAAGAACGGTTCTTATTTTCATGAAAGGAGACCCTAAGGATGTCAACAACTGGAGACCAATTACCATTTGCTCTATTTTACGAAATTCTCTGTCTACCTGGGGATACTCCTGACAGCATGCTTTACTCTCCAGACAAGTACAAGGGGTTACACTTGTTCAGAGCCAAATGGGAAGCCTATATCCAGCATTAGGTATAATGTTTGTAACGTCTTGGAGACCTCCAGGAACAAGTTTGTAGCTTCGACTCGAGATTTGACTAGAGAACAGGAGAACTGCGCTACAAAGCTGGGAATAAAGTTAGAAGATATTCCGACCCGAGAAAATTCAGAAAAACCGAAACCATCAGCAATTCGTGAACACCTGAGAAATGAAGAATTCGAACGCTGGTGCCAACTTAAACAGAAGGGCAGAGGTGTCATCCTTTATAAGGAATGCACTCCAGCTAACAGTTGGGTCAAAAAGAAGAATGGACTAATGTGTAGTGAATGGGATGCGCTAAAAATGACGGCTTACGTTGCTCCAGTCCGAGTACTTTATGGCAGGAGTCAGGGTGGACACCAGTGCAGACACTGCACTGAGATTGAAACCCTTGGCCACGTCCTGAACTTCTGCCATAAAAGTGAGCGGCTCCAGATTGCTCGCCACAATACGGTACAAACTATGATTGCCAATGCCTTCAGAGATAAGAAGACATTTGAAGTTCATGAAGAGGTGCCGTGTTTCGGAGGATCGAAGCGTATCGACATAATCGTAATAGACAGATTAAAGTTCCATGGACTTATTCTAGATCCGACGATACGTTTCGAGACTTCGAAGGACCAGCCATCTGAAGTCGACGAGGACAAGCGAAGCTACTACCTTCCTACCGTTGAGGAATACAAGCAAACGTATGATCTCCGGGACATCAACATAGTGGGCCTCATGATTGGCTGGAGGGGAACCATTCCATCATTTTTTAAAGATTTCATTGTGAAACATAATTTGCCTAAAGATTTAATTAGTAGGTAATATAGTTTTAGAAGTAATTAGAAGATCAGTAGCTATTTTAAAAAACCATCTTTATAGTCAGTAGTTTTTGCCTTATATGTAAATATTTTTCTCTATCTGTATTAATCTTTTATATTTTCAATTGTATTGTTATTCTGTGTCTTTTTGGCAACCGAATTTTTGGCAGAGTCTGTTAATAAAGATTTATATATTAATTATATATGAAAACAACGTTTCAGCCGAATTATATCGGCCATCATCAGGCTATCAAAGACAAGGCAACAATTCACTGAAACAGGTTGTTATAATAAAATTAAAAACAAACTTAACTTCAGAAAAAAAGGAGAAAGTATTTCTCAAGGGTGATGCTAATGAAGGGTGAACAAGAAGGGTGCTTGCTCAAGTGCTTGCTATTACAGAGCAACCGTCCAGCAGCAGTCTGTCCACCACGACCTCGAGTGTGACCTCGATGACCTCGCTGGAGCAGGAGGAGAGCAAAGGCGGGGACTCGGTGTCGGACTACGATGAGACTTGGGAGTCGGAGAACTGGGGCGACATGGACACTCCGCTAGCCGCAGCCAGCCGAGTGAAGCCCCAGGCCAAGGGCACCGACGGCTGGGACACGGAGGAGTGGGGGAGTCTCGAGGAGGAAGCGGTCAGTCAAGTGGCGGAGCGGCTGAGAAGTTCACTCCGTTCATAGAAAAACTGCCTTGAAACTATTTGTTTCCCAGCTAATATGTAGCAACGGAAAAAAAAAATATTTTCCAATCAAGTTTCAGTTTGGACAGCCTATTTTGCACACCCTTTAGATGCCCATTGTGTAGATATCAGTCATAACAATAGAGTAGCAATGTCAACTTCCTATCCGGCGCATCTGAGGAGTGTACAGCAATGTTGTTGGCATTCGCTCTGGCAAATGGCTCATTCTTAATGTAAAACAGACTGTATGCAAGTTATAAAGATGGAAGAATATAATTCTTTTGCACATTATGTTGGGCTTACAAGATGGAGAAATAATACAATTTTTTTTTTTTTTTTTTAAAGAATCAGGATTATTATAATTATTAAAAACATCTTGATTGGGATATTTCATCCTGTATTAAGTTTATTTGTAGGTCAATTCAACAGTTTCGGTCCATATGTTTGGACCTTCTTCAGGACAAAACTTCAAATCATATAAAACAATTAAACATTTCAAACAAAGTACTAAAACAATTTTCTAGAGGCTATAAAAATCACGGTCTATAAATCTATTTTCTAACTCTAATACCCCGTTCCCACTACAAGTTTCAACCGCAGTTGAGAATCTCAATCGCAGTTGAACATCAGTGTGAACGCAACACAATCGAGTTCAACCGCGATCGAAAACTCGATCGTGTTTCTACAACTCAGTTGAGATCTGAACTGCAGTTAGCCAAAGCAGTTCACAGGAAATATGCGCGCACCACTATAAAATCTTTGGACATTTGACAGCTAACCTAGTCCTACCTGACATTTTCGTCATTGCCGACATTCCCGTAGGTATTGTAAGTTTACTCCTGTGTTTACTTAGTAATTTGTTGATTATATTGGCGTTGATAATTTGCTTCAAAGCAAATAAATAAATACTTTCACTTTCGGTGAGCGCCATGTTGTTTATTGTTCAAAAACAGCTGGTTGTCAGGCGGGTTGCGTAGATTACAGGGTTCAATTGCAGTTGAGCTTGATTCTGTGTGTGAACGCATGTGTCAGATTTGGTAGATCAACACAGATCAACGCCATTTTTATTTGAACTGCAGTTGAAGTCAACCGCGGTTGAGACTGTAGTGAGAACGGGGTATAAGACGACCCTCCCACAAAGAACCTTGCTTTGCTGTCTTTTCTTCCTCTTCTTCTTCTTCTTCTTCTTCTTCTTCTACTTCTGTAATTATATCTGTCTTCCCAACAGTCTTGAGAAACAAAGGGTCCCAAGCACGACTGAGACCAAAACTAGCATCTCTGTTGAAGTTGTTAGAGTTCTTCCTAATCTCAATCGCTTCTCTTACCATGCGGGGCCAACCAATCAATCCCTTGGCCAAAATTGCAGTTTTTTCAAAAAGGATATTATGGTCATATTCCAGAGCATGTTCAGCTACTGCCGAGAGACGTTTGTGTCTCTTCACATCCTCTTCCCCTCTGTCATCCCTCTGTTTCAAGGCCTCTTTTCCAAGACGGACATGACTCATATGTTCCTTTAATCTCACTGAGAATTTTCGCCCCGTCTCCCCTATGTACACCTTCCCACACTCACAAGGAACTTCATACACGCCATTAGATGATTTTAACAGTTCATTCTCATGAATTGATCTCATGTACGTGTTCAGTTTCCTGTTCGTATTAAAAACAGTAGTAATCCCGTGTCTACGGAGCACTCTACTAATCTCGTTGGTACATCTGTGCACATAGGGAAAAACAGCATAGCCAAAATTATGTTTTTCAACACATTTCTCCTCTTGATCTGCATTCTCGCCCAACGACTCCTCCCCGATGTCCATCCCTTTCTTGTCAGACACTTCTTCTTCTCTTGACAAAACTTGTTGATATTTCAGGATGAAATATCCCAATCAAGATGTTTTCAATAATACAAAAAATACTTGTCTAAATCAGAATTGAATTTTGTGGAGATGGCAAGTTTGTTCTCATAAAACACTAATCATGTTTATTTCAATGATTCTTAGATTTTCTTTGGTTTCAGGAGACTGCTGTGAGTTCGCAGGATCAAGTGAGTCCGGCTCCAGAAGCATGGAACTCGTCTGATTTCACACCTTTAGACGATCCCAACGTGAAGTCCATCAGCTCGTACAATTGGGGAGATTCCAGTAAGGACGACTTAGCAGGCGTCACTAATAGGACAAAGGTAAGGCTATTTTAATTAAATGTGAACCAAAACCAGAAGGAACCTGTATAACTTTAGAACCAGCCCATAATAGTTTATTGTCAAAGAAAGTAAAATTAACCTTTTACATTTGTGTTAAGTTCTTACAGTTTCTTAAATTAAAGGCTTAAAAATTTCTCATGTAATGAACCGAAATTTACAAAAGATTCGAGTATAGGCATCCTGCGTGAGAAAAGGTTGCCATAGTAACCTATACAAAAGTATAGGGAAAAACAAATCTGACAGCGGCAATCCAAATCTCATATTTTGAGTGATTACTTGTGAAAGAAAGATATTTAAGTAAGTACAAGCTAATAATAATACGCAATATTTATCTTTACACATGTTCAAGTTAAATATTCATCTGATAAATATGATTTATTGCTATTATTTAGAGCTTTGACACATTTCCCCTACCATAGCAGCCTCCATTTTTCTACCACTGTGACGTCACGAGCAGGATTCCTATTGTGTCTCTCATATAGTAATGTATATGAACTTGGTTGAATTAATGAAATATTTTAATTTTCAAATAGCTGGAAGAGTTTTGTAATGTCTGACTCTGAATCTGTCTGATCTGTGAACTGCAATTGCTGAGAGTTCAGGGATATGATTGATTTGCCTGCATATCTCAACCCTGTTAGTACAGATCACTCACAGACACAACACACCTTTCCATTACATTAGTCATCTGCTACCATTTTATATTCATGTTTGAATTATAGTTTACTTTATGATTAATTTGACTCCTTCTTCTCCTCCCTAGGACCTGACCTTGATGCAGGAACTGGAACCGAACCTTAAATTTTTTGAATATACATTTTCAGAACCAAACCTCTATAAAATAAAAATGTAGAGACTGTAGTACTACCTATACTGCCGTGTTACGACGCTTAAGCAACGATTGACCATCAATGAAAGTGGGCATCTCACTGGGTTGCAAACCGCGTATGGACCAAATGATCAATATGCCGCATGCGCAATACAATGACTAAAATATATTTCTGCACAAGTACAGAACTATCACGTGATTCATATCGTGTTCCAGCCACGGATTGCAACAAATGTGGTGCCACCTCAACTCGTATTTTCATGTTGAATACATTGCTTAGCCGTAACACAACATTAGTTACAGGTGTAGAGTTGTAGTTTTTAATTTGTAGATAGGTACTACCTATATTTGTTATTGTTAACTATATTGGGATTGTTTTTAACAGCCTTCATATCAAAAGGTACTCGGTGGTTAAATTGATGTTTTGTTTTTCTGTGTTTAGGTCCAAAATTCCAACATTTGGAATTTAAATTGGTACTAAAGTATGTAGTTGTATTTTTATTCACATTTATCTTGAAACATACGCACTTGGCTTTTATAAAAAAAGTTTGCTAAATAGGCATTATAGGTAAGATTTAAGAAGGTCCTAAGATGCACTCCAAGGTACCCCAATTATTTTGACAGTGTACATAGTTAGTGATGCTAAGTTCATGGCTCATATCAACCCCAATGACCTAGTATTTTACATTTAGTCCGATATTGCGAAACAAATTCAACGGTAGGTAGGTAGTGACATTCTAATTGAGCATATAAGTAGTACATTTCAGTAAGTATAAATTATAAAAATTATATTTAAAAATAAAATTGATTCCCATGAACACTCCTCCGTCCCCCTTGCAATACAGTTTCTCATAGATTTCGTAGTTTCTCACTGACACCAACTGGCAAAAGTGTATCTTTAATACACTTTTGCCAGTTGGTGTCAGCTTGTTACAGGAAAGGGTAGGGGGGGGGGGGATTCCTGCTGACATGTCTGCACATTTATATTTGATTAACCACTCCTTCATTGTCTTTCTTTCTAGCCGGACTCCTCTGCTCACTCAACAAGCAACAGGTCTGGATGGGAGGACAATGAATGGGAGCCTCTGGATTCAGAGAGTAAGTATAAGTTATAGAAAAACATCACATTGCAGCAGATAAATCTGATAAATTGTGAAATTAAATATATTTACCTGATGACTGATCGTAAAACTGACAAGCTAACGAGGTAATTTCTATTTCTAACAGCTAACCGCTTGGATGAAGTTCGTAAGAAACGAGAAGAGAAGAAACTTCAAAGGCAGAAGGAACTAGAATCTCGCAGAGCGACTCGAACAAATGCTGGACCCATGAAACTAGGTTCAAAGAAGATATAAAATAAACATTCTGGTTAATGACTCCTACGTATACAGGTAGGCTATTAGTTATTGTTATTACGTATTATTATGTATTTGCTTTATTGACTCTAATGACAAAATAATAATATACAATAGGTAGGTATAGGTACCTACTACACGAATAGAGTAATACATATTCTCACCATCACTCGTCCAACTACTGAGCTGGCTCAATGTTGCTTAACATTGGTGATCTTACGAGAACCGTGGTATCCAATACACCAGCCGTTGTGTTGGGTCTTACTTATAGTCCATCGCCTGATAAGGGTGGGAGCTCCCTCCCCCCCCCTTGCGGACTTGCTGTGACTATATTTTTTTGATAGAGGGTCATATTTGAAGTGAAAATTCACTTGTCTGCACTTTGACCCCTGGTGGGTGTGGTGTACAGGGAGGGTAGGGGGGGGGGGGTTATAAGGCATTATTGGACTTTTTTGAGTAATTTATTAATTAATTGTGAAAAGACGGTAAGAGATAGAGTCTTTCTGAGCACATATTTTGAAATGGGATATAAAACTACACTGCATAGTATTTTTTAAAATCTCCTTCTACCATCAAGTCAAAATTTTGACTTCTTTTACAAAAAAATTAAAATACTTTGAAAATTAAAAAAATTAAAATCAACCAATAGTAGGTTACCTTGGAAGATAATATAATATGGTTAAAGGCCCTAATCAGTACTTAGGTAGCTCCCAAAAGGCCAAAAAGTATTTTTTTTCCCTTTTTTAATTACACAATATGTGATCAGAAGAAAATATTGTGAGTTTTTTCATCACATTCGTGAGTGGTAGTCATTAAGAGTAAAAGAACCTAGAACTAAATGGATCAACGGAATAGTGGCAGCCGCAGAAGAAAGAGGAGAGTGTTGGGGAGCAATTACAACAGAGAAGTGGTGGGAAGACAGAGAGAGATGGAGGGAACTGGTGGAAAGAGAGGAGGCTGAAGAAGTGGAAGAAGAGAGTGAAGAAGTGTGGAGTGTCGGACTTGGCAAGTCGGCTCTGAGAACACAAGTGCCCTAGAACATTGGTGGGATCATCCCACCCCCTGACCTGACAGTAGTTGGAAGCAGGGTCGCGATATTTATTTATGTCCCCGAAACCAAAATTTCGCTTTCTTCCACTTTTTGGGGTTTTTGGGGTTTCTTAACTATGGTGGGCGGAATCATCCCCACCCCATGGGGATTTTCAGCGACCACATTTTTTTGATAGAGGGTCATATTTAAAGTGAAAATTTACTTGTCCGCACTCTGGCGCCCGGGGGGGGGGGGGGGGGGGGGGTGTGTAGAGAGGTATAATTTGGGAAATTTTGAGACGTACAAATAATTGTGACAATACGATAACATTTTTTAAATATGTGATTTGATATTCGTAAATAAGATATAAATATTCACCCTTCTGTATATTTTTCTACAGCGTTACCCCTGAGGTCAAAATTTTGAATTTTTCGAATATGTTTGAAAAGTAGTGTTTATACATTAAAAACATCTTAAAACAATTAAAACAGATCATATTAAGTATTATTTGTTGGTTTTCATGCTCTACTTCATCGATTGACAAATTTTGAATTTGTAAAAATAAATCCAAATTTTCACCTAAAACCACCCAAAGCTACTCCAACCAACCACAAATGTTAAAACTAGTTAAGTTTTACTAAAATTATAATGCTCAATCAAAAAAAAAATCTAAACTCCGCCTGGTGGGGGGAGTTTTTGCCCACTTGCCCCGTTTTGTGGGAACGTCAACTTCTTAGTTAAAGGTCACACAGAAAATATTGGAATATAAAATTTGTAGACATTTATCATAGAAGTAAATTCCTGCAAAGAGTGTTGAAAAATATTTATTCGTTCGTGAGTTATACCGTTTCCAAAATTTCCCAAAATTTTGCTTCTTTTGCTGTTCAAGGTCTCACAAAAAAATGCACCCTACATTTTTTTGAGATTTTTTATTGTTGATTTTGGATTTGAAACCCGATTTTAAATTGGGTGCTTGCATCAAAAGATATGCTGGTTGGAATATTGCCTAATTTTGACTTTTTGGGCCCCCCCTGACCGCACCCACCAGGCGCCAAAGTGCAGACAAGTGAAATTCTACTGCAAATTTAACTATCTTTCGAAAAAGTATTGTCACCATGCGTCCGCAGGGGGGGGGGGGGGGGGAGGGGGGAGGGGAGCTCCGGCCACCTGGGCGATGGACAATTTACTATTAGTAATGAGTCCTAGCTAAGGTCCTAGTCTGACTAACTTGCGATGCCGTGATCTTTGTTTTCTGCAGATTTCGATAATAAATTTATGTTTTGTTATTTCCATACATTAATGGGGAGGATGTGCCTCTAACAAGTTAACAATTGTATTTGAGATTGTGATCAATGATCATCTAAAGATATACCTACTATGTTAAAGCAGCGTTGTTGTAGAGAATGAATTGCTCTTTGTGTATCATTGACCACGCGTTTAAAATGGACCAATGGTGATGGGAGGAGTCAATGTAGAATAATAGTTCTCTTTACTCACACTAGAGCAGCACTGTCCATATAGTGGGAGAAAGAGCCAATCAAATGTGTGGGGGAAGACAGTTGAAGTTCAAAATGGATCCATTTGCTATTTGATTACTATTGATTACTGTGCTGTCACAGCCTTCTGACCGTCAGGGCCCACATCCTTCTGTCATCTGTTTTATTCGTGATGTCACATAGCAAGATAATGACTAGTGGTCCATTAAGAATGTAAAAATTATTAGCAGTTTTCAAAAAGTGGTCAACGGTATAAAACGAGCAATCACTCTACCTACAACTTGGTCGCTGAACATAATAAATTTCATGCTTCGTTGTTGTTGAGGCAGTACTTGATGTTGCAGAGACTGGCCGAGTGTTTCCGACTGGTCATGGTGCCAGCCGACTCCAAAAGAAGATCAATGGTGTGTCTGTAATCATTCCAAAAGTTGTACATAATTTTTTAAAGTAACCGTGTGTAATATTGTGAAATGAGATTACCAATATTAAATTTTCTTTGAATTCCAAAGTTATTAAAAAATTGTGAGTTAGATTAGGTACCTTCCTATTTAATATTTATTGCTGTACAATTCAATTAAGCACATGTTGATATAAAAGGAATTACCTACCAGCCTTTTCTTTTCTTATAAAATTGATATCATTCATTTAGTGATTACTACTATTCAATGTATTATGTAGGTACTATATCTATTACATTTTTAACTGTTAATAAATTACTAGTAGCTACGATCTAGTAGTACTTATACTCTTTATGTCAAGTGTCAACAGATCATGACTAAAACCATCTAAAACCAAGTTTGAAATATTCACTTACCCTTATTTCATATTCAAGTCTAATATTATGTTTTGGAATAGTTGTGGTTTGCAATATTATTAAAATTAAAGGTGTGAGGATTAACTTTAAAAGTTTAAGTTTTAAGTTTCACTCTTCAAAGAGTTAGTTTCAGAGATGAGTGGTGACCAAAGATACTAATGGCTTGTGGTGACGCATCCCCAAATGATTCACTTTTGGCATTGTAAAATTAGGTACATAAACAACAATAAATAAATCCTTAGAAATGAACAGGCATCAAAATTACTTTTCAAAATATATTAATAATTATTAGGTGGGTATCTCAATTGAAACTTAATTCAGATTTTGGGGAGAAAACGGTAGATTAATAAAATATCCTGATTTTTATAAATGAAAAGGTAAATATTTAAACATCTTCGTTCGAGCAGCCAGTGCACGAAAGTGGTGTTCAAAAGTTACGTGCGTTACCGGAACCGGAAATTTGTCAAGTATTCCCGCCATTTCAAAATAACTAACCTGCAATTTATTTACCTGCTGTCACTTCACTTGTCACTTGTCAGACTCAGTTTGTTCATAAAACAATTAATTAGTGCTAACGTCTGTTGGAACATTGTGTACAAACTATTAATTTTGTCGTATTTTTTTTGAATATGTCTTTTCATGATTTTCCTGACGTCAGTGATGAAATGGACATAGAAGAAAGTAATTTTGATGATGGCATCCAGAGAGACCTTCTTGAGGAAGATCTAGATTTGAATGGTGCACTTAGCGACATAGCAGATCATTCTGATAATGAGCAACCTGAAGGGCAATCTAATGACAATCAAGTGCCACCAGAACCAGATGATCCTACAAAAGCTAAAGGGAAAGCTGCAGAGAAGAAGCGTGTTGTCCAAAAACAACCAAAACTTGATGCCGTAAGACTCATGGGGCCCAAAGGCATAATTGCTGTAAAGCATTCTTTTGCAGACTTTGACTTTAGGAAGTGTGGTAAAATGAAAGAAGATGAAGCCCTTGACCTAATACTGAAACGCTATGAACATTGGGCTCATCGGTTATTTCCGAAGCTAGCGTTTAATGATGTAATTCCACAGATCACCAAAGTGGGACACAAACATGCAGTAAAAGTAAGTTTTGTTTCTATTTTATGGCATTATTTACAAAAGTCACACAAAATTTACATTGGTACAATTTGAGATGTACTTTTTCCTTAAAATTTTAATAAACAAATAGGTAGGTAGTATTAATTCATGGTAGTACCTAGGGTAGGTACGTTACACAGGTAATATTTTTCCCCAAAATTTAAATGCAGAATTACGGTTCTTCTCATAATCGCTCATATATATCTTGATGCATAATATTAAAATATATATATTTTTTTAGAACTACATGTACAGGTTACGTACAGATCAGCTACGACCTGAAGATGATTTAACAGAGCAAATCAATGATGATGACCCTGAAGACGTGAACCCTACGACTGGTGATGATCACATGAACAGTCCGAACACTGCCGATGCCTTTGACGACTTGGTGGGAGATGCATATCTTATGGCAGAAATGGATGGTGATGTGCCTCAAGTCGCGCAGACAACTGAAGTTTTATCCAACATTGATATGGAGAATAATGTTCTCCAACCCTCTACAATTGTTCCCTTGTCAGATGAGCAGTTGGAACGTATGCGAGTTAATCGCGAACTCGCTCTAGAAAAGAGGAATGCAAGATTGAGGGTGCTTCAGGAACAGGAAGCTACAGATAATAGTTGAATGCATAATAACTAATAAGTGAACCCAACAAAAGATAAAACGGTGTTCGAAAGAAACGGATTGGCTGAAAAAGATTTGGTGGCATCAAGTGATGTAGTCTACGCTAATGCATCATCTAACTCTAGTCGGTGAGCTCTAATTTTATTGATACTAACAAGTATTGATTGTCAAGGAGCCTGACCAGCAGCCAATCCGTTTTGATCAAATACCTTTTTATGATTTGCTGAGTGTACATTTATTTGGAGAGATGAGAAAAAAAAATTCAAATACGATTTGAATTAACATAATCATTACTTAGGCACCGGATCAAATGAACTCATCAATCTGATTCCTGAATATAATGCCTATTATTAATGTCATGTCAGACATCTGATTGGCAGGTGCTTTTGTTATTTTTTTGCATGATGCATGAGGAACACTACCATATTACAAATGCCAACATTACACAACTACCTGCTCTGTTTTCATATAAGAAAATTAAGAAAATCGTATAAAGTTTTCTTTGTATTCTTTTTAGGTCGGTAGGTACTAATAATGTAAACCAACATTTCCAATAATTATGTATTTTTGAATTAAAAAATAAATAAATTACAATGTCAAGAAGGTTAACAGTGAACATACAACTTCCTGTCCTGCAGCCACTGATCACAAGTCACAAGGTCTGTTCGTCGGGGTATTGTATTGTATTGTATTTTATTATCATCCCGTGGACAAGTACATAATACATGTATGGGTATCGTCAAGAATGTATGTACAAGTTATGACAAAGTCAGAAATATTTACAAGTCACAATGCTTACAATGACAGTTATATGTACAGTAAATAATAAAACTAATAATAGTAATATTTATACCTAAGAAAAATAATAATAAAAATGATTACATGTAGAATAAATATAAATAAATGAATAAATCGCCTCGGCTAAGACAATGCCGTGTAGTACGTGGCCGATAGTTGAATAGGAAGAACAATGGAACGAGAGTGCTTGAGGTTAAGATGATTGACACTGAAGTGCTGGTACAGTTATGAGTCTAGAAATTCCTGCAGGCTGTAGAATGGGTTTAGGAGGAGGTAGGCATTGAGACTGGATTGGAAGCTGGCCCAGGTGGGAGAGGTGGTGATGTGCTGTGGTAGCTTATTATAGATAATTGTGCATATATAGTGGGGGCTGCTAGTGAATGAGGAGTGAGAGTGAGTGGGGATACGTATGGAGTTTCCCCCTCGAGTGCCATATTGATGAACTGACGAGTTTAGGGGGAAGAGGGTTGGGTGCTCACGAGCAAAGGAGTGTTCTAACCTGTTCGGAACACACCAGAAGTCGTCACGGAAAAGTTTACTTATACCTATCCGTTGAGTTTTGATTCGTAATTCATGCACCTAACATATTCAGTGACGTACTTCCGCCTGCTCCGAGCAGGTTAGAACACCCCGACGAACAAACCTACTGTGTCATAATAGTGTAGAACCAAAGATTATTTAAGAATGTTTTCTAAGACTGATATATGACTTCATGCTCTGAAAATATAATTTAATTAATGCAATCGATGTTTCTATTTTAACATTTTTTATTTTTATATACCTCTTGTGAGAGTACAAATCTTTAAAATAAATTATATTTTCTTGAAGAAATTGTGTTTCATGGAAGACTATTTCTATTATCTACATTATTTTCGGTTTTGGTAAATTTTTCGCTGTATAAAAAATGGAGCCATGAATTGAATGTCTCAGGCAGCTTCATGGATGTCCACAGGATTTCTGCCAGGTGGGGGCAGGGCAAGGAAAACAATATTGTATGGTTTAAGGGGGGTGTGGGGGGCGGGCCCCCCACCCTGCCCCATAGGGCGTTTTTTGGTTTATGGACCCTTTGAAATCAATTTTGACTTTTGAGACGTTATGAGGTGTATTTAATTGTTGAAATATTCAAATTTTTTAAATATCGTACTTTGGGGTGGTGGAGACAATATGTTCAAACCTGCCCCGAAGAGTATTTTTTGGTTTTTTGACACTTTGAAATCAATTTTCTTTAGTTTTTTTTGGTTACAAAATTAAACTAGGTATAAGTAAGTAAGTTTATTTCCATTTCAACATTACAAGTAATGTATACAAGCATTGTCAGTGACCCTTAAGCATAAATAATTATGCTTTGTCTTGGGTGTATGGAATTTATTATAATCTAATTTTACCATAATAAAGTATAGTCGCTATGAATAAATTAAAAGTAATTCATTCATTCTCATTACATGGTTTCATTCATTCTAATACAAATAATAATAATAAGGAAAAAATCTATTATATTCTATTCTATTCAATCATTCATGTATTCATCTAAAGAGTAATATGCTTTATTAACTAGAAATGTTTTGAGTAAATACTTAAATCTATTAATGTCAGTTACATTTTTTATGTTCTCAGGTAGTTTGTTGTAAAGTTTGCATTTTATATAACTCGAGTTTTTTTGTGTTTGTTTTGTTCTATGATTTGAAGTGTGAACGTGTGTTTTTGTTCTTGTGTCGTGTGAGTGTATGTCTTCGTTGAGTGCGTGTTGTTGAATGTTCTTTTTCGTAATGAGTATGCATTCGTATATGTATATGCTGTGTACTGTTAGGATTTTGTGTTTTATAACTTGGGGTTTGCAGTGTGGCTTGATGAAGGAATCTTTTTTGCTTTTAAGGCCTAAAATTGTTCTTACTGCTCGCTTTTGGAGTGTAAATATTTTTCGTATTTGGCTTGAGTTTCCCCATTGTTCGATTGCGTATCGGACGTGGGATTCAAAATTTGCATAGTAGGCAATTTTTGCTGTTTTTATATTAGTTGTTTGCCTTACAATACGACCCCAGAAATTTTTATGTTTTCCCGACATCCTGGAGGGGGGGGGGGGGGGGCTTTGATGAGTGAGTACCGAGATGTACAAAACCTCGATCGACCCTCGTCAAATAGACAACATTTTAAACCCCGAGCGCCATCTACAACTATCAACATTGCATTCTGGGTTTAGGATGTGAAGAGTTTGACAGCTGCCTGGTTGACAGTGCTAAGATGCATAAAGGAAGAATGTTTTTCGGTGTTTATTATGTTATATCCTCTCTGTATATAAATGTAACTAATTTTAGTGGTATTCAACATAATTATGAATAATATTAAGAATAGCAGATCGTACGGAACAATGTGTTGTGTTCCATTGTGCAAAAATAACACTAAATTTAGCCGTGAAGTGTTGTTTCAATACTTTCAAGGGACGTTGATTTGAAGAAAGAATGGATAAGACGCAATAAATTATGTTTTTGTTGAAAATTTTTAGTGTAAGATGTAAATCCAATATTGTAGATATTATTAGCCTGGGCTTGAAATCATATTTATCGCTTTCAGGGGTATTCAAGTTATTTTTCCTCTTAACAAACAGGACATTTGTAGGTAGCCGAAAATCTTATTTTTGTCAGAAATTCTGACAAAATGTGACAAAGTATGTTCCTGTATACATAACTAATTAACAAATCAATCTGACCTATTGGTTATTCATTTCGGTTTATTCATTTATTCATTTTGTTAGGGGAAAAACAGGGCAATTTTTCTTCATATTTCTTATAACCAGATTTGTTAAAATGTGCACCACATATTCTGTGGTTCTTAATAGGGGACCATTTACTACATTTTCCCTGAGATCCAATTCGCCTCACACGCCTCATTCTTTCTTCAAATCAATGTCCCTTGAAAGTAGTGAAACGACATTTCACGGCTAAATTTAGTGTTATTTTTGCTCAATGGAACACAACACACTGTTCCGTACGATCTGCTATTCTTAGTATTATTCATAAAATAATGTTGAATACCAATAAAATTAGTTACATTTAAATACAGAGATGATATAACATAACAAACACCGAAAAACATTCTTCCTTTATGCATCTCAGCACTGTCAACCAGGCAGCTGTCAAACTCTTCACATCCTAAGCCCAACATGCATCACGGCACGTCGCGCATGCGCAGTGAATTTTGAATGTTGTCTATTTTGATTGTACCTACGATATTATACATATTTGAGTTTAAAATGTGCGCGCCAATTTTACTGGCACACAGGATTCAGGAATGTTGAGAAGGCAGTGTGTTGATTTTTGAAGTAATTTGCAAATGGCGTCCCTCGTGTTTACAAAGCAAGAAGTGTAATCCCCAAGATCATACTGATTTGTGGGACATAAAATTGTATAAAATCGCTAAAATAACTAATTGTCACTATTGATTTATTATAATGGCACATCATTATGTTGTCACGGCTCACAAACCTACTGCAGTTTCCGTTTGCGTTACAGGTAAAGACAAACCGACTCCGACCCAACACAAAAATAAGAACACAACCAATTTTTACATCCTTTTTACAATTAAGCCAATATTTCGTCCCGAGAGTAACTAGCATTTCTCAACTACTGACTTCAAATTTATTTCAATTCGTTCCTTCATACATTAGTAACCTAGGTATATTAGTAACCTGCAATGTTCATATCACAATCTTCAAGCAATTTTCTAACCCTACATTTTGTCTTTCAAGGTCATTTCACCTCGCCAAATGAGATCAATCTTATTTTGGCAAAGAACAATCGTCTTGAGATATACTTGGTTGGACCAGAAGGACTTCGCCCCCTAAAAGAAGTTGGTCTTTATGGGCGTGTAGCAGTAATGAAATTTTTTCGAAGAGCAGTAAGTATTATTGTAGGTGATCAAATATTGTCAACGGAATACAAGTGAGAATGTAATAAAGAGAAGGGAGGAGAGGAAATCCGGTGTACAGGCATGTAGCCTCCGCATCTCGTACAAGAGATAAGTAGATAGGTGACCAAGATGGCTAATGGCTCAAAATCATATCTGAAACTTCACTGTACCTATGGGTCTTTCAACCGCTCTTTTGAGGAATGCTAAAAGGTGGAAAGGAGTTCCTCACACAATCCCCCAACCCACGGTCTCTCTGGTTCAATGGCAGCAACTAGCAAGCTAGAATATGTTGCTTTAACCTCGGTGATGTGATGAGAACCGTGGTAGGTACCGTTTGAATAAACCAGACATTAGGTTGAACTTGAACATTTACTCTTTCCATGCATTCTATCCTTAGTGGTTAGTGTTCTATTAGCTCTTGGTAGGTAATCAAACCTGTAGGACTGTCGAGTGTGTAACACTTAGCTGCCGGAGCAACCGTGAACAGTCTGCTTCATCAAGTTGTCATTGTAAATCCAACATAGTCAGACTACTTGTTGGTGATGTAGTGTTTTTAAGTCCCGGTGGAATATCTTGCTTATTTTAGCAAGAATTTACAAGATCTTCTTTCGCAGAAGATAGAAATTGTCGGTAACTTATAAAACACACTTTCAATTTCAATTATCTTTATTTGCATCTTTAAGTATGTCGTGCTTCTCAGTTGCCCTAAGCCAAGAACCACACAGATAAATAAAAAACCACGAGATAAGCTCAACTAGCAATCATAAAAGTAAAATAATAATTTTCCTAGCTCAGTGGGAAAGCTTATTGTGTCAGGTACTTCGTCTCCATGAAACAACAATCATAAACCTGTTTACATTTATATTGTACGAATAAAACATGGTACAAGTATGTCCCTCCTATTTCTTACCAGCTGGTTTTATCCTAATTATCTCCTCATGTCATGCACACATTATCTTAGCATGAAACCTTAGTAACTAACATTACAATCAAAATTAATACATCAGTACAGTACTCATCCATCATCGTTAATCCGTATCATTGTACGGTTACGCCGCCGTCAATTTTCATCGCAATCGTCGAAACGGTGTTCATTCGCCGGACTTGTGTAGCTTCCCGGGTCGACCGCCACCCTCTTGCCGCCGTCCTCCAACGCCGTCATGGATCACCTGCCGGTACTCCCCTCATCTCAGCCGCCTCGATGCCGCTCGGCCGCCTCATGCACGGCTAGCGCCGCTGCTTGCGCGCTCCCCCCTCCACTCAAGGTCAATCCAAATCACTGTCCTTTCACGCGCCAACACCTGTCATGACGCTAGCAATCAGTTCGTTCACCTTGTCGACGTAGATTGTTCGAAACTGCATATTATATAAATGCACATCGGATACATGCTGCTTGCATTCGGATAAATGGACCACGCTCGTCAGTTGTCGGTAATTCGATAATCACTGTCGATAATTACATATTCGGACTTAATTATGTAGTTAGTCACTCACTGTCGTTAATTACTGCTGAATATAATCACTCAGTGATAACATTGCAACTCAATAATTGCATAATTTCACTTGGTGCGCGAACACATGTAAATTTCTGCACCCGGCTGACGTGAAGTTGCTCTGACCGAGTCCCGTGTCGAACTGACGCTCTGTTCTGTCTCACCTGGCTTTTGTCGTTGGCTCCCCGGCAAAATGACCACTTTCTTGGTTTTCTTCAGAGCGAACTCTGCCTCTCCCCGACTAGAATCCTGTCGATTTCCGAACTTGTGTCGTTATGCGGTAAATTTTCTTGAACCCGGCTATCGGATTGGCTCTCAGACCAAATTTGCATACAGCCTTCCGAATCACCAGTACAAATCAATTTCTCTCTGTATTCACCTCTGGGACGAAATGTTCACGCGTCCTTAGCAACGGAGACGACACTTGAGCGTCCTTAGCAACGCAAGATGGCGTACCCTGACAACGACGCTACCTTCAAAACGCGCCAACATTTAAACATCATTTCTTCTCATGATATTCCGCGTTACTCAACTTATACAGACATGTTATTAACTGTTTACAAAGGTAATAATTATCAAAATTAACATAAAAATGGATATCTAATTAGTATAATCTTAATCACACTCATAATCATGGTATCAATGGACAGTAAATAATGGGTTTAACCTGGGCAGACTTAGAGAAGCATTCCAAGTACAAAAAGGCGACATTCAGCACTGTGGGAATCGACTGAGAAGCTCAGTGGCTCCCTGCTGATCTTTAATCGTGATACCTGCTTAGCATGGCCAGGGATAGGCCGACCCATGCTAAGCAGTATCTTGATTAGATGACACGGACCTTAGGTATCTATACATTGATCTGACAGACAAATATTTATTTAATTTCATGATTAAATTACCAATTATCTCTACCAATCTATTAATTATCTCTATTGTCTTTATTTATGAAAAATGAAAATTAATTTTGTATTTCAGACAGACACCAGGGACCTACTGTTTATTGTGACATCGCGGTATAATGCCATGATTCTCGAGTGTATTGGCAATGGAGCCGATGACATGGAGATTGTAACTAAAGCTCACGGCAATGTGGCAGATCGTATTGGTAAAGCTTCCGAGACCGGAATCCTCGCGGTCATTGACCCTCAAGCTCGAGTCATCGGACTCAGACTCTATGACGGACTCTTCAAGATCATCCCATTGGATAAAGATAATAGGTAGATTCTATCTACTTGATCTGTTTCTTAAATAGTTCAAGGGTTGGAATATTCCACATAGGCATGCCAAGCCAGAGTCTGATAGTTACCTTACTAATCTTACTACCAATCTTTTCTGAACCTCCTCCAAAGTTCTTCTGAAATTGTCTCAACTTCTTCTTTGATACCTAATTAAACCTAATTTAATTTTCAAGCGAGCTGAAAGCAACCAGTATTCGAATGGACGAGCTTCAAATACAAGATTTGCAGTTTTTGTACGGTTGCCAAAATCCTACCATCATCTTCATTCATCAAGACTTGATGGGACGTCATGTAAAAACAAAGGAAATTTCTTTGAGGGATAAAGAATTTACAAAGGTGCATTGCTAAACTATTACATAATTACCTACCTATTAACAAGCATAAAGTTTATGTGACGTAGATTGCTAAATGTTTGCGTAGATTCCGTGGAGGCAAGACAATGTGGAGACGGAAGCTTCGTTGGTGATTCCCGTACCAGAGCCTCTTTGTGGCGCAATCATCATCGGACAGGAGTCTATTCTGTACCACGATGGCACCACCTATGTTGCCGTTGCACCGGCTATTATTAAGGTGTGTATTTTTTGCTGCCACATTAATATTTTACTGTTTACTTAAAAACTCACTTTTAGTGATGGCAATTTTCTGAAAAAAAATGTTTTTCAAAATTTTCATAAAAATTTTCAATACATTGAAAAATTTTTAAATTGCTTTTATTTATTGCTTTATTGCACACAATTGTTAATAATTTCGAAAAAAGCGTAAAATCAAAATCAAAATAAAAGCCCAAATCTCAGTTTTTCTGCATTGTAATTTTGGCCAGACTGTAATTTCGAAAAATTTTAAATTTTTCAATAGTCATTGAAATTTTTTTAGAAAATTTTCAATTGGCCATCACTACTTGTAGTACCTATTATCCTTTAAATCTGTATTGCGTAGAGACATGTTTGTGAATTGTATGAATGATCACTATGCTCAAGATGAGATGTTTGTACTGACGCAGCAAAGCACCATCATCTGCTACGCGCAAGTGGACTCCAACGGCTCTCGCTACTTGCTGGGCGACATGGCCGGCCACCTGTTCATGCTACTGCTGGAGGCCGACCCCGGCACAATGACCGTCAAGGACCTCCGCATCGAGCTGCTCGGCGACATCACCATCCCCGAGTGCATGACGTACCTCGACAACGGAGTCGTGTTCGTGGGCTCCAGGCTCGGCGACTCGCAGCTCATCAAGCTCAATGTCACGTGCACGGAGAGCGGGTCGTTCGTCAAGACCATGGAGACGTTCACAAACCTCGCACCGATAGTCGACATGGTTGTGGTGGATCTGGAGAGGCAGGGTCAAGGCCAACTAGTCACTTGCTCAGGTAATACATCGTACCAAACTAGCCTGTCGGACATTTTTTTCAAAATGCGTTTCTTTCAATAGCATTGCTCATGATCGATTTAGGTACATGTTGTGCCAAAATGATATTAAGTGTGAGTCGTTCCATATGAGCGCAACCAAAATATCTCAATTTTTTAAACCACCTCTTTAGATTTCGATGAAACTTGGTGGATTTATTCCATACCCTAAATGAGCGTTTACGTGTTTTTTTGTTTGTCCCTAATTTCAGCGGTATCCGAATTAAGGGTTGCCCAAAAACCCAAAATTTTGTTGATACATACTCCTTTGTTCTACCATTTTTAACTTTTTAGCCATTTGAGCTGGACAATCTATTTTTTTAAAGAAAGATAGCTCTTTAATCGTTCTTTTTAATTATGTTATGCAAAACGTAAAATTTCCCCCCAAAAAGGGAGATAAAAATAAAAATTTGACTTTTTTGGCCCCCCCCCCCCCCCCCCAAATAATGATCCATTTTAAAAATCTCAAAAAAATATATTTTAAACATCATTACTATATGTACTGTGCCAAGTCGCTTAGTGGGCACACTTCTAGTTTTGGAGCTACACGATTTTGATTAAAGCCATAATTTAAAAAATCGAGAGTAGGTATCACTGTTATACCATGAGCGAGTAGAACAAAACCCTCCCCCTACTGCCACGGAAGGTCTGAAAGTGATTTGGTACAACCAAGGCTAACTTGGTTGACTTATGCGTTAGCAGAACCACCCCCCAGGGGACCTATTTTCGAGATCGTTCGAGCGCTCGCATAATCGAGCGTGACGTCAAATTGACGTCCATCCGAAGGAAATAGCATCCAATAAGCCAAATCCGTTTATTGTTTTGTTTCGTCTGACGTCAGGCGGCCGTGAATCCGTATGATATTTGACTCGAACGATCTCGAAAATAGCCCCCCAGGGGTGTTGGGCCGGGGGGGGGGGGGGGGGGGAATTGTTTTTGGGTTATTTTTGGGACACGATTGATTTTATTGTGGGACTAGGGGGAAAGATAATTACAATCAGATTCCATATTTGAAAATAGCATGACTTTTGTAATTTTTAATATTTTTGGTAGGGTGCAAAGTTATACGAGAAGATTGTCGAGACCCGTTTGAAAGGTTTTGTGGAGGAAGGGTTAAGAGAAGAACAATATGGCTTTAGGAGGGGACGGGCAACCACGGATGCTTTATTTGCGGTAAGGCAGTTAATGGAACGGAGATGGGAGAGTGGGCAAGTGATGTACATGGCGTTTTTGGATTTAGAAAAAGCGTACGATAGGCTCCCACGAAAGGTGGTGTGGGAGAGTTTGAGGAAGAAGGAAGTGAGCAATGGTCTTATTGAAAGGATTAAATGTACATATGAGAGAAGTGTCAGCAGTGTACAGACAGACATAGGGAGATCAGAGTGGTTTGGGGTACAGGAAGGTCTACGTCAAGGTAGCGTTTTGTCCCCATCTCTCTTTGTAATAGTGATGGATGATCTGCTGAAAATGGTTGAAGAAAAGGAGGGCAGAGATTCGAGAACTTTAGTCTATGCTGATGATGTGCTCATTTGGGGTGAAAGTGGAGAAGAACTACAAGAGAAGATAAATCGTTGGAGTGAAGTAACGGAGGAAGTGGGACTGAAGATTAGCCAAGATAAGAGCGAAATATTGAAAATGGAGAGAAGGAAAACATTGAGAAAGAGGATAAGAATTAGGTTACGTGGGAAGGAGCTGAGAGAGGTGGATGCATTCAAATACTTGGGAAGTATACTAACTAAGGAGGCGAAGGTGGATGCAGAGGTGAAGGCGAGAATTCAAAAAGCCGAGTCCTTCTACCAAGCTGTTCGCAAGCTGCTGTGGAACGAAGATTTCCCTCGCCAGTGTAAACTGCTCATGTATAAAATGTATTTCTTACCAACTAACATACGGAGCAGTTACATGGGGGATTGGAAATAAGGAACGCAGCCAGCTGGAGGCAGCGGAGATGAAATTCCTAAGAAGTGTGAAGGGAGTAACAAAGATGGACAGGTTGAGAAGCCGTTGTATTAGGAAGGAGCTGAGAGTGGAAAGTTTGAGCTACAAGATGGGTAGAGAGAGATTGCGTTGGTTTGGACACATGAAAAGAATGGATCTCAAGAGAATACCAAGACAGGAGTTTGAAGAAACAGTGGTGGGAAGAAGAAGAGTGGGGAGACCAAGAGAGAAGTGGAGTGGTCTTATCAGAGAAGACGTGGAGGACAGGCAGCAAAGGTGGCAGAAAGTGGAAGCAGATAAGTGGTGGGAGGACAGGAGGATCTAGAGGGCGCTGGTGGAGAAGTTGGAGGAAGGTGACGAGGATGAAGAAGAGGAGGAGGAGGATGAAACGTCAGGCCTGGCCAGCCGGTTTGGAAGAGATCCGAGGCCCTAGACCCAGTGGGAGCTCCCACTGTCTGACCTGACAACATTGTCGGAACCAGAAGAAGATTATTATTTAATTTGGTAGGGACAAGACTCGTACCAAAATACGTAAATTTAGGTAATCGGGGGAATTTACCCCAAATAGTTTTATTGTAGTCAGCCATTCGTATTAAAATCTCAACAATGTACAGTCTTAACATCATGACTATATAGTACCTAATGATGTTATACATATCTGACATCTGTACCTCAGAGGTAGAAGGCCAGAAGTCCATTTTCGAGATTTTGCGTTACAAACATTTGGCATCATGTAATCAGGCTCTTTAAAATGACATTTGACTGATGTCAAAAAACACAGCTAGATGTATTTGAAGTCACCCACCACCAATACACCAATACAATATGATTGTAAGAAAGCAGAGATGAATTATTGGTCTTTGAGCTCACATCAAGGATTATTGATATAGACTTCCGGCCTTCTACTTCTGAGGTATGTGTATAACATCATTCGGTACTATTTGGTTATGATTGTCAAACATGGAATCTGATTGTAATTATCTTTCCCCCTTGGCCCACAATAAAATCAATCGTGTCCCAAAAATACCCCAAAAAACAATTTGCGCCCCCCCCCCCCCCCCCCCCAATTCTGCCAATGCACATAAGTCAAACAAGTCTAAGTATAAAATCACTTTCAGACCTTCCGTGGCAGTGGGGGGGGGGGGGGGGGGGGGGAGGATTTCGTTGGACTCGCTCATGGTAACAGTGAATAGGTTCTCTTGATTTGTAAAATTATGGCTTTAATCAAAATCATATAGCTCCAAAACTAGAAGTCTGCCCACTAAGCGACTTGGCACACGTATACATATAGTAGTGATGTTTAAAATATATTTTTTTGAGATTTTTAAAATAGGTATTTTTTTTTGTGGGGGGGGGGGGGGCCAAAAAAGTCAACATTTTATTTTTATCTCCCTTTTTGGAGGACAATTTTACGTTTTGCATAACATAATTGAAAAGAACAATTTAAAAAAAAATAGTTCTTAAAAAAAATCGATTGTCTAGCTCAAACGGCTGAAAAGTTAAAAATGGTAGAACAAAGGAGTAGTAGGTCAACAAAATTTTGTTTTTTTGTGCACCCCTTAATTCGGATACCGCTGAAATTAGGGACAAACAAAAAACACGTAAATGCTCATTTAGGGTAAGGAATAACTCCACCAAGTTTCATCGAAATCTAAAGGGGTAAATTCTTCGGTTGCGTTGAGCCGGAATTACTCATGCTGAAGATTTTGAAAAGGGAGGATTTTTTTTCTTTTGCCAAAAGAGCCCATTTAAGTTGCTTTTTCTGAACAATTTAGTTTTATGTTTTTAAGTTTGTCTATTGTTTGTTTAGAGCACTTCCACTCGGATACAAAACATTTAGGTTATACAGTATGTTCTTGTATTAAATTAAATTAAAACACCTCATCACATCATTAACACGTCAGTAATAAATACTACACATTAACATTACATACCTACATCATCATTATCACACTAAAATCACACGTTATCCCATTAGAAATGTTAAGTCAACCAAGTGCAGTAAGGATACTTCTAAATTCCTTGGCATTATCAGGTAGTGGGCTCACAACATTTCCAGGCTGCTTGTTCCACTCACGAATGCCGGAGGATACGAACGAGTATTTCCCAACATTGGTATTACTTCCCCTCGGCAAAAGTTTAAGACAATGGTCCATTCTGCCCAGACGCTGCACACCCTCTAGCCTCAGGCCGATTTTTTACCATGCAGTATATCCCGTAACGGCTTTGTACATATATTCGTAAGCTTAGCACCAGCTCTCCATCCCTCTAGCGACTCCCACAGAATCATTTCTGTGACGAGGCCCGAATTTATGGAAAATGTGCCTTATAAACAGGTGTTAGGCCCTTTTGGCAAAAAACCGATGACATGCACTTTGCAATAAAACAATAAATGCAATAAAACTGTTTGGCAGCTGACTCCAAATTGTTCAATCTACATATTGTGATGAATCATTTTTAGGCTCGTACAAGGAAGGATCTCTTCGGATCATTCGGAACGGTATTGGGATACAAGAACATGCGAGTATCGATTTGGTCGGTATCAAGGGCATGTGGGCCCTACGTACTTCCCTGGAGAGCCCTTTCGACAACACTTTGATCATTTCATTTGTTGGACAGACCAGGTGAGGACATGACTGTTGGAGATGGATGCTGTATGAAGATATGTGTAGCTTGTTGACAGACTACCGAAATTCATTGTTTTGTTTTGTCAATTAATTAATCAATCAATATTGCTTTTCAGGTTGCAAATTATGAGGATAGGAATGTCCTCCATAAAATATGTTTAAATGTTGAAATGTATTTCCAGAGTGCTGACTTTAAATGGAGAGGAGGTTGAAGAAACAGAGATTCCAGGCATATTATCAGATCTACAGTCGTTCTATTGTGGCAATGTGAATCACAATCAGATCCTTCAAGTGACTCCGGTTTCTGCTCGACTTATTTCCATGAAGACATCCTTGCTTGTTAAGTATGTTGAACCAACTTAGCTAACACAGTTTACATTATAAGACAGAGCAGACTACCTGCAAAAAAATAGTATTTACTATTTATTGCTTAATTTAACATTCAAATTGATTTTCAATTGAATAACCTAACCATTGTAAAGTTTCAAATATAATTTTAATTTGGTATAATATGATTCTCTTGTGTTTCCCAAGTATACCTACCTACATGAAATGATTTGTTTCCAGTGAGTGGAGGCCGGCTTCGTTAAAGACGATCAGTGTTGTGGCGTGCAACGGATGTCAAGTGCTCTGCGCCACCGGTAGTGAGCTCTATTACCTTGAGATAACCAATCATGAAATTGTCCAAAAGAGGTATGTTAACACAACACCAAATATACACGATTTACAATTCAATAATTTTTTCTAATTTGTTGGTTGATTTATCGTCAAGCGAACACCAATCGGAATGTAAAATTAGTTGTAGAATGATAAACACGATTTGTTTTTTAAATGTTTCATAATTGTAGTATTTCTTAGAATACTATTAGACAGTGAATGCATGATTGAATCGATGAAAGAAGATTCTACCCTTGTTCTCTAGGCTGTGTAATGTGGGAATGTGACACGGCTGGCTTGGGTTGTGTTTCAGCACGACGACGCTGCAACACGAGGTGGCCTGCATGGACATCAGTCCTCTGCAGGAAGGCAGCAGTCGGGCTGACATCATCGCCGTCGGCTTGTGGACCGACATCTCCGCTGTCATTCTCAAACTACCCTCGCTGGAGGAGATCAACCGGGAGCTCATCGGTGGAGGTACGTGCGATGTAGAAACTATTACAGCTGACAGCTTCACTACCTATTAGTAGAGCCAGTTTTAAATAGTGATTTTATTTCTTAAAATTCATTTTTAAAATCATCAATTTCGATTTTGGTGTTTTATTTGGAAGAGGGATTTCGCGATTTTGTGGTGATATTAAATTGATTATAAAACACATGGTAAAGTTCGTTCACGATAAGAATATCACTGACGTTTTAGTCGATCACGTCGTTCATTGGTCAGTCACTTGAACACTGCCCTGTCAATGGCAAGACTTTCTTCTTTGTATTATTGAAATTGTATAAATTATGTCAAATACACAATTTTTAAAGTACAGTAAGCGACAGGGCAAGTTGGACCCCAGGTATAATTTCCACCCCTACTGAACCTTCCCCCACCATGCTACCACGCTGGCTGACTGCAGTCTCGGCGAACAATCAGACCTGTCAAAACAAATTGACATGGGTTGATATCCAACCAACTCATTAGTTACAAATATTATTTTGATGCGTTTTTGCTCAAAATGATTTAGTTTTTGTCAGATTATTATACTGCTTTAAAATTGAATGTCATGCCTCTTTTAAATTTAAAAAATGGTCAATATTTGACTAAACTACGGTAAAAGGTGTATCACTGCAAATACAGTTGGAAATTCGATTTGTCGCGGTTTATAGCCCATAATAAAGTTGCATTTGTTTGTTTGTTTGTTTCATGAAGTTATATAAACGATCGACAAGGCAGTGAATAATTGCAAGATTGTATGACGCAACTCCAATTGCATTCATTCAATATTATTGGACAAACATTGATTCTTCAAATCAATAGTTGTGCATGAATAATTCAAATTATAGTCGCAAATTTTAACAACGAATGAAGATAATTGAATCGCCGTGTTTCCAAGCAGTTTGTGTGCAGCGTCTGATGATTTTATGTTACAAAACACAATTTGAATATCATGATGTTCAAATACATCATCAAAGAAACGTAATAATTTGACAGCTTATTTATTAGTTTCTTTGGGGTAAATAAAGTTTTATCTTGCAAGATGGTCTAATATCTGATCATTGCTAAGGAATGAGGATGTGACGGCGGATCTTGAATGACTCAATAGTTATAGCGATATTTAGGAAATATTATCACCAATGTTTATCTTTTAGTACAGCTGACTCTTGTTGATTCTCATTAAATTTGGGGCTTGAGATTCTACTCGAGGACGATATTATTATTATCGACAATAATTTGCATCAGTGGGTGTTTTTCACTCGCCATGGCAGACCATCAAGCTCGTGACCAATCGCACGACAAATATTTGAGTGCTCGATCGAAAGGGAAGCCAGTGTCAAGCCAAGAGCGTCGTTTAGTTTTGACAGTGTATGCAAAATTGCGTAAGCAGAATCCTGGACTTGGTGTGAAAGACTAACACGGCGATTCATTCATCTTCATTCGTTGTTAAAATTTGCGACTATAATTTGAATTATTCATGCACAACTATTAATTTGAAGAATCAATGTTTGTCCAATAATATTGAATGAATGCAATTGGAGTTGCGTCATACAATCTAGCAATTATTAACTGTCTGGTCGATCGTTTATATAACTTCATGAAACAAACAAACAAACAAACAAACAAACAAACAAACGCAACTTTATTATGGGCGACAAATCGAATTTCTAACTGTATTTGCAGTGATACACCTTTTTCCGTAGTTTAGTCAAATATTGACAATTTTTTAAATTTAAAAGAGGTATGACATTCAATTTTAAGGCAGTATAATAATCTGACAAAAACTAAATCATTTTGAGCAAAAACGCATTAAAATAATATTTGTAACTAATGAGGTGGTTGGATATCGACCCATGTCAATTTGTTTTGACAGGTCTTGTTGTTCGGCGAGACTGCAGTCAGCCAGCGTGGTAGCATGGTGGGGGAAGGTTCAGTAGGGGTGGAAATTATACCTGGGGTTCAAATTGCCCTGTCGCTTACTGTAGTAAATATTATAAAAATTCAATAAAATTGATTTATTTTTATCTACAGCCGTATTATACACATTTTTTGATTATTATATTGATATTTACATGTTTAGGTATACGTTCAATTGACTAAGGTAGTACACGCCGCCATTACGGCTTGCAATTCTAAGCGTGAATGAACTTTAACAGCCCCCAGAAACCCTAATTTGAAGAAAAATATATGTCTGCCACTTGGAGGAGGGGTTGGAATGGATTGGTCAAGCACTAAGCACTGAAATAGGCTATCTAGAATGGCGTTTTTAATGCTCTGTACTGTCTTTTCCCCAACCCACATATTCTCTGTGTAGATGATACATAATATTTAAAATTTCATGACGAAAATGAAGTACCTAGTTTAGTAGTTTAGAAGGTAGTAGTTTGACAAGATATTTTCTTTCCCAATCCAACAATTTTCAGTGCAGTAATTGTTCCAAAACATCCATTTGTGTAAGTAGACTATTGATGAATAGTTGCGACTGGTTGAGGGTGGAAGGGGGGGTTGGGGAAACCGGTCGACCTTGAACAGATGGGGGCGCAAAACAAAGCCTGGAGGCATCATCAACTGGTTAGACTAGTTCACTTTGAGGGTGGGTAGCAAAGCGGCTGGCGAGGGGGAGGGGGTTGAGTGAGTGGTGCTTAGAAAGAAACTGGTTTTGTTTGTTGTTGTGTCTGGCAGGTGGTTTTGGAGGGGAAAAATGCAGTATTTATTTCCTTGTCATATCGCAGAAAATGTTGAATATCGCGATCAGGGTACGATTTCGTTTTTTTTCGCGATGTAAAAATAGCAGATTTGGGATCTATACACAATGAAATGAATTTTAGTAGAAGAAAATAGTGCAATCACAACAATTCGCGAATTCGTGCTTCACCATTTAAAACTGGCTCTACCTATAAGGTAGCTACTGGCATTTTACTGTGCTTTTTACCCATTTATTTAAATCATAATGTTCCCCGGTGAACATTTACATAGGAAGGTGCTTACATGTGAATTCTCTTATAACTTAGAATATTCTTTTCTTACTATAGTACCTACCTACTTTATATATTATAGTCGTGATGATTGATGAGGAGAATGTGGTATACCGGGTGGCCCAATAAAAACGCACAATTGGCGAGACATTGCTATGACGAAACTACTGCACAAATCGGTCTGAAAATTTCACATAATATAAATAACAAACTAAGGTTTTATGTTTAAAAGTTTGAAAAACATAACTTTTGTGGGAAAATAGTTACAGCTGTTAGAATTTGGTTGTCGCAAAATCGTTTATACGGAGCTCAAATAGCATCATCGCGTTCAGAAAACGTCAATTGGTCGGAACGCAGTTTCTTCAAAACTTATAATGATATCAAGCTGAAAATATTCAATATTGTTCAAAAATCAAAATATATTGCTATCATTTGTGTGAAAATTTCAATACATTTGGATTGATGGAACAAAGTTATATTATCTTGAAGTTTAGGTTAAAAGCAGAAACTCCGGGAGATAATTTCACGTTTTGAAATTATCTTGTGTAAGTAAACTGGTGAAATTATCTCTGCTTATAAGCTCAACTTCAAGAAACCACAACTTTTGTTCCAATGATCCAAATGCATAAAAAAAAATTACACAATTGGTAGCAATATTTTTTTAATAATATTTGACATTTTCAGCTTGATATGGTTAGTGGTTTTGAAGAAACATTGTCCCGGCCAAAGGCCGTTTTCTGTACACGCGCTATTTGTGCACGTATAATCGATTTTTCGACAACCAAATTCTAGCAGAGGTAACTTTTTTCCTACAAAAGTTATGTATTTCAAACTTTCACACATCAAACATTGGTATGTTGTTTATATTCTGTGAAATTTTCAGTCCGATTTATGCAGTAGTTTCGTCACAGCGATGTCTCGCCAATTGTGTGTCTTTTTTGGGGCACCCGGTATATAAGGTGTATCACATTCACATTCAGAATTGTATAAGAATACCTTTAGAGTGATATTAATAATTTATGTGCAAAGGATTTTACTTATTACTTCTAGCCATCTTGCATTTCAGAGATAATTCCTCGTTCAATTCTGATGACATGCTTCGAGGGAATCAACTATCTGCTGTGTGCTCTGGGTGACGGCTCCATGTACTATTTTGTACTTCAGAGGCTAACTGGACAATTAACTGACAAGAAGAAGGTAACTTATCATCAGATGAATCATTTTTGCTGCTTGTTGCAGGCACATTTTTGAATATGATTGGAGACAAAATGGGTTGACGAAATGATTTGAAATTTTAATCATGATTGGATAAAAGACAAACTTAGGGCTATCTTTCCATAAGTCTTTCCATAAGTCTTACAAGATTTGAGTTACATTGTTTAGATAAATGTCCATTTTATTTCTGGTGTTATATTCATGTCCTCCATCATTCATGTCTCTGTTGAATTACTTGGTCAAGATATCCTGTCAAAGTTACACCCACTTATAACAATGTTTCTCTCTCAATTCTGCCGAGCGCTTGCAGCACCCTAACCACTCTTCACTGAAGGATGAACCAGCAATATCTCATTTACCAACAATTTTTTTCCAATCCATTTTATTTTGTTCCCAATAGTAATATCTACAATATAAGATCAAAAAATGTATACCTTACCAACCTAACTTTTATGTAAAACGTTTTCAAAGTTTAAAATTTTTACATGGCTCTTATGGGGGAACGAATTAATTTTCTACATTATTCTAATTTATTTTTTATCCTCGCCAACAATTTCAACAGAAAACTGTTGATATATTCTTCAACTAATATTAAATGCATTAAATACTTAAAATACTGTTGTCACCGACTTAATTTCTGAGATAATGGCATTTAAATGTTTGAAAATCTTCACATATGGCCATTTAACATGGGACAAACAACAGACGTAGTCAAAATCACTGCTGTATTCTTAACAAAAATATTTAACAAAAACTTTGTTATAAAATTCTTCATTATCTCTTATCTAGTGGAGCGGTCACTCCACCCAGCCAAGTCGTACTATACACTCACAGTCACTCAACATACCGTAAATGCCTACATAAACTGAGGAGCAGACCAAACACTTTTACTGTAAGCAACAACATAGCATTTTTGGCCTACTGGATCTCAAAATTGAAAAATCTCACATTGTTGCGAAATATCTTAATTTCGAGCTATGGCCCACCCCACACCATATATTAAATTTGGGAACAACAGGTTATGCCTTTTGCGAGCTAGAGGGCCGTGAAAACAGTGAAATTACACCCCTTTTAAAAACTATCTGATGATGATATCAGGAAACACCGCAATCACCGCCACAGCCTAAACGCCTAAACCGATCGACTTGAAATTTTTACCACGTGCACTTTTGGCGTCTGAGGTGCTTTTTTATAAAACCAACCGGAAGCCGCCATTTTTAAACCGAAGGTGACGTCATATCTCGAAAACGGCTACACCGATCGGAATAAAACTATCTCCAAATGATTCAGACGGTCATCTGTATGGAATATCAAAAGTCAAAATATACATCTAGTGGAGAGGTCGCTCCACCCAGCCAAGTTGTACTGTACACTCACACTCACTCAACATACCGTAAATGCCTAATAAAATGAGGAGCAGACCAACTACTTTTACTGTAAGCAACAACATGGCATTTTCGGCCTACTGGATCATAAAATTGGAAAATCTCACATTGTTGTGAAATATCTTAATTTTGAGCTATGGCCCACCCCACCACATATACCAAATTTGGGAACAATAGGCTATACCATTTGCGAGCTAGAGGGCCGTGAAAACAGTGAAATTACATCGCTTTCATCTTCTTTAGATGATGATGATGATTCAGAGGGTCAGGAAATACCGCAATCACCGCCACAACCTAAACGGCTTAGCCGATCGATCTGAAATTTTTACCACATGTGCACTTTTGGCGTCTGAGGTGCCTTTTTTATAAAACCAACCGGTAGTCGCCATTTTGAAACCGGAAGTGACGTCATATCTCGAAAACGGCTAAACCGATCGGAATGAAACTAGCGCCAAATGATTCAGACGGTCGTCTATATGGAATATCAATAGTTAAAGTAGAGATGTACTATTACCGAAACCGGAAATGACGTCATGAAAATGAAGATCTAGATTTTAATGACCTCTTACTACAATAACTACATATTCAGAAGGCTTATAATGATACATAACATTTATAGAAATAAATTCTAGGTGGCAGTTATTTCAGTCGCCATTTTGAAAACCGGAAGTGATACCATATCTCGAAAACGGCTGGACTGATTGGAACGAAGCTTTCGCAATTCTTCATGGAATATCACTTTAAGCTTAGGTATAATGAGCACCAAACACAATTTTTCGTATTAACCAATTCGGAAATGGCGTATTTTTTAAAAGTATTTAGTCATTGTTGTTCCGATGTGTGTTACAAGTTGTGTAAATAAACTAAAAAAATAAGTGATATCCCCATAAAAAAACACTCCGTGTAAAAATACCAGCCAAGTCTCTTCAACTATAAAAAAAATAGAATAAATCTAAAAATTCAGCACTGAAAAGTAGTGATATCAAAAAATGAGCCAAGTCAAAACTTAATTTTAAAAACCAAAATATACTTGGCGCATCGTTTTTAAGGGCATTATAGGTATATTATATATATTTAGGTAGGTACATTTGATTTTTGGCATATGCTTCTATACTATTTATATACACGATGCGACAAGTATATTTTGGTTTTTAAAATTAAGTTTTGACTTGGCTCATTTTTTGATATCACTACTTTTCAGTGCTGAATTTTTAGATTTATTCTGTTTTTTTATAGTTGAAGAGACTTGGCTGGTATTTTTACACGGAGTGTTTTTTTATGGGTTTATTATTACCGAAACCGGAAATGACGTCTTAAAAATGAAGAATAAGAATTGAATCGCCTCTTACTACATAACTACATATTCAGAAGGCTTATAATGATATATAACATAAATATAGAAATAAATTCTAGGTAGCCGTAATTTCAGCCGCCATTTTGAAAACCGGAAGTGATGCCATATCTCGAAAACGGCTGGACCTATTGGAACGATGCTTTCGCAATTCTTCATGGAATATCATTTTAAGCTTATATTTAGCACCAAACACAATTTTTTGTAGTAACCAATTCGGAAACGGCGTATTTTTTTGAGGAATTAGTCATTGTTGCTCCGATATGTGTTACAAGTTGTGTAAATAAACTAAAAAAATTAGTGAATTTAGTGAAATTAGTTTTTCATATTATATAATTTATGCACAATTAATTTCTGGCATATACTTCTATACTATTTATATACACGATGCGCCAAGTATATTTTGGTTTTTAAAATGAAGTTTTGACTTGGCCCATTTTTTGATCACTGCTTTTCAGTGCTGAATTTTTAGATTTCTTCTTTTTTTTTATAGTTGAAGAGACTTGGCTGGTATTTTTACACGGAGTGTTTTTTATGGGGATCATATTATTCTCCACATAGTAATACATTATAAAACTAAGATTTAAAGTTAAAACGTGCATTTTCTGAATTAATTTATCTCATGTAATGCATATAGTCATTCAAAGCGATGGTTTAGCCTTAAAGCTTTTCTTTATGTGTGTCCGTTAGATTCATTATTGCATCATATTCGTTATAGAGAAGAAATTACTTTTCAGTTTCTTTTCTGAACAATTCCAGCACATACACTTTGTTCCAGGTTACCTTGGGCACGCAACCCACAGTTCTGCGCACCTTCCGCTCACTTTCCACAACAAATGTATTTGCGTGCTCGGACAGGCCAACGGTTATCTACTCGTCCAATCACAAGCTCGTATTCTCCAACGTGAACCTGAAGGAAGTGAACCACATGTGCTCGCTCAATTCAGAAGCATATCGGGACAGGTAACACAGCTTGTTAATCCTCTGATATCTACGTACTTGTCCCAAAATAATGATGTCACGTCAGCTGTCAAGAATAGCTTGGAAAAATTTCATGATTTTTTGTGAAAATTTTCATGACATTTTTCAATTTTAAAAATTCGATTAATTTTAACTCTAGGACAATGCACCGTAATTTATATTGCAAAAATCATGCATTTAGCGACTTATTTGGAATTGTAAAGAATGGACATTTACACCTAGACAAAAGAAGAATTTAGTAAAATTGGTGGGACAAAATGCAAGTTTCTATTTTTAGTACAGTACCATGAGTCACAAAATTATAGTGTAGCTGAAAATAATATACAACATTTACAAAAAATATTAATATTCATATAATATATTTTTTTAGAATTTTTGTAAAAGTGTTCAACAGGCCTTGAAAATGTTTACGTCACATAACTGGTAAAGAACTGTTCCCCGTGTGTGTTACAGCTTAGCTCTGGCCACTGACACGTGCGTCACCATCGGGACAATCGATGAGATTCAGAAGCTGCACATCCGCACGGTTGCTCTCGGCGAATCACCACGCAGGATCGCGTATCAGGAGAGCTCGCAAGTATGTCACAAGTTTTATTCTACATTGATAAGAACTACTTGCGTAATTTCCTTCTCGTCACTTTCCTATGTTGCCGATGCTTCTATCTTGGGAACGATCCCTTTTTGACACTTCACATCCTATTGTCTTCCATTCTGAATGAACTTCATATACGGCTTAACACTTAATCATTATCTCTGTCCAACTTAGTTCAGTTTTGTGGCATAAATGATCTTGTCCGGCAGACGTTCGGTGTGATCTCGATGCGTATTGACGCACAAGACGCGACCGGTGTGAATCCGGTGCGCTCGAGCGCCAGCACGCAGACGCAGAGCACAACGTCGTCCTCGTCCATGGGTTCTCTGTCGCTGATGAAACCCGGGGCAACCGGCCCGACACTGGCCTCGGCCGAGCTCGGGCAGGAGGTGGAGGTGCACAATCTACTCATCATCGACCAGCACACCTTCGAAGGTACACACACCTAGCAACTCTGTAGTACTTGCATTGTAACATTTGATGTCACTAACTGAGCAAGGGTGAAAAAAGTATTATTTTGCGAGTCTGTCAACCTTCATGAAAGAGAGTGATGTAATTTTATTTTTAATTGTTATCCTATGTTTCTTAGTAGCCAGGAAACAGCAGGGTATTCATGTGTACTTTCATGTTCATTATTGTACCAAGTGGCAAGTAGTACCTACTTTTTACGTCTGTTATTTCTTCTGTAGCAGAATTCAGCTACTAATGTCTCTTAGCCCTGCATAGCTTTATTAACACTCACACTGTAATGAAAGAATTTGTATGGGTATTATTTTTATAATTTGTTAAATATGTAGGGTTGGGCGAACCTCATTTTTTTCGAACCAAACCTCGAACCGAACCTTTTCAAAAGGTTCGAAATTTTGAACCTTAAACGAACCGAACCTTTTTTTCAGAAAATGATGTTTTCCAGATGTGTAGTAAAGATAAGCACGCATAAGCACCAGTCACCATTCTCACCATTAAACAGCTGAAAACAGCTGTTTAATGGGGTGTTTGTTACTCAGATATTATTTTTATTTGTACCTATACAGAGACATTGACTTAATAATATAATTGGAACAAAAACGCGAAATATACTGCTCGAAATTTAAATATATTTCAACACTTTTCTTCCTCTCTTCAACGCCATAATGGAATTTCATTTCGAAAATACTTGCCCCAGTTGAGAGATGGTAATCCTGTGATTGTATACTCCATAAATACTACTTCGCATTTTTACGCGAAAATAAAAGTTCAATATTCTTCAAAAATTATCTCGTCATCGTCATACTATTTTTGATTTTGCATTGTGTTACAATGAAGTTTGGAAAGCTCAAATATACACCATTATATTTTAACTTTTGCGTGATAATCTTCACTTCATTAGATCGCGAATGGTTTTCTAAATGACCACTATTATTTATTCAAATACCATAAACATACAATATCATCAAAATAAAATAAAATATGCCGTCAAGTCAAGTTATTTGTCATCTGGATTACTGCGAGTTCGCAGACCTTTCAACAGAGACAAACAAAACAATCCTCCCTTCTGCAAGGGTCAGGTACCTGCTGGCTAGCAGATGCAGGACCCAAAAGTACACTCTGTTCCAAAAGTATAGCACAGTTTAGATCGCAACAATCATATTATTTCGTTTTTATACTTCGAAAATTTTACTCAACAAGGAAATTACTTCGACTTCTAAACTGAAATCAATGCTACTTTGCTACTTGTGACCAAATAGCACTTCGAATTAAGGCATGAAAAATTCGGTTCAACATTTATTTGAACATGGAACACCTTATAGTGTGGCAGGATTTGAGTTTTCTTTGATTTATGATGGATTTCGGCTTACAGGGGCTCTATTTACCAAGGTTTTACCATTTTACTGTACCCGTAAAGACAAGAGGTTGGACCAGTGGCAAAAGGTTGGTCGCATTATTTGAATGAATCAAGGCGGGAAAAAAAGGCGGGAGGTTCAAAAAAGGTTCGAAAACGAACCTTAGAGGTTCGTTTTTCGAACTTAGCTAGCCGGTTCGGTTCGAAAACGAACCGGTTCGCCCAACCCTATAAATTGGTTATATTTTTATTTATTACCATGTATTTTTGGCTAGATTGATCAAAGAGTTTAAAATGGAAGTTGAAAGCTATTTTGTCAGGTTGATCTGTAGTAAAGTAAGCAGAGTCCGCGTTTGTCTTCGTTCGATGTTTGTTACTGTGTAACCTCTAAATTCTCTGACTGAGCTGAAACTCACTGATTTCCTTACCCAAGAAATGAATGCCTTTATTTGAAATTCCACCATATGAAACCAGTTTGGTGTTTGTTTCAGTGCTACACGCTCACCAGTTCATGCAATGTGAGTACGCGCTGAGCCTTACATCGACCAAGCTAGGCGACGACCCCAACACATACTTCATCGTGGGCACGGCGCAGGTGAACCCCGAGGAGAGCGAGCCCAAGCAAGGTCGCATCATCATCTTCAACTACCAGGACGGCAAGCTCACGCAGGTGGCGGAGAAGGAGATCAAGGGGGCTTGTTACTCACTCGTTGAATTCAATGGCCGCCTGCTTGCCAGTATTAATAGCACTGTAAGTACCAACTATCTGTGTTGTCTAGTCTCTTGTCTTGTGTACTCTTGTAAATATTAAGCCAACATTGAACGTATGCAATGAATACATTGCATGTTAAATGTTGTTCAATATGTTGAACAAAGCCGGTCCTGTCGCAGGTGGGTTGGGGCAGGGGGGTGAATATCTACTGTGCTGGCTGTAGTGACTGATGACCGCATACAAATATTTTTAAGGAATTGTCATAAAAATGTTGTGAATTGTAAGGGAAAATGAGATTTTGTACTGAATGTGGCATAATACTGCTTTTTTGCACTGATTTGTTGCTAGATTGCAGATGGGGATTTTACGCAAAATGTATGTAATTTTATCAATTGTATTGTATTGTATTGTATTTTTATTCGGTTAAGAAACAATTATACATTGTATAAACCATGTCACATAACTTAATTTAGTACAGCATTCTCTGAGAGATCATGCCATGTCAACACAAATAAGATTCTATATTAAAGTTGCAGAACATTCTCTAAAAATTCATCAACACTATAAAAACATTTTTTTAAAAGATATGCTTTTAGAGACAGTTTAAAATGTTCTTTGTCGAGTCGTTTCAGCTCAATTGGCAGGTGGTTATACAGTTTCCTACCCGACTGAATGATCCAATTGTTTGTCCGCTCAAGACGGTGGTAGTCGTGAGCTAAAAAGTGAGATCCTCTTGTGTGGTGGTCATGCATATAACGGGTAAAATAGTGCAGGTTATCATGGGTAAAAACACATACAGACAGGACATACAAACATGGCACCGGAAGAATCTTTAAGTCAATAAACACGCGTCTGCAAGACTCCCTGGTATGCAATGCTAGAACGGACCACACTATTCGTTTCTGCGATATAAAAACTTTGGCACTTAGCGAGGTGCCACCCCAAAACATGATGCCGTACTGGATGATTGATTGGACTTGGCCAAAGTATACGGTCCGAATCGTCGGTAGGTCCACTTGCCGAGACAGGATGCGATACACAATGTTCATACGGGACAATCTGCTCACAAGGCTATCAACATGGGGCTTCCAAGTCAGTCTGTGGTCAACCGTGATGCCCAGAAACTTCGCACTCGTCTTGAGATTAGGGAATGATGGTAGGTCCACTGACTTGCTGGACGAAGTAAAGCACATAACCTCGGTTTTGTCGTTGTTAAGCCTTAGACGATTCATTGAGAACCAGCTATCGAAGTCACGGAGAGTGGCCGACAATTCGGCGTCCAGCTCGTTGATGGTTCTTGCTACGACTGCAGCACTCGAGTCTTCGGCAAATTGGGTTACTTTCCGGTTCCCCATACCAGATGTGATACTAGGGGCTAAGTCGTTAACCAACAACGAGAAGAGTAACGGCCCCAGTGTAGATCCTTGAGGCACTCCACATCTCATAGTTTCCCAGCGGGATCTGCCGTGGTGGCTAAGGCGGACGTACTGTTCCCTATTGGAGAGGTACGATGACATCCACATCCCAGTAGCTCCAGTCAGACCATACCACTCCAACTTCTTCAGTAGCAGATCGTGGTCCATTGCGTCAAATGCCTTAGTGAGGTCACACATAATCACACCAACTGAATCTTTGCTTTCAAGGGCACTCGTAACTTTCAACAACATTTGGAATGTAGCAGTAGTCGTGCTGAAACCTTTTCTGAAGCCATGTTGGTTTTCTGAAATCATCTTACAGGTATCCAGATGCTTGATAAGCCTTTGGTACATAATCTTCTCAAAGATCTTAGCAAACGATGAGAGTAGGGATATTGGCCTATAGCTCGAACATTCAGCTTTACTCCCTTTCTTGTAGACTGGTGTGATAACAGCCAGCTTCATTTTTTCCGGGAAAACACCAGTAAGAAATGAATTACTAGCCACATGAGCCAGTGGTTCGGCAATCCAAGGGCCACACTTCTTGAGGATCTTCATTGGTACTTCATCCCAACCAGACGACATCTTCGGTGCAAACTCTTTGAGAACATTTGTTATGTCCTCCGCTGCAACCAAAGGCGGCAAGAAAGTTGGTGCTGCCGTGGGCCAAGCAGTTTCTAATGTTGGAATGCAGTCAGTGATGTCGCCAACAGACATACCATCATCTATCCTTTCCCCAGCAGATATAAAGTAGTCATTAAGTCTATTCGCGACATCTTCTTGGTCAGTAACTTCCACCCCGTCACAGCGTATGGTGATGGTTTCATTACATTTATTGCCTTTCCCCGTTAAGGATTTTACAAGTTTCCAGCTTGCTGCTTGTTTATTACCTGCCTTCCGGATGAATTTCGTGTGGTGGGCCTTTTTAGCAACGGCAATCTTTATCTTTATCTCCTTACTGATTGCTCTTAATGACGAACGTATTAAGGGGTTAGCCCCCCGCTTAACCAAGCTACTTAACAGTCTTTTCCTCTTGCACAAGTCCCTAATTTCAGCCGTGGCCCATCCCTTTGATACTGGGCCATTCCTAACAGCGGTCACTTTCTTGGGGAAGTTCTTTTCGAACAGAAGCAGGAAGTTGCGAAGAAAAGCGTCATACTTGTCATCGACAGTGGCGCCGGTAAATGTTGTCTCCCAGTCCTCAATTCCCAAATCGCAGATGAAGGATTGGACAGCTTCGTCCGTGAATTTCCTTTTCAAGACAGGCGTTGATTTTGATCTAGATTTATTTGAGTTTAGAGCTGAAGTGTTCTTCATGCCTGGGATCTGGAGTAATTGGCCGCTGTGGTCGGACAAGCCGGGATCAATGACAGCGAAGAAACCTTGCTTGCCCCAATTCGAGAGAATCACATCGAGTGCTGTTTGTGATCGGGGAGTGACCCTGGTAGCGCCATCAAGCTGAATGTCAAATCCATAGGCAGCAGCTAAATCACTAATCATGGAATGGTTTACTTCGTCCAGGAGATTTACATTCCAGTCACCACAAACTGTGACCGGATGTCCCGTTTTACTAAGCTGATCCAATAGCTCCTCCAAACAGGTAAGAAAACATGATAAATTCCTGGCATCAGGTGCGCGGTAAACTACCGCTACTGTCGTCAGGGTGGGAGATAAAATATCCACTACACAAATCTCAAAAGTCCCCTCCAATGCTGGCGCCTTGCGTACTTTGTATTTGAACGCGTCTGACTCGCGAACATAAATGCACACTCCTCCTCCTCGTTTGGTCTCTCTCGAGTAGCAAGCAGCAAGAGTAAAGTCATTGATAATGATGGCGCTCTCATGATCACGAGACAGCCAAGTCTCAGTAAAGCAAAGAATGCTCACGGTTTCACTAAGGGAATCGAGGAAGATTTCGATCTCCTCCACCTTCCTCTCAATGCTCCGAATGTTGACATGAAACATAAAGGTACCGATATTCGACACTTCTCCCGATTCTAGTCAATGTTGACCATCCTCGACTACATTTGTCCTCTTCGACCTTCTGGGGAGTTTGATTTGGTGATGGTGATGATGATGATGACTCAGCTTTACTCGTTATCGGAGTAAGTGCATTGAATAAGGATATCAATGATGGAACGTGATTGACAACCGCACTTACTTCAAGGGCTGAATTCTCCGTACGTACTGGGGTGTTCTGGGGCGTGGAAGGCGATGGTTCCACACTCTTGTCGAGGACTGAGTTGACTGTGAGATCCGGACCGAATAGCGTAAAAGGCGACGGCCGGGCATCCATCTCGAAGACTGAGTTGAGTGGACTGAGTAGCTTGGAGGGCGATGGTCGGACACTCTTCTCAAGTTCAGAGCCGTCTGGACTTCCTGGACTGAGCAGTTCAGAGACGTCTGGACTTCCTGGACTGAGCAGCGCGGTAGGTGGTGATACCTCCAGGACCTCCAGGGGGCGGGAGATAGGATCAGTATCCTTGGCCTGCAAGCGTACAGGATTGTCGTCCGGCGAGATTTTGAGGCGAGATCTCGTAAACACCCTGGACCGAATGTTGTTATTGTTGTTGCTGTTTCGGATGCCATTTTTGCTGCTGGTATCGTTGCTGCTGTTGTTGTTTCTTCTGATGTTACTGTTGTCACCTGCGGGAGCGCTGCTGTAGCTGCTGTATCTGCTGTGGTTGTCGTTGTTGTTGTTGCTGTTGCCGTTATTGTTTCTGCTGCTGTTCCTGTTGTTGTTGTTGTCCCTGTTGTTGGTGTTACTGCCGGGGGCGGGGTTGTTGATAGCACTGTTACTGTCAAAATAACTGTTCCTCATTTCACTGACTGCAGACGTTCTCAAGTCAAGTAACGCGATTTTCTCCCTAAGGAGTTGAATAATAAAGCACAGATCCGACACTCGGTTATTTAGCAAGACGTTCTGTGCAAATATTGTTTCGTAGGTCGGCATAGCCATATCGCGGTAGCACTGGGTACAATAACAATAACAACTAGCGCGCACACACACAAACAACCTCTCTACAGAGCGAGCAGAAAACACGTCCGACCGCTTCGGCTGCCGGGATGGAACTCAATAAAAACCCAGGATTTGCAAAAAAATTGGCTTGAATGACTTGTTACGTTTCACGAATGAACGAAGATGGTTGAATGTGATCAAGATGATTGTTTTGCTCTCAGGTTCGACTTTTCGAGTGGACTGCAGAGAAGGAACTCCGCCTTGAGTGCAGTCATTTCAACAACATCATCGCCCTCTATCTGAAGACCAAGGGAGACTTCATCCTTGTGGGCGACTTGATGCGCTCGATGACTCTGTTGCAATACAAGACCATGGAGGGCAGCTTTGAGGAGATGGCGAGAGACTTCAATCCCAACTGGATGACCGCCATCGAGATCCTCGATGACGACACTTTCCTTGGGGCAGAAAACTCAGCTAACTTATTTGTCTGCCAGAAAGACAGGTGATGAGAAATATTAACTTTCATGAATTATTACGCTTATTCTTTTAAATAAATTACAGAAACGTAATTCTTCTAATTAATGTAGATTACAGTAAAACCTCGTTAAGTCGAAATTGAAGGGACCCAAAAAAAAGCACTTCGACTCATGATTTTTCGATTTATAAGTATTTTCATAGAATGATGTTTTCCAGACGTGTAGTAAAGATAAGCCTCGTAAACCTACCCCCTCCCACTGCGCAAGGGTCTAGAGACCACTTGAAGACAGCTGTTTAGTGAAGGGTCAATGCCTCCAATGGTTTAAAGGACTCTTATTATTTACGCAATTATATATAATCTGCAGACTGGATACTAAACAAATTAATCACACACTTAATTTTTGACAATAAATCGATTTCACAATTATTATTTATTCAACTACCTAAAGGTGTGATGTTATTGAAAAAATAAATAATGGAACAGAAACGGAAAGATAATTGTTCGCTGTCATTTATGAATCATCAAAAGATTGAGAAAAAAATTAAATAGGTGGAAGATTTCTTGAAAAAGTCACTGATTTCAGTTTGTTTTTCAGTCGACAGAATATTTATTTTATGTGGACATCCATATTAAAAGTAAACATAAGATTAAATATTACGCAGAATAATAATTCAATGACCAATGTTTATGCCGGCAGTCAGTTGTTGACTATTTACAGCCTTTTTCAGAGTGACTTTTTGCTCTAATTCTTAGAAACAGGGATTCAACCCTCCACCCGTGTCTGTTTTTTTGTTGAGAGACCCACTTGTCTTTGAGATAGAGCAGGTAGTCCAGCTGGGGTGCCGCGGGAAAGGGAGGACATGTTTTAACATGTAACAGATTATACTGTGGACGGGACTTGAGTTTACTTCGATTTATGATGGATTTCGGCTAATGGTTGTTAGCCGACCACTGCCACTGCCACTCGACCACTGCCACATTAGTAGTGGCAGTGGTCGAGGCAGGTCGTGTTTGATAGCTCCGCGAAACAAGTTCCTTTCAGTAGTGGTAATGACGAATGTTGTTACGAGATCTAGGAAAACTGTGCCAAGTTTGGATGGTACCGTTGTTGACAATGAGGACAAAAATAAAAGTGTTCGTGAAATTATCGAAATATTCGACGATTTAAAAAGTATTGACTTAAGTTTTACCGAGGACAATAGTGTTATAGTACGTAATTTGCCTCTGTCTGAGCAAATGCCTCAGAGTGATGTGGATTTCTTAATAAGAGAAAACAATCTGTTAAGAAAAAGAATATCCGATCTAGAATATATTACTCAACTGCAACGAGATAAAATAGATCAATTAGAGTTGAAGCTAAAAGAAGAAATCTCGACTACAGTGGAGCACGAATTGACCTTGGCGGGAGATATACCCGTTCATCGCAATCCCGATGTCGGCGATGTCAACAAGGAACGCATTGTCCTTGGCGGCAGAAATACCAGCGCATCGCGTCAGCGAGATCACCGGAGAAGAAAACCAACAACAGGCGAGGAGGTCATCACGAATGACGGCGAAATTCCTGAATTCGAGCCGCATCAGCACCATAGCAACGATGACGCTCATTCACATGGGCAACAGATAAATAACTATCAACAAATGCAGCGTGATAAGTGGAAAAACGTCGGTAAAGTGCAAAATGAAGTGAGTAGTGCAGTAGCTCCCAAATATGTGCGTATTAAGCGCTGTTTTCGGTGCCAACGTTATGGACACATCGCTAGAGAGTGTCGAGGTGAAATGGTGTGCGAGTTTTGCGCAGGACCGCATAACATTCGTGTCTGCGAAGAGGAAATCATGAACTGTATAAATTGTATTAGATATAAAGGTAGATGCAAGCTAGATATTAGCACGGTGCATGAAGCCAGTGACCTTAACTGCTCTTATTACGTAAAAATAAAAAATGACCTGTCCAAACAAAAAATGTAGCAACTAAAGGATGGCTTGCCGAGCAGTAGTATAGAAGCTATAACATTAATAGATAATGCAGAGCATGCAGATACAGATATCATACATTTAAATGCTCAAAGTTTAACAAAGAACTATTATGAAATTCTAACTTACATTAAGAAAATAAATCCGATTTTAATAGGCATTGGGGAAACTCATGTAAATGATAAGATATATGACAAAGAAATTGACATACCTGGTTATAGAATGATCAGATGTAATTCTCATTCGAGATTTACGGGGGGAGTTATTATGTATGTTAAAAATAACATCAGTGCAAATGTCATTGTTAACATAAGTGAAAAGAAATTAGGATACTGGTTTATTGGGGTGCAGGTCTGTATAAGAGGATCCACATGTGTTATATACACAGGGTACATATCTCCTAATGCTAAGAAAAAAGAAGCAGTTAATTTTATTGAGAAGATTTTTGAAGATGTTAAGAAAGTTAAAGGTATATTTATTATGATAGGGGATCTAAACTTTAATTGGTTGGTAAATGTTGGGTATGTTAAGAGACTGAAAGAGCTACTTGCTGAATATGGTCACAAACAGATTATAAAGGTCCCTACTAGAGTGACGAAAGACACAAAAACTCTCATCGATATTGTAATTACAAATTATGGTGCACTGGTAACTGCAGATATCATGCCTAATGTTAGTATATCTGATCACGAGGTGATTGGTGTCACTATTAGAAACGCTCAGATAAATAAAAAGGAAGCCAAGGATGTGACAAGATGGGTCGATGACTGGAATAATTACAATAGTGATGCTTTTAGGAATGACCTTTATACGAGAGATTGGAGTTATAATGATTTGGATTTGGATTCCAAGTACAAGGTGTGGAAGACAAACATATTAGAGTCTAGGAATGAGTGTTTAAAAAAAGTTGAAGTAACAAGAAAAAATAGAAAGAATATTCCGTGGCTAGGTAGGGAAATTAAAGAAAATATATCTAGCAGAAACTTATTGTATAAGAGGGCTAAAGTGTCGGGTAATCATGATGACTGGATACAGTATAAAAAGAGTAGAAATGTGGTTACCAGAAGTCTCAAGTCTGCTCAAAGAAATTACTATGAAAGAAAAATTGATGATGTTAAAGGGGATAGTAATAAGTTATGGCGTACACTTAAAGGAATTTGTAATACAGAAATGAAATGTGATATTCAGAATGAAATTGTAAATAATGAAGATATCTTGTTGACGGAGGAAAAGGATATTGCTAATGCTTTTAACAATTATTTTCTTGACAGTATCACTAAGATAGTTGAAAGTATTCCAAATTTGGATCATTATACAGTAGAGGAAGAAAATGTAAATACTTTTGAATCTTTTAAAAGTATATCTCTTGTGACTCTAGAACATGAAATGAAAAGTTTGAAAAGCATAAAGGGTGATGTAGATGGTATACCGTTTAAACTTTTCATGGATTCCCATAAAGTGTCCAAATACTTTGTTCTTGATTTTATAAATATGTCATTATCGCAGGGCTGTTTTCCTACTGATTTAAAGGAATCTACCATCATTCCTATTCCTAAGGTGAAAAATACGATTCAAATGTGTGAATTTAGACCTATAAACATGTTGGCAATCATGGATAAAATACTTGAAAGTGTGGTACACAGTCAATTAAGCGAGTACCTGGATGTAAATAAACTTTTGTACATTAATCAATCTGGATTCCGAGAGAAACACTCATGTGAGACAGCAGTTCAGGGTCTCCTAGCTAAATGGATGAAAGATGTAGATGATAATAAAGTTACGGTAGCAGTTTTTCTGGATCTTAAAAGAGCGTTTGAGACCGTTAATTTGGATAGATTACTCTACAAAATCAGGTATAAATATGGTATAGAAGGAACTGTTCTCAAGTGGCTACAAAGCTATTTAGTTGGAAGGTACCAAAAGGTCAAATATGGGAAGTGTTTGTCCGAGAAGAAATTGTGTATTCATGGTGTTCCACAAGGCTCTACATTGGGACCATTACTTTTTATTATGTATATTAATGATATTCCGAGTGTTGTTGAAAAATGTTTTTTAAATTTGTATGCGGATGACATGGTGATTTCTGTAGCTTCTGAAAATGTAAATGAAGCCATATGTACAATAAACCATGAACTTATAAACGTAGTAAATTGGCTTCATGTAAATAAACTTAAACTCAACGAAAGTAAATAAAAAATGATGGTAATTGGTAGAAAAAATGTAATGAAAAACACTCAGCCGCATGATAATGTAACTATAAGTGGAATTAATATTGAGTGTGTGGAATTTTATAAATATTTGGGGGTTTTAATTGATAATAGACTATGTTTTAAGAAACATATTCAAGATGTTATAAGTAAATTAGGAAAGAAAATCGGATATATGTATAGAGTTGGAGGTAATCTATCAACATGGACTAAAGTTATGATATATAACTGTATTATAAAACCGCATTTTACATACTGCAATACTTTGTTTTATAATAACACACAAGAAGATATTAATAGGTTGCAGATCATGCAGAACAAAGTAATGCGATGTATTCTTAGAGAAAGGAGGATGACCCCAACGAGTGGCATGAGAGAAAAACTTAAATGGTGTACTATCAGAGAAATGATAGACATAGCTGTGAATATATTTGTTTTTAAAATTTATAAAGGGTATATGCCAAAGTATTTTATCATTGACAAATCTCTGCATGAACACATGACTCGTCATGCAGATGATGCTTTTCTTACGCATTGTAACTACAGTAGGTTAAATAACAGTATATTTTATAAAGGGTTTAGGGATTTTAACAAAATCCCTAGAGTAATCAAAGATAGCAAAGATGTTCACGAGTTTAAGTTGGCTATAACTAAACATGTCAAAAGTGAGAGCAATTAATATGCTGTGTATTAAATAGTGGTGTGGATGTAGTTTAATAAGTTTTATAATGAACAATGTTTATCAATGACTGTCTTTTATAATTACAATGTAATTCACAAATGACAATAAAAAATACTGAATACTGAATACTGAATACTGATTAAAGGAGGTTTTACTGTACTAGTAACTGAACTGTCTTAATCTTCTTTGTGCCAGTTTCTCCACCTCTTAAAATTCAATCAAATGTAACTATTTGAGCATAAACTTGTAAGGTTCCTACCCACCATATGGGAAGAGGAATCAAATATCACAAGAACAATAATTCCGGAGAATTGTACTAGTTTAATGAATATTACCTGGTTGCCGTAGCTGACCTTGCAACACTCGACCGCTTCACCGGGAGCTCCGAAGACAGCTGACAACAAGCAGCATCATTAGTTTGATAGTGAATGCAACTGTTGGTTTGATGTTGCAGTGCTGCGACGACTGACGAGGAGCGACAGCAGATGCAGGAGGTCAGTCAGTTCCATCTGGGAGACATGGTCAACGTGTTCCGACACGGCTCGCTTGTCATGCAGCACGCCGGCGAGTCTGCCACGCCCACACAGGGCTGCGTCCTCTTCGGCACCGTCAGCGGAGCAATAGGTAGGGGGATCACAAGCTTGCTTGTAAATACATTGCATAATCGAGGAGGCAATGGAAATTGTCAATTGAGTCCTGCTGTACCAACTGACCCACATGAAACCTGTTCCGAGTAAAATAACAAAACTTGTTTGAACCTCTGCTTTGCTACAATAACTCAAGGTTTATCTTACTAAATGGGTAGGTGGTAGGCATGTCGGCCGGTCGGAAAATCAGGATCAGGAATCAGGTACCTGTCATAAATACTCGGGTAGGAATTGGGTAATTGCCTATTCAAAATTTCCTTGTCGTCTTGTTTCACTTGATATGGGCTCACTGCACACTGGAGTGCTATCTATTTAACATGGTAGTGACTAGTGATGTAAATCCGTAAATTACGGGCCGTAAATTACCCGGTAAATTACCAATTTGTCGTAATTTACAACTTTCTTAAATTACATAATGTAAGGCGTAATTTACAATTGTAAATTACGCGTAATTTGCTATAAAATACCGTAAATTACACAAACTCAGGCGCGTAGGAAGAATAACCCTTAACTTTTCATCTTGACACTCCCAAATAACACCCCCAGATCACAGACTAAAAGGCTATAACCCTTCGAGTATGGTCCATACTCAAGGCTATAACTAGTCAGTGACCAGATATACAAATATGTTGATAAAGAGATCCAAAAATGCACAGATTTGCTCCATTATGAGGTAGAATTCTCAAAATTTAACCAAGTTTTGCAAAACTAATTGAACAGAGCTATTTAGTACAGGAGCAAATGTAATTCCGCTCGATTGGAGTGCCGAAATTGATTTTTTCATAATCATTGATTGTTTACATAATTCTTAATATTACCTGACGTGCCTTCAATTTTGTTGGTGGCCATCTTGGAAAATATGGCGGAAAACGAGCGGAAAACGTAAATTTTACAAATTATTTAAGTGTTGGTAGAGGAAAGGTTGAAAAATTATGTGATAATTCACTAAAACTAACTCAAATATGGGGACTTAAAAAAAAAATTACGCCGCAAACATTATTTTTTAAATTATAATTTTAATTTTTTTTTAAATTTAATTTTAAATTTTTTCTTAAACGCATATTGTTCACAATGAAATTGTCTACAAATTTTAATTCCACATATTTTAGTCTAAGTCCACGCGTTTCATAATAAATTGAGAGCAAAAAAACACCTAAACGTGATTGGTCAATTCCAACAATGAAAAAATAAAATTCGTTCGCGGCGTATTTTTTTTCAAGTCCCCATATTTGAGTTAGTTTTAGTGAATTATTGCATAATTGTTCAACCTTTTCTTTACCATCAATTAAATACTTTGTTAACTTTACGTTTTCCGCCATATTTTCCAAAATGGCAACCAACAAAATTGAAGACACGTCAGGTAATATTAAGAATGCTGTAAACAATTGATAATTATGAAAAAATCAATTTCGGCACTCCAATCGAGCGGAAAACATTTTTTCTACACTTGAACCTACACTATAATATTAATATTATCTAATGATACATTTTCTCATTTGTCCAACATGATCATCCTCATGAAAAAAATTTAATATTACACGTTAAACAATGATACCAAATTTCAAATTCGATTCTTTTGTATAACTCAAAAAATTCCCTGCGGGTCCAATGGGAATTCTATAAAAACAAATAGTTACAGATTATATTACATTTGTCTAAAGTTTCTACAGAATACTTATATTGCATCACATAGTATTGTACATTTCTTTGAAAAGAATGCCAAAGTAGCTTTGATTCTTTTGTATCAAAAACTGAGGGGCGCGTCCCCAAGACCTCCTTGTATTGGCAAACTTCAAATTATCGGGATTCATTGATCCCGATAATTTTGACCCCCCCCCACTAAGTTCCTACGCGCCTGTATCTGTTAATGCTTCTTATAGTATTAGCAAATAGTGATGGGCAGCGAAACTTTCAAATTCGAAACTTTCATAAATTTCCGAAAGTTTCGGAAACTTTCAACGGAGGACTATAAATTTCCGAAATTTATGAAATTTATAAAATTTCAATGTTTTTTGTTTGAATATTTCCCCCCACTTCATCCCTTACTGACTGGGCAATAGTTACCATCATTATTGTTCAAGAAATCACCACTAAGTGTCACCTGCTGCCCTGTCTTGAAGGATTTCATGACTTGGAGGTTATGTGGAACACATGATGGGGACATTTCAGACTGAATCGTGTTAGGTTAGGTTAGTCAATAATTCAGTCAAATATCTTTGTTATTAGTAGTAATTACCAACGTTTTTATGATTCAAAGTCAGTACAGTGGTAAATCCACAGTCAAAAGATATGGCGGTATTTTGAGGATAGCAGGAACAATGGTTGCTTTGAGCCGAGCCGTGTGTCGAGCCTATGTCTGTTGTCGAACCGTAAACGTAGCTTAAGTTTACTTATTATTCATTTCTGCACATTGGTAAGACAAAGTCACTGTATATACCCAACTGTAATTAACCAACTTTCCAATAAAGTAGGTACCACCAGAAAAAGAACCTCGGCTAATATTCATAAATTATCTTAAATTTCATAAATTTCACAAAACTTTCAATCGAAACTTTCAATTTTATACATTTCTGAAATTTGCCCATCACTATTAGCAAATAAATATTGCATTTAAAAGTACTAATTCTTGTCACTGATTTTAATTAACATTTTTCCATGGAAGAATAACTGCTCTAATATCAGGTGCAATTTTTTATTTTTAAAATACCGTAAATTTTAAATTTTTTAAAATATTATTTTTAAAATAAGGTTAGCCTTCAAGAAGATGATTGAGATTAGAGTACCGACAGGGGAAAGGAAAGGGGTGGAAGAGGAATGGAACGAGTTTAAGACAGCATTTGTGGATGTTGCCGAACAAGTATGTGGAAGAGCTAGTGGGAAGAAGAGAAAGAAAGAAACAAGGTGGTGGAATGAGAGAGTAAGGGAGGTAGTTCGGAGGAAGCGGGATGCATGGCAGAGAAACGAATTAAATAGATCCTCAGAGAATGCAGAAGAGTATCGACAGTGTAAAATAAATGTGGCCAAGATTGTTCGGGAGGAGAAGAAGAAAGCAATGGACGAACTTGCAAGTAAGCTTGAGAAGGATTTCGAAGGAAACAAGAAAATGATATACGGACTGGTGAAAAGAAAAAGAGGAGTTCGAGAAGAAGTCCGAACGATGAAAAATAGCAACGGCGAACTCGTAGTAAATCCAGATGATGTAATCAAAATGTGGAAAGAGTACTTTGAGACCCTTCTCAATGTGCAATCAGGTGCCACAGAACAAGGGAAAGAACAAGAGAGAAGAGCAGAGGGAGAAGGAGGCACAGGAGAGGAGAGAGAGGAAGCAGATGTAAGCGAAATGGAAGTTGGGAAAGCACTGGGAGAGATGAAGAATGGGCGAGCTCCAGGAATAGACGAGGTGACAATGGAAATGGTAAAAGCGGCAGGAGAAACAGGAAAAAAGTGGCTGCACCGTGTAATACTAGCAGTTTGGAAGGAAATGAAGATTCCCGACGACTGGAGAAAAGGTATAATAGTGCCACTGTTCAAGAAGGGGGACCGTAAGGCTTGTAGTAACTACAGGGGAGTGACTCTGTTGTGTCAGTGTGCAAAGTTATACGAGAAGATTGTCGAGACCCGTTTAAAAGGTTTTGTGGAGGAAGGGTTAAGAGAAGAACAATATGGCTTTAGGAGGGGACGGGCAACCACGGATGCTTTATTTGCGGTAAGGCAGTTAATGGAACGGAGATGGGAGAGTGGGCAAGTGATGTACATGGCGTTTTTGGATTTAGAAAAAGCGTACGATAGGCTCCCACGAAAGGTGGTGTGGGAGAGTTTGAGGAAGAAGGAAGTGAGCAATGGTCTTATTGAAAGGATTAAATGTACATATGAGAGAAGTGTCAGCAGTGTACAGACAGACATAGGGAGATCAGAGTGGTTTGGGGTACAGGAAGGTCTACGTCAAGGTAGCGTTTTGTCCCCATCTCTCTTTGTAATAGTGATGGATGATCTGCTGAAAATGGTTGAAGAAAAGGAGGGCAAAGATTCGAGAACTTTAGTCTATGCTGATGATGTGCTCATTTGGGGTGAAAGTGGAGAAGAACTACAAGAGAAGATAAATCGTTGGAGTGAAGTAACGGAGGAAGTGGGACTGAAGATTAGCCAAGATAAGAGCGAAATATTGAAAATGGAGAGAAGGAAAACATTGAGAAAGAGGATAAGAATTAGGTTACGTGGGAAGGAGCTGAGAGAGGTGGATGCATTCAAATACTTGGGAAGTATACTAACTAAGGAGGCGAAGGTGGATGCAGAGGTGAAGGCGAGAATTCAAAAAGCCGAGTCCTTCTACCAAGCTGTTCGCAAGCTGCTGTGGAACGAAGATTTCCCTCGCCAGTGTAAACTGCTCATGTATAAAATGTATTTCTTACCAATACTAACATACGGAGCAGTTACATGGGGGATTGGAAATAAGGAACGCAGCCAGCTGGAGGCAGCGGAGATGAAATTCCTAAGAAGTGTGAAGGGAGTAACAAAGATGGACAGGTTGAGAAGCCGTTGTATTAGGAAGGAGCTGGGAGTGGAAAGTTTGAGCTACAAGATGGGTAGAGAGAGATTGCGTTGGTTTGGACACATGAAAAGAATGGATCTCAAGAGAATACCAAGACAGGAGTTTGAAGAAACAGTGGTGGGAAGAAGAAGAGTGGGGAGACCAAGAGAGAAGTGGAGTGGTCTTATCAGAGAAGACGTGGAGGACAGGCAGCAAAGGTGGCAGAAAGTGGAAGCAGAGAAGTGGTGGGAGGACAGGAGGATCTGGAGGGCGCTGGTGGAGAAGTTGGAGGAAGGTGACGAGGATGAAGAAGAGGAGGAGGAGGATGAAACGTCAGGCCTGGCCAGCCGGTTTGGAAGAGATCCGAGGCCCTAGACCCAGTGGGAGCTCCCACTGTCTGACCTGACAACATTGTCGGAACCAGAAGAAGATTATTATTAAAATACCGCACATTGGTAATTTACCCGGTAATTTACAGCGTAATTTACCAAATTATAAATTACCGGTAATTTCCCAACACTAGTAGTGACGCTGTATCAATTGATACGAGACGACAAGGAAATTTAAAAAAGCAGCTAGAGGTCAGTTAGGGTACCCGGGTACCCTGTTGATTCCAACGATACAAATACCTAACTCAATAATTTCAATGATTCCAATGAGTTAGGTGCTTTATGGTTGGTATGGCAGTATAGAATCAAAACCAAACTATCATTCTATAATATCCTATACCTGTACTCTTTTCTCCACAGGCTTGGTGACTCAGATCCCCACAGAGTTCTACGAGTTTCTGCACGACATGGAGGACAAACTGAAGCACGTAATCAAGTCCGTAGGACGCATCGAGCACAACTTCTGGCGGAGTTTCAACATGGACAACAAAACCGAACCGAGCCAAGGTTTCATCGATGGTGATTTATTGGAGAGTTTTCTGGACTTATCTCAGGAGAAAATGAAGGAAGTCTCACTGGGACTACAGGTTGGTAGATCATTTTTCAAAAGTGATCAAGAATTCAAATATTGAAGGAGATTCCTGATACATTTCAGGATTTTTTTTACATTTTTACAATCAATACAGTGTGGCCCATGGGAAGCGTGTGAAATTCTGGCTATATTTAGAAATAGATAGAAAGAAAAGATATATATATATATTGTAGATTGTAGTATCTGGAAACTTCTTGCGTGTCACTCGTTGGTTAGAAGCTGCCACTGGATGTGTTGGGTTCAAATCTGGAGCCTTCTTTCTTTTGTCAATCCTAGCTGGTTGGTTTCTAGCTTGTTGCAAAACTTCTGCAGTAGGCATAATAGGTGGTACACGAATTTGTTCCACGAGAGGCTTCCATGCGGCTGGAAGACGTTGCCCATCATCTCTCTGCAAGTGACGATCAGAACCAACGAGTGACACGCAGCAGAACGCGGGCTGCAGGAAATGAACTCAAATAACTAGATAGTTTTTTTTTATTTTTAAACTTCAATTTCATAACAACATTTTACACCTTGATTTATACCTGTTGATTTTCAGAGGTCAGTGTTTCTTGTATCCAAAAGGCTGTGGCCGTTTGGTTTCAAGTTAATTTTGTTTCAAATGTCACTTTTCCTGACTTTTCATCCCGAATTTCATCATTTTATATGATCTATTGCTGTGTTTTTTAGTTTATTAATTTGTAATATACCTGAAGAAGCCAGGCAGGAGCCTGGCGAAACTTTATATATACAACTGTGGAATAAACGAAGCATTACCGAAAAATATTGATTATTTTAATGAGCGGCTTCGAAAGCATCAAAGAATACATATATATATATAAATATACTTATAGCTGATTCATCACTTATTCTTGTTAACAACGACGGCCAGTTATTTGAAATTTCTCGTTTTCGCGCCTTGCTCTCGACCGCTCCGTCGAAATATTGGGAGCGAGAAAAGTCGATCCGGGAGGGAGCGGTTTGCCAATGGAAAACGACAAAAGTGCTCCGGGAGCGATCTCGATTTCCTAATGGAATATGACTACCTGCTCCCGGAGCACGCTAGCAGTACGGAGCACCCAATGGAAAACGCCAATAGATAGATAGATAGAAAAGGGCGGGAAGGTTCGAAATGGTTCGTTTTCGAACTTCTCATAAAATGATATGAACCTTCAAAACCGGTTCGGTTTTCGAACCAGTTCGCACACCCCAATAAATTAATAAGGGAATTCAGTCGAGAAAAAGCTGAGGACAGTCAAAGGAGTTTTTTAGGCTGCGTTTCACCAAGATTCTAAACCCGGTTTAGAGGCGGTAAACCTGGTTTAGGGGCCTCTAAACCAGGTATAGAATCTTGGTGAAACGCAGCCTTAGCAGTCTGTGTAGGCTTAATATGTCTGCCAGCTCCCTTTGCTTTGCCATGCGCTTTGGACAGCATTTCATTACTGTGTTCTGCTTCAGGTTGACAATGGCAGCGGGATGAAGCAAGAGGCAACAGTCGACGACTTGGTGAAGATTGTAGAAGATCTTACAAGAATTCACTAAGATGTTGATGGAGTGAACACACGAATAATACCCTCCTGGCCTTTGTGATTTTAGACTGACTAAACAGGCTGGTGGTCAGGTTGTAAATAAGGTAATTATTACTCAGTAATATAACACCTGGCATAGTTTATATTTTGTAACACTGTCTTCTTATCCAGACTGCCTAAACTCTGTTCAACTAATGGTTCACACTTTCAAAGAAGGTGTCATCTTACAGAAATGCACAATGAAGGCATTTAAGTTATTGGGAGACTGAATGAATGAATAAATGAGTAAATTTCATTAACAACTTTGGAAAATAATGCTACCTACATATTATTATTTATTACAATGAGTACTACATTTGTTTTATAATATTATATTATGTCACAGTTCCGGTGGTTGCTATCTTGATGCTCGGATACGTATGGTTAGGTATGTTTCATATAAAACTTATGTGAACCAACCATTGACCAATACATTTTACATTATTTTATGTGTGTAATACAAAAGTATTCAGTATTCAGTATGTTTTATTAATCTGCTTTGTGGTACAATACATGGTGGGAGAACATACCTAATGCGTAACTAACTATTGAAAACAATTACGTAGGTACATAACATACTAGAATCTTTGTTCAGTTTCCCAAAATCGCCATTTTGTGTAGTTGTACTTTCTGCGTTTGTGTAACCTTTAGCTGAACATAGTTAATGGTTAATTACGTTTGTTTTTTCCTGTTGCTGATTTTTATTGGTTTAGAAAGTAATGTAGGCAGTCATTCTAAAATTGTTTTTCCACATTAAGTCACTCTGTATTTATCATGTCATGATGATGTTGAAATAAAGAGAAGTACTACAATATATAAATCAAAAAATAATCAAAAGTATTCATAAAACCTTCTATTCTTATTGTATTTACTCACAAGATGCAGGTAATTTCATATTTAAACACGTTCACAGACACAATTAAAAATTCATACTTCAATCAAAATGCTAGTGAGTGAGTTGTACACTCACTTTGTTGAAGGTAGAGTTTGTAGAATTACAAAAAATGATTAGGTAATAGTTAGGTACTTTGCTAAATTTGATGTAAAAGTTGTATGAAATTTCCGGAATAAAACAGTTGCTTTCTTTTATTAACTGACTTTGTTCGTGCAAAGTGATTTTAAAAATTACAATTGACCTCTCAAATATGACAGCTTCTTATATTAGAGTTGGACTAAATTATACGGGTAGTCGGGTACCTACATCCTGTACCTAGACCCATTTGTATTGGGTAGGTACATATACATACTGCATGGAACTGGAACATCTCAAATTCCAATTTGAACTTCAACATATAACAACAACAGTAAATATTAGGGGTGGGAAATCTCATGTGTGTAATTTAGTGAAAGATTAAATTAATTAACATTTTAATGTGTGAACACAAGAAACTTTTTATTGGGGTACTATTAGGTACCTACTCAATAAAACAGCTCTACTGATAGCTAGAGATCCGATTATATGGTAATGGTATTATATCACTCACAGATTAAAACTCTAGGTAAGCCAGTGCAGCTTGTTTCATGTTTCATACTGTTTCATGCTGTTTGTTTATGTATTGCCGCTATTGCGTTGCGACTGTAAAAGACATATGTTAACTTAGTTTTCACGTGTTAATGCGGGGTCACTGCCACTCCCACTAAGTAACCCCAAGTAGTTTTCTACAAGGTCAGAGCTCTTCTGTCATTTACGCGAATAGGGGAGGGTCACTGACTGATTTTAAAAATAAAAAAAAGGTTGAATATTGGGGTTTACCTTGGTGATCCTGAGAAAAATTAGTAAGCAACTGCGAAATTTACAAAATAATAGGAAATATATTCAATTTGGTGATATTTCGCGGTATATTTGGTGATTTAGTCAGTTTGGTGGTGTTTAGCGGTGGTAAGGGTAAATTTCGCGTTTTTTCGCGATTTGATTCCTTTTTTGGCCAGAAACATATGGAAACGCATTTATATTTAAAAATATGAGTCACTTACAGTAAACCCTCATTATTTCGAACTTCAATAATTCGAATTTAGGGGTAAATTCGAACTAGGTGGATGGTCCCAGTGTTCAGTATAGGCTTTACAATGTTAAATAATTTTGATAAATCGAATTTTAGGTTATTTCGAAATTCGAACTGAATTTTGGTCCCAGCCCATGTTATAACTTGCAGTTGTTTTAATTCGAACTTTGCAAAAGGATTGACAAAATAATCGCGAACAAACTTCGAAAAAACAAACTCAAACTACACATTTCCAATGTTTCCAACGTCGCAAAGAGAGTAGTCAAACTGCTCTCTGTTGTGTTGGGGTGGGGGAAGTGTAGGTCGAGTCTCTTTAGTATACAGGTTAGCCTACCCTGGAACACTTTAGGCGGGAATATTCAAACTTCATTCAACATTTTGAAAGCATTTGGCCGCGTATATAGTGCAAGTTAGCTTTTGAAGGCAAAAAATAATGAATCAACATCGCGTTATATCAAATCAATAGGTATGTACTAAAAAAAAAAAAAAAAATTTTTTTTTTTTTTAATATTTCGAACTTTTTTAATTCGAACTGGGATTTTTTGGGTCCCCTTGAATTCGAATTAACGAGGGTTTACTGTACAACACTTCGAAAATTTCGCGATCACCATATAATCGGATCTCTACTGATAGCTACTGGCACTTTTCTGTCAAAATATCAGTAGTAATTAAGCGTTATTCACAATTATTAGCCCTCGGGCCTCATTGATTCAACAATTTTAATAACTTCGGACAAACGATGCAAAAAAATAAAAAAATATCAATGTTCAAGTAAAATGCATGTCAAAATTTCTACTGCATCTTCGAGTTTCAAATCTTCTTACAGAATTGTTGCAAACACTATTTGACAAAATAAATAGACATTAAAACTAGTTTTCGGTGAGTTTGCCACAATTTTTGAGTAGGCAGGTACCTGGTACCTACCTATTACAAACAACACAACTTTTTACGATTTAACATTAACCAATAGTACCTATTTAACATGTTTGTAAACACACATTGTCATTTAAACAAGTAAACGTCCCATCCCGATACAAAACGTGTCCATGGATCACCATATCAAGCATGAGTTACTTGATCTTGTCCGGGGGAAGAAGTCCCAGCATCCACTTGAGAACGCTGTCGACACCTTCTCCTGATATTGCACTTGTCTCAACTACGGTTATCTCCTGGACAATCTCTCTGCGGAGGCGTGTCCATGGATCACCATATCAAGCATGAGTTACTTGATCTTGTCCGGGGGAAGAAGTCCCAGCATCCACTTGAGAACGCTGTCGACACCTTCTCCTGATATTGCACTTGTCTCAACTACGGTTATCTCCTGGACAATCTCTCTGCGGAGGCGTGTCCATGGATCACCATATCAAGCATGAGTTACTTGATCTTGTCCGGGGGAAGAAGTCCCAGCATCCACTTGAGAACGCTGTCGACACCTTCTCCTGATATTGCACTTGTCTCAACTACGGTTATCTCCTGGACAATCTCTCTGCGGAGGCGTGTCCATGGATCACCATATCAAGCATGAGTTACTTGATCTTGTCCGGGGGAAGAAGTCCCAGCATCCACTTGAGAACGCTGTCGACACCTTCTCCTGATATTGCACTTGTCTCAACTACGGTTATCTCCTGGACAATCTCTCTGCGGAGGCGTGTCCATGGATCACCATATCAAGCATGAGTTACTTGATCTTGTCCGGGGGAAGAAGTCCCAGCATCCACTTGAGAACGCTGTCGACACCTTCTCCTGATATTGCACTTGTCTCAACTACGGTTATCTCCTGGACTATCTCTCTGCGGAGGCGTGCAAGCTGCAGCATCAGCAGTGCTTCATTTCTCATTTGGCGATAAGATGCATCCATCTTTGTCAGAACAAGGAGAATCTGAAAATGAGGAATGTTTGAAAAAACTAATTTTTGGTTTCTGATAAAAAAAAATCAACTAAAACAATTATTTATTTATTTTTAGTTTATTAGGTGCTGTCAGTCAAACCTTATAAAAATTAGACTTCATATCATTAGGAATACACATGCAAATTATTAACTAGGTAGGCACATAACTTATTCGACACTAAAAGTACATAGAGAATGCGCTAATATCAGTAAGATGGCCACTCAAACGAGTATGCAGTCCCAGTGCATACTGGGACTGCACGCGTACTCTTTCTTACATGCAAGTCACTTATGTCAATCGTGACGAGTTCGGTAAAAGTTATAATTACATCGTGAAATAATAACCGAAATTGATGCTTACCTCAGTGTCAACAATCAATTTATTCAATTGGCATATTTCATTACAGCACACATTCATTCAAATTCTTGTGAAAACGAGAAGTCTATTCACTAAAAGCAGCATTTGACAGATTGCAATTGTTTTGAACGAGGCGTCAAGAAAAATGTGTGTTCAGAAGGCCGTGAGAAAAACAATTGCAACTGTCAAGTGGTGATTTTTGGTGAATAGACATCTCGTTTTCACAAGAATTTGAATGAATGTGTGCTGTAATGAAATATGCCGATTTTATTTGATCATCGAGTCTAAGGTAGGTAATCATCAATTTCTGTTATTTGGCGATGTAATTATAACTTTTACTGAACTCGTTATACGATTGACAGTACGCGCTCTGTGCGCATGCGCATGCTCGGTGGGAGATGTTAATTTTGTACGCTAGGTGGCGTATTGCAACTTTTAGTGTAAACGCCAATCAGAGTAGGGTAGGAGGCAGAGTAGGGCAGAGCCGGGTAGGACCAACTTTGGATTAGCTAACTATCGATAGTTAGTGAGCAGTTAACCAATGAATCCAGTTAGCGCGAATTCCACAGCCAATGGGATTCACTAACTTCCACTAACTATCGATAATTAACTTAAATCCAATTTTGGTCCTACCCGGCCTAATTCAGATAATAAACTAAACTTGTTGTTGAACAACTTGGTTCTGCTGGTGCACAGAGTCATGTTGATGAAGATAATGTATGCACATGTGCAGAACCAAGTATAGCTCAATGAAAAGTTGCTATTGTGGAATGTGTCTGTATGGAGGGGCAACTAATAGATTTGGTTTACAGCCAACTCATTAAGTCGTGATAAAAGCCAATGATAAAACCAGTCTTGCAAATCACCCATCTGTATACAAATATCTGTATTTTAGGCAACATATAGGTACTACTTTTGTGTACGACTGGTAGTCGCGTGGGGGCGAAGTTTTATCACAACTTAATGCGTTGGGTATACACCTGATTTCACATTTCAAAAATTTACAAGATTTCTAAAGATTTCCAAAGAATTTTTATAAGATTTCCATGATTTCTTGGGTCCCAAAGATTTCCTGATGATATGTATACCTACTTCTAAAGTGCCCCACACACGGTCAATCTTACTTGACGACTTGCATGACAAGCCCGGCATGACATGCTAATTTGATCGTGTGTGGAGCAGATTTGATGGCTTGTCAAGCCTGGAATTTGGCTTGAAGGAGTTCCAACAGAAACTGAAATCGAGCTTCATGCTCATGCAAGACGACAAGCAAGTTTGACGTGTGTGGAGTCATCAATCTTGCTTGAACATAAATAGCCAATCAGCATGCAGAGCCGGAACACGTGACCTTTCAGCTCACTCAGCTGTTTTGCTGTTTTGTAGTTGTTTGGAAGTTGCGCAATAAAGTGCACATGACCCCAAAGGTCTGAACTGTCAAACCTAAATTGAACGTGTGTGGGCGTTGTTCAGGTTTGTCATGCCGTCATGCCGGGCTTGTCAAGTAAGTTTGTCATGCAAGATTGACCGTGTATGGGCCACTTAAAGGTTTCTGATTTCCCAAGATTTTCTGAGAATTTTTACGGTTCTAAAGATTTCCAGAATTTCCAGAAAAAACAGAGGTCGGTGCCAAAATAGCAAAATGAGACACTTGCTCAACAATTAAAGTTTCAGGTCATTTTGTGGTCTTCTTGGGGCATGTCATTCCATAGTCCACGAATTGCCTGTCCCATAAAGTATTACTAATTTTATTTTCAAGATTTTTGTATACCTAGTACCTAGATAGGTACTAAATTAATATTGGCTTGAATAGAGATACGATGCGACTTACTTTAGTTTTTTGAAGTCTCGGCTCTGCAAGTATTGTGTACAATAAAACTCCTGCTGCAGAAATTTGACATAGATTGCTTGCATCAACAACATATATAATTTTACTTATGCCATCATAGTACTTTTTCCATATTGGTGCCATTGCACCACCAACCTCTCTGATAGTAATTTCCTTTCGATTTTCAAAACATATTGTAGTGAGATTTGTCCCAACTGTAGGAACAGTGTTTGAAGTGGAATCTACATTTTCTTTGTTCTGAAGTTTTTTTAAGAGAAGTGTTTTACCTGATCCTGTGGGCCCCAAACATAAATACGCCATAATGCCCAAATAATGCCCAAATGTTGAGTTGAGTTGACTTGGCTGCAGCAAGTTTACTGTTGTTCATGTTGATGTTCTGTTGCCATGGCAACTGAAAAAGTTCCCGCCATTCCTTGTGATTGGCGATGGCAGCACAGCATCACAATCTGCCTCCATATATAATTATCGAATGATGTTAATTGACAATCAATCACTGAGGTAAGTATTTTCTGTTAATGCTTAGTTCCTTAATATGTTTTTCGTAGTTCTAAATGGATCACTCGGATCGACGCCCTGATAAAAATGTTCGAGTATTTGAATATTAACCGCCACATACCTGAGAACGAGAAGGCCGTGATTTGTTCTAAACAAACATGCGCAATGTCGGTCGACCAGTCGAGTGGGTGGAGCCGAACCTACTTGTTTGTGTCCATGGGCTGAAGTTTATCTTGATTTGACAGGTAATTTAATTATTTTCTGTACAATTTTCTTCATAAAAATTACAAAAATTTAGTGTATCTAGGTATAGGTACATTCTTATTTATTCCTTGGATAGTATTTAACCATTAGTGTAGTAGGTAGTACCTAGTCCATTTATTTACATTAGGCTGGCAGGTAGCCTAGGACCAGACGTCCTTGCCACATCGAATAGAGAGCCTAGGTAGGAGCCAGGAGGTAATAATATTATATTATTGTTTATTGGCAAGTTACCTCATGTATTCGGATTCATTATTAACATGTTATTTCTTTATTAATTTTCCCTTGTATAATCCAAACGTCCTCAATCAATAGTACCTAGGTAGGTACCTACCCTACATACTCAGTGTCCTGTATAAGTGGGTAAAAGGTAACCCATCACGACATTTAAAACGTATGATAGGTACGATAATGGATTATGTCTACATTCTTAATTAAATACTAGCATGAGGTGTATTTATGTACAGTGTTTGGACAAACAGAATAGGAATGCTATGAACTCCCAGGAAATCGAGGACTTTGGTCTTCGTTCCTCGTCTCTAGACATGAATTATGAATTGGTTCAGTCCCTTGTAGTACCTACTGTTCTTCAATCAACATACCTACCTACCAATTTTAGTCAATTTCCCATTCTATCGTAATTCCAAAACGATCTTGCAAGATCTTGGACAGAATTTTTAGCAGGGACATTTTCTAAACAAGCTAGGTATAACATGAATTTTCGACCTTGTAGTCAATCAAGTAGGTACCTTGGTACTACTACCTACACTCAAACCAATTAAAAACGACGAATTGGCTGCTGGTCAGGCTCATTGACAGTCAATCCTTGATTTCAATTTCAATTCAATTTCAATTTATTTAGTACATCTTACAATATGTAGGCTACTACAGTGGTAAGGTATAATATCAACAGTAGTAATAAAATCAGTCACATGAAGACAGCAGTATGATAATGTCCACAATAATAATAATAGTCAAAATCATTGTAACTTGTCATAATAATAATAAAATATTCCAATATTAATGCTTTTGACATAGTCACAATAATACTAAAATAATAGTATTCTAACATTAATACTAGTGCTAAAATTGATGGTAATTTATATAGTAATCTTATAGTAAAGTAATAGAGTGGTAGAATAATAAAAGTTGCTTAATAATAGTAGTAAATCTTAAATCTTGGGAGCCGTAAGTCATCCCGGTAGCCGCGCACTGCAATGATACGTTCTGCTGGGCCCAGGTTACTGCTTCGCCGTATCCATCATATGCCGGAAGCCAGACACCGACATATTGGTGAGATTGGATGTGATCTTGTCGTCGAGCTTGTTCCAGTCCCGAAGCGTCCTGTTTAGTTGAGAATATTTTCCGACGTCGGTCCTTGACCATCTCTCTGATAGCTTAGTGCTCCTGGCAGAGACGGCAACCTTGTCCAGCCATTCCCTCCATCCCTCAGTGCCAGATAACGCTCGTTGTTGTTTAGTTGTTTATCAATGGAATCAGAGCTCACCTACTAGAATTATCATGAAGCATTACTGCATTAGCATAGACTTCATCGTATGGTGCCATTAAACCTTTATCAGCCAATTCCTTTTCTTTCGAGGTACCTATGTACCGTTTATTATTTGTTCGAGTTTAGGTACCTACGTACCTACACAATTCCTTTCAATATTTTAATTTTCCTGCTGCTTGATTTAGACTAGAAATATGAAATCCAGTGCGTAACAAAACAAATAGGGCAATGTGCTATTATCCCATTGGCATAATTTGTAAAGATAAAACCTTGTCTGGAAAAAGGGATTTCATTTTTAATGTGTATAACTCTCTAAAGATCATAAATTTGCCATAGCATTCTGAATTAATCTTGATAATTTGTCCCTTGAATTTTTTAATAAGATTGGAAAACTGGAACTGGCAAGACAGTCTCGTCAAACTACAGAATGGCAACCTAAAAATATGTCGAGTTGTACTACTCGTCAAAAATGAAAATACGCCAATGGGTTAACCGTTAACGTTAACCAGCTTCATACAGTACTAATATTTTCATTTGATCTAGGTTAAGTCTGCATCCAGATGGCAAACATCATTCCCCCAATGCTGTCCTCGACTCCACCGCCAATGGATGACAATGTTGATGACGATGATGAAGATGAGTTCGGAGACTTTTCTGCTGCTGATTTGGATGATACTATGAACACCTCACAGCCATTACAATTCCCATCAGACCAGAACAAACATCTGATAACTAATGCAAATGTAATTTCAACAAAATCATCACCATTTGGAACGTTTCAAGATAAAAACACTGTATTGAGTGTAGACTCCAATGAAGAATATGAAAGTAAAGACACTGTTTCAATTAGCACATGTGAAAGCTCTTCATCTGTGACAATGCATTTGGAAGTAAAGAGCAGTGGAGAATCTTCCGCTGTGACAGACCAACATGCTATGGTGACATCTTGTGCGATCACTCCAGATCAAACGGGCAGTAATGAAGACTCTGCGGACATGAGAGATCCTGCTGAAGCTTTAACACACAGTTGGAGTGATTTAAAGTGTGGGTCAGAACATCAAGAAGATGGGTCTGATGACAGCAATAAGCAACCACCTGAATTAGTTGACGATGATGTTGAAGATGATGATAAACAAAAAGATGAATTTACAGAACTTCAGTCTTTCAACAATGTCCTAACATTAGACAGTGTTACTTCTATGCAAATGTCAGATGCCATGGATAATACAGACATTCCCGTTAGTTTTAATACATTGTGTGCAGATGCGACCTTAAATGGGATGGACTGTGGACTAAGTGATTCCTTTAAAGTGACAGAAATAAGTTGTGATATTAATTTACCTCTGGAAACTGTACCAAGTGATTCTTCAACGTTAGAAGTTAGTGCAACATTCAGAAGTCTTGACATTCCAGAAGATGGCATCAGTGAAAAGTCCTCTTCTTTAAAGCTAATGGAAGAAAACAAAGCAGACTTTCCAGATGATGGAGATAATGATGAATTTTCAGACTTTGCTTGCAGTACATTTCCACCCTCAAAAGAAGAATCACCATTTGTTGCAAATGACGATTTTAATAGCTGGGCAGATGTGTCTGAAACAAGTGTCCCAGTTGCAGCACCGAGCAATGACTCAATCGATGATGAGTTTGATGACTTCGATGACTTTGAAAGTGCAAGTGTGCCTGTTACTCATCATTCACAGGTTTGTACCCTACTTACGTAGATAACTAGGAGTACTTACTAACTCTAATTGACTTTTATGTTCTATCATCTCAGTTTCTTTTAATCAATTTCTACTCATTTTAAATTATATCGGATTTGGAAACAATGTTAGCAACTGCACAAGCTTGGGCATGAATTTAAAATCTAATAGGATTACATTATTTTCAGCTTTCTTCAGTAGGTACAGTGGTTACATCGCTGTTCCCCAGCCCAGAGTCTGCGATCACGAGAGATGACTTCACTGCGGTGGAACGAAGCATCATTCACGCCAGTCTCGTGTGGAGCCATCTGCATGACGTTGACACAAGCAACGCTCTCACTTACCAATGGCCAAACTCAGCCTCCAATAAGTTTCTGCTCACAGCATTGGGCATTGATGCCAGGAATATTGTAAGCATGTTTTGGGGCTATATTTTATACATCTACCTAACTAATGCTGCAGTTTTATAAATGAATAAATATCTGTCGCCCGTTTCCAACACAATGTCGGGTCGGGGGGTGGAATTCCACCGTCAATCTTGGGCCTTCGCTTCAGTGATGTCGGGTGGCCGGTCCTGACACATCACACTCTTCTTCTTCCTCCTCCTCTCCGTCTTCTGGTTGCTGCCTCTCCACCATGTCTCTCCACCTCGCTCTGTCCTCCCAGTCACTGTTCCCCACTCCTCACCTCTTTCCTCTACATCCCACTTCACCTGGTCCTCCCACTTCGCTCTCGGTCTGCCCCTTCTGCTTTCCCGCTCTCTCGCTCTTTCAAATTTCCTCTTCGGTATCCTCTTGGAATCCATTCTTCTAAGATGACCATACGGCATACCAGCGCAGTCTATCTCTTCCTATCTTATAGTTGAGGCTCTCAACACCCAGCTTTTTCCTTCAGTACTTCTTCGCTTCTCCATCTTCGATACTCCAGCGATGCTTCTGAGGAATTTCATCTCGGCTGCCTGGACATTTCCTGCTTCTCTGTTGGACAATGTCCATGTTACTGCACCATAAATTAGTATTGGTATGAAGTAGGTCTTGTAGAGTAGCATCTTGCATTTGGTTGGCATGTCCTCGTTCCACAGAAGCTTTCTGACTGATTGGTAGAAGCCACTGGCAAGGTGTATCCGCCTAGATATCTCTGCTCCCATCCTGGCCTCATTGGTAGAGCCAGTTTTAAATGGTGATGCGCGAATTCGCGAATTGTTCTGATTGCACTATTTTCTTCTACTAAAATCCATTTCATTGTGTATAGATCCCAAATCTACCATTTTTACATCGCGAAAAAAAACGAAATCCAACCCTGATCGCGATATTCAACATTTTCCGCGAAATGACCACGAAATAAAGGTTTTCTATTAAAATTACTGCTTTTATTCCCCTAACAGGTCACACAACATCAAACGAAACCAGTTTCTTTCCATGTGCTACTCACTCAACCCCCTCCCCCTCGCCAGACACTTTGCTACCCACCCTCAAAGTGAACCAGACCAGTCTAACCAGTTGATGATGCCTCCAGGCTGCTTTGTTTTGCGCCCCCATCTGTTCAAGGTCAACCGGTTTCCCCCCCCCCCTTCCACCCTCAACCAGTCGCAACTATTCATCAATAGTCTACTTACACAGAAGGATATTTTGGAACAATTACTGCACTGAAAATTGTTGGATTGGGAAAGAAAATATCTTGTCAAACTATACATTTTGCGTCATGAAATTTTAAATATTATGTATCATCTATACTAGTACAGAGAAAATGTGGGTTGGGGAAAAGACAGTACAGAGCATTAAAGACGCCATTCTAGACAAGCCTATTTCAGTGCTAATAGTGCATGACCAATCCATTCCAATCCCTCCTCAAAAGTGGCATACATGTTTTTCATCTAATTATGGTTTCTGGGGGCTATTACAGTGTGTTTTATAACCAATTTAATATCACCACAAAATCGCGAAATCCCTCTTCCAGAAAAAACACAAAAAACGAAATAAATGATTTTAAAAACGAATTTTTAGAAATAAAATCACCATTTAAAACTGGCTCTACTCATTGGTCACTATGCTTCCTAGATATTTGAACTCCTGCTTTACTTCGAGTACTTCTCCTTGTAGTTGGATGTTGTTAGTATTTTGGGCTTTCTTATCCCTACTCATCACCATGGCCTCACTCTTTTCTTTGTTTATTCTGAGCCCGTATTCCCGAGTTACTACATCCCATCTGTCGATCTTCTCTTGGACGTCCTGTGCACATTCTCCCCACACCATGATGTCGTCGGCAAACACAAGAGTTGTTGACTGGTCGCTCTCTTCCCGTTCCACTTCTCTTATCATCTCATCCATGAAGATGTTAAATAACATTGGTGAGAGTGCACTGCCTTGTCGGAGACCTGTGTTGATGTTGAACCACCCGGATCTTCCGACTGCTGTCTGGACAATGCTGCGACTGTTATTGTATGTGCTTTGAACCCGTTCAATCAGCTCAGGATTCACTCCTTTCTTCTCCAGGCATTGCCATACCGTCAGCCGAGGTAACGAGTCGTATGCCTTTTGCGGGTCCAGAAATACCATGTACATATCCCTTCCCTCCTCCCACTTTGCCTCCATCATCTGCCTTAAGGAAAATATCATGTCAATTGTCGATCTTCCACCTCGGATCCATACTGTTCCTCTCGGAGTTGGGGTTCAGTATGTTCTCGCAACCTTCTTCCAATTACTTTCTCATACACCTTCGCACACTGGCTCATGAGGGTGATTCCACGGTAGTTCTGGCACAGGCCTCGGTTACCCTTTTTAAAAGTGGGGATAATTATTCCTTCTTCCCAATTCCTCGGAATCTTCCTTTCTTGCCATGCTGCCGTTATCACCCGGGTTCCAGAGCCAGTAGTTTTATACAGTTTTATATAAAAATATAAAATTAAAAAATATAGGTATATATATTTAAATTTGATGTAACATCAATGTATTATAATAGTTACATTTCAATAACATTATCCAAACCAAAACATATTGGAATTGAGTTACAGGCACCATCAATTAAAGCAATTAGGTGTCCATCACAAGAGAGATTGGGACTAGTGTGAGACTAGCACTTTCTGCATTGCATGTCGACGTCGTAATCATATTGCACTAACAATCTTATTTCATAACAGTTGCTCGATAGTAAAAAACACATTTCAAAATTAATATGACTAGAAGATTTAGCAGTGCGAGTTATAAGATCTAAGAATTAGATTAGGTATTCTTTTTATGAATGTTCAATAACTTGTCAAATAGGTAGGTACCTAAGTCTTAATTCGTAAATTAGGTAATTTGTAAAATATTATTATTTTCTAATGTCATATCTCACAGCAAAAAAATCTCACAGCAAAGGATTAAAAATCTCAAGATTTACAACGCTAATCATAAATTACAAATTTCTGATGGGACTTAAATTTTAAACTTAAATACCAAATCATAGAAAATTACTTAAATTAATTTTATAACCATTCAAAACCCTACCCTCAATAAAAACCCTACCTTAATAAACATGAAACATCCCACTGGACAAATAATTTTTGGATAAACCCTGTTTTTTTCAAACTCTGCCTTTCCTTCTGCTGTTAGTCGAAAGACTGTTGCAATTTGCTCGTGCAGAGCTAGAATGGGAATCTAATTATACTTTCTGTCTCAGCTCTTCGGACCGAAATGGAACATCTCTGTGCCTCGATTTGCTGCCAACCTTGGAATAAGTCCACTAGAACCCGTGCAAGCCACATCACTGCCATTGATGCCAACCTCTGAAACGACACGGCAGCATCAACAAGTGGCAGAGCTTTTGGTGGACAAGACATTGCTAACGGAGGTGATTCTCATAATTTCTTTCTTTTGCAAGTAGCAATAAAAGACTACCCGGTTGATCGATTTCTCATCATCAATCTAAAGTTCCTTTACCCTCAGTTACTACCTGAAGTATTCTTGCTAAGCTAACTGTGCTTTGCTGAATACTTGAATGTCACAAGTCACAACACAAATAATCATTTCTAATAATTGTGTACAATGTCCTAAATATTTCTTGTTCTCTTTAAAGGGGGGCAACGGTCAGAAACTAAAATTTTACCATAATGACACATCAAACTATTAATATCGTATGACATATGAGAAGGTACCGATCCGGTTGTTATAATGCGAGCAGCAAATCGATAAACGTGATTTTAGTCGAAAGTATCCAAACAATTTTAGTCCCATAAAAAATAAGCTGGACTCAAAATGTCCATTGGGAACGTAGGAAAACCATAGATAGATATAAAAGAAGCTCTAGGTCTGTTCGTTTGCCAAAATCCAGTGCCAGTTCGAGCAAGAGCAGGTTCAGAGCAGAGCAGAGCAACATTGGATGACGTCATTTTTAGGCCCGAGCAACTTCGAGCAGCTGCTCTTTTTGGTAGCAGGCGAACAGCCATTTCTTGTTTTTAGCGCCATTTGTAAATACATGATTACACGGACATACCGTATTTTCTCGCATATAGTCCGCGCAGGGAGAGGTGCGTATAATACGTGACGTAAAAAAAGTATTATACGTACGTATTATACATGGATGTTTTATACATTTTAAATACGTATTATACATAAAAAAAGCTTATTTGATCAGCTAATGAGAAATAAATTACTCCGTAATGTAGTGGAGTACCTACACTGCACATTTTTGGTGATATAGATAGTAGTCATGTCTTGCCTACGTACAATACAATTTAAATAAGCGAATGGGCGGATGTTTAGGGCAAATGCATTAGCAATACACTGACTTGAGAGCAGTTTTTGGCGGAATATTCAAACAACTTTAAAAGATTATAATGAAAAATGAGTTTGGCAATAAAATCGTTAAGGCTGCAAACACACGGGGCACTTTTTTCATGCCCAGACGCAGCATGGAAAAAACAGCAACGTTTTTCTTGGTCGAACACACGGGGCATGAAAAGACACGCGACGTTTTTTATTTGTCGCGTCTGGCCGGCATGGAAAAAACCGCCGCGTGAAAAAAACCACCTCAAAGTGTTCGCTCCCATAAGACTCAATGATACCTATCTTCTCGGCGTCTCACCGGCGTTCGAACGCTTCGGCTGGGCATGAAAAAAACGCCCCGTGTGTTTGCAACCTAATTGCCTGATAAAATGTGCAAAATAACTTACACAAAATAAAATAATGATAACATTTAGATTCATGAAAGTACAGGCTAAGCATAGTAATTGTTAATGATACAATCTTCCAAAGAGGATGCAAATGAAGATCTATCAAAATACTTTTGGATAGGTACTTCTTGATCATTTACGCATATCTATGACATCTTTGGCAGTAAACAAGTCTATTGACATGGAAATAATATGATGTAATCCATGAAATGCATTTCAAAATTGAAAATATGATGTATGGTGTCATAATTTGAAAATACATTTAAAGTAGTACCCTCATTAGTCGGTGTTAAATAAAAATGCTTCAAACTTTCCTCAAATATGCCTCAAGCAATACCATTTGCAAATACGAAAAGAAAAACATGTGTCATGGGATTAATTTAAGAGATATCTTAAAAGGAATTCTTGAAATTTCATAACATGGTGAAGCTTAAAAATTACACTTATATCTTCTGTAGAAATCGTAATATAAACTACAAAGTAAAATTATTGATTTCATTTTAAAGGCCGATTTTTTTTCAATATTTTAGCCGCTTAAAAATGTGTGGGTACGGGATTAAATAAAGAGATAATCAAGAATAATACCCTAATTTAGCCAGTTTCTACTAGAAACTGCTTAAAATCAAATCAAGTACTTAATTCGTACTGCATGCAATTAATTAAAATAATTGTAAATTCTTTATAAAATAACGTATTTCTACAAAGTAATATTATGATATTCATCAACAATGCAAAATATAGTTGTAAAATATTTATTTAATTGATTTGTAATTTAATTTGTGAGTCACTGACTTGAATTACGTGGACTAATGAGGGTACATCCACAGGAAATTAAATCGCTCTTACTTCAAAGAACTGACGACAAAGCTTAATGCTGCAAAGCTCGAAGCCTACAATCGATACATAATGAAGATATGTGATGGTAAATCAAACCAATCTTGGAAGAAGTTCTACTCACACCTGAAACAATTGAAAGTATGCAGCAACGAAGTACCGTCACTGATTAAACCTGATGGGGAATCTGCAACAATGGACAGGGAAAAGGCGAACATACTCAATGCGACTTACAATCAAACTTTTGGGGCTTGCACACTAAAGGTCCAGCCTCTTCCTTATTCACCAGGGGGCAACAGAGATAACTATTCACCTTTTGTCATTGAACGCAGTGATATTTCCAAGGCCATTTCCCGCTTAAAACCCCACACAGCCCCGGGACCTGATGACATAACAAGTCAACTTCTCAAGCTCGCTGTTGGCCCAGTAACATCCTACTTGATGATATTCTTCCAAATAATCATAAACAATACTTACCTCCCTCAGGAATGGAAAACTGCTACTGTTATCCCAGTATTCAAGGGAGGCAAGAAAGACATCCCAAGCAACTATCGGCCAATAAGTTTAACGTCAATTCCCTGCAAGCTTTTTGAACAATTGATTGGAAACTACTTGCGGAAGCTGTGGGAATCTTCTGACTTCCTATCAAATTTCCAATTTGGGTTCCGAGGAAGTTATTCCTGTGATGCCAGCCTAGCTGGTTTAACTCAGACCATTATCAATGCAATTGATAACGGGGGGCAGGTAGATGCACTGTTATTAGATATGTCCAAGGCTTTCGATGTCGTACCACATGACAAACTCTTGATGAAACTTACAAAGCTGCCCGGTATTGATCTGAGGGTGGTAAAATGGATAAGTGAGTACCTTTATGACAGAACCCAGCGAGTCCGAGTAGGAAATGAGATGTCAGAATCAACCCCTGTAAACTCAGGCGTGCCACAGGGCAGTGTGCTCGGGCCTTTGCTGTTTCTTGTTTACATCAATGACATTTCAAGTAACATAAGATGCAGCATCAGACTCTACGCAGACGATTGTATCCTGTACCAAGTGATCAAGTCAATTTCCGATTGTAACATACTTCAAGAAAGTTTGGATGCTACTTGTATATGGATACAGGAAAATGGAATGAAATTGAATGTAGAAAAGACTCAGCGTATCTCCTTCAAGCTCTCCCCTTCAGGAACAATTGACTTTCCCTATTCCATAGGAAAAAATGAATTAAGAAAATCTAAATCCTGCAAGTATCTCGGAGTGACCTGTGATTCCAAACTTTCGTGGGACAGTCATATCAGGATGGTAGTTTCCAAAACGATGAAAACTCTTCATTATGTTATGCGAAATCTGAAGAAAGGGCCAGTCCAAGCTCGGGAAAGGGCATACATGACTCTTGTTCGTCCTCTATTGGAATATTGTAGCTCCATTTGGAATCCTCATCTCGGTATCCATACTGATTTACTGGATAAAGTCCAAAGGAAGGCCATACGACTAGTTTGCCGTAACTTTGACCGATACTCAAGCAACGCTCTTCTCCAGAAGCATATGAATTGGGAGCAATTGGCTTCAAGAAGGGAAAAAGCACTTCTCATTGTGATGTACAGGGTTCTCACAAACCAAGCAGCATGGAGTGAGCTCCAGAGTGGTATTCCTGTTCCTGGTAGAGTAGTGAGTAGATTGGACCACCCTTTCAAGCTCTGTATCCCAAGGTACTACTCGACTACTGGATTACATTCACTGCTGGGAAAGGGAATACGGCTCTGGAATGAACTGAAAATCGTAGAGCTCCCTGACTCATTAAGCAAGTTCAAGTCGTTACTCGACGCCGCACATTCTAAGGAGAGGGAAAGGAATCTAAATGGATTTCACACAGAACTCGTAGCTTTCAACGACCTACAACGCTCTGAGATTATTGAGCAGCTACACCGGAGGAAAATTTCATGTACCGGGGATAAAGTTATCTTAACTAAGAAACTTGCTGATGCCATGCTTATTGAAAAGAAGAATATTAAATCATTTAAATTCATTCTGCTTAGGGTAAATGATAGCTAGTGGCATTTAATTACGTGACTTGTAGATATCTTTTATTAATGCTCTAAGTCTAAATACCTCAATAATTTATGAAACATTTTATTCTGTGACGTGTAATTGTTATAATTATAATTATGTACTTGATTGACAATGTAAATTATTGAACTGTATTGTGATTGTATTGTTGCCACCGAACATGTTCTAAGCAATAAATAAATATTATTATTACTACTTTAATTTTGAATTTTAGAGGTTTTATACGTATATTTTTTACGTACCTATAATACGTAGTTTCATACGTATAGGTAGTAATACATTTAGGTTTTATACGTATACGCACCCAACCCTGACTGTCCGCAAGTATATTTCAAATATTGAAATCTCAAAACAGGGATGCGGACTATACGCGCGTGCGGACTATCTGTGCATCAAAAGTGACTTATTTTGTATGAAAAATGCGGCATTGCTGGTTGACTCAGGGTGAGTTCTGATGTGCCCGCCACCCCTACCCCTACTTCAAACCCTACGTAACCCCCCCCCCCCTCAAAAAAAATTGATGTAAATAAACACGCGGCACTTGTAGAGTCCTCTAAGATTGTAGCCAGCTGCTCGAGTGGAGTGAATGACCTTCTCTCTGGGCCATCTGTGTGCACTTGTTCTTGTAAAGAATTCCAGAAAACAGGATAGGATAGGATTTGTCATGTAATATCAAAAAAATGAACAGACGCATTTGTCCTTACATCTGTGCTTCCTACTCTCCCTCCACATGATTTCACCCCTCCTACGCCCCATACCCCTCTCATCCCTTAGCTGGCAAGGTCGTTGATCTTGTTCTTGAGGCTCAGCTGTCTGACTGAGTGTAAACATCTGTCTTTCACGCTACACTCTAAACCAAAAATATCGATTAAAAGAACACTGTGACCTGGGAGTATTATTTATTACCCGAGTAATTGATTACCAGCCGATGTCCCTAATATTAACTGTCATTTAGTGCGGACTATATGCGAGAAAATACGGTATTAACAATAAATATCGTGACCCTGTTTCCAACTATTGTCGGGTCAGGGGTCGGGTCAGAGGCACTTGTGTTCTCAGAGCCGACTTGCCAAGTCCAACACTCCACACTTCTTAAATCTCTTCAGCCTCCTCTCTTTCCACCAATTCCCTCCATCTCTCTCTGTCTTCCCACCACTTCTCTGTTGTAATTACTCCCTAACACTCTCCTCTTTCTTCTGCGGCTGCCTCTATTCCGTTGATCCATTTAGTTCTAGGTCTTCCTGCCTTTATTCTGCCACCCCTTGCTGCCCGCTCTGCCTTTATATGGTATCCTCTCTTCTCCCATCCTCTTCATATGTCCGTATCATCTTAGCCTCTCTTTTCCAAGTTTAAATCTAAGAGACTCTACATATTAATAACTAGGAAAGCGCTCTGTGTAACGCGCAACACTTCGAACCAAAATTCTGTCTATCGAAAATGTCATTAAAACTTAAAAGCCAATAATTCTTAAATTTCTTCACAGACTTGTATGAAAATCTCAAAAAAAATACTAAAATATTTCCCAATAATTGCAAAGTTTAAGTTGATCGATCAAACAGTTCCTTGTTAATTTTAAAATATCACAGGATCTCGTTCAAAAAATATACCTGGGGGCACCACTCATGATATAAATGTGTGTATACAATATTAAATCTTTCTGTTGAACTGTCATATCTATGCTCTAACTACCTTGGAACTGAAAAGATTTGAACTTGCCGTGAAATATGAAATTCGAGAAATTTGACAGCCAACACGCAACATGTCCGTAAACTGTCAATAACTTTTGGATTTTAACACAGACTAGTATGATAATTGTCAAAAATATAGATAATGTCGGTCCCAATTACCATGTAAAGTTTGCAAAATTACATTGATCGGTCAAAAGGTTTCTTGTTTAAATTTCAATAATCACATGATTTAAGAAAAAAAAATTAACCAATGAAAGGATTTGTCTGAAACGTTGTAAGATTGGGGACAATGTTGGTCATAATGACTTGTCAAAATTTCAAATTGATCAACCAATCGAAAGATAATTTTTTTTAAATTTGAACCAATCACTGTCTCCCGTTCAAAATCGATCCCAGAGACCGCATAGATTACGTTAGTATGTGTGCAAAATTTTAGATCGATTGGTTGAGCGGTTTGACCTGGGCAGTGACCACAAAAAAAACACACAGAGAAAGTGCTATAAGAGTACCGTCTAGGACGATAGCTTGGGGGGGATTGGCAACCTAATGACGTCACCAACGCTAGCTGATGCAGTACGCATTTGGACATGTATGATACAGACGAGGGAAATGTTGCCTTTTCGTGCTGCATCGTCAATAAATATTGGAGAGATATGTGTGTAGCATCATTGTCTTCATTACAATGCAGAGCATTGCGTGATTGTATTTTAAAATCCATTATGTTGTGTAGTATACTTGTTTTGACAGGTTTAATATCTCGAGGAACTAGATCAAAATGTTAAAAACTGCGCCGACGGAAAAATATCACTTCAGCACTTTATTCACTACGTCTCACATAGGCAACGTGTTGATGTCTGAGATACATCATTGTCTTCCTTAAAGATTAACGAATTGTGTGATATATAATGTGTGACATTTTATTGAATGATTCGAGGTATTTTCAACTGTTATAAAAGCGCGGCATTTCCGTTATCACACACATGGTTTGCAAGGTCACACGGGATGCCAATCCCCCCCAGTAATCGCCCTAGGTACCGTGGTGACGCTCGCTCAATTACGTAAATTCTGACAGAATATCAAAGATATAATTATTAACAGTATTACTACTTGGTGTTAAAACAATACCTACTGGTACTAAACACATGTCACCACATTACTATCTTTGTAATAATATTTTGTAATTAAATCAAAATCTTCGTACTTCCCGCGCCTGCAGAACTCACTCTGTCAAAAAAGTCCGAGCAGAAATATCTGCTTGAACTTGCTCGACTGCTCTGATCCGACCCTGCTCGATGGCAGCCGAACGGTCACGAGCAGGCTACTCAAAGTTGCTTGAAAACAAACGAACGGCCATCGCGAGGTCAGAGCTACTTTGAGCAGGTTAGAGCATGGAAAACGAACAGTCCTTCTGCTGCATATAAATGGGAGTGTTTTCTTCATTTCATCTCTTCCAAAATTTCTGTTAATTAAACCGTTTAGGTGCAAATAAATAAATAATAATCTTCTTCTGGTTCCGACAATGTTGTCAGGTCAGACATTGGGAGCTCCCACTGGGTCTAGGGCCTCGGATCTCTTCCAAACCGGCTGGCCAGGCCTGATGTTTCATCCTCCTCCTCTCCTTCATCCTTATCCTTCATCCTTTTTATATTCGACCAACCGGAAGATATTTTTTAAATTTTAACCAATTTGAGGATTTGGCTGAAACTTTGTAAAACATGTTACCTACATTTGCAAATTTGGATTAGGCCTGTTCCGGTTCCAATTATTGTGTCACCATGGTTATTTTGGTCATCCTACATCTCTTCTTCCTCTTGGCTGGTGATGGAGAAGCTTCAGTTACAAGGTGAATGTTAATATTAATCCTCCCTGCTGCAGGAGACGTTTCCGGATGCTCAGTTCGACTGGAACAGCAGCGGACTCATCAACCCGTTGGATTGTAAGTACAACATTCTCACTTCTCTTGTTCCACACTTCAACAGCACAGTTGTCACACGACAAGTGCACTACTGATGCATTACGACCTGCATTTAGAGATAATTATTTCCACCTAGAATTATATTGTTTTACACTGCTGTCAAAGATACCATGCAAGTGGATGGTTTGCTGAACTCCTGACTCACAAAACCAAGTAATAACAAAACATGACAGTTCTTTCAGAGTTTGAGTTACAGCATTGCTAGGCATTTGGATGCTATTCCAGGACCAGTGGATCATTTGGGGGCTAACGCGTCCCCTCACTCTTTTTTCATGGGAGACGCGGACGCCACCCGCTTATTTTTAATGGTGTAAAAATTGGCTTAAAATTGTGCACAAATCGCGTGGAACGTCACCAAATGTGTTCCTGAATTCAAAATTTTCCCCGGGCTATGCGCCCCGGACCCGCATAGTATTGGGTGGCCCTCCCCCGAAACCCTCCATTGTTTTCTTACTCAAAAATGTATCCCCTGATTCGCCATGCATCCGTCAACTTATTATTTTACAAATTAATCACTGTCCAGGACTGAGTAGCATTATTTAAAAAATATTGACAAAACAACTCGTGCTTAAACAGGGTTCATCTTTGCCTGTCACCGACCGTACATCACCGCTTAAAATCTACCATATTTAAATAAATATCTTGTTTGCCATTATACTACTGTTTTTCACAAATGTTTTGATGGCATTCAATAAGAATTTATGTTTAAAATTATTTATTTGGTTCTTTGTCGAAGAATATTTATAATGTAGGTATAGCCTATAGGTAATTTAAATATTAAATTGGCCGGGTTTGGCAGTGACATGTGACAGCTCATTTGACAACACCATGCTTCGAACATAAATTATACTTCCTATGACCTAAGAACCTATTGAAGTAAATTTTAAATTTGAATTCTGATAGGTATCTTATACGTGTCCAGTACACATGACACATTGGATTGAATTGGATACGTGGATGATTAATTGAAATTGTTCAAGGCCACACCTATACATTACACATTAGGTATATGCATCGTTAGAGATGGGTTCAAAAATCCAAGCAAATGTTCGACGGGGATGTCCGTGTGTACTGGGCTTTAATCTTCTGTAAGTACGTATTTGGATTCAAACAATATGTCGTTGCATCGTTAATTTAGCTAAATATAAGATATTAGAAGTAATGAGTTTATTAACAACTAATTCAAGCCTACACAGAATCGACTAGGTACTCTAAAAACGACATAATCTCTCTCGGCTGTATTTTGCATTTCCAATTGTATTTGTGTAGACGGTCATGCACCATAGTTTTGGACGTTTTGGTTTCAAAATAATTTTAACTTAAAACATGACAAGATATACCATTAATTTCCATCTGTGCGATTTACTTTCAATCTTCATGCAACATTTGTGTTTCACTAAGTGTGTTTCACTTGTGGTTCATTGATAGGGTAAGGACAATGGTATTAACTACCGGCAAAGATAATTAAAGCTCTACCGGTTACCGTCCATAATACAACGCAACATCCGGACAAGAGACACTGTTTTATATTTCTTATATATTTATTGTCCTTATATTGTCCAAAGTTGTGAAAATGTAATAAATAAAATAATGAACTGTAGTGGCAGCATATTTCAAGTTTCATCACATTTTCATCAAGTATCATCACATCATCAATAAAGTGATTTATATATACCTAGTTTCATATTTAAGTTTTTTTTGGGACTGCTTATTTCTTTGCATGCTATCTTGATTTTAGCTAAGAATGCTTTGCCCATATTGACTGCACTTCGACAGAGTGACGAGGTAAATAATTCACAACATTATTTTAACTCAGGTTCAGATTCTGCAATAACTATAAATAAGTAATGAAGAAGGCAAAAAATATAAATTGAACGGACTTAAGCTTTTAATTAGTAAATCCTTATTAGGTCCATGTTATGAAATTTCATTTAAAAAATGATAAATAAATCCTTCAAACTAGATTTCTAGTAGTTTTTACTGCAAAACTACTAACTGAACATATTTTTGCACTATTTTGTACTCCCACAGAAAGGTGGAGTGGGGAAGGTCGGTCACGAGAAATCCAGGTAGCTCTAAGGCGGAAACGGGGGCTTTTGACCGATTTTGCCAAGCATGGCCTAATACGTTGTGAGCGAAAAATACTATGTGTAGATCCCAATTGAATCGTAGATGAATTAAACTGAACATTGCAAAATTAGCAATTCATTCACTTTTATCCAAAGCAAACAAAAATAATCCTTGATCATGATCAGTCACTCTCTTTTTAGTTTTTACAAATTTTTCGGAATTACCTAGTAGCAATGAATAATGTTCAAGCTATTAGAAAGATAGGTTTCTCAGGTTTATGAATAGATAGATAGATCGATAGATAAACCTATTATTGATAGGTTTATTAATGTCATGTTCAATGCAACATCTCATATTCTATGCTATGTAGAATGCTGTCCACAAAAACGTATTGCTATTCGACACTTAAACTTGCAAAACGCCACCTAGAGCTTAAAAAATTAACATATACCCACGAGTAAGCATGCGCATGCGCACAAGGCGTTCGGGCAAGTCATTTACATGTCAATCATCGTATAACAAGTTCAGTAAAAGTTATAGCTACATCGCGAAATAACAGAAATTGATGAATACCTTATAGTGTCAACGATCAAATACAATCGGCATATTTCATTACAGCACACATTCATTCAAATTCTTGCGAGAATTGAAGTCTATCCACCAAAAGCACTATTTGACAGATTGCAATTGTTTTTATCACGGCCTTCTGAACACACATTTTTCTTGACGCCTTGTTCAAAACAATTGCAATCTGTCAATGCTGCTTTTGGTGAAAAGACATCTTGTTTTCACAAGAATTTGAATGAATGGTGCTGTAATGCGATATGCCGATTATATATTTGATTGTTGACATTGAGGTAAGCATCAATTTTTGTTATTTCGCAATGTAATTATGACTTTTACTGAACTCGTTACGATTGACATGTAAGTGACTGGCCCGCAAGCGCACTGCGCCCGCGTACTCGGGTGAGTGGCCATCTTACTGATATTAGCGCATTCTCTAGAGTCAAATTGATTGTCCCACCATTATGGCCTTTAGTTCCCATGATTGGCAAGTCAGTACTATGGCAGTGCTTGCAAATATTTTTAAATTATCTTTTTGTCTACAGATAGGGCACATATTAACAGTAAAGTAAGGTTCCAAGGGCGGAATTTCGCCGCGTTGCGGGAGAAATTCCGCAAAATGGCCGACTTTGACCAATCACAAGCCAGAAACCCAGCGGCGAAGTCGCCGCCGAGAATGTTGAATCTACTTCTACTTTAGCGGGACGAAATTCGTTCCGCGCACCGGAAGCTGGTAGTTTTCTCACGATTACCGCCAGGTTCGTGGTGTTATAGTTTCCGTTTTTCAGTCGACTTTCGATATCGATATTCGATATAAATCCAATCTGTTGTCTGCCGTCAGGTAGTGACATGTGTTGTCAAGTTTATATTTGTTTATTAATAAAATATGTACTTATCATGGAATATGATCCAGAATATTTTATTTAAGTGGTCCAGGACAATCCTTGTCTTAACGATTTTAAGATATCGATCTCGATAGATCGACTTATTTCAGCGCTGCCTAATTTGGCCGCTAGGTACCACTACAAACTAGGCGGAGAAAAATTCGCGCTTGGAAACGGGATACTTCCGCGGAACAAATCCGTCGCGAAATATTTCCCGCAACGCGTCAAAATTCCGCCCTTGGAAACCTTACTTAACACTTAGGCTGACAAGACAAATAGCCTAGGTTTTCAGAAGCAAAGAAATTGCTTACCTACGTAAAATATGCAAATAAAATACTTAGGTAAACTAACTAATATAATATAAGTCTGTGGCTACCTCCTATGGTGACAGTAGGTTTCATGGCGAAATAAAACTTTAATTGGCTTTACGATTTACCCGGACCTGAATGATGACTGGGAAATGTTGATTAGCTGGAGAGTGGAAAAGACGTTCCTAGAGATCCTGCATTGTGATTGGCTAATTATTAATTATCAAAAACCCCTAATATCACCCTTAGCCGCTAAGGGTGAAGCGGCTGAGAGCATAATCAAAAATTTTGCAAGAACAAAGACTACTAATAAACGCGATTCTACCGATATAAATTCCTGTTAGCTGTTCTTTTATTATGGCATGCCATCTCTAAACATAGAAATAAATGAAAATTACAAAGCAAGTAATTTGAGAGAGTGTAAAAAGACCAAATCATGAAGAGCGGGCCTGCGCTCAACTTATAACGCATTATTTCCTAGCCATTGACATATAAGAGGGGCCAGGAGGGGTGAGGCCCTCCAAGTAAGATCTTTCTTAAGAGGGCCGAGTAGTGCAGCGTGGCCTTGAAGAGTTTTTTAATTGATTTTTATCAATTTCTTTTACCCATGTAAATGTTAACAAAATATGGCTTTGTACGAGTATTCAGAACAGTACAATGAAAATAATTTCATAGTTTGGCATAAGTTATTAGGTAGTTTTATTTTGTCCAACAGATGTTTAGTGCCATAATTTTACGAATTTTCGGGCACTAAACGTCTGTAGGACAAAGTAAATCTAGTAAACCATTACAAGCTATGGAATATTATTCATTGAACTGTTCTGAATACTCGTACAAAGCCTTATTTTGTTAACAATTACATTGGTAAAAGATATTGATAAAAATCGATTAAAAAACTCTTCAAGGTCAAACTTACTACCCAGCCATCTTAATCACAGAAATCTTGCATTTATTAAATATGCGAAATTAAATATTAAGATAGAATTACATGAATCAGAATAATGTTGTAGGTAGTTAGGTACTATTGATGTGGGATTTGAAAGAATTCCCTAGGTATATAGAATTGTGGAAAATGTAATTTATGTTCTAAATATCATGGATAATAATAATAACTATCTCTAAAAATTTGAATCTTCAAAAAAATTGCACTTAAATGATTAACCATGTCATTGAGTTTCTCCATAATGTTGTCCCCCCCCCCCCCCCCCACCCCCATCGTAAACGTAAAAAAATTATCAGTTGTGTCAGCCTCACCAAATTGTTCCCAGGGTGGTTATTCTAAATTTTCTTGTCGTCTCGTATCAATTGATACAGCATCATTACCATGTTAAAAAGATAGCACTCCAGTGTGCAGTGAGCACATATCAAGTGAAACGAGACGACAAGGAAATTTAAAATCGGCGTCCTGGGCACTGCTATCACAGATATGTGAAAATGTGCTCTTGGACTTTACAACTTCAGTTTTGTTCTATTTCTATAGTAATTAGGGTTGTGTATGTATAGGGATGCAAAAGGTACCAAATTTTCCAGAAAATTTGGAAAGAAACAATGTTTTTTCCAAAATTTCCAGAGGTGTTAGAAAAATTGAAAATATTGGAAAAAATGATTTTTTAAATTCTATTTTAAAAGTAACATAATTCCTGTTCAATAAATATACACAAAACATAGGTAATATGAATATCATTGCATTGTATTTTATTAAGGGGGCTCAAAGATTTCGATGAAAACATTGACCTCGATACAAACAAGTCATTACTAAAATATGATAAGTGATTATTACTTCAAATTTGGTAATTTGTAAGGTTTTGTGGATATAAATGTTGAACAAATTTTAGTATTGCTCATCATGAAAATACAATTAATTTTGGAAGTCAATGTTTTATCTTTGAACTATATATTTGTATTGCTCTTATGGGAATCAGAAAAGTGGTAGTAACATAATGATGAATATCTTTTTAAATTGGTTACATTTTCTTGACGAAATTGTGTTCATTAATAATAATATGTATTCTACCTTAATTTTAGTTTTTGGCAAAATTCTCAATGTGGGAACATAATTTAAATTCAGGTGAAAAAAATAAAGTGCCCCTTATGTGTTAAAAAAAAACACAATGTTAAAGTATAGGACAAAAGTGAAACTTCAACTGTGAATATCTCAGAATTTAGTTCAGGTACCTCATCTAATTTTTCGATATTATTGAGGATAATATTGAAAGTTTCAAAACTTTGTTACAAGTGCGAGAAATCATCACACCACCTTAATATCAAATTAAAACAATCATTCAAGAAATGAAGCATATCTGGAGGGAGGCAGGTAGTACGATATTACCACAAGCTTTGCTAAGTCCACACAAACGGAGGAACATGGACAGTCAAACATTATATTTTTTTTTAAAAATCAATAAAATGATCTGTTGACTTAAAAAGTCTAAAAAATCTTGGACTCGCTTGCCAAACATAGGAAAACAAACAATCTTCTCACCAATGCACTGTTTTATCTTGAATCCAACCAATCAAAGATGCCTGTAAAAAGTTAAAAACTAAATTCTTTTTAGAATTAGTTAAATTTAGACTAATATGACTAATAATTATTAGACTAATTAGACTAATAATCTAGCCAATAACCTCACAAACAATTCAACTGCAGATTAGCTTTAATAATGCAAACTATGTGTTATTAAAATAATGAATTTTTCCCTTTTTTCCGAGATTTCAATTTTTTCGGAAAATTTGCATCCCTGTATAATTGGCCAAGTAAAAACAGCATTATGATGGATTGACTGCTGGTCAGGTTCCTTGACAATCAATCCTTGTCATTATCAGGGGAATAGTTAGAGTTGTATAACGTTTTACCATAAACTGCATCGGATGATGCTATCAAATTTTATCAACCAATCCGTTTCTTTCGAATACTGTTTTTACTTTTGCCATGTGTACAATTACATTATATGCAGTTTTGTAAATTGATTATTATGTTACCATTTCCCACTATGTTTGATAAATTGAGCACACCAAACAATTTCTCAGCTCACTTCGCAGACTATGGAAATAGTTTCCAATATTTATTTTTTGCGAGAAATTCACGTATGTTTTCTAGTTGCAATTTATCTAACGGCACATTGTTTTCTTCTTTTCTTTTTTCACAATACCTTTTAATCCTCCTTTCCTTTGACCGTGTTTCCACTAATCCATGTCAAGGCTCCCATTCAAACCTCCTTGATCTCAATTATCTCAACACTTTTGATAACTTGACCTTATCCAACTCTGCTTCCAATGCTGCCTGGAGATATGCCAGTGAGTAAGCTTTTTGTATCAGCAGTTGTGTGCACAATTCAGATCTAGTTTCTTATTCTACTTTTAAGATGCTTCTTATAATTTTCACAATCACAAAGCAATGATTTGACTTTATTTGCCTTTATCATTCAAAGAGTTTGATTAAATCAAATGGTGAAATTGAGTGTAGTGATTGAGGCCCCAGTAGAGTGGAGGGAAGGACAACTGGATTAAATAATTGTTAAACACTAGGTAGTTAGGCACTTGTACAATCACTCCCTCGCGAATTGTCTAAACTGGAAAATGTCCAGTGCTACTGTCTCAAATAGACCAGCAAAAAGAGGCCCTCTATTAGTGTAAAAAGAAGTTCCTTATTAGTTATTACTTATTATAGATGACAATATTTCAAACAAAAATACGTACCTGATGAACTAAAGTTTTAACTGATCAGAAACTAGATTGTATTACGTTTCAGGGGCCCTATTCTAGAACTTTTAAATTTCCAATTCCACTAGAATTCAATTCCATACAATGTTAATCCTTATGGCCGTGACTGAATTCCATCAGAATGGAATTGGAAAATCGTTCTAGAATAGACCTCCAGGTCACCAATTTAGTATTAAAATGCCACTGAAATTATGAACTGAGATTTCTGTTGACTTAATGTGCTAATGAATATCTTTCTCGTATTAGACCCGGAGAAAGATTGCAAGCGAACTACGACGGAAAGCCACCGAACGGTCGACAGTGGGGAAGTCATCCTGTTGACTTCTGCAATCAGCTCCAAGGCTGCGAGAATACTGGATAGTTTGCCAGACTTGTCGTTTGTGCGATCCGAGTCTCTTGTTTTTCCACCACATCGGCAGCCTGTGCATTGACACTCCAAGTGTGACTACTAGTAAGATTTAAGATATTATAATTAGCAGCATCACTTATTCAGTGACAAATTGCTGTAGCCACTATATTATGTACCTATGTATTTCATCCTGTAGCTAACTTATCAGATATTTATAAATATGTTGTTGAACCTAACAGTATTTTCACTTCATCTTAATGTGCAATTTCAGATATCCAATAAATACAAACACAATGAATTACATCATTTTCTTAAAAATATCCTACCTTACAACTTTCACTATCATGATGATAATGCATTGAAATGATTTTCGTTTCACTCTCACCAATGTTATTTAACATCGTAATGGATGAGATGATAAGAGAAGTGGACCGGGAAGAGAGTGATCAGTCAACAACTCGAGTGTTTGCCGACGACATCGTGGTGTGGGGAGAATGTGCACAGGACGTCCAAGAGAAGATCGACAGATGGGATGAAGTAACTCGGGAATAGGGGCTCAGGATAAGCAGAGAAAAGAGTGAGGCCATGGTGATGAGTAGGGATAAGAAAGCCCAAAATACTAACATCCAACTACAAGTAGAAGTGACGGTGGAATTCCACCCCCCGACCCGACATGTGTTGGAAACGGGCGACAGATATTTATTATTATTACCGAGTGAGAAACTTAAGTGAACAACTAATAATGTTTCTGTACCTACTCAAAAGATATTTAAGAGTGTGCAATGGTTTCTCCATAGAATATAAAATATCTACCTCAATTCAAAACGTGGAAATTGCAATTTGTTCAATGGTTTTAACTTTTAAAATTTAGGAAGGAAAGATGTTTAAAATCCTCTTTTTTAGACTCCAGTTTAAGTGTACGACGATAGTTAACTTTGAACAGTAAATATCTTAGATTTTAGTTCAGGTAGGAGGTACCACCTAATTTTTCGATATTATTAATACAATAATGAAAATTTAAATTTTATAAACTCTGTAGGCAAGATAGATAAATCATGGAGCTGCCTTGGGCTGTGAACACAGGATACGCTATGATGAACTTAACATCATGACTAAATAGCAGTGGCAAGTAAGGTCACATGACAGCCGTCAGCAATGAGAGAGCTGGTCTTCACTCGGCTCTCTGCTATTATCTACCTACTTGTCAGCGTGTACCCACTGATCTCCATGTACTTCCACTTCGTTGCGTGGATTGCGCATTGAATCCCTTTATCATTAGTCCCAGTGAAGTCGAAAATACATTAGAAAAATGTTCCTAAAATGTTCCTTTTCAAGGTCATCAATTTATAACAGACTTTTACAGGATCCAAATCATTTCTAAAATCACTTTGAATGAACTAAATCATTACACTTGTCATTAGTTAACTTGATAATTAACACGTTTTAGTTACATTAGTTATAATTTGTTACTAATCCACAAAATTATTACAGCGGCGACTTAGAAAATGTTGACTTCACTCGCATAGCATCGATAAGCAATCCACGTGTTATATATCAGTGCGTGTACCATATGCTTGGGCAAAAGTACTAATATAGTATTATTTTGAATATTTTATTTTTATTATATATTCTGGAGGTGGCTTCTCAAAATTCTTGCAGAGGAGCATGGACCAATTTTTTAAAGTAATTCAATTTAAAGTGAAGTAAATTTAGAGTAATTTTTAAGTACTGCTTTAATATAAAATATAAAAATGTACACTTTCAAATACAAAGAAATTGTTATTCCGATTCCAATCGACCCATTGTGACCACCCCATGAAATAAATGCTCAATCTACTTCTCTTAGTCAATGATCTGGTTGTTCGTAATCGTACCGACCTGTGCCATCCAAAGGAAAGGGAGATTTGACATGTACAATGACTCGCCGGCAACTATTCTGAACAAAATCATTTAATTTCATATCTTTTTTGTAAACAGCAGGGTGCACTCAAGGAGTTCCCAACAAAAACTAGTTGAACTGAATAATGGGACACATTTTTAACAGAATTATGCTTTCATTATTGTGAAAAATATGAAAAGTGTGTTACCAACATCTCCGTTGTGACCGTGAATAACATAATTTTTATGAAGTAATTGTAACAATTACCTAACTTATTTTAAACTCATTGGCATATGATAAGTGATAAACCAATTATAAACATGAATACAATTATTAGGAACAGCTTACAACTTGACATTCCAGTGATGTATAGCAATAAACAATTTTGAATAACTGAAAATACAGTTTTTAAAAATTATACATATACATTATGTCTATGATTATACAATATGTATACATAGGAATAATTAACTGATATCACAAACTAGACAATAACTCCAAAAGTTGGACATAATTTATTGATGGTTTTCACTTATTAACCCCACAATGAATACTAAAGAGATCATACAAAATAAAAATAAATTAAACATAATTAAATAATAACAAATAAGGTAACTAACTACTACCTGTAACCTAATGTACAACATGAAAAATATCTGGCTAAACTGGTGCTTGAACATAAGTTTGTTGAGCTCTGCCAACTGATACCCGACTAGAGAGACGAACATTAGACCATAGACATTTATACTCACTGCGTTCGAGATATGCATCTAGCATGGCGACGTGGGAACCTATGCTCGACCTCTATGCGGCAGCCATGTTGCGGTACTTACTATTTGTTTACATTCTGTCAGTGCGTCAAAACGTGGTAGACATCATGGCAGATTGCCAATTCTGCAAACCAATACCGCAACATGGCTGCTATTGCTTAGCATGATGTAACGGCCTAGGAACCACCTTGGGTACGCCTCTCCAACCCGTAGATGCATATCTCGAACGCAGTGAGTATAAATGTCTATGATTAGACAACGCACTGATGTGGTCAGATCACTTCGCGCATCATACAACCTGCAGACTCCACTGAAGGTTTTTCATTAAGGTGGTGCAAGTGCTCGGCCGTTTTAGAAAATTGAGAGAGAAAAATTGTTTCATAAGTGGGTGAAACTTTGATAGGATGTTCATATGATCATTCTGATTGTATGTAGCACTTTTTCATTGTTGCTTTGTGCCTTTGTGAATTAGGCACCGGTTATTCAACAAAACCGCTCAAAACCATGAAGTTTTGATCACAAATTTTAATCATGATTAGATAAAAGGCAAACTTAGGGTTATCACTTAGCAAATTTTTAAAATTAAATTTCATACGGCTCCTATTGAGACAAGAAAATATACAATTTTTCACCAAAAATCAAACGAAGCAAAAAATTAAAAATATATCAAGTGATAACCCCAAGTTTGTCTTTTATCTACCTAATCATGATTAAAATTTTAAATCATTTCTTCAACATAATTTGTCTCCAATCGTATCCAAAAAACTGCTTGCAACAAGCGGCAAAATTGCTCCCGCTTGCACCACCTTAAACCCAGTGTCTTATGTAACCAAGATAATAATTTTAAAATATATGAAAATTAATTGAGCGATAAACTCCTTTTGGCTCTTTGGCATGGACCTGTTTTTTTCTGCAAATTCCGAATTAGTAACTACCTAGGGTTAAATTTTTCTCCAACTGATCTGAAATTTTGCACACATCGATGCCCTGAGACATCTCAGAAAAGACATCTCAAAAAAATGAAAAAATATATCGTTGGATTTAGAATTTCAAGCTCTATCCAGTACTGTACTGAGATATCTTTTAGTTTCATTTGCCTCCACGAGATCGCGGATGTCTCTATAACATTCTCCAGTTCTATACCAAGACATCTCATTGTCTATTAAAATAACCTTCAGTAAATGTCCCAGTTCTATACTGAGACTTCATATTGCAATCTTATATTCGATTTATCTCAAAACTAGGATTTTGAAGATTCTCAGTAAACATTGGGGCATCGACATGTACAAACTACTGGGAAAACGTCTGTGAACCTCGTTGATAAGCGAGCTTTCTTATTGTATGCGATTTGATATGCGTTTGCAAGTCTCTGGTCTACAAGCCTTGGACCTGAAGCATCAAGATAACACTGTTACCACTGATACAGATAACACTGATAGCACTTAAGCCCGACCAAAAACTGAATCAATAGTCGTCTATCCTCTTCAAAATTCATTAGCAAGCAGTTTAGTCTTCTTTCCCCTCCCCTCTACGCACCTAGATTGAGCCATTTCAGCTCCATTCAAGTTCACATCAAGTTTTACTCCCTCACATAATCCTAAAACGACCCGAGATAGGAAACCAAGCATACTCTAAATGTACCTATGCTTCCTAATTTCATCAATGGAAGATAAGGCTTGGATTCGTTATTTCGAATCAATGAAATCACAGCCAATGAACAAATAAATCTTGGTGACATATTCATTATTCTCCGGGAAGTAATCACAAAACTAGCCCAGGGATAATCTCACCCAAGACGAAATGGGATACGAAAACTGTTTGATCGAGCTACAATGCATGCAGCAATACAAATCACATCGACAGGATGCGGTTTGGCAGGACTGATCTGTAAGACAAGCAGCAATACAATCACATCGACAGGATGTGGTTTGGCAGGACTGCTCTGTAAGACGACTGACTCAACTTGTAAACATCAGACCTCCCCCCACCCCAAAAAAAAGAGAGAAAAGAGAGAGATCCAGATGCATGTATTTTGATGATAGAATATTTTTATAAAAATATTTCACCACTCAATGGCAGTAGAAAAGTAGTCCTACAGTCCGTGTCACACGGAGTTGTCTGCCAGATGTGGCCCCTAATGTTGCAAATAACCGGTTTTTTGTCCATCCCTCAGTCGCTGTGAGCGATCGTGCGGTCTTCCGAGACCATCCCTCTCTCTCGGACAAGGGGTAGGTAATCAAAATATTTTAGCGGACAATTCCGTGTGACATGGACTGTAGTGACATAACCACTATTAACCCTACAAGTGCCAAGGCTAAAAAGTGTATAGTGCCAGCCCTATTTAGCAGAAAATTAATTTGAAGATGAAATAATTGTTCAACAATATTAAAAGTTTCAGAAGACTCTAAAGAATCATGAGTCCATGGCATTTTCATTTTTTTCAAAATATCAATTGATTAAAAATTGTATTTATTGTATAAAATTTTATTTCAAATAAAAAAGATTTTGCCAAAATTTTTGCACAAAATAATCACTGAAGACCATAATCGTTTTTATCAAAATACATATTATTTACAATGCTGAGAAACACCAAAAAAATAATCAAAGAATTATCTGCAATATAACAAAAGATACATCGATTTCAGTTGATGCGCACTCGCAATTGCACACATGGTAACAATAGGTGAGATTTCACCTCCATCTTTATGAATCCTGTTTCACGGCCTTCTCAAGTAATTTTATGGACTGATCCAGATCAACAATTCATCCACTATTGATCAAATTAAACAAATCTACCAACAAAATTTAAATACTCTGTGCGCCCTTAAATAAAATTTAGGCCCCAAATTTACGAAGTGTTGAAAAAATCGACAGTGGCACTAGAAATACAGTTTCAAGTGTCGGAAAAATCGACAGTGGCACTTGGAGGGTTGATAGATTAGATAGGATTATAACACAAGTTAGCATCAGTTTTTTATAAAGGATTTAAATAGATTTCTGCCTTCCTTGATACCACAAACTTTACTAGGTTTAACTTTTTGAGCATTTTAGATTCAATGGATAGATTATGTATTTAATTTTAAAATATTTGCAACACACCTTCTCGTTTTAATATTTAATCAGGCCATTCTTTGGCCAGCATATGGGGTCAACTAGGTACTTATTGCCATTTATATGACATTGGCAGAACTGTAGAGAACAAATAATGTTGTAATGTTACGTTGCATCGTAACTTCATACAAAAATGGGTTGAAATCTGTCAACGAGAAGAATTAAACTATCAAATGAAGAAGTTTCATGGTATTTTTAGTCTAGTAAATTTGTAAGTTCAACAAAAATAATAATTACAAACCATTGACAAACACAGATCTCCCCCAAAAAATTAGTTACAATTTGCATTCATCAATATCAATTTCAAAGAATGTCAAAGAAAGAAGAAGAGGATAAGGCTATAGGCACCGAGAGTTCGCCACGAGTGAGAGAAATTAGCAACTTTTGTGGGAAGATCGTCAACTGTTTTATTTCTCATTGGCCGTGACCTAGCAACCGATCAGATGTCAACAAATGTACTCAAAATATTTCGGAATCAGAACTAAGTCGCGCAAATTAATATTGTGATCAGATTCAGTGAAATTGTGAACACTTTATTATTAATATTTTGTAGGCGAATAAACATTAGATAAACTTGTGTAAATTTTAAGGAGTGATAATGCGTAATATGTGCAGCAACATAACGTATAACTGCAGCGACTTGGACGCCTTGCCAAAGGTAAGCTTCCTTCCCACAGATTAGGTGGCTCTGTCTGTACTTTTTGCAGTGCCATCTGTTGTCTAAACACGCTGCCTATAAGCCAAGCTTGGCCAGCTAGCTCAGGAGTCTGAGGCTCTAGCAAATGGTTGCCCTAGCCCCCTCCCCCCCCCTCCCAAAATTTTTGCACAAAATAATCACTGAAGACCATAATCGTTTTTATCAAAATACATATTATTTACAATGCTGAGAAACACCAAAAAAATAATCAAAGAATTATCTGCAATATAACAAAAGATACATCGATTTCAGTTGATGCGCACTCGCAATTGCACACATGGTAACAATAGGTGAGATTTCACCTCCATCTTTATGAATCCTGTTTCACGGCCTTCTCAAGTAATTTTATGGACTGATCCAGATCAACAATTCATCCACTATTGATCAAATTAAACAAATCTACCAACAAAATTTAAATACTCTGTGCGCCCTTAAATAAAATTTAGGCCCCAAATTTACGAAGTGTTGAAAAAATCGACAGTGGCACTAGAAATACAGTTTCAAGTGTCGGAAAAATCGACAGTGGCACTTGGAGGGTTGATAGATTAGATAGGATTATAACACAAGTTAGCATCAGTTTTTTATAAAGGATTTAAATAGATTTCTGCCTTCCTTGATACCACAAACTTTACTAGGTTTAACTTTTTGAGCATTTTAGATTCAATGGATAGATTATGTATTTAATTTTAAAATATTTGCAACACACCTTCTCGTTTTAATATTTAATCAGGCCATTCTTTGGCCAGCATATGGGGTCAACTAGGTACTTATTGCCATTTATATGACATTGGCAGAACTGTAGAGAACAAATAATGTTGTAATGTTACGTTGCATCGTAACTTCATACAAAAATGGGTTGAAATCTGTCAACGAGAAGAATTAAACTATCAAATGAAGAAGTTTCATGGTATTTTTAGTCTAGTAAATTTGTAAGTTCAACAAAAATAATAATTACAAACCATTGACAAACACAGATCTCCCCCAAAAAATTAGTTACAATTTGCATTCATCAATATCAATTTCAAAGAATGTCAAAGAAAGAAGAAGAGGATAAGGCTATAGGCACCGAGAGTTCGCCACGAGTGAGAGAAATTAGCAACTTTTGTGGGAAGATCGTCAACTGTTTTATTTCTCATTGGCCGTGACCTAGCAACCGATCAGATGTCAACAAATGTACTCAAAATATTTCGGAATCAGAACTAAGTCGCGCAAATTAATATTGTGATCAGATTCAGTGAAATTGTGAACACTTTATTATTAATATTTTGTAGGCGAATAAACATTAGATAAACTTGTGTAAATTTTAAGGAGTGATAATGCGTAATATGTGCAGCAACATAACGTATAACTGCAGCGACTTGGACGCCTTGCCAAAGGTAAGCTTCCTTCCCACAGATTAGGTGGCTCTGTCTGTACTTTTTGCAGTGCCATCTGTTGTCTAAACACGCTGCCTATAAGCCAAGCTTGGCCAGCTAGCTCAGGAGTCTGAGGCTCTAGCAAATGGTTGCCCTAGCCCCCTCCCCCCCCCTCCCACTCAATTCTTGGCACTGGGAGAAAGATTATTATTATTATTTATAAATATCAAATTCAAATTTCACGAGACATTTTGTCAGGAAACATGGCGCATGATAGTTATATCAGAATAATTATGCCATTAACACAACAATGATTATGCCATAACGATGATGTCACAATGGTCAAGACTTGTACCTATGCCAAGGCAATGAATGCAACCCATTACTAACTTCACTGTTTCACGAATTTGTAAATTGACGGCTTAAAAACTGTTCCTCCCACAACATAAAGCATTTAACAATTATTCTGAAATCCAATTTCCATGAAACTTCTCTTAGGACAGGTATGGAAAATCCTTTGTTGATTCTAAGCTAAAGTTTGTATTTGTTACATTGCTATGGGACTGATTCTGAACTGGGCGTACTTTTGACTGTCGTGGTGTCGCATTGTCTCGCGGTTGGGTCGTCGGCGGAGTTGTTTTGACACTTGGCGCTTCTTGCATCACCAACTTTGAGGATGTGGAAGTGGAAGAATATTCGGTGGTTGCCCCAAAACTCTTTTCTATAGATGTATTTGAATAATCGTAAGGATTGGCCTGAAAAGTGAAAACAAAACTATCTGTAGTTGTCAAGTACTAGGTAACATGAGTGAAAACAAAACTATCTGTAGTTGTCAAGTATACTAGGTAACATGAATGAAAACAAAACTATCTGTAGTTGTCAAGTATACTAGGTAACATGAATGAAAACAAAACTATCTGTAGTTGTCAAGTACTAGGTAACATGAGTTACCATGAGTGCAAAATGATGAGATCTTTAATAGTCCGCTTAATCAAGAGGTAAATTACATTTGGAAAGTAGGTAATAGTGCTGAAAATAGTGAGAGTAAGAAAATAGTGACATTTTATTTGAACAACTAGTACCTAAGTAAGTAGAGTAATTGAATGTTTCAAGTAATTTTGAAGTAGGTAGTACTTTTAACTAGGAAAACGCTCTGTGTAAAGCGTTGATGAGCAAGCACGGATACGCGCAAAGGCCTTAAACCAAAATTATGTCTATCGAAAATGTCATTAAAAGCCAATAATTCTTGAATTTCGTCACAGACTTGAATAAAATTCTCCAAAATCTCCAAAACTATTGGTCCCAATAACAATGCAAAGTTTTAGGTTGATCGATTGAACCTTTATGATTGAACGGTTCCTTGTTAATATTACAAAATCACAGGATCTCATTCAAAAAATATACCTGGGACCACTCATATGATATTATTGTGTGTACACAATATCAGATCAATCTGTTGAACGGTCATCATTATTAATGCCTGATGAAGTTTGCTGAAAGTAGACGAAATATTGCATTTATAAATAATAATATAGTTTGTGAAAGTCCAATGAAGTTTCATTAGACTTCATATCGTTTGAAAGTTTCTGCTCTAACTACCTTGCCTTGAACTGAAGAGTCAAAGTTTCCGTGAATTTGACAGCCAACACGCAAAATGTCCCTAAAATGTCAATAACTTTTGGATTTTAACTCAGATTTGTCTGAAAAGTTGTCAAAAATACAAATAATGTTGGTCCCAATGACCATGCAAAGTTTTAAGTTGATCGGGCAAACAGTTCTAGTTTAAATTTCAAAAATTACAGTAAAGATGGTTTTAAATTTTAACCAATGGGAGGATTTCGCTGAAACTTTGTAAGATTGGGGACAATGTTGGTCCTAATGACTTGTCAAAATTTCAAATTGATCGGAACAACCAATCGAAAGATATTTTTTTTAAATTTGAACCAATCAATGGATTACAAAAAAATTAGGGTCTGCAACGCCCAGAAATGGTCCGTACATGTGTGCAAAATTTCAGCTAAGATCGAAAAAAAATCTTATATCGTCAGTAACAGAAAAAAAACAAAAAAAACAGAGGTCCGTGCCAAAAGGAGACGCTTGCTTCGCTCGCTCAAAGAACAGTCTTCAGAATTGATATGAGGTGAGATTTATGAGGCAAGATAAAACAAATCATAAAATTCATAATTCACGAGATTAATATTGTAGGTCGATAATCATCACATTCACAACTAGAGGGAATTCTATCAAAAGGTCGCACTCGCACAATGAGACACCAAGGCTATAAACTGTTAAAGATTCTCTGCTTCACAGACTTCCTATCCTGACGTGTCAGCTTTCTCTTTGAAATGTTGACATGCAGTCTACATGTTCATATTAAATTCGTTTTGTTATTATAATTAATCAAAATGGTTCTGCAGGAAATCTTGGTAATGCATCTCAAATGAAGGTAGGTAGATATTAAAGATAAAATCAATGTCAGGAAACTAGGTATTCTCTTTCCTTTACTTTGGCAGCTGATGTCTTTGTTTTCGAAGAAGTAATTACGTCCATCTTAGGCACTTGAAGATGTTGGATATAACCTCTTCCGCAGCTTATCATGGATGTTATCTTATGGTTAACCTTCATGAAGTGATTACTAGCAGATTGATAGGTATAGTGAATATTTTCAAATTTAATCATACTTTACGTATTTGCGTTTTCCGATCATTGTCGATTCTGTTCTGAGATCTAAACTCGGACATTAATGACTCAATTTCAGCACCACGACCCACACCTCCACTGGTTCCGCCTTCCAGACTAATCCTCTGTGCTCCCAAAACATTTGCTTGGGGTCTGGTCGGACCAACTTCCGGAAGCATGGGTGGAGTGCAAGGAGTTGCAAATCCAATAAGATGTTCTGCCGGTGTGTTTACTGTCATGCAGCTCAGAGCATCGTAGTCAGCCAACAAGTCTTCGGCCTTTTTCCAAGACATCACGCGTTGCTCTGTGAATGTAAACAAATAGTGTTGTACTAAATTCCAGCCAAGAGCATTCATGTCTAGATTAGATTGTGTTCAAAATTGGATAAAACTGGACAGGAGGACCTCTACTTTTGTGTTTGCTTGAGCTGCTTATGGAAATTTGATGTCAGTTTGAACAAAATGTGGTTGTTTGGAAATGGTTGGAAACGGTTTCTAGTAATGGATGTCTATATGAAGTCGAACTGAATAAACACTAAACAGCCTCGAATGAACTGGAAAATATGGTGGAAGGTTCTAAAAAAAAAGTGCGTAATAAACACCACTTCAGCATTAACCAGTGGTGATTTAGCCGTAGAATGTTGCCCTCAGTGCTGGGATTTTTCATAAAAATTTTCAAGGCTTTAAATTTCTACAAAAAAAATGCAAATTTTCATGTGAAAATAATTATATTAGGTGTAGGTAATACCTATAGGTACGTGTACAAATAATGCGTGTAACGTTGATAGTTGATATCGTTGATGCAAGGTGTTATGTTTTAAAACTTTTCTAAGTTTCTTCGCTGCAATGCATGGGACCTGCTGGATTTCTGCCAGGGGGGGGGGGGGGGGGGGGGGGTAAGCCTAGCTAGAAAAACATTTTTCCTTGGTTTAAGGGGAAGTGGGGCTCCACACCCTGTAGCTGGATTCACGAAGTGGGTTTAGCTTGGATTAGCTCGTAGTCCCATAAGAAATAACATTGGTCACCCCCGGTAACACCGGCAAAAAGTTTCATGAATGACTAATCCAAGCTAAACCCGCTTCGTAAATCCGGCCCCTGGGGCTGGATTCACGAAGCACGATTAGCTTGGATTAGCTCGTACCTAGTCCCATAAGAAATAACATAGGTCGCCCCCGGTAACACCAGCAAAAAGTTTCGTGAATCCCCCAGCCTCAGGGCCCTGATTCTATAACTCAATTGCGCCATTATGTATTGCACATTAGTATGAAGTAGGATTCCTTACCACCGTGTACATAAACAATTGTAAGATGCCTAATAAAATATCTAGGTATATCTATATCTACCACTTAGCAATTATTTCAATGTTAATCCTTATGGAAGAAAATGCTAAGCGATCACAATGGAGTTATAGAATCCCACCTCAGGCGCACGTACATTGTTACAGTTGGGCTAGGTCTAGGCTTAGGTCTAGGGCTAGGTAGGCTTTTGACGTCCTACTTACCTAGGTACCTACCTACCTACTACTAGGTACCTACCTACCTAGGGTCCTAACAAGCAAGCAAGTGAAGTAAGGTAGGTAGGTAGGTACCTAGGTGTGATGTTGGCTAGAACTGATGATCTAGAAGGCAGTGCCAACAGGAAGTGAACATAGTCTCTAGTGTGACTAGAGTGGTTACATTGTTAGTTGCTGGCTGTTTTAGAATAAAGAAGACTACCACATTATATTCTTATAATTATCTGTTTCAATTAAATAACTTATGTAGTTTATTAAGTATTGATTGATAACAACACATGGTGGCGGCGCGTGAGTAAGAAAACCAGTAAATTTACGCAGTATTACGTTATTTTCGGTGTAAGAAAAGCAAGAAAAATGGTGCTCGGAGATGAGGCCAATGTTCATGTTCAACAACAGCCATTACCTCAAGCCGATTCTACTACTCAATTACAACCACCTCCAAAATTCGACTTCACCGATCCACAAACATGGACCAGGTGGATTCGGAGATACGAGCGTTTCCGTATTTCAAGTTGTCTGGACAAAGCAAGTAAGTCAAGACAGGTCCATCATCTCATTTACTGTATGGGAGATGAAGCGGAGGATATCTTACTTTCTATGGAGCTCACTGCCCTAGAAGAAGATGATTATGAATTGGTTGTAGAAAAGTTTAATTCTCACTTTGTCAAAAGGAGAAATGTGATATTTGAAAGAGCCAAATTCCATCAGAGGAAGCAAGAAGAGGGGGAATCAGCGGCTGAGTTTATAACATCATTGTATACATTAGTAAAACATTGTGCGTATGGAGCACTACAGGAAGAACTTATCAGAGATAGGTTAGTGGTAGGTCTTAGAGACACCAAGTTATCCGAAACTTTGCAAATGGATGCAGAGCTAACTTTGAAGAAGGCCATCGATAAGGTCCGAGTACATGAAGACATTCGAGGTCAGCAGAAGATCCTGAGGGGGTTAGAAAGCAATGATGCGAATGTTGATATGGTTAAATCAAATAAACCTAAGTTTCAGCATTCAGGTGCCCGTTCTCACCAGCAACAGGAACATTTCAAGCCGTCGAGCAGCTACAGTGGTCAGAATAAATCTGCAGACCGCTGTACCAGATGTGGACGCACACCATCTCACCCGATACGAGATTGTCCAGCGAGGGAGGTGAAGTGCAGAAGCTGTAACATCATGGGCCACTTCGAGAAACACTGCCGCAGTAAGAAGAAGCAGTCAACGGTACACGAAGTGCGAACCGGAGGCCAGCAACCCGAAGTATATCTAGGTACGATAGACGGGGACACCACCGACGACCCATGGTTCGTGACACTACTAGTAAATGGTAAGCGAACACAATTCAAAATTGACACAGGTGCCGATGTAACTGTACTCTCGGAAGAGGAATACAAATCCAGGTTTTCCAAGCATAAGCTTAGTCCAACGACGAAGACACTTCTGGGACCAGGACGAGCAACCTTAGATGTCAAAGGTCAGTTTAAAGCAACATTTCAAGTAAAACAAAACAAGTCTGTTCAAGACATCTTTGTGGTCAGCAACCTAAGCAGTGCACTACTGGGCCGACCAGCAATCAGAAGTTTAAACCTAGTTCAGCAGATCCACGCGGTAAAGCAGATTGATCCACTGAGCCAAGGAGACGTCAAGAAAGAATACCCATCTCTGTTCACGGGATTGGGTGAATTGAAAGGCGAGTACAAGATACGGCTCCAAGCTGGAGCAGAACCATTCGCCATCGCCGTTCCACGTCGAGTAGCAATACCACTCTTGCCAAAGGTAAAAGAGGAACTTGAGAAGATGGAGAAAGCAGGTGTTATCTCCAAGGTCGACGAGCCAACAGATTGGTGCGCAGGAATGGTGGTAGTGCCGAAGAAAAATGGAAACGTAAGAATATGTGTAGATCTTACACACCTGAATAGAAGTGTCCAGCGGGAGCGTCATATTATGCCTGCTATGGAAGAAACCTTGGGACACCTAGGTAGAGCAACTGTGTTCAGCAAATTAGACGCGAATTCGGGATTCTGGCAGATCAAGCTTTCCAAAGAGTCACGTAAGCTCACAACCTTTATTACTCCCTATGGTAGGTATTGGTTCAACAGGGTTCCATTCGGGATAACTTCGGCACCAGAAGTGTATCAAAGGAAAATGTCGGAACTACTCGAAGGACTACCCGGAGTAGTATGTCACATGGACGATGTTCTTATCTTTGGGGAAACAAGGAAAGAACACGATCAACGACTGTCAGCAGTGCTTACAGCAATCAGTAATGCAGGTGTCACACTGAATGAAGCAAAATGTGAATTTGGTGTCAGCACAGTCAAGTTTCTGGGTTACATTCTAGGAGAGTCTGGAGTGAAAGTTGATCCCAGCAAGACATCAGCAATAAATCTCATGAAAAGTCCGAAAGATGTTTCAGGCGTAAGAAGACTTCTGGGGATGACTAACCAACTAATGAAGTTCGTTCCTAATCTGGCAGTAATGACAAAACCAATTCGCGAACTCTTGTCAGGAGACAACTTTCAGTGGGGAGCGCCTCAAGAAGAAGCTTTTACAAAAATCAAGGAGAAGTTGACGACGACCCCGACGTTAATGTTCTACGACGTCAATAGGGAGATCCGTTTAACGACAGACGCATCATCGTTGGGTTTGGGATGTGTTCTGGAACAGCTGGACGAGTCCAATGTTTGGCGGCCAGTAGCGTACGCATCCAGATCACTCACCGACACTGAAACCAGGTATGCCCAGATCGAGAAGGAAGCTTTGGGAATTGTATGGGCATGTGACAGATTCCAGAATTTCCTCATAGGTAAACAGTTCCATGTACATACTGATCATTTACCTCTTGTTCCCATAATGCTAAAGAAGTCTCTGAGCGATCTGTCACCAAGAATTCTGAGAATGAGAATGAAATTGATGAGATTTGCATTTACTATCTCGCATGTTCCAGGTAAAGATCTACATACGGCAGACACTCTGTCCAGAGAGCCGGTAGAAATTGCTTCTGCTCAATGTTGTGAGTTTGAAGCAGAGATAAACGAATGTGTTGACCAGGTCATAGGAGAGCTTCCAGCAACGGATGCACGTCTCGACGAGATAAGGAAAGCCCAGCAAGAGGATCGTACATCTCAACAAGTCAAAAGATACATTGCTGACGGGTGGCCATCGAAGCGAGACCTAGCAGCCAATGCCGCTCCATTCTTTCAAGAAAGAGGTAACCTGACTGTCCAGCAGGGACTTCTGATGAAAGACCAACGACTGTACATACCAGGAAGTATGCAGAAGGAAATTCTACATAGAATCCATGAAGGTCACTTAGGGATTAATAAATGTAGAGAGAGAGCCAGACAGTCAGTGTGGTGGCCAGGAATGAGCCAGCATATTATAGATGTAGTTAACAAATGTCAACATTGTTTGGAACACCGGGAAAATCCACAAGAACCGTTATTGACAACACCTTTGCCAGAGCGAGCATGGCAGAGAGTAGCCATGGATTTGTTTCAACTCAAGGAACACAAGTATTTGATAATTGTAGATTATTACTCAAAGTTCCCTGAAGTATTATTGTTGGATAAAACCACCAGCAAGTATGTCATCAATCGCATCAAGTCGGTATTTGCGAGGTATGGAATTCCGGAAGAAGTTGTTTCAGACAACGGACCGCAGTTCAGCTCAGACGAGTTTCGAAGATTCGCAACAACCTACGGATTCAAGCATATGACCAGCAGCCCAAGATATCCAAAGGCGAACGGACTTGCGGAACGGACAGTGAAAACCATGAAAGGTATCCTGCAGAAGTCAGAAGATGTATATCTCGGAATGCTAGCATACCGATCAACACCACTAGCATCAGGGCGTAGTCCGGCGCAGATGCTAATGAGCCGACAGCCAAGAACAACGCTAGTAACTGCTTCGGACAACCTACTACCTAATCAAATCAACACCCAAGCGTGGAGAAGGAGGGAAGAGGCTAGGAAAGCGAAGCAGAAGCACGATTACGACCGAAGACATCGTGCCAGAGAGTTACCACCGTTAGAATTAGGTTCACATGTATATGTTACAGATCAGAAGAAATATGGCCAGGTGATAGCAGCCGGTACCACTCCGCGGTCATATCATGTAGAGACATCAGAGGGGACACTCAGAAGAAATCGAGTCCACCTCATGCCATCACCGAAACCAGATGTGCCCGGTCCGGCAGCAGCGGACGAGCCACAGGATGAACCACAGGATGAACCAGCAACACCACCCGGAGCATATCGTTCTAGGCGGGGCAGAGTCATTCAAAGACCACAAAGATTCAATGATTATTAGCATTGTCTAATTCTAACATTTGTACTATTAGTTTGAAATTTCATAAGTTGTATTCATGTTTGTTAGTACCCAAAAAGGGGGATGTGATGTTGGCTAGAACTGATGATCTAGAAGGCAGTGCCAACAGGAAGTGAACATAGTCTCTAGTGTGACTAGAGTGGTTACATTGTTAGTTGCTGGCTGTTTTAGAATAAAGAAGACTACCACATTATATTCTTATAATTATCTGTTTCAATTAAATAACTTATGTAGTTTATTAAGTATTGATTGATAACAACACACTAGGTACCTAGGTTATATATTTCACTTACTTACACAATAAACTGGCAATTAAGAATACGAGTTGATCACAGTTATCAAACAATTAATCTGAATTAATCTGTTTAGGCTTTGACACTCAACACCTTGTTTCTAAAAAAATAACAGTGTTGCCAATCATTTATTTGCTTCCGAGTTGGCAACTCTGCGTTGGTCGCGCTTTTGATGACCTTGGTTTGGTTGTCACTTGAAGTTTGTGAAATTTTGAAAGTGCTTAGTTTTTTTAGTAATTTGTGAAATGCGAGATTTATTTGCGTCAAGCATTATTTGTATTATTTTAATTAATAATGATGTTTGTGTAGACTCTGTATTTATTTAGTAGGTACCTACCTACCCAGGTACTAATAAATAAACAGCGAATAAATAAATAAACATAACCTCAAAATGGTTATTCACAGTAGAATACTGTTCACTAGCATACAATTGCTACATAAATACAAGATAATGTCACAGGGAGTGTGCGCATTTCACAAAACTTCTACTGCATTAGCATTTTGGGAGAAGGATGCTAAAGGTGGCTATGCAGATGTCAAGCCCCTTCCACATCGAACACAGTTGATTCGCGATGGACTCAAGGAACTTCAGCATGAAATCAAGTTATGGAAAGATGAATTGAAAGATCGGTTAGAGAGTGATCCAATCCTCATCTTTAGGCCAGGTGATTGTTTTAAAAGACCACTGAAATAACTTTTAGCATTGCTCCTACTATGTGGGCAGCATTAGTCGGGCACGAAAACTCTCCGTTTCTTGTCCGTCTCTCACACGGAGCGTTTTTGTTCCCGACAAATGCTGACCACATAGTAGGAGCAAAGTTATGACAGTAAGCGATGAAAATGTAGATAAAAGTTCAATACATCGTCCCCCCAGTTCAAGACTGCGTTATCTGCAAAACTTCATTGTTGAGAAAGGACGTTTTAATATTTCAAAATCGCCTAACAAATCAGAATAAAAGTTAAATGGCATCATTATTTTTATGTTTTTAGTCTCAACAGAAATACGCATTACGTACTTTTCAAAATATTGATTGGGTTATTATAATTGGCAATATTAATTAATAGGTAAATTTATTGTTCAATACAAAGTTATTTGCAGATAGTGCAGTATTGAACTAACATTCTTCTCAAGTTGTATTTCTAAAGACAGATTTAACATGGTAAATTTCAGAGCAATACTGCACTATGCAAATAACATTGTCTTGAATTTAGTTTTGACGCCAGGTTTACATATAATTCTGGTGCAAGACTACACTATCTGTAAATAGCATAGGAAATTTGCAGATAACGTAGTATTGAACGAATTAAAAGTTGAAAATGACCTACGGGTAATACAGCGTTATGTGGTCTAGGATGACCAAATTATGAAATATAAGAATTTGCATCATTGGACATAATAGGTGAGGTCCTGACAAAGACATTTTAGTAAAAAAAGAAGAAAAAAAAACGATTTTTTGCAATAACACAGTCTTGAACTGGGGGGACGACATGGGGTGTGACTACGATCCCGACAGCCGGGACTTTCAGGTTAAAAAAATAGTCCCGACCGTCGGTTTTACTGGGCAGCCTAAGGAATAAAACTCTCTATGGGTAGACAAATTCGAACTGGGCAACTTAAAAAAAATTACTCTATGGTTAGGCAGAATTAAAACTTGTGAAAATTACGAATAAAAAAAAATGTGCTCCCGGCCGGATTCGAACCGACGACCTCTTGCACCGTGGTCCAGTACGCTATCCATAGCGCCATCTGGACGGTCATACTCAATGCCGTTCTTAACCAGTATATAAATAAACAAGGCCAGTCGGGACTATTTTTTTTAACCTGAAAATCCCGGCTGTCGGGATTTTAGTCACTACCGACGACATGTCATGCCTTTCTTGTTTTTTCGATATTCATAACCGTTTGAAAAATATGGCAATTTATATTTCAAGTGTCCCTCTAAAACCGCTCCAAGATCACTTTTGGCGGGAAAATATTGATGACCGCCCTTAATAGAAAGAAATTAGTTTAATTTTTTATTAATACCTTGCTAATTTCCCCTGGTGTTTTAAGATTGTGTAATTTTGACAGAAGTTTATAAAATGTGAATAGAATTATGTTGAAATGTTTATATTTAAATCCGGAATTAATTTGCACTTGGGCTTACACTATGTCGATAAATTAAAATGTATTTAAATTTTGCCTAGAAGTGGCAAACTAAAACTAGAAGTGGAAGAAACTAGAAGTGGAGGAGGAGACGCCAGGCGTGGCCAGACGGTTAGGAGTCCTGTTAGTGGGAACAAACTCACTCCCGGACCCATTTTGCCATGCCATAAACCTGTAGTACCTACTTCAATGTGGACTTTCATAAGTCATCACAATCACATTTTAATGTGTGGTTTTTCTGTTTGCAGGCGAAGTGGATAAGGTATGGAACTTTGCCGACATAAAAACTCATTCTCAGTGGGTAACAACAAGCGACAGTGACCATGGGGAAGGTCACAGCACCTGTCAACTGCTGCCGAGTACCACCGGAAGAGCCTTATATAATGGAACTCTGAGTACTCGAGTTCCGAAGGATGGACGAATAAAGAAGGCTGGATACTGTAATATGAAATCCCTGCGAGCAAGAGTGAGTCCTACATCAATCATGTCACGAGCAGAGACAAGGATGTTATAAGTTTTTAAAAATAACCTTCTGGAAAAAGAATACTGTTTAGTATGTATTCTATTATTTTTTTGTTTATTTTTTAACTGTAATTCAAGGACCATATTTCCAATCAGACTTACTGGAGCCCAAGTGTTGACATTCATTTTAAAATGTAGTGCTGACTGAATATTATGCCAATTTGTTTTCACAGAAATCATTTAAGAGGGAGACGTATTATGACTGGCGAATGTATACCCATGTTGTATTGCGTATAAGAGGAGATGGACGCTCGTATTTGCTGAATATCGCTACAATGGGTTACTTTGACATTACGTGGAACGATGTTTACCATTTTGTGCTCTATACGAGAGGTGGACCATACTGGCAAATTGCCAAGGCAAGTATAGAAACAGGATACACAAATTAATAATTCAATAACTTGAGCATCAAAATAAAAAATTATGATTGCAAATTACATACATCATACGGCATTGGAAATGGAATAATTCACAGCACGTATCAGCCATTTCATTTCCTTAAACATAAAACACGAAAAATTCACTCGAAATTGCTATATTTTTCAAAGAAACTTGAAAACAATGATTGTCCAATAAAGCCTTAATCAAGACAGAAATAATGCAAAGTGATGTGATATTTTACACTAAAGGTCTGTTCGTCACTGCCAAATCTGCCAAAACTGCAAAATGGTGTTCGTTTTTGAATTTTGGTAACTTGTGGTAGCTCACAGCCTGTTCGATTTGACGTTTGTGGCAGGTTGTTGTAGCCAAAACCTCCCACTTCCTACACATGCTTCTGAGGTGGTGTTAGTTGTGGTAAAGTCAAAATGGCGACATTTATTTATATTGAGGAGTGTAAATAAAATGGCATTGATTTCCAACTATGCGTCGATGAAGACTTGGCCCAAATCATCTACAACAGTGAATCCATTTCATAAAAACTATTTTCAGCTAAAACTAATAAACTTATTTCTTGTCTTATAATCTCTTACAATGAGAAAAAACATTTGAGGTTATACCAAATCTACCATAAAAGCGTTTGTTTTGTGTGGCAACTTGTAACTCCGCCCACTTTTGGCTCTACCACAGGCTACAACAAGCTGCCATTTGGCAGGTTTTGTGAGTGTAAACGAACAGACCTTAAGTCACTAAATGTAGTCCTACATATTGTTTCAGACTTTTAAATCTGGTCTAGTTGAAATTGAAAGTGAAATGGGTAGGTAATATCCCCATATAAATGCTTTGTGGAAAATTACGTGCCAACTATCTTTTTGTCTGTAAAGAGAAACAGGTATTTAAAAATATATATAGGTAGGTAATCAAAATTAGGAGCAACTCTGATTTCAATTCAACATACGATTTTAAGGTGCTGCAAGCGCGAGCGATTTTGCTGCTTTTTGTAGACACTTTTTGCGATACGATTGGAGACTAAATGGGTAGACCAAATTATTTGAAATTTGAATCGTGATTAGATAAAAGACAAACTTAGGGTTATCCCTTGGTACATTTTTAATTTTTTGTTTCGTTAATTAGTAATAATTAGTTGATTTTTGGTGAAAAATTAGCTATTTTCTCGTCTCCCTAGGCGTCGTATAAAATTAAATTTCAAAAATGTGCCAAGGGATAACCCTAAGTTTGTCTTTCATCTAATCATGATTAAAATTTGAGATCAATTGGTTTACGGGTTTGGTCTCCAATCGTATCGCAAATTTCATCGTTTTGCGCGGTTTTGTTGAATAACCGGCGCCTAATTAACGATGCAATAAGCAAAAATTAAAAAGGGCTACTAATATACAATCAGACTGATCATGTGAACATCCTGTAAAAGTTACACTCACTTATGAAACAATTTTTCTCTCTCAATTTTCTAAAACGGCCGAGCGCTAGTATCACCTTAAGATTATAAATACTTAATGTTTTCTTCTAATTTTGCAGAAGTAGGTAGGTTCATTAAACAATAAACAACATTCAAACATTCTTGATGTTTGAATGGTCTTTGTTGAATCGTAGTGACTTGGCCCATTATTTTATACTATTGAACCATATTGAACACTGCTTACTGCTTAGCTGTAGTTAGTTAAAGGGCTTTTACGTAGCTAATGGGCTTGACTTACGTATACAATACTTTTCTAATTCTAAATAGAAGAATTAGGTAATATAATAAATTTAGGAAACCTACATCTAGCCAATGCACAGGTGAATCACAAATATTCTAACTAATTACAGCTAGCTTTAATGATTGCGTGAGATCAATGAGCATTTTCTCCACTGTCAATGCCATTTTCATAAAACGTAAAAAAATGTTTTTCTCAGTCAGCACATCTTGAGTGATAATTAATTATAATCTTCTTTAACTTTTCTAATTTATATTTATGCCTAGTTTACACGGTTCAATGTTTCATTCCAAATCATCGAGTTAAATAATTTGGTTCAACGAATGTAACCGTGTGGATGCGAAATTGAAGCAGAACTACGTGACATTTAGAACCGGTCCTCAATCAACTCATTTCAAAGAGTCAAGACTCATTGAGTCTTATACCCTGTTCACACTGAGGATTCGATCATGATCCAGTTCAATTACAATCGAAATCAAAATGGAGGCAAGATTCAAGTTAAACTTTATAATGCTTGTTACATGCAATGAGAGCATGCATTTGTAAGTTTTCGTTTTTAAAATTCATGATTTCTTTTGTTTGACCTTGAGTTCGATCATGATTCAGATTTCGATTGCGTTCTTTCAACTCAATCGAGATTTGGATCATGATCGAGTTCGATTGAGTTCAGTTCACACACATTTTCGATTGCAATCGAGATTTTGGATCATGATCGAATCCTCAGTGTGAACAGGGTATTAGAACTCAATGAATTGAATGAAACATTGAACCGTGTAAACTAGGCTTTATAATCTGTTTTATTTATTTTAATTAATTTAGGTTTTTACTGAATTTCAGGTTCCTTTTTCAAAATTCTTCCTATCCAGCAAAGGCCGAGTACAGGACAAGCAATACCCCATACCATTAGAAAAAGTCACGAGCTTTGGAATATCAGTTGGTGACAAAATCAATGGCCCTTTCAACCTTGAGATTGATTACATTGGACTGGAATTTGATCCATCACATAGAGAAGAATTTGCTTATGAAATGTATAAAATGCCAAAGTATATTGTAGCCACATAGAGTGCTGGAAACTTTAAACCAGGAACATAATGTAAGTAGTATGGTGTAAAAAGTAATTAAAAAAGTTGTACAAAATATCATGCACTGTATTATTTTAAGTAATGGTAAATATAAGGATATCATACACCGGTTGTTCTTCACTGGCCCTTCTTTCTGCTGATGCGATACGTATTCTTTGTAACGACATAACTTAGAGCAGAGACAGCAGTTGACAGTGCGGTGAAGTACCTAGAAATTAATTGCCTAAATAGAATAACTGTACGGCCAGGCATAGTTCATCCCCTAATCTTGATTCAACAGTGAAGTTTGAATAATAAAAAAATGTGAAGTATTAAAAAATGTCAGAGACTTGATCTAGGTTTCAGCTGGTAGAGGTACTTACAGAGGGCAAGTTTGAAAATGTTATAAAAAATATTTCTTGGGAGACTCTGCGTTGTGTATGCAGTTCGTTACTTTTTGCAGTCATTTATGAATGATGTATAAATGCATACGGAGCTTTTTATAATCTATTCCCTAACTGACTTGCTTACCACATTGCATGCAAAGCTGGATGGTCGACGTAGTTGAAGACCGGAGCAGCTAATGTTGATGCCACCAAGCCTAGTTGAACTAATGTATTCATTTTACTAATGAATGTTGGTTGAAGTTGCGCCGTGGCGTGCGTGGCATCGAAGTAGCGACTCAGGGTTTTCTGTTAAACATCGAGCATATACATGTAATAAATGAAGTATGTACCTACTTTCACATTGGTTTCCTCTCATGTGTTCGCCATAAACATACAAAATTAGGTTAAAAACATGCAATGGTATGAACATAAATCCTTTTAATCAACAGTTCAACATAATTATGCTCTTTACTTCTAAAGTTGGATTTTTGAATATATAATCCTTATTATATATTCAAAGGTTGGATGATGTTATGCAATACCAAATTTAAGAGATTTTACTATCTCCCATGGCTTTGGAGCACCAAAGTAGGCATTATTGGCAAAATTAGTCAAGATTATGAACTTGAAGAATATATTCACATTTTAAACCTGTGATGTTAAACTACAAATTTGATTTATTGAAAAGTAAAATACCTGCACAGCACCTTGACACTTAGGAAATGCTTTGGTTTTGTTTTCATTTCAAAGTGTGTTTTAAGTTGCAAAGAAGTAACACTTGGACTCGAATATCCTCGAGATTAATGTAGTAGTTATTTTTTATTGATTGATTGATTGATTGTATCACGTTACACTTTCAGCTTATTATGTTTTCAGTGAGTTAAGGAATATCGTTTCGAGGTGTTGCACATACCTACCTACAAGTGTTCGCTCATCAACGCAATACACAAAGAATTTTCCTAGTACCTAAATATATTTCAATATGAATGCGGCAAATGCACAGTATTTCCTATTTTGTTCTCAGACTGGATTTACATCCTCCTGGTACCTATCTTTACATATTTTTCTAGCTATTGATGCAATAAAATCAGAAATAACTTTTCTTATTTGATATTGACTTGATTCACTCAACAACAAACATATCTATAGCTGTCAGATACTTCAAGCAGGAGATTGTAGAAGCAGACTCTAGTTGTGTGTTGTCTATTATCCTACCGGTCCTGGCAGTGACTGATAGCGGATGACGAACCCAGCTCCAACCAGTAACAAGTCGCGAGTAATGATCATTCCAGTGAGCGCAACTGCAACCAACGCAACATCTTATCAGCATACACACCTGCACCACCCGTGTACCCGAGTACCCGCCGACATCCCTACCGTGTACCCAGGGAGTCAGTACCCCGTGTACCCAGGGAGTCAGTACCCCGTGTACCCAGGGAGTCAGTACCCCGTGTACCCAGGGAGTCAGTACCCCGTGTACCCAAGGAGTCAGTACCCCGTGTACCCTGGGAGTCAGTACCCCGTGTACCCTGGGAGTCAGTACCTCGTGTACCCAGGGAGTCAGTACCCCGTGTACCCAGGGAGTCAGTACCTCGTGTACCCAGGGAGTCAGTACCCCGTGTACCCAGGGAGTCAGTACCCCGTGTACCCAGGGAGTCAGTACCCTGTGTACCCTGGGAGTCAGTACCCCGTGTAACTAGGGAGTCAGTACCCCGTGTACGCTGGGAGTCAGTACCCCGTGTACCCAGGGAGTCAGTACCCCGTGTACCCAGGGAGTCAGTACCCTGTGTACCCAGGGAGTCAGTACCCCGTGTACCCTGGGAGTCAGTACCCCGTGTACGCAGGGAGTCAGTACCCCGTATAACCAGGGAGTCAGTACCCCGTGTACCCAGAGAGTCAGTACCCTGTGTACCCAGAGAGTCAGTACCCCGTGTACCCAGGGAGTCAGTACCCCGTGTACCCAGGGAGTCAGTACCCCGTGTACCCAGGGAGTCAGTACCCCGTGTACCCAGGGAGTCAGTACCCCGTGTACGCTGGGAGTCAGTACCCCGTGTACGCAGGGAGTCAGTACCCCGTGTACCCAGGGAGTCAGTACCCCGTGTACTTAGGGAGATGTGTACCCAGGGAGTCAGTACCCCGTGTACCCAGAGAGTCAGTACCCCGTGTACCCAGGGAGTCAATACCCCGTGTACCCAGGGAGTCAGTACCCCGTGTACCCAGGGAGTCAGTACCCCGTGTACCCAGGGAGTCAGTACCCCGTGTACGCTGGGAGTCAGTACCCCGTGTACGCAGGGAGTCAGTACCCCGTGTACCCAGCGAGTCAGTACCCCGTGTACCCAGGGAGTCAGTACCCCGTGTACGCTGGGAGTCAGTACCCCGTGTACGCAGGGAGTCAGTACCCCGTGTACCCAGGGAGTCAGTACCCCGTGTACCCAGGGAGATGTGTACCCAGGGAGTCAGTACCCCGTGTACCCTGGGAGTCAGTACCCCGTGTACCCTGGGAGTCAGTACCCCGTGTAACCTGAGAGTCAGTACCCCGTGTACCCTGGGAGTCAGTACCCCGTGTTCCCAGGGAGTCAGTACCCCGTGTAACCAGGGAGTCAGTACCCCGTGTAACCAGGGAGTCAGTACCCTGTGTACCCTGGGAGTCAGTACCCCGCGTACCCAGGGAGGTTAGTACCCCGTGTACCCAGGGAGTCAGTACCCCGTGTACCCAGGGAGTCAGTACCCCGTGTACCCAGGGAGTCAGTACCCCGTGTACCCTGGGAGTCAGTACCTCGTGTACCCAGGGAGTCAGTACCCCGTGTACCCAGGGAGTCAGTACCCCGTGTACCCTGAGAGTCAGTACCCCGTGTACCCAGGGAGTCAGAACCCCGTGTACCCAGAGAGTCAGTACCCCGTGTACCCAGGGAGTCAGTACCCCGTGTACGCTGGGAGTCAGTACCCCGTGTACCCTGAGAGTCAGTACCCCGTGTACCCAGGGAGTCAGTACCCCGTGTACCCAGGGAGTCAGTACCCCGTGTACCCAGGGAGTCAGTACCCCGTGTACCCAGGGAGTCAGTACCCCGTGTACCCAGGGAGTCAGTACTCGGTATCGATGTTTTTCAGCATGGTTCCGTTTCACTTCCTTCATGTTCCCTGCTCATCCACAAACTGAGAGATTGAAGTTACACATTTTGCCACCCTTAAGTGTTATAACACTGTACTATATGAAGCGCTAGGGTGGATAGTAGAGCTCTTGGCCTGTTGTACGTGTAACAAGTGTACGTGTCAATACGTGTAACATCAACCTGTCAGTTGAAACGGTCAGTATCCGTTTCGAAGTGAAACAGATAATAAAGGAGGTTGTTATTTTTAGAAATGTTATTGCAGAGATGAAAAACCAATGTTTGTGTACATTTTAATGAGAGCTTACGAGAGCTTGATGTCCCTCGTACCTGGTATGAGATCGACGTAAGTCAGTGTCAGAAATAGTGTAGCTATCAAGACTTTGTCAGCCATGGGGTCAAGAAAGCTTCCGATCTTGGACTGCTGTGAGGGAAATCTCCTGGCTATGATGCCATCCATCTACAAAGAAGAACCTATTCAATGATGCAATGTGGAGACAGAAATCCAATTAAAATGGCTTCTACTGCAAACAAAGAAACTTACTGCGTCTGTGATAGCAGCATATGCAAATAGCCCCAGAGCCATCTTATAGTCAGTCTGTACAACTAAATATCCCAGATAGGGACTCATGACTATTCGAGACACAGTTAAAAAGTTGGGTATTGTGTAAATATTCTCTTTCTGAAATTGAAACAAAAGTATAGGCCAGTTTTTCAATACTCTGCTATGTATAACTAGTAGGTATTTAAGTTTAAATAATCATTATAGAGATGTAATTGAATGTCAATATTGCATATTGACCATGGCAATGGCAATATCGCTCTAATCATTAATCAACGCTTTAAAATTTAGCAAAGTATTGAAAAACTGGCCCTAATTTTACAACACATGCCCACAGACTCGGTTAGGTAATATAAAATTTACATATGATACTGATGTTATATTATGATGTTTATCATTATTCATTAATGATGATGATGAAGAATGGGGGGGGGGGGGGTAAGAACGGGATGAAGGGCAGGAAAGAAAAACTAGAAAAAAACATTCAGGAATCAGGAAGAACTACTGGAATTGAACCCCTGTGGGGCAAAATTCACAAAGCTTTTTCTCCAGGAGATTGATGCTTTCATCCACTTAGGTGTATCTAAATAAGCATAGAAAAAATTTGTTTTATTTTAAAACCTCTGGCGGAATAGCTTTGTGAATCCAGGCTCTGTAGAGCAGCCCACAGCAAAGGCATAGGTAAATAGTTGAAGCAGAGGCAAATAGTATAAAATAGAAATGTGTTTGGTTTCGGTCATGCAGATCAATTGTTACACATAAATAAAATTATAGCATTCCAAAATTTACTATTTTTACTGTTTTCATATGAAATTCATGTGCTTTGATAAGATTTCAATATTATGAGAGCTGCTATTTTGTCATATAATTTTACTTGGCTTGTTTTTTTTATAAAATATTAAATAATTTTTGACCTCATTTATTGTTATAGTAGTACCGTAGTACTACCTAAATCTACTACAGAGATAGATCAAATGGTATAGGTAGACAGACTAATGTTCTACTTCTATTTTACCTCTATTACTTCCTCCATGCGTTCTTTCATCTCATCCTTAGTTTTCTTGATGTCCTCAAGGAGAATGTGGCTGCTCTCTTTCAGCTTATTTGTCTTGGCTTGCAAACGATCCTTTCGTTCTTTAATGACCCCCTCTATCAAGTCCCGTTGCTGGCGGCTGCTCTCGAGGAATGACTTCTTGTTTGTGTCGGACGTGTACCATCGGTACCATTCAATATGTATCATTGCATCCATTCCTCCTATACTCATTCGCTTTGTAAGAATTGTTCTCATTGGTAGGGCCACATAAAGTGATCCGAAATTAGTTAGCCTAAAATAATTCCATCTTGTCCCAACGATTGTCGACATTTTGTGACAGAATACCGCCATGTTTAATATTTAAATCTGAAAAAGAAAATTACCAACATTTTGCATAACAATTTTTTAAATAGAAGTTTTATTCATGAGAAAAAATGTTAGCCATGGTATCCCTTCCTCCTCCTCCAATCATTTCATTTTAATTTTCTGTGATGAGCAAAAATATTCGCCTTATATGGTAGTTTAAAGCTCGGCAACAGGCGCACAATGCTTCGACGCTAGCCAATCGGGTGGCTCAGCTCCGAGATGCCGAAGCACTGACCTTGAAAGATAAACCATTCATCTTTCAAGGTCGGCGCGTCGAGCTGTAAACATACCTTTATAACATTTCCAGACACCACAAAACTTAGCACTTGGCAGTTGTTAAAGGGTTGTTTATGTAATTTTATATTATTAATTAAAACATACATTTTATTACCACAGTATTATTGCCATGTGATCATAGATAGATGTGATAACAACAACAATAAACACTGTTTAAAATCACAGAAATTCAAAAATTAAAGTTCCAAAAACTACAAATGGTGTCAGCTGTGTTTTTTTAAACCTTCCATTTTCTTGGTAGTTCTCAGCAAAAATAAAATAAAAAATATTAAGTAGCTAGATGACTTGACTACATTGCAAAAATTTGTAGGTTTAGTCAGGGTGTCTATTTGCAAACCTCAGGACAATGTAAATTTAATTTAACCTTGTAATCACGACATATCTGACACCAATTTAATTTCAAATATTTATGAATTCCGTAAAATTGAATTAAAAGCTTATCTGGGGGCCAATTCTTGAGATATACATTTTGAAACCGTGTCACGGTTTCATTGTTTACAACGTAAAAAGGTCGAAGGCTAACCAATAGTTGTCAACTGTTTTCAGTTTTATACAATGTTTTGTAAAACGGTTTCAAAACGTGAATCTCGAGAATTGGCCCCCAGGGCCCTCATTCACGTACATGGGGTAAGCCATGATAGCGAGTGGTAAGGCGTGGTAGACCGGGTGGCAGTGGTATCGGTATTCACGAAGAAGTTATCATGTCTTACCCCGGGGTAGAATCTACCCCTACCTCGAGGCAGGGGTAAGCCGTGGTAACCAAGTTTGAAGTTGGTGGTAACTTATTGGCGGCCATTTTTAACTTGACATGACTGCGAAAACAACTTTTTGAAGTAATTCCTTCGCGTCGTCATCTTATCGGCTGTGCTGTGTGTTTATTGTGTATAATTTGTCTTTTACTTACGTTTACTATGTTAGTTCCTGTTTATTTAATCATTCCACAACATATCGGATAGTATTATTGGTTCTAGTTAGTCAATCCATGGACCATATAACCTCCAAAACATTTTCTTAAACACTAGATATAAGTAATAAACTACATATTTTTATGTTGCAGAGTTAAGTTAGCACTGAATTCACCATACAAAACTATTGTTGCACCAGATTTTATTGCACTAACACATTTTGTTTAGTATTTGTGTAGTTTATCGTTTGGAATTGAACTGTCACTATTTTTAATAAAGACAAATGCACGCGCGCGGAAAATAATATTCGAATCTGATTGGTGGAATAATCCACGGCCTACCTAAAACTTCGTTCTATTTACACTATACAAATTTCAAGTAGGCAGTGACCTACCACCAAGATACCGTGAAGATACCACTGCTTCGTGAATACGAATGTGTCATTCGCTACCCCGAGGTGGTAAGCAAGTGGTAGGCTACCCCGGGGTAGGCAAGGATAAGGACAATGTACGTGAATGAGGGCCCAGGAGGCCAAGTCTTGAAACTTACGCTTTCAGGACGCAAACGCTTTCGGACGTCATAAAGTCCCATTTACTGTAAGAATGACGACCTTGAAATCTACCTTTAACTGTTTAGCTTAATTTTGAATAAGGTTTTATGACTGTATAATATATGTAATAATAAGTATAATGTTAATAAATTGTTTACAGTAGATTGCTGGATGACAATTAAATAAGTGGCTTGACTTTATGTTTCAATGTCGATCACTCTTACAGTAAATGGGACTTTATGACGTCCGAGAGCGTTTGCGTCCTGAAAGCGTAAGTTTCAAGACTTGGCCTCCTGGGCGAAAAATAATAATAATATTGTTTACTAATGAGTGACCTTGAAGGAATAGTAAAGAAAATATAATTTTTTTAGAACATCCGACATCTGACACCATTTGTAATATTGAAAATTATATTTTAGAATTTTCATTGTTGTCTTGAATCAGTATACTGCAAAGAACTATTTCTAGGATCTAAACAAGCTTCATATTCTTGTTATTCTCGGTCATAATAAAAAAGTCAAGCATTTTGAAATTTACCGCATTTTGACATTTTTGGCTATTCATAGCTTGCCTGAGCTTCATATGTTTTATACCAGCAATGCAAAATTATAGAATTTTCCACCTGAGGACGGACATTTTGTTGGCACATTGACGGGTCAGATTTATAACTATTGAGGTAAATCGATGTATTTTTGTAATCTCTCTTTATGGAGGCTGTTATGGTGGCGGTTTATGGTGGCAGGCAACAATGAGATGACATCACGTGCAAACTATAAATAAAAACCTGCCACAAATGTTAAACCGACCAGGCTGTGTGCTTCCACAAGTTACCGAAAGTCCAATACGAATGCCGTTTGGTAATGTGGCAGGTGTAATGAAATATGATTGGGCATATGTCATGAAGGACACTGATTAGCCAGACAAAGATCAACCACTACAATATTATCTATAGCATATTTATTGTCAAATGTTTTTAATTAGGACATCGGTAAATAAACAAACCTGAAGCAATTATTATATTAATGGCTTAAAACAAATACCTAAGTAAAGCTACGTTTACAGCTTGGCAACAAGTGCTCGACGCTTTGACGCTAGCCAATGAGGTGGCTCAGCTGGGACGCGCCGACCTTGAAGATAAACCATTTCATCTTTCAAGGTCAGCGTTTCAACGCGTCAAGCTGTAAACATACCTACCTTAAAGGTGTTTCATCATATTAACTGGTTGAAATGTAGGTATATACTTGCTCTCATTATATTAAGCACGCCAGTGGAGGAAAACCGAAATACATTTTTTTAATATCCTACATATGTCACCATTTGTAATATTGCAAGAGTTGAATTGTCTATAGAGTAGTACAAACATTTATTGCCTTTTATGACATTGCCAACACATTTTGTCATTAATAAAATAAAAATAAAAATAGGAACAACATTTATGACTTGAATTGAATAATTGAGCGAGCGAAGCGAGCGACTCCTTTTGACTATTTTGACACGGACCACTGTTTTTTTTTCGTTTTTTTTGCTGCTAACTGGAGCAATAGAAGTTGCACCGTTTCACCAATCGATCTGAAATTTTGCATACCTACATGTACTAGCAACAACCTTTTCTGATTGCAGACCCTAATTTTTTTGAAATCCATTCATTGGTTAAAATTTAAATAAACATCTCCTGATAGGTTGAAAAATGAAAATGGTCTTCAATAAATCGGATCAAACTCATATTTTGCATGGTCATTAAGACCAACATTGTCTCTTATTTTACAAATTTTCATCCCAATCAGTATTTTTAATAGCCGTCAGAAATGAAGCATCGAAATAAATGTTTTCCAGTCAATTGAATTGAATCTGATTAGCTTCTATGACTAGCTACTAGTACCAGGATGCTATTTTCAAGTTTCGATGAGAAGCATATAGTAATTTTATGTTGATTGAGTGGATCATATTTTAATTCAATATTCAATTTGGGGCAGTGACGTGGTCAGCAGGTGGAAAGGAAATGAATCAGCTACAGGCAGCTGAGATGAAGTTTTTGAGGAGTGTGAAGGGGGTGACAAGAATGGATAGGATCCAAAGTAGGAAGATAAGAAAAGAGCTTGGGGTTGAAAGATTGGTGTTCAAGCTGGGAAGAGAGAGGCTTAGGTGGTTCAGCCACATGAAGAGGATGGGAACCGATAGAGTGCCAAGGCGGGTGTTTGAAGCGGCTACAGGGGGAACTCGGAGAGTGGGGCGACCAAGAGACAGGTGGATTGGACTGATCAAGGAGGATGTGTTGGAGAGAGGAGGAAGGTGGAGTGAGTTGGAGGCTGAGAGACAGTGGGAGGACAGAACATGGTGGAAGGAATTTGTGGAACAATTAGAAGTGGAAGAAGAAGAGGAGGAAGAAGAGGAGGAAACGCCAGGCGTGGCCAGCCGGTTTCCAGGAGTCCTGCGGCCCTAGTGTTGGTGGGAATACCCACCCCCTGACCCATTAAATTGGAACCAGGGATGGATTATTATTATGGATGTATAAGTTTTCTGTGCGTTGTGTATAGGTACGCATTTACGGTTCGAGAATTTGAATGAGCATTCTGAGAGAATTCTTGAATGAGAATTTGATTAGAATGAGCGCATTTCTCGCTTATCAACGCGGTACACTGAGCGTTTTCCTAGTAATAATAGTCCTTTGCCCGGTTCCATAGTTCGGTCGGGGGGGAGGGTGGCAAAGGCCACCACTTGCTAGGGCCTCTAATTTCTCTGAAAAAGAATGTTTGGCCGAAATGTTGCTGCATTTTTATTTGCTGTTTTCACCTGTCGTCTTGATCTCGGCATGGGTCAGGCCCCTCAATGTTAATAAATAATTGGAAATATATCTCCTTAAATGAGCATTCTGAACTGGTAACTGCATAAGGATCAGTATTGCCTATTCACACGTATAATTTGTTTAAATTTATCTTTCTTGCACAACTTTATCTTAACTAAGAAAACAATTGCCCTAAACACATGCTATTTCTGCATCTCACTGGCTTATGGCCCTACGCCGAGATTTTAAGGTAGGGGGAGGAGCCTAATCCTATTGTATTCAGAGGGGGTGAAACTAGCCTATATCAACATGGTAAGTAGGTACTTACTACCTATGTACAGTCACGGAAATATATTCGGTAAACGCTCCTTTCACCCCCCCCCCCCCCCCCCCCCCCCCCAATAGCGTTTTCCTCTGGCATGCACTGAAAATGAGAGCACAGATAATTGCTCTGTGACGTCATGCTCTGCACTAGTGCGGCAAAAAAAGCAACCCCAGTGGAAAACAAGGATATTTCCAGTGCTAATATCGTTTTCCACTGGCCGCACTGGGTTGCACTGAGAGTGGGTGTCGTTTTCCACTGGGAAATCCAGTGTGCACTGGAGTGGTTTTTTCATTTTTCACTGGCAAAGTTGCACGCTCTGAGGGCACATTTCTTGCTCTGAGAAAATTCTCAGTGCAATCCATTGCACTCGAATATTCCAAGATGGATGCTTAAAAAATGGTTGTTGTTTATAACCTATTTGAATCTTCAAATCACAGTGATAGATTAATTGACCAACAATGGATGATCTAAAACGAATTCTATGAAATTCATTGCCATTTTTAGGTTATGTTAGAGAATTTTCTCAGAGCAAGAATTAATGTGCCCTCAGAGCGTGCAACTTTGCCAGTGAAAAACGAAAAAAACCACTCCAGTGCACATTGGATTTCCCAGTGGAAAAAGACACCCGCTCTCAGCGCAACCCAGTGCAGCACCAGTGCGGCCAGGGGAAAACTCTATAATGTTAATGCATGGATAGGGAGAAGGAGCGTTTACCTAATATATTTCCGTGACTGTATAACACACAATTCCATTTTGTGACCTTGTGACAACTAAACAAGAAACCTTTAGTTGCTGTCAAATCAAAGAATTTAATGCATCTATTAGAAGAAGATGAGAGTGAGACTCTCCCATCTTGTTAATGAAAGAAAAACTGTGCAGGATATTATACCTAATTTGAGCAGTGTCAATCATGATCAAGGAAGTATCTTAACCTCACACCTTGAGGAGTTCGAGTATAGAATGTAAATAAAAATAGTAGTAGTACTACATTGCAACAACCAAAAGCCCATTCATAATTTGATGCCCACCTGCCCACTAAATCATCAATCAAAATGTAGTATTATACCCACAAACCTGTTGCTGTAGGAAAGCAAAACCTCTTCACATACTAAACTAACTTATAAAAACCACATCAAAATATGTACACATGTGCCACATACCGTGCTAGCACAGACCAAACCAATGTAACAGACTACAAAGTGAGACACGATTGGCTGTGACCAAATAATTACGTCAAATAAAACGCAAGTCGACGTCTATTGGCCAAAAGGTTGACTCTGACGTCAGATATAATGGCTGGCGCTGAGATCTTTCTAGCATGAATGAACGTCACCATCGACATTCTGCGACATTCATTCAACAGCTGGAGGAATCGAAAAGTGACAGTTCACAGTGGACAGAAATAGAGAGTTGTTGTTTTTGCTTCGCTGCGCTTGCAGCTACATTTCGTAATCGAAAACAAGTGCAACTTGCTGAGTAAGAAGACTGCACACCACGTTCATCGTACGTGTGAACGTCGGGATCTAAAGTTTGTTGGAGAAATGATATAAAAACAATCAAGATTGGCGGAATAGAGAAAACGGCAATCATGGGCCGAAATGAAGTAAGTAGGTACCTACCTACCAACAGCAGGTCCCTAGCATATTGTTTTACTCTTTCATGAATCGTTGTAGCATATGGTACTAAGTCCTACCTTATTCCTACCTACCTGCACAGGGACCATAACTATTGTCAATAGTCGATCGATATCTCTTATGGGAGAATAACATTGACTCAACATTTCAGTCGATCGTTAATGAAGTTTCAATGTTATTCTCCCAAAGAGATGTCGATCGACTGTTGACAATAGTTACATGGTAGGGGTGCTGGAAACCCTAAGATCGAGTCTAATGGGTTTTTGTAATTAGCGAGCGTACCTAGCGAGCGTTTTCTACGAGACTCATATGCCACTTTCTATGTTTGTGTGTTGTTTTTTTTTGTTTGTTTGTATAATCGTCCTAGGTTTGTAGCATATTGGATGGTCCGATTGACCAATCAAACTTAAATTTTAAACACACAATATCATAGGCTGGTATTTTTTTTTAGCAATATTCGAATCTAAAAGTTGATTATTTTATTTATTACCATTGCCGCGCAACACCCTGCTGAGCAGGGTAGGTATGTGATTTTTTTGATTTTTTTAATAATAATCAAAAAATTGAATTTATATGATTTAAATCGATTTAAATCAATTTTTTTGATTAGGTAATTTGATTTCAATCCGATTTTTATTGATTAAAATCGGATTTATATTGATTTTAATCAAAAAATATATATAGAAGTGCAGAAGACGAATGAAATATTTGTGAAAGTAGGTAGTACCTACTAAATAGTACTATACTTTCGTAAGTGTTAAGTTACCTTTCACAAATATTTCATTCATCTTCTGCACTTTTTTATATATATTTTTGATTTAAATCAATAAAAATCTGATTTAAATCATATAATATATAAATATAAAAATAAATATAAAAATACTTGATTTAAATCATTTGATTTATATACCCTGCTGCTGAGTGCTGAGTGACCCAAGTCCCTTCCTGTCCACCCCATTCCTCCACTTATGACCAGCCAGCCCCCAACCATTAAAGGCGATCATATATTTTTTCCCGCCAAAAGTAGTTTTGGAGCGGTTTTAAAGGGAAATCGAAATATAAATTGCCATATTTGGCATCGAAAAATCAAGAAAGACATGACCTGTATTGAACCTTTATCTACATTTTCATCGCTTACTGTCATAAATTTGCTCCTACTATGTGGTCAGCATTAGTCGGGCACGAAAACGCTCCGTTTCTCGACCGTTTTTTGTCGTCGCTCAAATGGAGCGGTTTCGTGCCCGACCAATGCTGGCCACATAGTAGGAGCAAAGCGATGAAAATGTAGATAAGGGTTTAATACATGTCATTTCTTTCTTGCTTTTTCGATATTCATAACCGTTTGCCAAATATATAGGTAGGGCTCCCATCCGTACCGTTTTTGACGGGACAGTCCCTTCTTTTGAGGTAGTGTCCCATTGTCCCCACAACATTTTAAAAACCCTGTATTTGTCCCGTTTTTCTAACAAGTCAAAAATCCCGCTCATTTTCATTCAAAAGCACTCTGCATCGATAATGAATATAATAATAATATCATCTAAATCATGATTGTCATTGACTTACTTTGGTTTATCCCTCATCTTTTATACAAAACAAACGTAACCTCTTTGGAGACATTTAAAATAGGGAGGTAATAGGTACATGATAATAATTAGTAGGTACCTATTCAAGGAAACAAAACTACACACGTTCAATAAAAAGAAACACAATTTATTTCCTGTCAAAAGTGCGTAGAATTGCTCTAAATCATGTTATGAATTTCAAATTTTTCCCGGGGCTATGCGCCCCGGACCCGCATTAAGCTGGGGGGCCACCCCACCAGACCCCCCCATTGTTGTCGCACGGGATTTTATATTGGGAATTTTTTGTCCCCCTTTTTCACATTTAGATTATGGGAGCCCTACAAATATAGCAATTTATATTTGAATTTCCCTCTAAAACCGCTCCAAAACTACTTTTGGCGGGATAAAATATATGACTGGCCTTAAGAAAACGGTTGTTTTTCTTTCATTACAATGAGAGAGGGGTCAATAATTTGCAAACTTTTTAAAGTAGGTAGGTAATACGATTTTGATATTTTTGACAACACAAATGGATGTAAAATAAAAATTGATGGGAATCAATTTTTGATCTTGAATTTCGGTAAATCTTTGCCAGTGTACTAAATATATTTGTTAAAAATATTTCAATTTATTTCAAACTGCATTGCGCGTATCGGTGCTCGCTTATCAACGCATAACAATGAGCGTTTTCCTAGTACCTACCTAAGTAGATTTTTTCAGGGCATCGGCCAATCATCCAATCCAATAGACCAAAACATAAACTAAACGCGCATGCCCAATCCGCCATTTTCTCTTCCAGCTATGTGTGACATTCAGTCAAGGCACTTATATGTCAATCGTATAACGATAGTTCAGTAAAAGTTATAATTACATCGCGAAATAACAGAAATTGATGCTTACCTCAGTGTCAAAATTCAAATACAATCGGCATATTCATTTCAGCACATATTCATACACATTCTTGTGAAAACTAGATATCAATTCACCAAAATCACCATTTGACAAACGCAATTTTTATCACGGTCTTCTGAACCGTTCCCTTTCTGAATGAGCTCATTCAGAAAAGTTTCAGATAGCCGTGATAAAAAAAATGCGATATGTCAAATGGTGTTTTTGGTGAATAGACATCTAGTTTTCACAAGAATGTGTATGAATATGGGCTGAAATGAAATATGCCGATTGTATTTGAATGTTGACACTGAGGTCAGCATCAATTTCTGTTATTTCGCGATGTAATTGAGCGAGCGTAGCGAGCGTCACCACGGTACTCTTATGGCACTTTCTCTGTGTGTTTTTTTTTTTTTTTTTTTTTTGTTTGTTTGTTTATTTTTTTGTGGTCACAGCCCAGGTCAAACCGCTCAAGCAATCGATCTGAAATTTTGTACACATACTAACGTAATCTATGAGGTCCCTGGGATCGTTTTTGAACGGGATCCCGTGATTGGTTCAAATTTTAAAAAATTTATCTTTCGATTGGTTTGTTTTATCAATTTGAAATTTTGACAAGTCATTACCACTAACATTTTACCCTATCATACAAAGTTTCAGCTAAATCCTCCCATTGGTTAAAATTTAAAAAAATCTTTCATATGATTTTTGAAATTTAAACTAGAACCGTATGACCGATCAACTTAAAACTTAGCATGGTTATTGGGACCAACATTATCTGTATTTTTGACAATTTTCAGACTAATCTGTGTTTAAATCCAAAAGTTTTTGACGTTTTACGGACATTTTGCTTGTTGGCTCTCAAATTTCTCGAAAATGTTGATCACGGCTACTTCGACTCTTTATAGTTCCAAGGTAGTTAGAGTAGAAACTTTCAAACGTATGAAACTGATATGACCATTCAACAGATCGATCTAATATTGTGTAAGAACACACACTTATATTATCATGAGTGGTCCCATGTCTATTTTTTTAAAGAGATCCTGTGATTTTTGAATATTAACGAGGAACAGTTCAATCAGAAAGGTTCAAAAGGTTCAAGCTTTGCATGGTTATTGGGACTAATGTTTTAGGAATATTTTGAGATTGTTATACTTGAGTCTGACGAAATTCAAGAATTATTGGCTTTTAATGATATTTTCTATAGACATATTTTCGGTTCGAGGTGTTGCGCGTGTCCGTGCTCGCTCATCAACGCGTTACACAGAGTGTTTTCCTAGTTATAACTTTTACTGAACTCATTAAGATTGACATTTAAGTGACTTGGAACATGCGCACTAAAGAGTGGTCACACATAGTGACACGCCCTTTTTTAGTTCGCTTTGAGGGCGCCACTAGTTTATGTTTTGGTCTATTAGGTAGGCTACCTACTATTATTATTTTTCTTTAGGTACATTATATTTTATATTCAAGTCAAGTCAATTTGTTTATTCATGCTTAGGAATACAATACATAAAGGTACTAATAGTTATGGCACAGGTAATGTATTAATTGTTTCCAGTGGCTGAAAGATAAATGAATGACATCATGAATATTGTTGTTTGCACTACCTTATCTCTTTAGAATTCTAAAGGCAAGAGGAAAAAATGAATTGAATTGAAGAAAAGGCTCGGTGTCTAAAGAAGGAACTAGGTACCTACATTATCTCAAAAGCGGTATTTAGCCAATTCCTCACCCGAAATTCACGCAAATAGTTCCTGTTTTCACAGATTTTTTTTTTTAAATAATGGGGAGCGGGTCTTTAGTCACCCGGAACCCTATTCGTGATTGTTCAATTTGTTTTTCCATAATGGATTCACATCCTGATGTCTGACATGGTCTGACCATCCAATATAATTGACCTACAGATTCGGCAGCTTGAATGATATTTCGTTCGGTATGACATCACTTGGATGCCACGCTCGATTATACAAGCACTCAAGCAATCTGAAAATAGAGGGTCCCTTGGCACCTGTGGGTCCGGGCCACACGGGCCTGGAAAATGTCAAATTTAAAAAATACAAGTTACCTACCTAGTACCTACCTAGTTGGTACCTGTAATGAATTTAGACTGTTACCTGTGGCTTGGTCTGTAAGTTTCAACAATTTCATATTCTTCAATTACCTACAAATTTGTTATTTTATATTTTAATACAAGTACCTAGGTACCTAGCAGTAAAGGGGTATGAATTAGAAGTGTTGTGTGATGCTGACGCACATTGTTGTATAGCAGGAGACACAGTCAGGAGAGAAGAATAGGAAACGTTTTAGGAGTACACCTCAGCGGTTACACCTTAAACAGGAATTTTGGTAAAACTAAAAGTAAAAATGAAACTGAAGAGCAATGGTTGAAGAGTTGGACTGGAACTTGTTGCAGTGTAGAAGAGGAGATGGTGCAACATCTTCAGAGCTTAATCGGAGATTAGAACATAGATTAAGTGATAAGGTGTTAACATAATCCATCCCGTAACCTAGCAACCCACCCACTCCTGACTAAGATTAGGAGAGGATGATGAAAACCTTTGTAATAACTAAGCAACGACTTGAGAATACTTGCACCATCATAGGTACTAAACAAGGTCATTTGTATGGGGTGAAGATACAAGGAGCCGCCCTTTTGGCACGGAGATGTAACTCTGTTTTTTATTGTGTTACTGACAAATACCTACAGGTTATACCGTTTCTCCGATCAAGCTGAAATGTTGTCTCGGGGGGTTTGCAGAAACTATTTTTTTTTAAATACCGTTGATTGGTTCAAATTTGAAAAAATTATCTCCCAGTTGGTTGGTCTGATCAATTTGAAATTTTTCCAGTTTTTCAAGGTTTCAGCCAAATCCTTTCCTTGGTTTAAATTTTAAAAAAACTTTCGATTGCCCGAAAATCAAAACTCTATAAGTTCAAATTTGGCATGGTGATCAAGACCAACATTATCTCATATTTTAAATATTTTCTACCCAATTGTCCAATTCAATTGGTCAAGTATTTACTTACAGACTTGCAGCCATTTTAAGAGTTTAGAAAGAGTTCAAAAGAGATTTTGGAAAAGTCACAACACATGGATCTGTTATTCAATTCATGAATACATGAAGTGTATGGAGTGTATTGGAAAGTTGCAAAGAAATTCGTACCGTATCCGTGTATCATGTTCAGCTGGAGATGTTGCACGACGCACGTATCGGTGCTCGTTCATCAACGCATTATAATGAGTGTTTTCCTATCTATGAATGATAAGCAATCTCTCCGTCACTGTCAAGAGAGAAACTGATCATGTAGGTTTTTCAAGAATGTTGAGATTTTCGCGTCGATTGTTCTCAAATTTTATCAAAATATTTCATCGGAACTGGTTGTGCCACATGTATGCATATTTAAACAACTATTTGAAACATCTATGTGTCTTTCCATCTGTTTCAGATAGGGTTGCTGGACAGTAGAGAGCCATTGTACAATCCTGAGCTTCTCCAGCGTCTGGACTTCTCCAGGAGTACAACAAAGTTTAAGCCACTTATATCGGCTAAACATCCTGGCGAGGGGTTACGTGTACGACCTCTATGTCCTGGAGACTATGACAGAGGTTGGTTTCCACCTGCCCTTGTCGTGAAACAAATACAGTCTGAAATATTGGCCTGCTCTTCCCCAAAGTCATTGTGACACATGTTCTGTTAAGTACCAATTAATTATAATTTCCATTTGTGAAACCTCAAACCTTTTCACCATGTCGGACGGATGCTCGATGTTTCCTGTTAATGGCCAAAAATATATAAACTGTGTTTTTTCCAGGATTTCTTCAGCTGCTGAGTCAACTGACAAATGTTGGAATAATAACTCGAAAGCAGTTTTTAGGTAAGAATTAAGCAATAGTTTTTTAATAGTCCAATTTTAATTGCATCCTGCAGTAAGCGGAAAAATGCAACACACTGATCTTAGCATTTGAATGCCTGTATTTATTTCTTCTTGAAACTTCTTAACAGGTTGTTAGTGCTGTATTGCAGGAATGTTACGAAAGTAAATGGCAATTTATCCATGCAAGTTATTTTCAAATAGCATGACAGTATGTTTTCTTTGCTTCATTAACTTCAATTGATATCTTTGGGCAAGGCACTCGGTTGCCGCAATCAGACAGAGTGCCCTTGAAATGTCAACCACTAACGCAACCCCATTACTATACTCTACAGTCGACATTCCTCGACTTACAGGAAAATATTCCTCGATAGAAATGGAGAGTCAACAAGCCATTTTAAGTTACAACATTCAAACAATTTGGAATTGTATTTTAGCCAATGTCTGGGTTGTTACAGATAGGTTTGCTGAAATGAAAGCTTGCCCCAACACCTATTATGTAACGGTGGTGGAAGATGTGGAAACCAATCAAGTAATCGGAGCTGCCTCGCTTATTATTGAGAAAAAGTTCATACATGACTGCGCTATAGTAAGTTCATAATTTCATTTAATTGATAAAATCATTACGTATTATTGGCTAGCCAGTTTTACCTGTTATGTTCCTGACCATAACAGAAACATTGCAGAAACATAATAATTGATTAACTTCACCTCTTAAAATTAGCAGGCAAAAAGAGATTATATGCATTACTAATATTTAGCCTAATCTAAACCTTCCCCAAAGTATATAGTGGGGTTACCAGTGTAACGTTTTGTACGTTTTTAAGGATTTTTGTGAAGGAGATTGCCACCCAATGCCATTTGATAAAGCATGATTTTAGATGTATGAAAAGTCTAGGTGGCAACCTGGCAACCCTTTAAGGGAGCGGGGGCAGAGTGGTCTGAGGGCCACTTTCCAAAAATTGAACGGTTTCATATAAAATTCTGAAAAAAATTGGGTATACTAAAATTGAATTGAGAAATTTAAAAAAAATAGTTGAAAAAATGTGAAAAGCCGCCATCTTGGAAAAAAATGCGCTTTATTAATACTTTTGTACATACTGAACAACTTAAGCCAAATATAAAAATTTGTTTCATACAAATTTGATAGCCACAACAATGCTTGTTCGAATATTTTTTTGAAATTGAAAATCGGTGCAACAATACTCTGTATTGACGAGTTTTTGTAAAAGAAGAACGAATACCTTGTCAATTGATAGTCCAGAGTCTAAACACTTTGACCCATCACTAATTGCAACAGAAGGTTTTTTGATGTTAATCGATGAATATATAAAAGTGCCATCTATAACATATCAAAAGTTCTACAAAATTTGATTGTGGGGGGTGGGCCAAAATGCAAAATTTATTAAAAAGTAATTGTTGTAATTATTGATAATCAAATTATATCAACCTAGGCGAGTAGCATATCAAATTAAATCTTATGTTTAGTACAATTAATAAAAATATATATCACTATTATAAAATTGACACAGAGGTCACAAAGGGTCAAAAAGTGGTCAAAATCTCATTTTTGAAGTGTTCCAGGACAAGTGCGATATCTCCATCCCTAATAGAGACAATGCATACTTCTTTATTCATCTTCATTTATACTTCATTTATTCTTTATTCATCTTCTTATTCATCTATCCGAAATGAATATGTTTATAACTCATAAAGAGAGCTCCGAATTTTAATAAGGGTAGTTGGGCCTAATTTCTAAATTTGGCAAAAACTCATTGTTGTCATTATCAAATATTATCAAATTAATATCATCCTAGTCGAGTAGCATATCAAATGAAAGCATATGGTAAGTGCATCATATTAAAACAAGTATGACCATTAAAAAGGTCATACTAAGGTCATGAGAGGCCAAAACGAGGTCAAAATGCCAAATTTTAAGTGTCCAAGGAAGTTTGCCATTATGTCATCATTAATGAAAGTAAAATTATACATTTTGATACCAATCGAACCGTAGAGATATAGTTTGTGGCATTTGAATTATTCATTATTAATTATTTGACCGTGAGAGAGCCAATTAGGTTATTATTTAATTTATAAGAGTGATATTATATGAAGGAAAATCGAATATAAAGCTTTTATTGACAGATAATCGCACTGCGAGGATACCAATATGTACATTAGTTATATAGAAAATAATACAATAAATCAAACACCACTATGCTCACAGTAAAAAAAACTTATACGTATTCAAACGATTATCCTTCATTTGATACGTTTAATTATACCAGCAAAAAAATTTCACGATTTTGAAATTTAATGTAAAACTAAGTGACTCACCCACAGTAAAATTATTTTTGTGACTTTTTATATGCCATAAACTACATCTCTTACGGTTATATTGGTATCAAAATGTATAATTTTACTTTCATTAATGATGACATAATGATGACTTCCTTGGACACTAAAAATTTGGCATTTTGACCTCGTTTTGGCCTCTCATGACCTTAGTATGACCTTTTTAATGGTCATACTTGTTTTAATATGATGCACTTACCATATGCTTTCATTTGATATGCTACTCGTCTAGGTTGATATTAATTTGATAATATTTGATAATGACAACAATGAGTTTTTGCCAAATTTAGAAATTAGGCCCAACTACCCTTATTAAAATTCGGAGCTCTCTTTATGAGTTATAAACATATTCATTTCGGATAGATGAATAAGAAGATGAATAAAGAATAAATGAAGTATAAATGAAGATGAATAAAGAAGTATGCATTATCTCTATTAGGGATGGAGATATCGCACTTGTCCTGGAACACTTCAAAAATGAGATTTTGACCACTTTTTGACCCCTTGTGACCTCTGTATCAATTTTATAATGGTGGTATATATTTTTATTAATTGTACTAAACATAAGATTTAATTTGATATGCTACTCGCCTATGTTGATATAATTTGATTATCAATAATTACAACAATTTCTTTTGAATAAATTTTGCATTTTGGCCCACCCCCCACAATCAAATTTTGTAGAACTTTTGATGTGTTATAGATGGCACTTTTATACATCGATTAACATCAAAAATCCTTCTGTTGCAATTAGTGATGGGTCAAAGTGTTTAGACTCTGGACTATCAATTGACTAGGTATTCGTTCTTCTTTTACAAAAACTCGTCAATACAGAGTATTGTTGCACCGATTTTCAATTTCAAAAAAATATTCGAACATACATTGTTGTGGCTATCAAATTTGTATGAAACAAATTTTTATATTTGGCTTAAGTTGTTCAGTTTGTATACAAAAGTATTAATAAAGCGCATTTTTTTCCAAGATGGCGGCTTTTCACATTTTTTCAACTATTTTTTTTAAATTTCTCAATTCAATTTTAGTATACCCAATTTTTTTCAGAATTTTATATGAAACCGTTCAATTTTTGGAAAGTGGCCCTCAGACCACTCCGCCCCCGCTCCCTTAAAGGGTTGCCAGGTTGCCACCTAGACTTTTCATACATCTAAAATCATGCTTTATCAAATGGCATTGGGTGGCAACCTCCTTCACAAAAATCCTTAAAAACGTACAAAACGTTACACTGGTAACCCCACTAATAGTAAAAAAGTTAAAATACAGGAAAGTATAATATGTCCAGATAAATCCTAATCAAATAATCTATGCCAAAAATTAATTTTCACAGAGAGGGCGATTGGAAGATGTCGTTGTGAATGATACCTACAGAGGAAAACAGCTGGGGAAACTGTAAGTTTACATACAGATTACCTATTAATTTTATTTCCCCACCAAGGTCAAGACCACTTTGTTAGAACCTATTGCAAAACATATTTGAGTACACAGAGTATTGGACTTATTCCAAGACTTTTTAAAGAGGATTAGTGACTAGTTCGTCATAAAGGTCAAGGTCATTGAACTTTATCATCCAGGACATTATGTTGATGGATGGGTACCAATCCCAGTACTGGCCTGTTCTGACAAGATGTTCAGCGTCGCAGCCGTACTCTGCATCGACTCCAATACTCCAAATACTAAGTCCAATACTCTGTGTACTCAAATATTTGCCTGAATCTCTTTCAGCATCATCACAACTGTGACGCTGTTGGCTGCCGAGCTGAACTGCTACAAGATGACTTTGGACTGTAAAGACAAGCTGGTTCCATTTTACACAAGCCTCGGCTACGTGGCTGAGCCGGGCAATTCCAACAGCATGTCCATCAGATTTGATAACTCCTGACAATTAGCCCCCAAGATTGTTGCATCCAAACTTTAAAAACGTTTCATTCAAATCTTAATTACCACAGATCTGATTCCACTTTCAATAGTTATTGTTTCATTCTATTTTTTGTCAAATTTATTTATTTCGTGTTTGCTACTTTTAATACATTATTCACCAAAATTTCTTACCAACCTCACATATATATTATACATCCTGATCACAATTTGAAGACGTTTTTTGTTTGCAGCATTCTTGGGGCTTCGGAACTAGTTTCTAATTTTTTGTGATATAATTGCATCATATTATGTTGGTGGTGGTGACGTACTTAATCCAACCGGGTTGGTAAACTGCTTGAAATAATAATTTAAAGGTATTGACCAGGGACTGGAACCGGAACCAAAAAGAACCGGTTTTTTTATAGGAACCGGAACCGGAACCCATATTAATTTTTTAGGGGGAACCGGAACCCTTAATAATGAATGATGAACAATATTTGGGTTCCATAACGGTTCCATAAGGGTTCCTTAAATAATTAATTTCATTGAATTTTTGTTACATTGCCTTTTAAATAGTAAATTATTTACTATCATTTACAGTTTTCCAAATAAATTATCACCGAGTCAAATTAATGTTAAGCCGATTTACACGGTACAATTTCTTGAACAACTTCTGTGTCACATTCCCATTTTTCATACAATTTTGTATTTACACGAAGCAACTTTCTGTCACCGAACTTAAAACATGTTCTAATTTCCTTCAAGAAATTTGACAAAGACTGTGCCAATGACTGTGACACAGAAGTTGTTCAATAAATGTGACCGTGTAAATCAGGCTTTAAACATTTCTGAGCATGTAAGTTCCCAAAAGTAGATTTTTAAAAAAATCAATTATTATCTGAATTTGATGGAACCGATTGGAACCCTTATGGAACTAAAATGGAACCGGAATCAGAACCGTTATTTTATTTTTTCTAGGAACCGGAACCGATATTCATTTCCAGTCCCTGGTATTGACACAAAACTGTGTATCTAAGAAAAATGCATACCTACTAATTTACCCCTGCAATAATCTAGAAACTGAGAAATAACATAAATAATACCCAATAACCTCTTTCTATTAGGTCCTTTATTATTGGCACAGTGAATTAAGTTTTCTTTAGATGAAAAATTAAAAAATTATCAAACCTGTCAAACCCGAGTCAAATCAAATCTGAGTTGTACACATGTGTTAGCTATAAATGGAGTAGGTACATGTTATATCATTTGATTTATGGTATGAAATTCATAGTGTATGAAATGAACCTATAAAATAAAACTCATTTTATATACCTTATATGATTTATGATCCATATTCATTCATATATTTCATAATAGCTTATGAACATCTGCTGAAAAATTTCAGCCATAAAAGTGAAGGTATAATTAATATTTTGGACTGCCTCTGTAAGTCATGTGCTGTTATGTATTTTATTTTATGTAGTACCTAACACTGTAGTTTATCTCCATATATTTTAATGACTTTTAATTTTTATTAAAGTATTTTTTTGTTTTAGAATATTAAGTATTATTTTTATTTAGTTTGGTATTGGTTTTCAGTTTTGTCAATATATTATGATATACACAGTTAACGCATTTATTGATGTAAATTAGAATATCCAATCAAATGCCTCCTCCCTTGATGACTTTGATAGAGTCAATTTGAAACTGTATAACTTCTTTCTGATGTGAAGGATTTTTTTCCGAAAAGCAAATAATTGTTTTTTTGGAAAATTTACTTGTATGCCCAACGGTGACTTGCATTTAATTAGGCTGGACAGTACTAATTCTAATAATCTTCATTTTGTATTTTCCAAAAAACACAAAAAATTTACACTGGATTCATCACTTGTCCTAAACGCTCATTCAGAATAGAATGTCTATTTTCACAATTGTATACATTTTGGCAAAGTTCAAACACGATTCATTAGTCTATGAAAAGAATTTAAGGTGATTCGATCACTCGAGGCATAGTTTCGGATCTTCATAAATTTTTGTGTACTTATTGATAATCATGCCATACATAATCCTTGAAAAAATTAAACACTTCTCGTGTCTAGTTTCTGAGATAATTTGAGTTTTCTCCCCCCATGTTATCTTATGGCAGCCAAGTAAAATCGTGTCATTTTTAAGTAAAATGAAGTCCTAATTTTTTTGTACGGTTAGATTTTAACAAAAAACTTTTTTCTGGTAGACCTACGGACATACTACCATGAAAAAAATTGAAAACTATACCAACGTGTGCTATTTTAAAAGTTTTACACCAAATTCGAAATGATTTTCCTATTTTCCTATACCTCCCTTGTTAAAGTTTTGTCAATTCTCAAAAGACATAAAATTGAAAACTCATTATTGGGCGGGAGTTGCAAACTACTGGACTTTAAATGAGCCTTTAATACTTAAATATAGTTGAACTATTGTAAAATGTATTTTGAAATGGTTATTTCAAAAATAAATAAAAATGTGCTATATCGAGTGATCGCGCCACGTTACAAAAAAATCAGTAGATAGCCTTCTTGCATATTTTATTTTTCTTCATCATGATCTGCACATTTTACTCTATAACAATATGACACTCAATATAATAATTTATAATAACCCTCCATCTAAATAGAGGGGAACACATTGTCATCATTAAAACCAAACTCAATAAACGTTCACTGAGCTGCGTTGTTGTTCAAATTTCCCGGACACAGGAGTAGCAGGTAACAGTCAACAGAACAGGTTGGCCAACACAGCTGACTGACTAGGTTTTGGCCTGAATTACTGTCACTCGACATGGTCAAGTTTATCAATATTTTATCAGCTCTTGTAGTGTTGTCTTATCCGTGTGTAATCCCTCTGGTTTAGTTACTTCTAAAAGACAGTAAATTACATAAGTAATAGTCACTGGTACTACCTAGGTAGGTAGTACTACTGTAACGGATTTGAGTTTCAATCCTAACCTCAATCAAGGTGTCATGAGTGGTGAAGATGGGGGTGAAACTGAATCAGAAAAACCTTTCTGTACTGATCGGGCAAAGACTGGACGAGCCAATTGCAAAAAGTGTAAACAGAAGATCGAATCAAATTCACTTCGGATAGCAAAGCTGGGTGCTAACCCTTTTGGCGACGGCAAGATGAAAATGTGGCATCATGTATCTTGTATGTTCGAAGTCTTCAAACGCCAACGAGCTACTACTGCACGTATAAATTCCCCCGATGATGTAGGAGGATGGGAAATCTTGAGTGAAGAGGATCAGAATGAGATTTTAAAGCACTTGCATAGTAGCTCAACAGATGCATCACAGAAAAAGCCAGATAAACCCACTAATAGTCCAACCAAGAAAATGCATGGAAATGTTGATTTACCAAATTTGAAAGATCCCCAGAAAAAAGTGAATAAGAAAGTACTTGCACAAATAGCCAAAACAAAACCAACAACTTCAACAATGCCTGAAACAAAACTTGCAGACCACAAGGACAATTCTTTCCGTGAGTTTCGCCGACTGTGTGCTGACCTCTCCAATGAGAGCAGTTATACTGGAAAGACTGCCCTTGTAAAGCAGCTGTTTACTGCGGGTTCGGATGGTTCGGGTTTCAAAGGAGACATGCTGTTGTGGTGTCGGCTGCTGTTGCCAGGTGCCATCAAGAGAGTTTATAATGTGCAGAGCAAGCAACTCGTTAAGCTGTTCAGTAGAATCTTGCAAACAGATCTTGATGCAATGCTCACTGATCTAGAGCAGGGAGATGTAGCAGAGACAATAAGAATATTTTTTGAGAAAAGCCGAAGTCTAAAGCCCACCAAGAAAAGCACTCTTTCCTTAATTGAAGTTGACACTTTCCTGTCAGAACTTTCAGAATTGACAAAAGAAGATGACCAAGCACTTCATTTCACAAATATTGCTGGACGATGTACCTCAAATGACATGAAAATGATTGTACGCTTAGTGAAACATGATCTTCGTATCAATGCTGGACCAAAACACATCTTGGAAGCAGTTCATGAGGAGGCTTATCAAGCATTCCAAACATCACGAGATATTACAGCCATCTTATCTCGAGTGACTCATCAATCGACTAATCTCAGTAAGGAAATGATTTCTGTGTCAGTTATGACTCCTGTCCAGCCAATGCTAGCAGAGCCATGCAAGGCAGTAGAAGATGCTTTGAAGAAGTGTCCTAATGGCATGTTCTCGGAGATCAAGTACGACGGAGAAAGAGTTCAGGTTCACAAGTGTGGAAACGAGTTTAAATACTTCTCGAGATCTCTGAAGCCTGTTTTGCAGCACAAGATTGCCCACTTCAAGCAATACATTCCCGATGCATTTCCGCATGGAAAAGATTTGATATTGGACGCTGAAATCCTGATGATAGACACGCAAACAGAAAAACCCTTATCATTTGGCACACTTGGAAAGCACAAGAAAACAGCATTCCAGGATGCTAATGTGTGCCTCTTTGTGTTCGACTGTCTTTATTACAATGGTCAAGTGCTCATGAAAACCCCCATCAATGAACGACGTAAAATTTTGGAAGAGAATATGAAAGAGATCAAACATCACATTGTGCTATCTGAATTGGAGGAAATTCATACAAGAGAGGATCTGGAAAAAATGATTACAAAAGTCTTCAAATTAGGTCTCGAAGGTCTCGTATTGAAGGATCTGTGCAGCATTTACGAGCCTGGGAAGAGACATTGGCTGAAGGTGAAGAAGGACTATCTACTTGGAGGAGCGATGGCCGACAGCGTCGACCTGCTGGTGTTGGGAGCTTGGTACGGCACCGGCAGCAAGGGAGGAATGATGTCATCCTTCCTGATGGGAGTGTTTGATAATGTCTCCAACAAGTGGTGCACAGTGACTAAAGTCCACGGCGGTCACGACGACGCTACTCTCGCCTCGCTGCAGACTCAGCTGGATATGGTGAAGATCAGCAAGGATGCAGCGAGAGCACCTGATTGGCTGAACGCCACCAAGTCGATGATTCCTGACTTCATTGCTTTGGACCCACACACTATGCCAGTCTGGGAGGTGACGGGAGCGGAGTTCACACAGCATGAAGTTCACACAGCCCATGGGATTTCCATCCGGTTCCCACGAGTCACAAAAATAAGAGACGACAAGGATTGGAAAACTGCCACATCGCTACAAGAATTAAATCTTTTATTTGATAAATCAAAAGAGAGTGGTGACTTTACTTTAACCGGGAAAGTAAGCCCCGAAAAGTCACCATCAAAAATTGCAAGACCATCTTCAAGTAAAGTTCCTAATAAAAACACAACATCAACAATTACAAAATACATAAAACAGTCGCCAAAGAAAAAAAGTTCCAGTGAAACTACAAATAACACACACAATTCCAGAGAATCTTTGCCAGTAAAAAGAAAGAAGCTGTTTCATACAAGTCCTCAACAACCACTTCCCAATGTTTTCCATGGAGTGAAACTTATTCTACCAAAATCAGTGAAACATTCCTTGGAGAGACACTTCGTATCTTATGGCGGTGAGTCCCTAGCGGCGAGTGAGGCAGAACAATCAACGCACGTGGTTCACATTGAAGGCGTCTGTGGAGACTTGACATGGCCAAATCAAGCGCGCCATGTAGATGTCCAGTGGATAGAAGACTCAATCAAACTTCAGTCAGCGCAAGAACCAAGATCATATGCTGTACCACACTAGATGTCCACAGTACAACAACCTGCATGCTGCGTAATGTCATCAAGTAACAGGCTGACAACGGAGGGGGGATGTAGTACAGCAAAAACCAGTTTTAATCAATTTGTTGCAAAATGAAATTTTAAACAAATTCCAAACATTGAAGAGATTAGTTTTTTTATGGCTTGTTAGAAGAATATATTATTTAACATTTTTAAATACAATATCATTTTGGGTCCTATTTAATTAAAATTTGCATGAATACCTAGTAGTACCTAGTCTAATTCTAATAGTACCTAGGTAAACTTTATTATAACCTGTCTGTGACAGCTTAATAGATCATAATCGCGATTCTGAATCTGGACACAAATGGAAAGTTTTGTCAAGTTCAACTGTAATACCGATTCTAATAATAATTATTACTACGTAAATTTGAGTATTTTTCTTAGCAACCACTCTCCCATCACAATTACCATAATAGTGAGTGTAGAATAGAATCAACAAAAAAGGCTCAGTTTATGCACACTCGACAATACAGAAAACGGTCCTTGAAGTCATCGGATGGTTTAATGTGGGAAAAATACAGCATCATTTTTATTATTTGGAAAACGCTCAGTGTAACAATGAGCGAGCACAGATAAGTGCAACATCTCCAACCAAACACGATACCTGAAGTTAGAGAGCCTACCTAAAGTGACCCGCAACCGATCTGTGGATTGGACTTTTCTTGAAACTCCAGTATTTTGTGAATCCCTGAGTGAGCTCAACCTATCAGAAGGCTCGGCATAACACTGGTGGGGCATCGTGCGCACGCAGATAAAGAAGGGGCTGGCAAAATAAAATGACCCTTTTCCAATCCACAGATCGGGTGCCCCTTTAGTACATGATGACATGATACATTTTTCTTTGCAACTTTCAGATTTCCATAGAGGCACTCTGGTTTTGGAAGAACTGAATTACATGTGTCGTGAGTTGGTATAGTTTCCCAAATCTCTTGTCAACTCTTTCTAAACTCGTAAAGGGCAACTAGTCTGTAAATACTTTACCGATAGGGTTGAAAATGTGTAAAATAAGAGATAATGTTGGCCTAGATCATAATGCCAAATTTGAATTTAATCGGAGTATTTTGGTTTTCGACCAATCGAAAAATTTATTTAAATTTGTGAGAAATGTTAAAATTTGAGACAATATTGGTTGAAATGATTTGGTGAAATTTCAATTGATCGTAGCTACCTACAAATCGGAAAACAATTTTTTTAAATTTAAACCAATCAACGGATTTCAGTCTGCAAACACTTCAGGTAATATTTACAATAATTCAGTTTGATTGGGCAGGCAGGTGTGACATGTATGTCGCCAACAATGAGAAAAAAACCAAGAGGTCCATGCCAAAGAAGTCGCTCATTTATTGCGTTTTCGGCTCGCCGCGCTGGGTTTGCACTCGGTTTGAAATTACTAATTAGCATTGAGTTTTGTATGGCGACGTCACTTCAGTGCAGCTAGTAATAAAATAAATAAAATAGTAGGGGTTAACAACTAGTAGTTTTGGGGTACCTGATTTCAGATTTCCGAAGATTTCCAAGATTTCTAAACATTTCTAAGATTTCCGAAGATTTCTTAAGATTTCCCAGATTTCAAAGATTTCCGAAGATTTTTGAAGATTTTGAAGATTTCCCAGATCTCAAAGATTTCCAAAAATTTCCGAAGATTTCTTGAGATTTCCCAGATTTAAAAATTTCAAAGATTTCTCAGATTTCCTAAGATTTCCTGGCTAGGTGTACACCAGATTTCCGGAGTTGTTAACCCCTCGTAATTAATTAAAATTTTTAATAAGCTAGGTAGGTACTAATTCTAAAATATTTTTTAAAACAACAAAGGAACGCCAATTGTAGGAAGGAATAGAATTTTCTATATTTAATTACAGTAGATTTATCATTAATTTTTATGGTCTACGACCAACAGCAATCATTTGACATTTATTTACCCATATCATGTAATAAGTACAATATGTTGATGATAATAAATTCTCTCATCTGTATTCAAGCGATCGCGCCATAACTCAGTGGCAGTTGGCAATCCTGCTCACAATTCGCAACTTCCGTTCCTCCCCACCCTCCAGAAATGTATTAGTAAAAAAAGTGTCGGACATGGACGTGGCCTGAGTAAAGGATGTCGAGTTGTATTTTATTAGTATCTTTCAACAATATAATATAGTTAATTCGTTATATTTTTATTAAAATTTCGCCGGAGAGTTTTTTTAACTATTAACTCTAGACTGCTCTACGACATTTTCGCCGGCTAATGTTTTGCAGACCTACCTACATTGGCTACCACCTCTACTCTCCTTTTGACACTGACGTTTAGATAGTTGAAACAACGTGAAAGAGATCAGTAATTCAACTGGTGGGCAAAATCTGGATAATTTTTGTTTAAATTAAGATGGGTTTGTGTAAGTGTCCTAAAAGGAGAGTTACAAATCAATTTTGTTTTGAACATCGTGTAAATGTTTGCGAACACTGTATGGTTAGCAACCACCCGAAGGTAATTTCAAATCTACTCATATGGCATGGCTAACACTTTTACATTTTCTTGCTGTTAGGCATTTATGGCAAATAGGTTCATATTATGTAGTACTTGGCTACCCTTTGGAGTAGGCGCTACCTACGTACCACTCTGCTCTGGCTTTGAACCGTTGACCAATCAGGAGGCTCTATTGCAGAATGCCCAAGCACTAGCGCTCAAGGTTAATAAAACTAGTGTCAGTGCCAAGTGCTACACCAAACCGTAAATTTGAAGCTTAAAAGGATCCGCTTAAGGTAGGGTGACCGTTCAAAGTCTTGACCACCAGTTGCTGCCATTGGGCCAGAGAGACTGGGGTGTTTGGTTTGGGGGTTAGTGATCCGACACCACTCCACCTGATAAGATCAGTCTCTCACTTTTATGCCAGCAGGGCGGAGCGAGGGTTAACGACTCAAATCACTTGCTTGAAATCCTGAGTAACGAATCTTCAACAAACTTCACCTCCATTGTTCAAATCAAGTTCGTAACAGTTCAATATTTCAAGTTTTTAAAAAAGTATATTTTCTTTTTAGTGTATCGTACAATCGTACCTACAATGGCTCCAAGATAGTGACTACAATCCTATCTGTGAACTGTGTACCAAGGACCTCGCCTGCGACGACTGTGTCCGACTTATCTGCTACCGTGAGTGCCTTAACTCATTAATAATAATCCTTCGCCCGGTTCCATAGTTGGGTCGGGGGTGGCCAAGGCCACCACTTGCTAGGGCCTCAGACTCCTGAGCCAGCTGGTCAAGCTTGGCTCTTCCTCTTCTTCTTTCTTCTCCACCAGCTTCATCCACTTCTTCCTGTCTTCCCACCAACTCTCCTCTTCTACTTCTTCCCACTTCTCCAATCTCTCTCGCACATCCTCTGCTACCACTTCGCTCCACTTCTCCCTCGGTCTTCCCACTCTCCTTTTGCCACTCCTGGCCACTTCGAACTCCCGCCGTGGTATTCTATTCCCTTGCATTCTCTTCATGTGCCCAAACCACCGTTGCCGCTCTCTACCCAACTTAAAAGTCAGCCTCTCCACATTCAAGTCCCTTCTAATTTTCTCACTCCTGATCTTGTCCATCTTCGTTAATCCTTGCGCACTCCGTAGAAATTTCATTTCTGCTGCTTGTAACTGGCTCTCCTCCTTTCCCCCAACAGCCCAGGTGACCGACCCATATGTAAGTATTGGGACAAAGTAGGTCTTGAAAAGAAGTACCTTACACTGCTGAGTTAAATGCTCATTCCAGAGAAGCTTTCTCACTATCTGGTAAAACACGTTAGCCTGCTGAACTCTTGCTGTGACCTCTTCCTATCTTTCCATCCTTCGTTAACCAGCTCCCAAGGTACTTGAACTCTCCCTTCTCCGCCAGTTCCATGCCTCGTAGTTTAATCTTCTCGTTCCTTGTTGTCTTCCTCTCCAATACTAGTGTCTCACTCTTTTTTTGGCTAACTCATTCCTTCTGTGATATTCATTGTGAGATTGGAAGAACAGAGCACATGCCTCGTTAATTGATAAATTTATCTGTGCAAAGCGGTAGGCCGGAATTCCAGTCTTTCGATTTTTAGATAAGTAGGTACACACTGTAGAATCAAGTACCTATTTAAGGGCTATCAATTTCAAATTTACTGAAGTTCGCAAATAGGTATGTGCAGTTCAAATATTAGGTAATATATTCTTTTTCAAAATAACAGACATTAAATTGGACGAAGGCAGAATACCTACCTACCTACTTGATTTTGAACTCTCTTAAATCATTGAAATGGACTATGAGCCAATGGCTCGTAAGGTACTTAGATGACGATGGAAATGGAATCATTACTTCTTGATGGTGTATTTCAGATGTGTATCATTGGACCTGCATTGATAAACACGCGCGCCAACTGCCGGCCACCACTGCACCGGCCGGATACACTTGCCCCTCATGCAAAGTCGGACTCTTTCCAGCAGGGAATTTAGTATCACCTGTAGCTGATGTTTTGAAAGAAAAGTTGGCAGGTGTGAACTGGGCTCGAGCTGGACTGGGACTCCCATTGGTGAGTTTTTATAGATGGCTGACCTAACTGGATTAGGTGTTTACAAGCGTGGAAATCAGTTGTTTGTCTCTAACTCTATCTCTCTCTGCTCCTTATAAAAACATGTAATGGTATGGGTCAGAGAGGCCGAGTGTGGCGATCTTGTTTCCACGACTGTACACTGACACTCTATAGTTGTTTCAGTTACATTGCTGTTTTTGAGGATTTGACAGCACATTCAGACACTTTCCCTTGAGTTGATTGTAGCTTCATTTTTAAAAGTTTTATTTTAAATTTTAAAAAAGGTTTTTTGGATTAAATTTGAGGAAAAAGTTTTATATTTTTGATAATAATCTATCCGCTGGTTCCAATTTAATGGGTCAGGGGGTGGGTGTTCCCACCAACACTAGGGCCGCAGGACTACTGGAGACCGGCTGGCCACGCCTGGCATCTCCTCCTCGTCTTCTTCTTCTTCCTCCGCTTCCAATTTGATATTATTCAAAATAGTTATTCTTCTATTACATGCCGATTGGCATTTACGACCAAAGAATAGAGTAGGTAGGTAACTTTTTGGACCATTCAAGTGACAAGTTGCAACAGTTTTAGCCTAGAAGGTTGAAACAAATTGTTGAGTGTCTGAAACTGGGGAGAAGATTTAATTTGTAAATTATGTATAAAATAAATTACATAGTAGACAATGATTTGCATAGACTTATTTCTCAGATGTAACCGTTTAGACCACAAAGCTCTGTCTGTATTGTCATGCTTTTTAATATCTTTTTCATTTCATATCAATCAGTTAACGGAAGATCGAGAGCACAAACCATCTGGCGAGGTTAGACAATTGGTTACCAATGGCAACGAAGACAGTTTGCCCTCGACAAAGAGCCATCTTGACGAGCAACATTTTACATCAGCTGCAATCTCCTCGAACCTGGCCAACCAGCGACAAGGCACACCGAAACGTCTGTCTGTACCAAACATGCCAGCGTTTACCCAGAATCATTCAAACACAACTCCCGTGGCGCGTGATGGGACTCCACATTCAGTCGTCCATGTAGAGGACAATCCCTCCGCCTTTAGTCGCAGCGAGAACTTTCCAACAGCAGGTTGGTTTGTGGAAGCAAATTGCTAATTATATGCTTGCAAATGGCTCGCATTGATAAGATAAGTGTGAGGTGCATGTGATATAACGTTACATCGCAATAGACTGATTTGAGCTGACGTCACGATCTCGGCGTGGGTCAGGCCCATCAATGTTAATAAATCAATTGGAAATATATCTCCTTAAAAGAGCATTCTGAGCTGGTTTATGGGTCATTTTCAAAAATGTTGTAGATTTGATACTTTTTTTTATTTAAAAAAAAATTTGATCTAAATGCTATTTGTCGGTGTAGCATGTTAGTATGTTATACTGCATATATGAAATGGCATTCAGCAGTGAACTTTTTAAAAAGATATTAATTTAAAAAATTGAAACACTCAAATTGTCCTTTTTGTAACGAAGAATTAAAAATTAAATAATGGAGGGAATGAGTAAGTGATAACAATTATATGTTTCATTTCCAATTAATATAATATGGCCTAGATTTAACAAATTCAATTCAGTTTATTCTGATATTCATTTTATTACATACAAAAATTCACCACTTTCATTTGCGTTACAAAGTGGACATGTGTTACAAAATGGACATTTCGTTACGAAAATGACTGTCACAAAGTTGAAAAATTATTAAACTTGTGCAAACACATCAAGTCTTAGCTGAACTGCAAAACCTGCATTCTGAATATGTTACCGACTTATGCATTTGCTCCATAATTTATACACATTTTTCCACTTTTTAAAAGTAGAACGTTACAAAGTGGACTTGTTACAAAATGGACAAAAGTTACTTGCAAAATTCCTAGAAAAATATAGAATCTAAAAATTGAAGTTTGAAGATTGCATTGCAAACATGCTAAACAAATGTGCAATATTATGAATTATTAAAATAAAATATTGAAGGATTTCATATACTTTCAAGCTTGAACATACTATACTCTTGAATTGTTGAATTGAATTTGATTGTTGCTTGAAATTTTACACAATTATTTGGACCACAGCCGTCTGTATAGTCGTCTTTCGTCCCTCCCTCCTCCTGGTAGCTGCCTGTTGTCTGAGTAGAAATTGTAGTTCCAAACCTGCCACCCGGGATGGGGTCACTACCGTCGCCCATTTAAATAACCATAGACGGTGGCGCCCCCATCCCGGGACGGCAAGTGAGGAACTGCTCAGACGACAGGCAGCTACCAGGAGGAGGGAGGGACGAACGACGAGTATACAGACGGCTGTGATTTGGACATACAATAATAGTATTGTAATTTGTAGGTAATTAATTAATAGGTACCTACCTACCTTCTTTTAGTTTTAAAATAGGGAGAGGTAGAATGACTGCAGACAGAAAGATCAGTTAGACTGGATCTAGGATTTGCACCTACTCTTAGTCATATGTATTGGGCATTTGTATATTTCTACAGTAATTGATGAATCTTAATCAACTAATCAACAACACATTTTGTCCATCAGGTCAAGCTCCAAGGCGCATTTTCCAAGCTATTGATGATTCAAAGAACATCACATTTGATCACGATGAGAACAAGTACAAGCGCAGATCAGCACTGGAGTGGTTTTCCAGATGGTGGAAGTAAGTATTTGTTTATTCAATTTTACTGATTATATTTATTTCATTACTACATCTGGATTCAGCAAAAACTTTTTTTGTGTAATCATATCTGGTATACCTGTCATATACCATAGGTAGATCGATTGAACTGTTTTCCAGTGGTCTGCAATATATTTGTCTGGTAATAGAAATCGATGGCAAACTTCTTACCAATGATAGGGCACTAGCCAAACTTTCTCCCGCTAGGTTGCTGCAGCGCTGCCGTCAGTTGTGAGTATGAAGTGTGAAGTAAGCTTTGAAGTAAGCTGTTCGTGCCACTCAAAGTTAAAACATGTGAAACTTTATTTTGACAGGTGTAAGAAGATGTACTTATTGTTCAGATACATATATTTTTTACTATTCGGGAAAATAAGGAACACAACTGACCTCTGGTGGATTTTGTGGTACTAGGTAAATGGCGGCTATCAAGGGCACATTTGCATAAATATAAATACAAATATTTGATATAGTTGTTTGTTATGGCCAAAAAAGTAAATTTATAGCTAAATATCAATTTCATTTGTTTTTTGTTTTTTCACTGCTTTATGGAAACACGAAATGTAAAAACAAACAAATTAATATGTGGACCTGATAGTAGCCATCTTGCCAGAAGTGGCTCCATCACGTATCACTTATTTGTGGGAATAGTATAATAAGTCTAAAAATAAATAAGAAGATAGTGCAATATCTAAAGCAAATTCTATTTCAATCTGAAGCGACACCCTCTCAATTGTTTTAATTGAAAGTTACAAAATTCCATTATGCAGTGAGTTAGTACAAGAGAGCACTGGAAACAAAAATCATTCTGTCAGCTAGTCATTTCATGACCAAAATATCATTATAACACTATAATTTCTTATAATTATCAACTCTTGCGGTAAATAACCAAATATCAACATTAATTCTTATAATATAACATGAAAATACGGACTGTGGGGTAAGAAATACTTTGATTTGTAAAATACTCACTCGACGCTAGCGCCAAAGTGGCCGACCTGTCGTCCTAGCTTTACATCGCCCCATAGGGGTTTCAGAAAATGCTGTGAAAAATTCAACATTGGTGTAATCCCAAGTATTTTGATGTGTGTTTGGTTGTAAATCTCTCTAAGACTCTTACCACTGCAGCTGTTTGGGAAAGGGCTGTTTTTTGGGGTGCAAAATACCAATTCTCTATAGGTAGTTCTATTCAGATATGCAAAATATCTTAATCTTGACAACACTGTATGTGAAAGGGGAGGGGGTGACGGGCCATAAAACTGTTGGTATCTTTTCAGAGTAAAACTGTCAAACAATACCAAATGCCCATTTCATCTTAAGGTGGCTGGATCGATCGATTTTCTGAAGTATTGGAGAGCTTTCCCTAATTTATTAAGTGTAAAAAAATCACGTTTATAAATTCTTTTAACACATAATTTACTTGGGGAAACATGGAGAAAATACTTATTTCTTATTAGCCTATCTCGAAAACTAGACACGGGAAGTATTTTATTTTTTGAAGTGTTGTTTAGGGGATACCAATGAGTGAGTACAGCAAAATTGAACACTATCTGAAAATGTGGTCGATCGACCCAGCCACCTTAATGGATTCTCCAAAGTGCTCCACGCTGTCTGCCAAAAGTACAGGCCCGTAGAAAGGGGGGGGGGGGTGGATTATCCTCCCTCCCACTCAAGCAGGTTGACCCCCCATTCACCATACATAATTAAGTGAGTGTCCAAGAATCACTTACAAATTATTTAAATCCTAAAAAACTGCCCTGCGGGGCATAATAGCCCTGCATTTTCCCGCTAGGCCCAGAATGGATTTTTAAATGTTTATATTCAAAAAAAATGCCCTGCAGGGCAACATTGGAGGTTACAAAAGTATACAACATTGATACTACTATTGTGTTGCTTGCAGGTCAATATCTGGTCCACCAATCAGAGGGCGATCTAGCGGAGGCCATCTGTATCGGCGGTTCTGGATGGCAGCTATTCTCTTCTTGATTGCACTCTGCACCATGATCATCGTCTTCTCCTGGCTCGGACGAATGTCCACAGAGGATGACCCAAGCTTCGATCCACATCAGAACCCAAATATCCACATTGGACAGCAGGTGGATCAATTGAATTAAACATTGATTTGTGTATATAATGACCTGTTACAAATGATTACTAGTGTTATTACTTATTACTTCTTCATACTTGCAAATGAGAATTAGTGAAAAGTCAACAATCTTTCTTCAAGCCGCAGGTCCATAGCATTATTGTTCAGATTTATACTGGCTTTCCAATATTCAGCAATTATGTTAGCATACTAAGTAAGTGGTTTTCTAAATACAACTAATTATGTTAAAACAAATTTATATAGCAAACTGACTGCACTAATATATATTGATTGTAGCATGAAAGACTTTTGTAAAGATTGTACAGTGTTAGACGAAATGGTTTTCTCAGCATTACTGTAAAATTATAAACGGATGTCTCCTGGATTTACTGAGTCAGTTAGGTAATCAATGTGATGCCATCTTTAGGCAACGTGAAAATTATTTGAATAAACTAATATTGTAAATTAAATTGCGTTTTCATCTAGGTTACGTCTGTGCCTTCAGTTTTTGGGCTCAATTTCAATCTACGTGTGAAAGAGGTTAAAAATCTCATGGTAGTTTTCTTTCCAACTTCTTTTGACATTTCATTGGGAATATTGATTCCCCCAGTTCTGCTCTCCGAGGAGAAATTATCAACAATGATATAATTTAGAAAATATTCATCATTCCAATTATTGGACTGTGAGAAAGATTATTATTATTAGTATTATGTTTAACATAAAGCTATAACGATAGAATAGGGAAGTATCGTGAAGATTAGAATTCAGAATAATATTTATTTTATGAAAGTTGAGATGTTGCTGAACACAGATGTGGTATTATTTTTGTTGTTGGACGAATAGTTCTCATGTAATTAATTTACAAAGTTTGATAGATCTCCTCTCATTTAAAAACAGGAAAATTGGCAATGACATCACAGTTTGCTATATTGCCATGGCAACAAGGGAATCCCCATGTCAACACAATGTTAATGACTTGGAAATGACATCACAGTTCTGATTCTTGTTATAGGCCGTTTTTCCCGCCAAAAATCATATGATATTTGAACTCGATTTTTATGAATGAAAATTTAAGATTTCACAGGTAATAAGTGTATTTGTCATTATTATTTGTGTTTATTTATAGAAAGTTACTAGAATAAAATTTCATGAGACTTCCCTATTGTTTTTGGTGACTTGTTAGCGAGGCTAATAGTACCTATTCTAATAATTATTATTTTACAAACAACTGAATGTGGTGTAGTCTTCACAACTTCATAGCAGAGAATAAACTGTTCTTTATTTTATTTTATTTTAAATTAAAATGATAAATTAAAATAGAAAATGCAAATTAAAGTATTTCTAATATGTGCCATATTAGAGTAGGGAGAAGATCATGTACAACACTTTTAGTACCTAAGTAAATAATAAATATACCTAAGACCATGTGAACGACTTGGAACCAACCACATTTACCATTGACTAACACCTCTATACCGGGATAAGAAACTGCCAAGCCAATACCACTGTAACGCACGGCCTCATTTGAGGCATCGCGTGATACTCTGATCCCGCCTCCCGGGCGTCCAGCCACTGCAACCTTCAGATTTGACACAGCATACAAACTTATTTCCGTTATGAAAACTCAGTAGACCATATTGTCTAGTACACTTTTCAATCATCTAAGAAGGTATTGCTCACATGTTTTGTGAGATTAAGGTATTTAGGTAAAAGTAGTTTGGTGTAATTCATTCGCATCTCTAGAACAAGTTGCTACGGACGTCCCGCCCCCTCCTTCTCTAGACGTGTTGTGATTCGCGCGCGGTGTTTTGGCTTTGACTACAACCGTCGTGCCGTGAAAAGTAATCGATTTGCTTATCCCCTAGTTTTGATTGTCAATGATTTTACTTGAATCATGTTCTTGACTCTTCACAAGATTTTAATTTTTTAAACCAGTCATTATTTGCACGAAATTGAAAGTTACTGAAAAGTACACTGAAGCAGAATGACGAAGTGAGTGGCTTGTGAGTAGTGAATGTACACCTTGTTAAAAGTCTATGGAAATGGTGCATTTTGATACTTGTTCAAAGAGACCAGGGCCGGTTTTCAATGCTCCGCTAATGGTATTTCTAGAATGACCACTAACTAAAGGTTAGTTGACAGTTCGTGCTCGCATGGCGCTCGGGCACCAGTATGTCTGCAAACGTAGCTTAACTGTTACATAGAGCATTGAAAAACTAAGCAAAAAACTGTACAATCTTTGCCACATCCAATGTGTTTTAAATTTTAATCCCTAACTAATTAAGCAATAAACCAATAGTCTTAAGTTTACTCGATACTGACACAAATTTGAAAATTAGTAAAAAGGAAATCAAATAATAAAGTGCTATCTTTCATCAGCGAATTATAATATTGTATTCTGTCATGGCAAAGCCTCCCCTACATTAAGTTATCTAGGCGTGACGATTACCTACAACAACCATGCTCTAGAGAATGCATCAAGCAGCTGCTCGGGGTGTGAAGACAAGCGAGTCGAAGTGCCGTAGGGAATTTCATTTTTCACTCAAGCGGAGATGGCATTAAAAAATTCAGCTCTTCAGCCATATAAATAAAAAAGTTGAGTTATTAAATCAGAGTAACAGTTTGACCTCTAGCTGAGCTACATAAAAAAGAAAGTTTCCAAGTGTCAATGGGACAATTGCCCTACAATGTAGCTATCACAGTGTAATGTGTATTACATACCAATGCTGAGTCGACTGCGTTTTATCCATAAGATAAGTCCTCAGTCTTGTGGTGTTTTGGACGGACACCGCTTATATCTACACACAGACTCGGCTTCTCTCAAACATGAGGGTGATAAATAGTGAGTAATTCGAAGCTATTAAAATGTCAATCTAGGCTTATTTTCAAAATATAGTTCAACATTTCTAATGGTAAAAAGTATCTGACGGGATAAGCACTTGGATTTACAGATGATGTTGTTTACTATACTCCCAGATAAATATTGCACCAGTGACGTGGACGTTGAGAGAGCGAACGAGGCCTTGCTGCGGCACGGCAACGCACACGTCCAGTAGAGGCAGGAGGTCTGCAGGAATACCTTCCCTTTCATTGCTGGAACCAAGGAAGCAAAGTGTAAACCCCCCAGAAACAGTTGACACTTTTGGGTTGGTATAATAAATAATAGAGTGACGACTAAATAACAAAATTCAATTGGACAAGACTTCACTAGGCTGTGTGGGGCTTCTTTCACAGCACAGTTCAATACATAGTGACAATCAAACGAATTGAATTATTCCGTTCAGCTACATTCGGAGTTTCATTTTCTGTACAAATAAATGAAAATCGATGCATTTTGTTTAGACCATGTGATTACTTACCCAAGCAGCAACAGAGTTTTCTTAGGAAACTTCAACACGTTGATTTGCACACTGTTTGACGTCTGTTCTGCCCCGACCACTGTGTATCCTTTGAGCTTCATGGCCGGCAAGAACTTAGATAATAAATGTGGCTTCACCTGCAAGTAAAACAAAAGTTAGAATAGTACACATTTTAAAAATGAGCAGAAGTTAGTAACTGACTCGTGTTCATGTTATTAGTGGGTTCTGGCGCACTGATAGGGCGACACTAAACGAGGCAGCCATAGCACACAGCATAGGTGGTGCGCTGACCTTGCATAGTTGACCTTGGTCAGGTAAAATTATGTCAATGTCTTCTAGATAAAACACAAAACATGAATGCTTACCTCCGAGATACGAATCCATCGTTCCGCTGAGACACTCAGACTTTGAAACTGTTTGTCTTCGACGTATTTTAAATTGCCGAGAATGAATTCCGAGACTCCAAACACTTCGCATGTGCGGCAGAGGCCGCCCAGGTTGGGTGGTCTATCAATGAGCGAACTCAGAACGATAAGGCCATTGTTTGTAGCACGCTTCTTGGTATTAAGAAGATAATCTGCTCCTAGTAGAACGTTCTGATCAGGTATCATTGCCGTCCACGGTATGATCTTCTTTTGAAAATTAGTGCACTCTGCATCTTCACCTGTTTCCTGCTCGGCACTTCCTGCACATAATATTTAAAAAAACAATGTTATATTATAGAAAAAACACACAAATATGTAGGTACACTTGGCCAAACAAAAATTAAATCTGATAGGCTGATAAATGTAAGATCGCACCATCAGAAGTCAGTCTAAGCGATCTCATTATCTCACTCTAGTAGGTGACCTCACATTTCAATGATATAATAACAAGCTTTGATTGGTTATATGGGACATGACCAGCAGTCTTTCAAATTTGGTCAACGTTCAATTTTTGTTTGGCCGAGTGTACCTACATTGTAAATGAGTATTGTTATATCTTACCGCTCGATTTTAAAGCCCAAGATCCAACGGTGCACTCTTTTAAGCGATCATCGTTGTTTCTTAACGGAACAATACTCTCTGAATCTGTTAGGCCACAGGCAATGAATACGTCAGTTGAAATAAGTTCGCTGTGCGACAGGTTTGCCAGGCGTGGTAATTCATAGTAGATTGTAGCGAGTGAGAAATGCTCCACCGGATTGAAAGTGTTCAAGTAGAAGTCCTCTTGAAGTTTTTGCGCATTTTTGAAAGCATTCCCATGGTCAATACTTATTTGTAGGCTTGATATTATCAGTCCATAGTTATTCAGAATGCTGGAGTAGTTTTTTGATTTGCTGATTTCCCAGAGCTTTTGCATTGTCACCTTCAAAAAGAAATATCTACTGTAATTTGTACCCAGAAAAAAACACTCCGTGTAAAAAAGGCAGCCAAGTCTCTTTACTTTAAAAAAATTCAACACCGAAAAGGAGTGATATCAAAAAAGGAGCCAAGTCAATGACATTTCCAAATATTTAATCGTATCTTTGAAATAAAAGTATAAACACCGAGAAATACTTTACAAAAGGACTTAGCGCATCGTTTTTTTAAAGACATCATTCTATCCTAAAAGTGGAAAGAAATTTACAAGTAGGTACATTTTCCTCTTTCTATTAGAGCCAGAATCTATGAATCAAGCTACTTTTAGTAATGACTATTTTATAGTTTTGTCAATGGCGATAGAAGCATGATTTTATGCTGTAATATATAAGTAATATAAGGGTGAAAGAATTACATAACAATTGGAAGTGGTGAGAATGTAGGTTTCTTTGGAAAACTTCCATGGAGTCAGGAGTCAGGATCCTCATCAGTGTGTTGTGTCTAATGTCCGCCCGTCCGATCGGGTAGCTCAGTTGGTAGAGCTCTCGCCCGGCAAGTGAGAGGTCCCAAGTTCGTGCACCGGTTCGGTCGGATATTTTTCACAACACACATCCCTTCATATCAATTGGAAGTGGGCTCATACATATTCTTGCAGTACTGTTAATATGGCGATATTAGACTGGTATCTTTTCATAATTTGATCTTGACTGAAGGAAATCATGAAACGTTGTCAAATAATTACTAACTAATGGAACACAATTATATATTTTTGAAGTGTCAAGTGTATAAAGTTAAATTTTTTAATAGAAATTCAATATGACTGTCTTCTTTGTGAAATGTATTTTTATAAAATGTGTATTAATAGAAATTGTTACATGATGAGAAGGTATAACGCATGAGACTTAATTATATTCACCACGAAACAATATTACGAAGATAACTATTGTGTATATTTATAGAAAGCATAGACAACAAGTTTCATAGCGTATATAATCATATAGAAAATATTTTACAGAAGGTATGTATAATATGTACCTAATTGAAAGATGTTTCCCTATTATTCTAAACATTCAAAATGACGGTTGTATATAAATGGCACATGCTTATGAATAGAAAAATGTCTTTAAAAAAACGATGCGCCAAGTCCTTTTGTAAAGTATTTCTCGGTGTTTATACTTTTATTTCAAAGATACGATTAAATATTTGGAAATGTCATTGACTTGGCTCCTTTTTTGATATCACTCCTTTTCGGTGTTGAATTTTTTTAAAGTAAAGAGACTTGGCTGCCTTTTTTACACGGAGTGTTTTTTTCTGGGATATCACTTCTTTTGTTAGTTTATTCATACAGCTTGTAGCACAGCTTGTGTCCGTGCAAGAACTTATTTCTTTAAAAAAATACGCCTATGCCGATTTGGAATCTTAGAAAAGTTGCGTTTGGTATATAAGATTAAAATAATTATCCAAGAAGAATAGCTTTAAGTTTCGTTACAATCGGTCCAGCCGTTTTCGATATATGACGTCACTTCCGGTTTTAGCAATGGCGGCCGAAAATAATGTCGTCTTGAATTCATAATTATTACTCCTACACATTTCCAAAATTTGGTTGCAATCGGTACAGCCGTTTTTGATATATGACGTCACTTCCGGTTTTAACAATGGCGGCCGAAAATAATGTCGTCTTGAATTCATAATTATTAGTACAACACATTTCCAAAATTTGGTTGCAATCGGTACAGCCATTTTCGATATATGACGTCACTTCCGGTTTTAGCAATGGCGGCCGAAAATAATGTCGTCTTGAATTCATAATTATTACTCCTACACATTTCCAAAATTTGGTTGCAATCGGTACAGCCGTTTTTGATATATGACGTCACTTCCGGTTTTAACAATGGCGGCCGAAAATAATGTCGTCTTGAATTCATAATTATTAGTACAACACATTTCCAAAATTTGGTTGCAATCGGTACAGCCATTTTCGATATATGACGTCACTTCCGGTTTTAACAATGGCGGCCGAAAATAATGTCGTCTTGAATTCATAATTATTAGTACAACACATTTCCAAAATTTGATTGCAATCGGTACAGCCATTTTCGATATTTGACGTCACTTCCGGTTTTAACAATGGCGGCCGAAAATAATGTCGTCTTGAATTCATAATTATTAGTCCAACACATTTCCAAACTTAGGTTGCAATCGGTACAACCGTTTACGATATATGACGTCACTTCCGGTTTTAAAAATGGCCGCCGAGAACACTGCAACCTTGAATTTATAATTATTTACAAAGTACGTTTACTTATATCTATTTTAAAGTATAAAGTGGTGAATTTAGCGTCATTTAGCATATTTATGACGTCATTTCCGGTATAGGTCATAAAATGTGTGACGTCATTTCCGGTTTCGATATTTGAATCATCAAATATTACTGATTACATAAAGTTGACCGTCTAAATCGTTTAGCGCTGGTTTTGTTCTAATCTGTTTAGCCGTTTTTGAGACATGATGTCACTTCCGGTTTCAAAATGGCGGCTTCCGGTTGGTTTTATAACAAGTCAAATGAAATATCAAAAGTACAAACGTTACATAATTATCAAGACAATCGGATCAACAGTTGTTGCTGAAATGCAAATCGATGTATATTAAATTTCATGACGTCATTTCCGGTTTATTTAAAATAATGTTCAGTCTTTTGATATTGATAATCCATATAGATGACCGTCTGAAACGATTGGCGCAAATTTCGTTCCGATCGGTCCAACCGTTGACGAGATATGACGTCACTTCCGGTTTCAAAATGGCGGCACAAAAAATTCATGGGGACAAGGTTAAATCAGACGCCAAAAGTGCACACGTGGTAAAAATGTGAGATCAATCGGTTCAGCCGTTTAGGCTGTGGCCTGTTTACCGGATTTGAATTCCAGGAGACTACTACTACTATGATTATTATTATGAAAACCGCCCTAAAACACTGTTTTCACGGCCCTCTAGCGCGCAAAGGGCGTAACCTATTGTTCCCAAATTTGGTATATGTTGTAGGGTGGGCCATAGCTCGAAATTAAGATATTTCGCAACAATGTGAGATTTCTCAATTTTAAGATCCAGTAGGCCGAAAATGCCACTTTGATGCTTACAGTAAAAGTGGGTTTGCTCCAGCCTTTATATGAGAGTGTGCGCGCGCCGTATGACTTGGCTGGCGTGGAGCGACCGCTCCACTAGATGTATTTTGAAAAGAAGTTACATATACATACCTATTTAAAAAACAGGAATATCTATTTATACATGAGACTACTTAATAACAACAAGTCATAATAAATGGCAAAGCCCTGAATTTTTATCAATATCAAATAATTTTCAGAAGTCCTCAAAATAAAGTCCAGGCGGCCGAAATGAATTCCTCATCGCTGGAGTGTCTAAGATGGAGAAACAAAGAAGTACCTAACCTACCGACAGGCGCATAGGAGGGGGGGGGGGGGGGGGGACTCAAGCAGGCTGACCCCCCATTGACCATACAAAATTAAGTTTAGTACCTATCTTCTAAAAAACCTAAATTCTAAAAAAAAAACGCCCTGCATGGCAATTGGCAAAAGTGGGGAGTTCTTTGTTGTTATTTGAGCATCCCAGAATCGATTTTAAAAAGATTATATTCAAAAAATTGCCCTGTGGTGGGGCAACAATTGGAGTTTTTTTGCGCTTCAGTTTGTGCATTTTAAAGCCCCGGAATCACTTTTCACTGGTTTAAATTCTAAAAACTGCCCTGTGGGGTAAGAACTGGGTGACTTTACCCCCCAGACCTCCCTTCCGTCTGTGTCGCATCCCCCCCCCCCCCCCCTAATGATGAAAGTAGTTCCTACGCGCCTGCAGCTACCGACATAAGAAATAAGCTGGGTGTCAAGAGCCTCAACAATAAAATAGGAAGATAGACTGCGCTGGTATGGTCACCTTAAAGAGAAAGGATCCCAAGAGAATACTGAGAGGGAATTTGAAAGAGCGAGAGAGCGGGAAAGCAGAAAGGGCAGATCGAGAGCTAGTGGGAGGACCAGGTTAAGTGGGATGTCGAGGAAAGAGGGGAGGAGTGGAGAACAGTGACTGCAGGAAGATTGTGGGAGGACAGAGAGGTGGAGAGGGAAGACGTAGAGGAAATGAAGAAGAGTGTGATGTGTCAGGACATCACTGAAGTGAAAGTCTAAGATTGACATTGGAATTCGACTCCCTGACCCAACATTGTGTTGGATATGGGACACAGATCTAGTGGAGCGGTCGCTCCACCCAGCTAAGTCCTACTGTACTCTCACTCTCACTCAACATACCGTAAATGCCTAATAAACTGAGGAGCAGACCAACCACTTTTACTGTAAGCAACAACATGGCATTTTTGGCCTACTGGATCTCAAAATTGTGAAATATCTTAATTTCGAGCTATGGCCCACCCCACTACATATACCAAATTTGGAAACAATATGTTATGTCATTTGCGTGCTAGAGGGCCGTGAAATACGTAAAATTACACCACTTTCTGATTCTGATGAAGATGATGATGATATCAGACAACCCCGTTTACAGCGCCACAGCCTAAACGGCTGAGCCGATCGATCTGAAATTTTTACCACATGTGCACTTTTGGCGTCTGAGGTGCCTTTTCAAAAAACTACCCAGAAGCCGCCATTTTGACACCGGAAGTGACGTCATATCTCAAAAATGGCTGAACTGATCGGAATGAAATTTGCGCCAATCGATTCTGATGGTCATCTTGATGAAATATCAATAGTCAAAATATACAATTACTATTACCGAAACCGGAAATGACGTCATAAAAATGATGAATCAGACTTTAATCACCTCTTACTACAATAACTACATATTCAATAAATGTTATGATTCATTTTATAAATAAATTTAAGGTGCCAGAGATTTTAGCCGCCATTTTGTTAACGGGAAGTGGTGCCATATCTCGAAAACGGCTGGACCGATTGGAACAAATCTTTCCCTTTTCTTCATGTAATATCATTTTAAGCATTATTTAGTACCAAACGCAACTTTTCTTAGTAACCAAATCATATGCGTTTGAAAGTTTCTGCACTATAACTACCTTGCCTTGAACTGAAGAGTCGAAGTCGCCGTGAATTTGACAGCCAACACGCAAAATGTCCGTAAAATGTCAATAACTTTTGGATTTAAACACAGATTAGTATGAAAATTGAAAAAAATGCAGATAATGTTGGTCCCAACCATCATGCGAAGTTATAAGTTGATCGTTCAATCGGTTCTAGTTTAAATTTCAAAAAACACAGGAAAGATGGTTTTAAATTTTAACCAATTGGAGGATTTGGCTGAAACTTTTTATGATTGGGTACAATGTTGGTTGAAATGACTATGCTAAATTTCAAATTGATTGGATCTACCAATCTAAAGATAATTTTTTCTAAATTTGAACCAATCAGGGGATTTCAAAAAAATTAGGGTCTGCAAATCTCATATTTGGTCTGGACATGTGTGCAAAATTTCAGTTCGATGGAATAAACGGTGCAATCTGTATACGAGCAGACAACAGACAAAAAAAAGCAGAGGTCCATGCCAAAAGAGCCAAAAGGAGACGCTCGCTTCGCTCGCTCAAAAACTTCAGTTGCATGGTATATAGAATTAAAATGATTAATATTAATCATTTCAGGTTCCAAAATAAGAATAAATATTTGAAACTGAATTAAAACAAATAGGCGTGATTTTAATCGGTCGCATATTCTCTGCACACATCAAAACATCAACGAACGATACAGTATTATGTAGGTGTGTACCTACCAATTAAATTCTTTTGATAAAATGCTACCTAACTTGTGAAGTCAGCAGAAAATTTATGTTCTTTCTTGCTCGATTGATCTTTGTTTATAGTCATACATATCAAATCAGAGACGTATATTGGAAATTAGGTCCAATATCAAAAGGTAACAATATACACTCTGGACAGAAATTTTCCCTTGTGCCCCCCCCCCCCCCCCCACCATAACCCACCCGAAAAATATCAGCATTTATTCACATGAAATGTTGCTTTGCCCGTGATTCCAGTCAAGGTCTCCAGTGGAAAATCCAATATTTTCTTCACTACCAAATGGATTCACGGCTTCCTACATTTGGAAAGTTTCGAAGAAAGCGACTTTTTCAATGACAATTTTGTTTATATTTAATATCTCTCTAAATACTTATCGGATTCAAACGAAACTTTTTGCTTGGCAGTTCGCTTGAAATTATGTACAGGAAAAGTCAAGTTTCGTTGAAAATGGTGCTAAATTCGCGTGTCTATAGACGCGAATCGTAACGCAACTTCCGAGCTCCGGATTCGGTCGATTCAGGTCGATTTTTACAAATTAGTATCACTGCCTACCAAAATTAATTTTCTCTGCACAATTGAAATTGACGTTGATTGTACAGTTCGTTTTTTCCTATGTTTGAACTCTCACCAGATGGAGCCACAGTCAGTTGTTCTGCTAGGCCGAGAAAGACTTCATTGCGCAATGCGCGCTCACCTTGCAATGTTGTCTTTCTCGGCCTTACAGAACAACTGACGGTGGCTCCGTCTGTAGAGAGTTCAAACAAAGGAAAAACAAACTGTATGTACAGATGTAGGTAGATTTGATGTATATTTCACATCTGGCCTATAATTCTGAACTATCTATGCACGATGTGCCAAGTATATTTTGGTTTTTAAATTAAGTTTTGACTTGGCCCATTTTTTGATATTACTACTTTTCAGTGCTGAATTTTTTGATTTCTTCTATTTTTTTATAGTTGAAGAGACTTGGCTGGTATTTTTACACAGAGTGTTTTTTTATGGTATTTATTATACCATAAAGCAGCGAGCGAGCCACATGAACAGGACAGCGGCAGCAGCAACATCAGCGAGCCACATGAACAGGGCAGCGGCAGCAGCGACATCAGCGAGCCACATGAACAAGACAGCGGCAACAGCGACATCAGCGAGCCACATGAACAGGGCAACGGCAGCAGCGACATAAGCGAAATAACTGGGGTCAGGCAAAAGAACATTGGGATGGTTGGGATAGATAGGGAGAGAGTACAAGAAGATGAGATGCCAGAGAACCGTCAGCAAGGACCAGGTATGTCACAGACAATCCTAATGGGAGATGTGAGGGGAAGGCAAGCCGGAGAGTTTTGCAAGGGAAATGGAAACAGAGCCAAAACAGACCGAGGAATTAGAATAGTTGAAATGGCACGAAGGATGAAAGAAGGATATTATGGCAAGAACACCGAGAATGCCACCATTATGTTGAAAGTGGGGAACAAGGAAGTACGAGAGGGAAGGAACAAAGAGGAAATAATGAAAGACATTGGTGACCTAGTGGCGGAAACGAAAACAGCATTTGGACGAGAAACCAGGGTGGTAGTGTGCAGCCTAGAGAGTGTGGCAGGTGGTTGCCTAAATGAGAGGCTGCAACAAGTGGTGGCAACAGAAGCCGGGGAGTTTCTAAATGTACCCTTCGTACCAGGGTACATGAAAGACATTATAAAATGGGAGTACGAGGCAGGGAGAGTGTTGCGAGAGTGCTGGGGACTTGGAGGAAAATCAGTGCGGAGTGTTAATAAGAGAGAAACGGGTTTTCGGACAAGGTGGGTGTGGAACGGAGTGAGGTAGCAAGGGCAAGACGGGTTTCTATGGAGACAAGCAATGAAGAGAACTGTGTAAATAATGGTACCAGAAGCAATAGCGCAAGAGGACGGAACTTAATGAAAAGACACAAGTGTTGTAAAGGAGAAACAATGCAAGTGGGGACACTCAATATAGTTACACTAACAGGGAAATTGGAAGAGATAGTGGACATGATGGAGGAGAGAAAGATAGACCTGCTGGGGCTAAGTGAAACAAAGTGGAGGGGAAAGGGGGAGAAGAGGCTCAGAGGGGACTACAAGTTGATATGGTCGGGAGGGGAAGAGGGAAGAAATGGAGTGGGTTTTGTGGTAAGCCCCCGTTACGCTGGTGACATCCTGGATGTAAATGCCGTGAATGACAGGATGATCGGAATCAGTATCGTAATAGGAAGCAGCGTGCGGCACCTGATACAGGTGTATGCACCTCAGTCTGGAAGATCTACCGAAGAAAAAGACATTTTCTGGGTTGAACTAGATGAGATGGTGCAAGCAAAGGAGGTATGGGTGATGGGGGATTTTAATGCCATGGTAGGAGAGGAGCGGAAGGACTGCGAAGAGGTAATGGGACCACATGGCTGGGGTAAAAGAAACACTGAAGGAGTGAAGATGTTAGAGTGGTGTGCAAGAACCTCAATGAAAATCACAAACACATGGTTTATGAAAAGAAGAGCTCAGAAGATAACGAGATATGGATATGGAGCTGATAATCAGAGATGGGAATCAGTTATAGACTACATATGTGTCAGCAGAGATATGGGGAGACTGGTGAGAGATGTGGAGGTGCTACCATCAGTCGCACTAGGCAGCGACCATCGATTGCTGGTGGCAAAGGTAGAAATAGAGCGACGAAAGAGGACCGTAACGGAAGTCAAAGCTACCAGGATAAAGGTATGGAAGTTGCAACAGAAAGAAGTCAGGGAAGAGTTCAGAAGAGAGATAGCAGAGAGGGCACCAGAGGGAGCATTAGGTGGAGTGGATGAAGAATGGTGTGCATTTAAAGCAGCTCTAGTGGACATAGCTGAAAAGACCTGTGGGAGAGCTGGAGGAAAAAAGAGAAGGAAAGAAACACCATGGTGGAATGAAAGGGTGAGAGAGGCAGTGAGGAGGAAAAAGGAGGCATGGAGAAGGAAGGAAGAGTCCCATACGGAAGAAAACATCAGGGACTACGGGGAAAGCAAGAGAATTGTAAAGATGATAGTAGAGGAGGAGAAGAAAATATCAATGCAAGAGTTTGCAAACAGGTTGGAGACAGACTTTGATGGAAATAGGTAAGAGACTGCTGTACAGTCTAATCAAGGCGAAACGACATACGGGGGAGACTCAAACCATAATGAAGAAGGAGGATGGTGGTTTCACAAACAGACCGGAGGAGATAAAAACAATGTGGAAAGAGTACTTTAATTAGCTACTTCAGGGAGAGGCAGTAAAAAGGAAAGACAGAGAGACAAACCGAAGAATGGCAGAGGAAAGCGAGGGGGTTGCGGGTGAAATACCAGGACAGATGGAAGTGAAAGAAATGCTAAAGAAGATGAAGAATGGAAAAGCCCCAGGAATGGACGAAGTCAGTGTCGAGATGCTGAAAGCGTCAGGGCAGAAGGGAATTGAGTGGCTCTGCCGGGTAATTCAAGCAGCATGGACCCAGTGTGATGTCCCAGAAGATTGGGGGAAGGGAATACTTATTCCTATCTTTAAGAAAGGGGACAGAAAGCGATGCTGCAACTACAGGGGAGTAACTTTGATGTGCCAAACAGCTAAATTGTATGAAAAGATCATCGAAAGGAGGGTGGCTGAGAGTATTGAGAGTAAACTAAGAGAAGAACAATACGGTTTTAGAAGAGGACGGTCAACGATTGACCTCATCTTTGCAGTGAGACAAATCATGGAAGACCGATGGGAGAAAGGGAACGGGATGAGAATGATATTTCTGGACCTGGTAAAGGCGTACGACAGAATGCCAAGAGAAGAAGTGTGGCGGTGCCTAGAGAAGAAGGGTGTGGACAGTGGAGTGATACAAAGAATCCAAAGTATGTATAAGAAGAACAGTAGTTGCGTGCAGACGGGAGTGGGAAAAACGGACTGGTTCGAAGTGAGGGAGGGACTGAAGCAAGGGAGTGTATTGTCACCAACATTATTTACAGTAGTAATGGATGAGATGCTGAGAGAGGTTGAGCCGGAGGACCAAGAGGACACCCGCACACTCATATATGCAGACGACGTTCTTGTGTGGGCAGAGACCGAGGAAGAGTTGCAAGAGAAACTCAACAGGTGGGAAGAAGTGACAGCAAAATATGGACTAGAAATCAGTAGAGAAAAAAGCGAAACCATGGTTATGGAAAGGCAACAGAAGACACTGTGCCGGATGCAGATGCGAGGAGAGGAACTTACGGAAAAAGACGAGTTTAAATATCTAGGTAGTGTATTGGCAAAGGATGGAAAGGTGGACAGGGAGATCGAGAGGAGGGTGAGAGCAGCAGAAGTGTTTTACCAGAGTGTAAGGAAGCTACTGTGATGTATTTGACCTTGCTTTATCTAGTGTGTTTGTAAAACAGTTGGTAACACTGATGTGAAACGGTCTGGAAGTTAGTTCGCAATGGCCGCCTACGATGTATCTAAGATGTGTACTCAATAAACTAATAAAGTGATTCTTATAACATTGAACTGAGTTCTGTAATTAATAGAGTCTTTAAACGTAATATACAAATACGTAATATGGTGTCAGCAGAAAAAAACGCAGTGAGTAACATCGGGAACAGTAAATAACTTGATAAGAAGAAGTGCACGCACGCGGTCGGACGCGGTATATAGAAAATGGACGGCTTTCATCAACCGGCGACTCTTCGTATGAAGAATGAACAGTCAATTGATTGGAAAAGTTGGAAAAAGTCGTACGTGAACTATATGGCAGCAACAGGACTAGACGAGAAATCAGATGCGCGGAAAATTGCGATACTGGTGAACTTGCTAGGGGAAGAGGGACAAGAGGTGATGGACAATTTTACCTTTGGCCCAGGTGAAGACAAGACCAAGCATGCAGTAATTCTTCAAAAGTTCGAGGATTTTTGCGAACCTATCAAGAACCTGGTAGTGAACAGGTATGATTTTTTTGACATTCGTCAAAAAGAGGGCGAGACCTTTGACAGTTTTCTGATACGATTGAAAACAAGAGGTCGAACTTGTGAATTCGGAGCACAATATGAATGGTTAGTTCGTGATCGCATTGTTCATTGCATAAGAGATGACAAGTTACGAGCTAAATTGCTGAGAACGGATCCGAATATCACATTAGACAAGACCATTGAGATTTGTCGGGCGGAGGAGACTAGCAGGCGTCACATGCTAGCCATGCAACCCGAACATGAAGTAAATGCGGTTCGACGAGCGCAGAAGCAGACTCCGAGTGCAGCTAAGCAGACTCCGAGTGCTGTGATACCGTCTACGAGTTCTTCAGCAACTTGCAAGTACTGTGGTCGAGGGCATGAATATGGAAACTGTCCTGCGTGGGGTCGGCAGTGCTACACGTGCAAAGGATTGAATCATTTCAAGATGTTCTGTCCTAAGAAGAAGGTTCAAGACGAGGGTCAGCGACGTGTCAAGGAGGTCCGAGAAGAAGCTTCGGGTGGTGAAGAATTCGAAGATGGTGAACGAGTGTTGTCGTTGGTGACTTTGCTTGATGGAGCGTCCGTGAGTACAGTAGAGAGGGACAAGGACAGGGCATGGTTTGCTAATATTAAATTAGGTGGAAAAACAGTAAAGTTCAAACTTGATACTGGGGCAGAGGTAAATGTTCTGCCTGAGCGATTGTTCAAACAACTGGAGTGTCCTGATGCACTGAAAAGCAGCAATACGGTGTTAGTCTCGTATGGACAACATAAAGTTAAGGTTCTGGGTAAAGTGAATCTAATATGTTCAGGCAACAATGTGACTAGGGTACCCCTTGAGTTTGTTGTATCAGCTGTAGACTCTTATGCATTGCTAGGTCTTTCAGGATGTTTGGCTATGAATTTGTTACAGAAAGTAGAATCTGTTCATGTAAGTCAGACCAAAGAGGAAGTTCTTGAGGAATTTAAAAATGTTTTTAAAGGTGTAGGTAGGTTGCCAGGTTTGCATCATATTACCCTTGATGAAACGGTGAAACCAGTTATACATGCACCTCGCAAAGTTCCCTTTGGCCTTCAACCCAAGTTGAAAGAAACTCTTAGTCACCTGGAAAAGACTGGGATAGTGTCCAAGGTAGACCACCCCACGGACTGGGTTAGCAGTCTGGTTGTGGTAGAAAAGAAAAACGGTAAATTGCGTCTTTGTCTAGATCCAACCGACCTTAACGTCGCTATCAAGAGGGAGCATCATGTCAGCACGACGACCGAAGATGTTGCAGTCCAGATGGCTGGGATGAAGGTGTTCTCGACACTCGACATGGTAGATGGATTTTGGCAGATTCAGCTGGATGAAGCGAGCGCGGACCTGTGCTGCTTCCACACGCCATTCGGTAGATATCGTTTTAACAGGCTACCGTTTGGAATTAAATCAAGTCCGGAGGTCTTCTCGAAGAAGATAATTTCGGTGTTTGGAGACATACCAGGAGTCCAGGTAGTGTGTGATGACTTGATCATTGCAGGAGCTAATGAAGCAGAGCATGACTTAGCTGTAGGACAAGTGCTGGAACGCGCTCAGAAGAACAATATCAAGTTCAACCCAGAGAAATTTCAGTTTAGAGTAGAAACTATCAAGTATTTGGGTCATGAGATCAGTAAGGCAGGCCTTAAGCCTGACCCGGAGAGAATTCGAGCCATTGTTCAAATGGAGGAACCGAAGAACAAGGAGGAGTTACGTAGATTTCTTGGAATGATAACCTATGTAGGATCGTTCCTTCCGAAACTATCAGAAACCACAGCTCCATTGAGAGAGTTGTTAAAAACAGACATTGATTGGGTATGGGAGAAGCCCCAACGTCAAGCTATAGATGCCATAAAGAGTCAGTTGTGTAATACCCCTGTACTGAAGTTCTTTGATGGTAGTAAGCCCATGACTATCCAGACTGATGCATCCAAGGATGGTTTAGGATCAGCTTTGCTTCAGGATGGACATCCGATAGCTTACGCTTCTCGATCACTGACAGCGGCAGAGAAAAACTATGCCCAAATCAAGAAAGAATGTTTAGCGATTGTATTTTCGCTACAGAAGTTTCATCAATACGTGTACGGACATAAGGTACAGGTTCACTCAGACCATAAACCTCTAGAAGTGCTAATGAAAAAAGAGATAGCAAAGGTACCAAGCCGGTTACAAAGGATGATGTTGGCATGTTATCGGTATGATTATACGGTCAGCTATGTCCCAGGAAAACAGATGTTTTTGGCTGATACTCTATCTAGAGCCTACCTAAAGGATCAGGTATATGATGATCCAGAGTTAGAATGCATTGTACACTCAGTGGCTAAGCATCTTGCAGTTAGCCCAGAAAAGAAACGAGAGTTACAACAAGCTACGCTTCAAGATTCAGTTCTTACAAAGGTTGTACAGTATCATCAGCAAGGATGGCCAGATAATATCAAGGATGTGCCACAAGAATGTCGTTTTTACTGGAAGTTTAGACAGGACTTTATCAGTTTCTGAAGATTTGTTGTTTGTCGAAGACAAGCTTTTGGTTCCATTGTCAATGAGGAAGAAGATGTTAGTGTCTTTGCATGAAGGTCATACTGGTATAGTCAGGTGCAAGAACTTTGCCAGAGGAATTCTTTATTGGCCAGGAATGTCACAGCAAATTGAAGAAATGATTCTGCGATGTGGAGTTTGTGAGAAATATCAGAACTCCAATGCTAAGGAACCTATGATTTGTCGTGAAATACCCCAAAGAGCGTTTCAGAGGATCGCTACAGATTATCTTGAGTTTCAGGGATCTAATTACCTGGTGATTAAAGACTCGTACTCTCATTGGATTGAGGTCATCAAGACTGTTGGCAAGACAGCAAGAGAAACTATACTAACACTCAAATCCATGTTTGCCAGATTTGGAATTCCAGAGTTTGTGATGAGTGATAATATGCCCTTTATCAGTACAGAGTTTCGCGAGTTTGCCCGGGAATGGGATTTCACCATTGAAACATCAAGCCCTACATATGCCAAGTCAAATGGTTTAGCAGAGAGAGCAGTTCAGACCGCTAAAGCCATATTGAAGAAGTCTTTTGATGATAATCAGGATATTTACTATGCTCTTCTTCAATATCGTAACACTCCAATTCAAACTGTAAACAGATCGCCTGCACAGTTAAATATGAGTCGAGTTTTGAGGAGCAAAGTTCCAGTCACTACTAATGTTCTAAAACCAAAAATACAAAACAATGTGATTGTTAAAGCAGGTTTAGAACACAATCAAGCGATTCAGAAGAAGTATTATGATCGAGGATCGAAGGAGCTACCCCCACTTCAAGATGGAGATAATGTACTTATGAGAAGTCAAGGAATCTGGAAGAAGGCAGTAGTTCAAAATGAGCATTCAAGTCCAAGATCATACATCGTTACTTCCGAAAACAACCGGGAATATAGGAGGAATAGGAGTGATTTGAGGAAGTCTTTCAGTCCAACAGTCATTCAGTCGGAACCAGACGACGAGGTTTTAGGTAACATCCCGAGCCCGTTGCCAAGTAGTCCTAATAGTAGTTCCGGAGAAGGCTCCGTTCCGTTGCCGTGTAGTCCTCGTAGTTCCATTGAAGGCTCCGTTCCTGATCCAGTTTCCCGACCGAAGCGATCCGTAGTTCGTCCTCGGAAGTTTCAGGATTTTAAGATGACATAATTTTGCTGTTTTGTGTATTGCTAATGTTTCTAAATCAGAGCTATTATTGGTATTGATTTGTTGATTGTATGTTGCTATATATGTTTCTCAACAAGAGTCAATTGCTTGTAAGGGAGGTGTGATGTATTTGACCTTGCTTTATCTAGTGTGTTTGTAAAACAGTTGGTAACACTGATGTGAAACGGTCTGGAAGTTAGTTCGCAATGGCCGCCTACGATGTATCTAAGATGTGTACTCAATAAACTAATAAAGTGATTCTTATAACATTGAACTGAGTTCTGTAATTAATAGAGTCTTTAAACGTAATATACAAATACGTAATAGCTACTATGGAATGAAGATGTACCACAGAGGTGTAAGATATTACTGTACAAAACCTACTTTGTACCAATCTTAATATATGCAGCAGTAACTTGGCCAATGGGAGGGAAAGAAGAAATGAAGATGCAGGCTGCAGAAATGAAGTTCCTGAGAAGTGTGGCAGGAGTGACGAAGATGGACAAGGTGAGGAGTGCAAAGATTAGAAAAGACCTAGAAGTGGAATCTCTTAGATTTAAACTTGGAAAAGAGAGGCTAAGATGGTACGGACATATGAAGAGGATGGGAAAAGAGAGGATACCATGTAGAGAGGCAGAGCGTGCAGCCATGGGTGTCAGAAGAAAGGCAGGAAGACCTAGAACCAAATGGATCAACGGAATAGAGGCAGCTGCAGAAGAAAGAGGAGAGTGTTGGGGAGTAATTACAACAGAGAAGTGGTGGGAAGACAGAGAGAGATGGAGGGAGCTGGTGGAAAGAGAGGAGGCTGAAGAACTGGAAGAAGAGATTGAAGAAGTGTGGAGTGTCGGACTTGGCAAGTCGGCTCTGAGAACACAAGTGCCCTAGAACATTGGTGGGATCATCCCACCCCCTGACCCGACAATAGTTGGAAGCAGGGTCGCGATATATTATTAATATTATTATTTATTATACATAAAATAATTGTCTTTCTTGATGGGACTGGAGCAAAGAGAGAAATGGATTGAAGTGATCAAGGTGGCGACAGTGGAGAGTAGAGGTGTGGCTAACTGGTTCAACAAAGTCGTGAGGCCTCAGTGTTGTGTCCCAGAAACCATGGTTTGGAGTTAGGTTTTCTCCACTGTCAATATTCTCCCTGGACAAGAGCCCTTTATAGACACCCTGAATAAGTTTGTTCAATAAATGTGTACCTTAGCCACACTCTTCTATCATCTCACTGTTTAACAGCCACAAGACTCATCTTTACCTGAGCATAAATCCTGACGTTGAAGTGTTGGGCCATACACCACGGAAGGATCATTGCCATGGCCTTGTTGATGAAGGCCTCTTGTTCGGGAGAGTGAAGTGCGACGGCCACGAGATACGCGACTGCGACGAATGAACTCATGCTCCCTGGTCGGACATCAGCCGCGCTCCGGAACACACTCCAAAAGGTCGGGCGAGCCTCCTCCATGCGCAGCAACACTCGAGCCAACAGCCACTCTTGCTGGTATCGGACACTCGGCTGGTGGTTCTCAGTGAGCAGGCTGGTACTTAGCCACGAAATCAAGCTGTGCCCATCATTCTAAACAAAATTAAGTGCATTGCGTTACGTTACGGAGATCAGATGTAGCACAAATTACAGACAGACCATAAATGTAATTTTAATATTATTAGACATCCATTAAAAGTGGTTTGTAAACCACAAGTGGGGTGTACCTGTAACGAATGTTTAGATAAATATGCAGTCCTACTGTTCTCCCTGATTGAGAGAAAAATGCTAATCTTTTTAATCAGCCCTCTTAAAAGCTAACTGATGATTGACAAGATCATTCAATTTGGAGATTAATAACGCATGATAATCGTATTTTATTCTTGTGATTGTTATTATTAGTGTTGGTCTTGGTTTCAATTTCCATTTAGGAGCTTCACTAATATATTTTGTGTCAACTTCTTTTAGACTTTTGGTACACATTACTTTTCACCAATTAAATAAGTAGGTAGGTTACCTAATATAAAACGTATAGGTACCTACCTGTAATACACTATTGTATGAGATTAGTTGTTCAAATATACGCAATGAGTACCAAAGTAGTTGAAGGGGGTATTATTTGATACAAGCCTTCTTCCCCACCCATTAAAATTTTAGCTACATAATATGTGTAGTATTCTCTAGCATCATGCACCAAGAAGACAACACAAACATTTAATAATAATAATAATAATCTTGAATGTTTAAATCTTACACTGGTTAATGCTGGTTCTATGATTAGCAACACCTGCATGACTCGATGTTTGAATCGGTGAACGTAAGAATTGTTGAAGTAGCGAGTGTTTCGAATATCTTTATCTCGTAGCAACAGCCGTTCTATCAAGTCTGCAGCTATTTGATGGCAATTGCTGCTGTTGATAACTTGATGCATCAAGGTAACACCCAATGCTCGAACTTTGTTGTCCAGTTGATGTTCACTGCACACGAAGACCAAGAGAGAATAATGTTAACATAATATTTACTATTGAAGAAACATTCAAGTTAACCAAGTTCATGATTTATTCTCGATGACTCACACAGAAACAAGCTCGTTGACGGAACAGTCAGTCCCAAGTTGTTGTATGAAAGCCACGGCATCTTCTTCAAACCTGCAGTTGGATTATATATTATAGCATTTATACATGAGTCTGTGTTTTAACTAATATTTCAAATAAAGAGCAAAATACTTTTGATTGCGTCTGTGCATGGGACCAAACAGTAATGCCTCAATAAGACATTCAGAAAATAATGGCAGATGTTCCACAGAAACTTCCTCCAGTAATCGATTCATCAAAATGTTGGCAAGGCCCATTATAGCCTGGCCATGTTCAAATATTTCACGGGCAAACTGGAATTCAATCACAATCATTAAATAAACACAGTGTTCCATTTTCCCAAACAGTATAAAAGAAATTAAGTTTTGATGTAAAAGTAAAGCAACACCAAAGATAATTAAAGCAACACTTACACACCTGCGGCAAATATTGTTGAAACCATGGTGCTCCTATCACTTGTTTCTGATAGATCATTTTAATGAACTGCCGAAATGCAACCCAGAATAATTCAATCTTCCTCAGTTCAAATGTTGCTTTCCAACAAGTGGTCACAAACTTTGCTATCAGCTCCAAATTCAGTTCATTCGAAATATTTGAGAGAATTTGTTCAAACACCTTCATAATGTCAACCAGAACATTGCGGCCCCCGATCTCCAAACACTCTAATGCATCTTCACAAAGATTTGAGATATCTTCAATGGAGGACATATCGCGTTGGTTCTCCAAATACAAAGCAACAATTGCCCAAGTGCCTTGCAGATAGCTGCCAACAAGCCTGCCCCAAAGCATATTCAGATCTCGTGTCAACTCGCAACTCATTTCATTCTTTACAATCACTCTATTCAAGGCTTTAGATTGTATCATTTCTTGAACAAAATTGTTTTGATTTTTCTTAATGATGTCATGTTCGATAAATCCTTCCTTAATACGGCTCGCTACCCAGACCATTATTCTTATTGCTGAATATTGGTGAAGAGGGGAATTTGACACTCTCAAATTGGCGCTGATTTGTCCTTCGGTCAAGATGACATTTGGTTCGCACAATGTATTGTGCATTTTCATTGCCATCGTTTGAAACATTTCAATGCTTTCAACAATTTCAGCATAGAATTTGGAATTGGCAAATGATTCAAGTGCATCAAAGTAGAGGTTTAATGTGTGTAATTCTCGAAGGTGAGTAATGAGCATTATTCTTCGTCTGACGTAATGGAATATGTCCGGAACAGAATGTCGGATGAGGAGCAGCAAAGCTTGTGTTGATGGCAAAGCGATAGCAGCATTATTGTGAGATTGAAACTCTTGTAGTATGTGGATAATCAGCTCCAACACAGCATCCTGCTGATCTTCACAAGAATAAAGACGAGATTCAGCATTTTCAAAACAATTCAATGCTTGCTGCATTACTTCTAATGCAGAATTAACATTACCGTCGCTGGACTCAAACTGAAGCAATTCAGCGTCGGAGAGAAGCAGAATTATTCGAGCAATTGACCTCAGATCAATTGATTTTGAATTTGCTGCATGAACGTCAGATTGGGAAATACTCGAAAGAGATTGTGCAATGTGATTTTGAGCCGTAACAGGATCTATGAAAGTCTGTAGCCAGATGACAACAGATGACCAGGAATGAGTTCCTCTTTTCAGAGATTCTTCTCTGTGAAAACTTCCCAGGACATCGGCAGCAACTTGTAAATGCAGATTCCGGACATCAGCCAGTCTTGTCACTGCCTTCAGGAGCTGGCATTGGATTCCCCCGCGAATGAAGACACTATGAGTGCCAAGGGCATCTATTATGAAAGACCTTACGACCAGCAGGGTCTCTTCACTCCAGAGAGGTGTAGGTGGAATGGCTGCCAGAGCATGAAGCACATACAGCAGAGGCACTGGGTCCCAGGATATTACAGTCAAATTAAGAATAATATCAGAAAACACAGCCAACCGAGGTTCAGGAGGGAGGGATGTTAATCTTGTCAAGAAAACAGTCAGCTTTACTCCAACCTCCGACACCATCTCATTTACATCTTTCATAAAGAGGAATGCATTATTAAGAGTAATGAGCAGAAGCTTAAGAACTGGTGTGAAATCACCTGACTGAAAGTACAACAAATCAAGTGTTAATAAATTCAAAACCCCCCATTTCACAATTGAGCCATTATCGTGTTTGAGCATTCGTTGCAGTATGCAGAGAACCCATTGTGAATGGAAAAGAGAACACACTGATGATGTATTGATAAATTTTTCAACCAATGGCAACACTGGGTTGATCAAATGAATCTGTTTCTCCTCCAATGTCTCGAGGATGAGAAAGCAACGTTCCCATTTCTTTTTCAGTTCGGTTACATAATGTGGATCCCAAACACAAACATTATCTTCAGTATGAATGGATGCACAACTAGAGCTGATTATGTCGGAAGCTCTTTTTGAAATGTACAAAGCCTGTTTCCTAATCAAAGCATCATCATGAACCAAACCAAACCGTAACAGTTTCCAAAATTTGGATTTTGAGACCAGAGTCAAACTGGTTAGCAATAATTGTGAATTTGACCCATCTGGTATGAAATAATCAGCAAGCGTGCATAAAACAAGGAAGACTTTTACAATATCATTTCCTGTTGAGAAGTGTGTCCAAATCTTCATAAGCAATAAGTTGCTTGTTGTGCATTTCACAATCTTTGGTACGATGCCCAACAATATGAGAGATGTAACATGTTTATTCGCATGGATTATTATTTCAAGAATCAAAGAGAGTAAAGATTCATCATTCAATAGATTCTGAATATTTGTTACATAATCTTCGTTCAGAGAGTTTTTGCTGTTCGATAATACATCCACCACCGTTTCAAGTACTTTTAAGTTTATAGTTGTTTTTAATATTCCAGGGCACATTAACTCCTTGCTCATGGCAAAATTGTCTTCCAACATCGAGCTTTCCAAGGAGTGAATCAACAGTGCACTTTTACAGTTTGTGGTTATTTTCGAAATTGTCCTCCAAAATATGCTGGGATTAATCTGTTCCAAATGCAGGAGACTTAGTTTCAGAATATCACAAAGAACTGGAACACAGGTATCTTCTTTGATTTTGTAGTGAAAGTGATGCAAGACATGTAAACAATTATTTACAAGAATTTCTCCCCAATCAGGGGAGACATAACCCTCTCCATGACGTTCACATGATGGATTGAGGTGGATCTTCAACATTATGTGAAGTCTGTTCAATACACTTTTGAATGCCACGATATCGGCACAGAGCAGCTCAGTTCCCTCATTTTCATAGCGCGACATCAATTGCTTACATAACTCTCCGATTATGAAATTAACCTTACTTGGCAACCTGTTGACATCAACATCATTATCCTGGCGATTACTGATATCAAGAAAATCCAGAAGATCCAAGCACGATGTCTCCAATAAATCACTTTTATCTGGGACAGACATATTTCATACGTAGTAAATAAATGATAATCCAAAGAAAATAAAGTAAACTAAACGTATTATGGCATTATGTGCAATACATTCTGTAAACCCTTGCTTTCTTCATGGCGGCTGACATCTTGAAAGTTGAATCTGACAACTTGACCGTTTGCTTGCTGTGCATGTCAGGTCTAGGTCAGGTGCGTGAAGTTTGCAGTGAACCACATAAAGTCAGGTAAAACAGAACACACTTGAGGAAAAATGCAAATTATACTTTTATAGGTACCAATACCACGACATACTCGAATTATTTTAGTAGAAAGCTACCTACTAACATTCTAAAAAGTTTCTAGATAGAGTCAATGACTATCCTAACCTAAAATTACCTTTGGTCAAATGGGTCACTGCCGGATACATTTACAGCTCGACAACAGACGTTCAGCGCTTTGGCGCTGGCCAAACAGATAGCTTAACGCCGAGCGCTGGGCATTGAAAGTCCAAAGATAAACCATGTTTATCTTTCAAGGTGAGCGATAACGCCACCGCGGCAATGTCAAGCTGTAAACTAGGTATGCGTAAAGCTACGTTTACAGTTCGACAACAGGCGCTTTGACGCTAGCTAATCGGGTAGCTCATCGCCAGCAGGCTCAAGGTTAAAGATAAACCATGGTCATCTTTCAAGGTCAGCGCTTTGGTGTCGACGCAAAGCGTGAGTTACGATAAGCCCTCATGTGATGCAACAATATTCAATAGGTTGGACAAGCGATGCTAAAGAATTAAAAATAGCCAATCAAAAAAGAAATGTGTGTTCGACTAAGTTCCACTGCACACTTGAGTTGTCAAACCAATGGTCAAACGCTATTGAGCTGTAAACATAGTTTATTCAAAACTAAGCTACCTACATTACAGTTTGACAACAGATGCGCTCGCACTGCGACGCTAGCCAATCAGGTGTCTTATCACCTGCGCTCCGGCTCTTCGGGAGCTCAAGGTCAAAGATAGTACCTAAACCATGATCATCTTTCAAGGTCAGCACTTCGGTGTGTCTGCGCGTCGAGCTGTAAACGTAGCTTTACAGGGTTTAATAAGTGTTGACTAAATGAATTCAGAATTAATGACTCCATTACACTATTATATAACACTGCACTACATGTCATGATATCATTGAATAAAACACACACTCTCTCCTAGTCTTTAGAATTTTCGAGACATTTTTTTGTGAAAATATTCATAATTTTTTTTAAAGTTGGGAATTCGATTACCTACATGATAATTGCACCGTATTTTATTTTGCAAAGTCATGTACCTATTTTAGTGCCAATGATTTTAGCAACTTATTTGGAATTGTAAAGAATGTTTTTTTTTGTCTAGGCTTAACGTCGCACTGTTCTGCAGCGAAGCTAATGGCGACGGAAAGAATGGAAATTTACACAGATAAATTACTACAGATTTTAGTCGAGTTGGTTGGACAAAAGTACATGTTTCAATTCTTAACACACGGGTCACAACATGATGTGACGTAAAGATAGAGATGTAAGCCGAGAATATTCTCATGAGAATATTCTCCGTGCTCGAGAATATTCTCGAGAATATTCTCAAAGAGATTATTCTCCGAGAATATTTGAGAATATTCTCACCAGAGGTTTGAAAATTATTATTACATATAAAAAGTTCAAGTTTGAATGTTTTTGCACCATTTTATGGCCTTGGAAGGCTGTGCAATACATAGGCAGGGATAGCGAGCATGAACGAGCACGGATACGCGCAACTCCTCAAACCGAAATTCTGTCTATCGAAAATGTGCTTAAAAGCCCATAACTCTTGAATTTCGTCGCAGACTGGTATGAAAATCTCAAAAAATTCCTAAAATATTGGTCCAAATATCCATGTTTTCAGTTGAAGTTTTAACAATCAAACGGTTCCTTGTTAATTTTCAAAAATCACAGATTTTTAGAACGAGATCACAGGATCTCGTTCTAAAAATATACTTGAGACCACTCATTTGATATGTGTGTGTACACAATATCAGATCGATCTGTTGAACATCAGTAGTTTCATATGTGTTTGAAAGTAGTCTCGACGTTACCGTGATCAAACATTTTCGAGAATTTGACAGCCAACACGCAAAATGTCGGTAAAATGTCAATAACTTTTGGATTTAAGCACAGATTAGTCTGAAAATTGTCAAAAATACAGATAATGTTGGTCCCAATGACCATGCAAAGTTTTAAGTTGATCGGTCAAACGGTTCAGTTTAAATTTAAAAAATCATAGGAAAGATGGTTTCAAATTTTAACCAATGGGAGGATTTGGCTGAAACTTTGTAAGATTGGGGATAATGTTGGTCGTAATGACTTGTCAAAATTTCTAATTGATCGAACAAACCAATCGAAAGATATTTTTTAAAAACTTGAACCAATCAGGGGATTTCAAAAAATTTGGGTCTGCAACGCCCAGAAATGTTCCCTATATGTGTGCAAAATGTCAGCTCGATCGAAGAAAACTCTCACCTGTATAGCCTCAGTAACGATTCCCGACTGGTTCTCCATAACAATACTATGTATATGCAAGATCCATAAAAGTACATACTTTTTGGAATTGAGCTAAAAGTTCGAGTTTTTATAAGCTTAGATGCATTTTTAAGAATATGCTCGAGAAAATGCTCGTGCTTGAGAATATTCTCGAGAATATTCTCAAAAAGAATATGCTCGAGCATTTTACATCACTACGTAAAGATAAGCTGAAAATAATATAAAACTTTTACAGAAAAAATCAATAGGATAGGTATTTATTTTATTTTAAATTATTGAAGCAGGGTCGCGATATTTATTTATTTATTGAAAATTTGTATGAAATTTTTCATGAAAATATTCAACAGGCTTTGACCTGTCCCAAGTTCCCCAACACTAGACTTCCCCACCCTCCCTGTTCGTAATTGAGTTTTAAATATTTTCTGAATCGAACTGAATGTACAGTAATGAAATCAATAATATCAATGTCAAAAATGTCCGTTGGTGCTATGTAGGTATTTACCAACCAATATAGTTGAAACAAAAAATTATATACTGATAATAGTCAACTGATAATGTTCTCAAGTGGCAATGACAAGGTAATAATATATAGTGTGGCCTTTATGCCACTTCAATACTATTTTCATTTTTTTGGTAACTAGAGATTATCATCAGACCAACATTGTTATAGTTGGTTGGAAGTAGAAGTACACAGCATTAGCAATAATCAACCAAACCAATCAGTCCATTCTGTCTGAACCTACTCCTTGTTACTTAACAAGTCTGATATTCTTGTTTTAGAGCTGTGATATAAGATGGCAACACGTTGGGGAATAGTAAGCGCGGGCAAGATCAGCCATGACTTTGTGACCGCCGTCAGCTCACTGTCTCGAGACGAACATGTGGTCGCCGCTGTTGCCGCCAGAAACCTGGATTCTGCTCGAGCCTTTGCTCTCAAACACAAGATTGCAACGGCTTACGGCAGCTATGAGGAGCTTGCTAAAGATGAAAATATTGGTATGAAAACGTAAACAATTACTTCTTGATATCACTCATAATTAATACATCTGAATTGGGATGATTTTTTTCAATCAATTCTAGAGCTCAAGTCTTCATCCAAAGTTTTAATTAATGTATTTGTAACATAACTTTTACAGAAATTCACTAAAGTTGCTTAAGGCTAGGCCACAATTGTCGCAATGCTTAATGTTTACGGTTTAGTATAGTGCTTAATGTCTAATGTGTAAGGAGGGCCACAATAGGGTCTTATTTTAACTGCAGGAGCGCTAGTGTCTCTCTGAATTGCATGACATTCCAGAGTCTTCTGAAGTTTTACCGCCTCTATTTCAAACAAAAGTCTGCTGTCAGCAAATTAATGGCGTTTTCCACTGGCCGCACTGAGCCGCACTAGTTCTGCACTCAGTTTGAAATCTGCACTTAGTTTTGTATGGTGACATCATTTCAGTGCAGCCCTGTGCGGCCAGTAGAAATTGCCATAAGTGTTACAATTTATTTATTAAAAATGGACCAAGAAGAATATATTGACGACCTAATAATTTTGCAAGTTCTGGATTTTGCCATGGCGCGGCAGCAGTAGTAGAAAGTCTATTCTGATTGGCTTGTCGTAAGGTTTTTGTTGTAAGAAATGCATTTTATTCAATTCTTATACCACTGTGACTAAACACTAATCACTATTATAGCATATTGTGGCCCATATCACATAAACCCTATCATCCATTTCTCTTTGACATTAAACACTAAACATTAAACATTATGCATTACGACAATTGTGGCCTAGCCTTTACTTACATAATGTCATTATTGAAACTGGTTGTCCAATCTATTTTTTTAATCCAAAACAGATGTAATTTACATTGGATCAATTCATCCCCAACATTATACATTGAGCAAGTTGATGCTTGAAAACGGCAAACCGATCCTTTGTGAGAAACCTCTGACAGTAAACTTGAAGCAAACATCGGAATTGATTGCACTTGCAAGGAAGAAGAACCTCTTTCTAATGGAGGCCATTTGGTCCCGCTGTTTCCCTGTCTATGATGTGGTCAAGAGAGAGATAGAGAATGGAGCAATCGGTGACGTTCAACAGGTGATTGCTAACTTCGGAGTTCCCATTGAAGATGTTGACCGAATCAAGTAAGCATTTGATGAACAATCTAACATCGGTTTTGTATTGTACATTTGTATTTTATTTTTGTATTTTACATTTGTATTTTATACATTTGATAGACCTCCCTCAACTAATATATAACTAAGGAATACCTTGATCAATTAGAAATCAAATCTAACTATGTACTAGCAATGTTTATATAATATATATAGCTTATTAGTTACTAGTTAAAATTGGAAACTCTTTACTATCTAGTCGGGCGCTAGCTCGACGCTGCCAAGCACCGCTCTCATACAACGTGCGAGCTACTACCAGAGACTTATACCGCAACGGCTTAAGTGGTCGAAACGAGGTGTCGACAGGCATACATGCAGTGAGAAATGAAAGTTGAAAATCATGGTTATCGGGTATATTTAGCCACCTGACAACACCTAACCAAATATCAAAGTGCTGCGTTCATCCCTTTGGGGTGAATTTTGGGCCTCAAACATGCAAGGATTGACTTTCATGTTGGCTGGCTGGCTAGCTAGCTAGCTAGGCACGTCGTTTTGCTTGCCCTTTTCTACAGATTGCACGGTTTGGTCTAGAGAGTTGAAATTTGGTAGACACATAGAGTCCCCCTTCTCACGCGTACTTCTGAAAGAAAATCTGAAATATTTTGACCGGAAGTGAATTTATCCAATTTTAAATTTTATTTTTTTCAAAAGTCAAACGGGTCCATCGACAGTTTTGAAATTTGGCAACATTAAAGACAATGTATTGCTAGACACTCCACTTCAAGAAAAAACAAAATTTTCAAACCGGAAGTGGAAAAATTATCAATATTAAGCGTTCCGCTCTTCCCCTTCATCTACCAACACAGCAGCTTCGCTGTCAACTCCACATATCCTGTCGGCCTGAATAGCTGAATTATCGGAGGCAGCTGGCTTGTGTTCCTGCATAACGGGTTCGATTCCCGATCCTAGAAAAACTTTTTTTTCACATCATCCTTTTTTAATTTGTGTAAGCGATGATACCTTCCAGTATATATATTCAAATGAGAGGTCGAGGGATGCTGTGTAGATCATCAATAACCCGAAACATCGCCATCGCGGCACGCCGATTGCCATCGCGATCACAGATAGTATCAGGTTCGTAGGTAATGCTGCAGGTATGACGAGCGACATTGCGTCTTGTTGAAATCTTCGCCCATTTGCTAGTTTAGTGGTTACGAACGGCATACAGTATCGCCGTCCTGTTGGCGCAATAGACAGTGCATTGGCTTACGGTGTTAGGGGTCGCCGGTTCGATACCGGCCGGGGTCGTACTTTTTTATTTGCAATTTTTACAAGTTTTAATTCTGCCTAACCATAGAGTTATTTTTTTAAGTTGCACAGTTTTAATTTTCGCCAGTTCGACTTTGTATATACCCATAGAGAGTTTTATTCCTTAGGCTGCCCAGTAAAACTTATGCGCGCGCCCTACGCCGCCTGGAGCACCTTCGGTCTCTAGCCGCTCGTAGAATTCTAGGTGAACTTCATAATTTTGTCACATTGAAAGATTCAAACCTCAAATATACCTCAATATGACGACAGAATATGACGTAGTATCAACCATTTGAGAAAACTCGTTTGGATAGTTATTATGGATATCCAAGTATTGAGACAACAAACGAATAACAGACATCGATTCCGTTTCATAATGAAATCTTTAGTTCTACTACTTCACGTACCTATGAATATTATAATGTCTAAATTTATTTCGGTTTCGAGAGTATGGAAACTTCGTTTTGTGTAGAATAAAGAATAATAGGTTAACTACGCACAATGAACAATAGTATTGTATTCTGACGCCAATCAATTGCCTCACGCGGAATCTTCCGTCTGTGAGCTTACAAACATGGTCAACAATATGTAATGGCATTTTTAAAAGAATACCTACCTAAATGCACGAAATAATTCATTCTGTCTAAAATATCGAAACGCAAACAATAAATCAATTAGATGTATCAACAATATGCCATCAGGAATAAGGACCGGAAGACTAATTGATTGTATGATCTATGCGTAATAAACACATAAACACCCCCCCCCCCTCACACACACACCATAATCAATAAACAAATAATAAAAGGTCAATTAATATCGTGAATCCATTGCTTGGAAAATACACAAAGCACATTCAGATCTAGAGATAAACATTCAGTGGCTGGTGGATAAGGGGTGGGGGTTGTGTTGTGATTATCAGAGGTTTGGTTTCCTATGTTGTCTTGACACAAAAGAAATACAAATGTACGTAGATGACACTTGTTTTAGAATGTAACATAATAGATTCTGCTGCAGTAGGAGGCTGTCTTCTAGCACAGTTGTATTTTCAAATAACTTATTTTCACACTATTTATTGTAAAATTGTATACTTCAAGATAATGAGTAAGCACACAACCCGTTCGAAGAAGACTTCCCCAGGGTAAAATTAGTATTCGTAAAGGACTTTTCTTTAAAGCTATTTCATTCAAAATAATTTTAGAAAAATCTTATTCATAAATTACATTCATAACTATATCTAGTCGGGCGTTAGCTCGACGCTGCCAAGCACCGCTCTAATACAACGTGCGAGCTACTACCAGAGACTTATACCGCAACGGCTTAAGTGGTCGAAACGAGGTGTCGACAGGCATACATGCAGTGAGAAATGAAAGTTGAAAATCATGGTTATCGGGTATATTTAGCCACCTGACAACACCTAACCAAATATCAAAGTGCTGCGTTCATCCCTTCGGGGTGAATTTTGGGCCTCAAACATGCAAGGATTGACTTTCATGGTGGCTGGCTGGCTGGCTGGCTGGCTGGCTGGCTGGCTGGCTGGCTGGCTGGCTAGCTAGCTAGCTAGGCACGTCGTTTTGCTTGCCCTTTTCTACAGATTGCACGGTTTGGTCTAGAGAGTTGAAATTTGGTAGACACATAGAGTCCCCCTTCTCACGCGTACTTCTGAAAGAAAATCTGAAATATTTTGACCGAAAGTGAATTTATCCAATTTTAAATTTTAATTTTTTTCAAAAGTCAAACGGGTCCATCGACAGTTTTGAAATTTGGCAACATTAAAGACAATGTATTGCTAGACACTCCACTTCAAGAAAAAACAAAAATATCAAACCGGAAGTGGAAAATTTATCAATATTAAGCGTTCCGCTCTTCCCCTTCATCTACTAACTTAATGCATGTTGAAATCTTCGCCCATTTGCTTGTTATAGAAATCGGCAGCAGACTGCGTCTCGATAGATATTTGTCGACTAATTGTGCTGTTCATAGAAGAATTCATTATGCACTTCATAATTTTGTCACATTGAAAGATTCAAACCTCAAAAATAGGTACCTCAATATGACGACAGAATATGACGTAGTATCAACCATTTGAGAAAACTAGTTTGGATAGTATTTATGGATATTCAAGTATTGGGACAATAATACAAACGAATAACAGACATCGATTCCGTTCCATAATGACATCTTTATTTCTACTACTTCACGTATGAATATTATAATATCTAAGTTTATTTCAGTTTCGAGAGTATGGAAACTTCGTTTTGTGTAGAATAAAGAATAATAGATTAACTACGCACAATGAACAAAGGTATTCTGACGCCAATCGAATGCCTTGTGCGAAAGGTGTTTACAAACATGGTCAATTATGCAATGGCATTTTTAAAAGAATACCTAATGCACGAAATAATTCATACTGTCTAAAATATCAAAACAAACAATAAATCAATTAGATGCATCAACAATATGCCATCACTATCAGGAATAAAGACCGGTAGACTAATTGATTGTATGATCTATGCGTAATAAACACATACACCCCCTCCCCCCCCCCACACACACACCATAATCAATAAACAACAACAATAAAAGGTCATTTGATATCGTGAATCGTCATTGCTTGGAGAATAAACCATTCACATTCAGAACTATTCAGTGGCTGGTGGATTAGGGGTGGGGGTTGTGTTGTGAGCGTATCAGAGGTTTGGTTTCCTATGTTGTCTTGACACTTTTAAACGAATACAAATGTACGTAGATGACACTTGTTTTGGAATATAACATAATAGATTCTGCTGCAGTAGGAGGCTGTCTTCTAGCACAATTGTATTTTCAAATAACTTATTTTCACACTATTTATTGTAAAATTGTATACTTCAAGACAATGAGTAAGCACACGACTCGTTCGAAGACGTCCCCAGGGTAAAATTAGTAATCGTAAAGGACTTTTATTTAAAGCCATTTCATTCAAAATGAAATAAAAAAATCTTATTCATAAATTACTTTCATAACTATTTTTGGTACTTTTTAAAAGAATTTGAACATTAGCTTGTATATTACATGACGTGTTGGATAAAGTCATATTTTAAACAATGTTTTTTTCACTTGAGTCTTGACGAGCAACAGTTTTTTTTAAATGTATAGGTACGCACTGAATGGGACCGAGGAGATAAAATACGCTCCGTGTTACCATTTTTTCTCATTGTTATCATATATATATATATATTTTTTTTTAATCATTTGAGATTTTTTATGTTAATTATCATTTAGTGAGATTTAAACAAAATATGGGTAGGTACATTGATTTTTAATTGATTGTCCCTCGTACATACCGATGTAAGCGGTAGACACCTTAGGGAATTTATAAGCGTGTGATCAAGGATTATGCGTCTGTTCTCCGGCAAAAATAGTGCTTTAGCTTCTCAGGTATCTTGGCAATCAGTCAGGTACAATCAGGTTGACCGTTCTTTGTTGGTTTGTTCGTGTGTTGGTGTGTTTTGTGACTGTTAATGATATACGTCCTACTCCTTCCCAACCAGCACTATAAACACCAGGTGGCTCAGCTAATTAATCTTAAAGGAACTCTAGGTTGACATCTTCAAAATCAATTTTCACAACAAGGCAATATCAAATGGCCACATCCTTTGCCGTAATTCCTTTAACTTTCAGTAGTGTCTCTCTGCGCATGAACAAAGGAAAAGGCTTCTTGGTATGAACGTTCTTATTTTCTCCTACACCCTTTGACCGATCTCAACCAAATTTGGTGTACTCATTCTATATGAAATAACCCATACCGTATGATACTTGATCCCTTCCAACATCCCCTAATTTAAAAAATCACCCGTAGGTAATAATAGAAAATTATATATGCATATTCTGCATAACCCCACTCGTGATCTTTGGTACGTTTTTAAACTGTTGGCGGAAAAATTTGCGGCATAATCCATGTTATGGAACTATCACTAAACAGCAGTGTTGGATTAGTTCCTCAAAAAAAGGAACTAGTTCCAGTTCAAATAAAGAACTGGTTAGTTACCTACCTGGAAAGTTTCCAGAAACTGGAAAGTTAACTTATGAAATAAGTTCCTTTTAAGTTATATTGCCTTCCAAAACACATCCGGATTTTATTTAAAATGTGCTGTAAACATCTGTAAGCCTTAACGCTATACCAATAGAGTTTAAATTACACAAAAAAGTGAACTTAGAAGAATTTAAAATTAAGGAAACGCATTTACAATCATCTACCTTTCGTGTACCTTTCAGTTTACCAACTGGCAACTAATATGCGTAGTACGAGATGACGCACAAATTCCGGTCTACACCGGAACAATACACCTACAATTTACGTTATTCACAAGTTGTGAACTTTTAGCAATTTAAAAGTTGAGATAACTCATATTCAACCAAAAGAAATTGACCCTTTCGTTATACTAACTTGGGAACTATTGGAAGAAAAACAGAAATTTTTAGACAAGAAGTGACGTTGTTGGCGTTAACAATGTAATGATAGGTAACACTCAATGATCAATGAAAGCTGCTGTAAACTACCACCTCATGTGACATGTTGTACAAAAACAAAAACTTGTATATAGACTGCCAAGCACCTTTCCCCCTAAAAAGATTGAGATCTAAAAGAAGGTCGCAGCAATAATATATTGTTGAAACATTTTCGCACTTAAAATTCGTGAAATCATTTCGCCCAGTTACTGCCGCCAAGCACAACATTATAACCCAAACATTGTACCCAAATTTGAGATTGAAAAAATCTCTATGTGAACCATCATAGTATAAACTTTAAAACAATTATACTCATTTAAAACTAAAAATAGAAAGTATTCAAATTTTAAAAACGTAAACAAAATCAATTTAAAAACCTTTTTTTTTTACATAACTTAAAATACAAATTAAAAAAAATTATTTAAAATTAAATAAAACAAAATAAAAGTAAAAAAAATAAAAATAAAGCTTGGCGCATTGAATTTGCACCGTCATGTTGACTTCTTCCTTCTTTCCTTCATCACCTTCTTCTTCCTCTTTCTTTCGTCGTCTCCTTGGTCGACATTTTCTTTTTATGTTGCCCCCTCCTTGACACAATGCGCCAAGCTTTATTTTTATTTTTTTTACTTTTATTTTGTTTTATTTAATTTTAAATAATTTTTTTTAATTTGTATTTTAAGTTATGTAAAAAAAAAATGTTTTTAAATTGATTTTGTTTACGTTTTTAAAATTTTAATACTTTCTATTTTTAGTTTTAAATGAGTATAATTGTTTTAAAGTTTATACTATGATGGTTCACATAGAGATTTTTTTAATCTCAAATTTGGGTACAATGTTTGGGTTATAATGTTGTGCTTGGCGGCAGTAACTGGGCGAAATGATTTCACGAATTTTAAGTGCGAAAATGTTTCAACAATATATTATTGCTGCGACCTTCTTTTAGATCTCAATCTTTTTAGGGGGAAAGGTGCTTGGCAGTCTATATACAAGTTTTTGTTTTTGTACAACATACTGTACTCTTTAGTCTTTACTTAGTCTTTACTTTAGGTACTATACTTATAGGTAGGAACACAGCTTTCAAGTGAATTTGTGGTTGTGTCACAAAAAATCGAGATCACTTTTGTTGATCGAACGTAGCGAGCGTCTCCATTCTGCACCTTTGGACACTTTCTCTGTTTTTTGTTTTTGTTTGTTTGGTCCGACGCCACAGGCCACAATTTTTTGCCCATCGAGCTGAAATTTTGCACACATACTAATATCATTCTAACTTACTTGTGTATAGTTTCTGATAGCTGACCTGTGATTGGTTCAAAAATTAAAATATCTCACCATGTTGGTTGAAAATCAAATTGCTCCGATTAAGTTCAAATTTTGCATGGTCATTAAAACAACCAGTTTCGATTATTTTACAAGTTTTCAGCCCAATCATTAGATAACTTACGCACTTATTGACATTTTTCAATGTTTGAAACTGTCAGAATTGATGGTATCGGGAAATTCCACTGCTTTCTGGATTGTTTTATGTAGGTACTAAAGTGCTTGCCCAAGTGTACAGATGGCTATTCTCTGTTTCAATGAAAAACATATTCTTGTTTGTGTGGATTATAATTGCAATTCATAAGGGATGTGTACTATGTATGAATATGTATACTTACATTGGTATATTATATTATTTTTTTGAATATGGACCGTGTTTCATTGTTAAGCAACGTTTCGACTATAGATATCACATGTAATATCTCATATTTAACATATCCAGCCCAATCAGTCAAAGAATTTACAGGCTTATTGCTATTTTAAGTGTTTTGCATATATTTTCACAGAGATTGATGGAGAATTATCAAATTCATGGTACATTGATCTGTTATTCAATTTTTCCAGAACGTTTATGGAAAGTTGCGATGAAAATCAGTAAGGATGTATTAGTTAATTATCTTTGATTGAATGGATCGGGCTTGATTGGCGATGTTGCGCTTGTCAGTACTCGCTCATCAACGCGTCACACCGAGCGTTTTCCTAGTTTATTTCCAAAATCCAACATAACAGGTTATAATTTGTTGAGCGAGCGTAGCGAGCGTCTCCATTCTGCACTTTTGGACACTTTCTCTGGTTTTTTTTTTGTGTGTTTGGACCGACGGCACAGGCCACAATTTTCTTTCGATCGAGGTGAAATTTTGCACACATACTAATATCATTCTAACTTGATCGTGTATAGTTTTTGAGAGCTGCCATTTGATTGGTTCAAAAATAAAAAAATCTCCCGATTGGTCGAAAATCAAAATGTTCCGATTAAGTTCATATTTTGCATAGACATTCAGACTACCATTTTCTATTATTTTACATGTTTTCAGCCCAACCATTGCACTTATGCACTTATTGACCTTTATTTATGTTTGGAACTGTCAGAATAGACAACATCATAAATTATCTAGTTAGCTCTGCTTTTCAAAAAATTTCATATGCAGTACCGTGATCCAAGTATCTATTATGGTTATGATCCATTGTTGAAAAACCATAATAGATACTTGGATCACGGTACTGCATATGAAATTTTTTGAAAAGCAGAGCTAACTAGATAATACCGCTTTCCGGATTGTTTTATTTATGACCAAAGTGTATATAGATAGCTATTCTGAGTTTCAATGAAAAACATATTTTTGTTGACTGTGTGGAATATAATACAATTCATAAGGGATGTATATTATGTATAAGTATGCCTCATAGTTTTTTTTTAAATATTGATCGTGTTTCACAGTTATGTTAGAAGCAACGTTTTGACTAGATGTAAAATCACATATTTTACACATTATTCCAACCCAATGGGTAAAAAATTTACATACTTATTTAAGTGTTTTGAGTATCTGTTCTCAGAGATTGATGGAGAAGTACCTATCAATTCATGGTACATTGACCTGAACTATTAAATGTTTCCAGACCGTTTATGGAAAGTTGCGATGAAAATCAGTAACGATGTAGGTAGTTAGTTATCTTTGATTAAAAGGATCGTGCTCAATTGGCGATGTTGCGCGTGTCGGTGCTCGCCATCAACGCGTTACACAGAGCGTTTTCCTAGTTAAAATCATGAGCCTTCTCATAAGCTGATTTGTACCTATTTGTGTCCGGAATAATTTATCAGGTATATCCTTGCGGCACTGAATGATTTCAAAGAATTCTATAGAATTCAGATCCCTACAAACACTGGGAGGTCCCTGGACGCGTCCTAGGCCGTCCCAGATGGGCGTACGGGCCTGCCCAGGGACCTCCCGTCTTATGGGTGATTAGCATGGAGTGAGACTCCCGGGGCCTGCCACTGGGAATAAGCCCGGGCGGCGGCCTGGGCCGTCCCATGACGCCCGCGCGGGAGGTATGGGCCGTCCCTGGACCCTCCCGGGCGGCCCGCGCGGGAGGCATAGGCCGGCCCTGGCCCCCGCCCGGGCGGCCCGCGCGGGAGCAGCTGCTCGCTCTGTAGCCCCCTCCCCCTACGCACATTCCATAACGGTCACGTGCTAGCTTGCTAGGTACACTCTCATTCAAAATGCAGTACCTACAAAACGTGCCTCTGATCCAGACACGTGCATATAGGCACTAATTTTGAATGCGAATGTACCTGGAAAAAATACGTTTCATTAAGACATAATTAATTGCAAACGTGAGTGACACGAGAAACGGGATTTTTTCACAATTTCGGAGAGTGGGCGTTGCCATACGAAAAACATAATCCAGGTATTTTCTTCCAGGGTCAATGTATTAGTTTACAGTTCACGGAATATTTCACAACAGTTGTAATTTGTTATGTCAACTAGAAGAACAGTAGGTACCTACTCAAACACATTAGAAATGCATTTAAATGGTCAAATATTAATAAAAAAAAAATAGCCGTTATATTATAAAGTTAATCAGTGGTTATTGGAAGTTATTTTATCTCGCCATGTTTCCCTATTGTTTGAAAGCTGTTCCACTGACCTGACACATTACCTAAGGTACCTCCTACTGTTTTTATTTTTAACGCATTTTTATTTGGAGGAAATATTTTGGGATCATTTGAAATCCTCAACTTGACTGTCACATAATGGGGAAGTCTCGTGAAATTCAGATTTCAGAATAATAGACCATTATTTTATGAAAGTTGATTATGTTGCTGAACACAGATGTGATTTTATTTTTGCTGTGGGATGAATAGTTTTCAAGGAATGAATTTACAAAGTTTGATTACTTTTAACAGGAAAATTTACAGAAAATTGACAGATGATCCACAATGGTAACACATTAGTGTAAGTGGATTCTTGTAATACGTCGTTTTTCCCGCCAAAAGTCCCATTATAATTGAATTTCATTTGCATGAATTAATTTTTAACATTTCGCGGGTGACAAATGTCAGGAATTATTTGCGTTGATATTTAAAAACTTACTGGAACAAAATTTCTAGAGACTTAAGTATTACCTACCTTATTCATAAAAAAATGAAGAAGGATAAAAAGATCCATAATTTTTGTTTATGAATCGGTTGTTGGATTTTGAAATTAGCAATTATTTTTTGATAATCTCTTACAGGACGATTGAATCGTTTCAATAATAATTTTTTCACGTACTCTTCCCTACTTACTTAGGTACTATATTGTTTTGATAAATTACAAAAAATAAAATGCTACACATAGGAGATTCACTGCAATTGAATTTTAGGAATAATAAAGAGCAGGAAAACACACGAAAATTAAAAATTAAAACAGTTTCATATAATATAAACGTATATTTTTGTTAAAGATTATACTACCACATCACTTAAAATTTTTAAATGTCCTTCAACCTTCACACGTCACATAGTATCAAAACATTCTGAGGTGGGTACTACCTGGCAGTAAGTCTGGCACGCTGTCTCTTTATCGACAAGACACAATTCGGATTTTACTTCACTCACGGATATGTTGGCACAATTTTTCATCTTCAGTTTTTCAAGAAAATGAATGCTATTGAATACGTATTTCTTTCATCTGAAAAAATAAAATTGCAAAGTATTTAGGTAATGTACCTTGTAATAATAATGTTCGCAAGATATTTGCAATTATTTATTATTGTAGGTACAGATTCTAACCTAAACAAGATTTATACAAGATCTTGAAAAGTTTAGCAAGATCATGCAGCGTATTGTTAGAAGTGTTTTTTATTTTTTGTGTAAATTTTTATTCGGTCAGACCAATGAAAGTCCAACATTTACAAGATCTTGTTATCAGTAAGATCTTGTTAATTTTGTCAATATTTAACACTATTATTATGCTATGCTCAAAAGAATTTTCCGATTTAATGGCCAGATACTGGATTCCATCCATAAATTATTAGCACACGGTCTTGTGGTGTCGAGGACTGACATCCGCAATCTACGTGGATGCAACTTCTTTTGAGCATGAGGCTGCCTAGCAAATAGTTTCTACCTACTACACAAGAACTATTTATGTAAATAACTGCAATAGCAGATAGCTGCAAATAACAGTCTTTACAAAAATTTTAAAAATTGAATTTTTGGCACAGAGTGATCCCTAAAAAAAAGAAAGATAGATTCAATGAAGAATTTGTAAATTGATAGGATAAACTTCTTGGCAATGAATAATACAAAAATCACTTTTGTGTTGTGTGACCTGCCACAATAATCACTTGAGGTACAATTATTACCATTAGGTACACTATTTATTTAAAACCCCAATAAAAATTTGAAACATTCTATATTGCATAAATGTGATTTATAGGTAAGGTTAGAGGAAATACTACACATATAAAATACTAAAATGTGGCTTACCATCAGAGAGTTCTGAATCATTACATCTGTAGGGTAGGTAACATTTAATCCATTAACTCGATGAAGTCCCAAGTCCTGTGCATCTTCAGAATTCTCGCTAATTTGCCAAGAAGTAAATTTACTTTTTAATTGAAGTAGGTAGGCAATTAAATCGACTCTAGAATAAGAGCAGGGCAAGTTCACGGTGAATCTGTAGAACCTACAAAAAGTAAGGTGAAAGTTAGCAACTCAAATTAATTTCCTCTCAGCCATTCCGTGTTACGGGTGTACGGGTGTAAGATGCTATGTTCAGCATCTTATTCATCAAAATAAAAATAGTTAGGATCATTGTGCAGCCTTCTAAATTTTTTATGTAATTTACATGGTTCGACACGAAATTTAAATTTAAATGCGGTCCCACAATTTTACTGATAACAAAATAACTATTCAAACTTAAAAAAAAACTGATTACATATTTGGAATCAGCAAGAAAATACCATGAATTTAATATAAAAACATGCTGATTTATTTACATTTAATAATTCAGCAGTCATATGTATTATGTGGCATATGTCTGCATTCGCATGGAATGGCTGCTCTCTTACCACCGGCGCGTTAGAGGAAATTCAAAAGGTGCGGTTTATTTTTTTGGATGACAACATTCAATCTCAAAAATTTTACTACGTATTTGAATGAAGCGGGACCACCATTCAATGTATGTATCTACTACCTCCGACAAGAATGTAATTTCCATGCAACATAATTTTTACTTTCGGATCACAGCAAAAATGTTTGTTATTGGCCATGTAAGGTACCTACATAAACAAAAATAATTGATGTATATCTAAAATCCTTGATAAAGTTAAATATTTAAAAATAATGAAAATATTTACCACTCTGCTCGGTTCGGTTCTTAATGTTTCGGCTCGGTTTGACGATACAGCTTGGTTCGCTCGCAGGACGAATACGCGCTTTGTTTCTGGAGTTCAATATCTTAATAGCCTATTTTCTTCCAGAGTAGATTCACCTTTAACAAGTAACATTATTAAAACTGCAGTAGGTACCTTGGTAGGTATGTGGGATGGTTATTGGTTAATGTAGAGGTGAAAATATTCCCAAAATAGGCGGAGGTACGTACTAGGTACCTACAGGTAGGGTTCCTACTGACTACTACCACTGATATGTATAGACTACCACGCCAAGCAAACTGTTTACCTACTTTATTTATTTTATAAATACCTAAACTACCTAGTTGGAAATTTTACTTTGCATAAATTGCTACATTTCAAAAATTTACATGTGAGGTTAATGTTTACTGAACATTGGTCACACCATATTGGTTTATTAGTATCCCCAGCATACAAAACTAAAGTAACAACGATTAATGCCTGGATACTTATGTAGTTATGATTAGAGAGGTTATGATGAAGACTCACCTTCAATGGGTTGTATGGCTCTGTGATGAAAATCCAAACAAAAGAGGCACAACAAAACTGTAATTATTTCACGATTTGTGTCACATTAAATGGTTTGAACTGAGACAAACTATTCAGCAGTGAACACTGCATTCACGGACACAGATAATAATTGAAATCACATTCAAAATCACTCAAAAGGACGTAAACTACACACTCATGACACTCTGTAAAATATCAACAAACGTCAAACGCCGCGTTTGAAATGAAGAAGGGAGAACGGAAACAAGTTGATTCACGAAGATGGCCGACTGCCGAGTTCATAAAAGAAACTTTACTAATAACGTTTAAAATGGTATGAATACTTTGCTTTGGAATTGTAAACATATTTATTCTTAAATCAATATATCCATGTGAAATGTAGATGTAATTATTATAGAAATGAAGTTATAAATATGAAAAAAATAAGTCATTAGAGCAGCTCAAATTCAAACAGTCGTAGCGCCCGCGCGGGCCGTCCCTAGCCATTCCCGGGCGGGACCAAGACGGGACATTCCTAGAAATTTTACAGCCAGATAAAACGGATCGGTTGGGCTCCGTTGGGCAGGCCCAGGGCATGCCCTAGTAGTTCCCGCCCGGGACGTCCCACTTGGGCGCTAGATGGGCAGAAGCCCGGGCCGCCCAGTGTTTGTAGGGATATAGTTTATAGTGCATATTTTCCAAACTGAAATGATCAAAATGTATAAAGTGCATACAAGAATGACTATGAGATGTCTTAAAGTCAGTGTTTTGTTTGCAACAGGTACAAAGAGCTGGGAGGTGGATCCATCCTGGACCTCGGCGTGTATTGCATTCAGTTCGCCGTGTTTGTTCTCGGCATTTCCGTGCCGGAAGTGATTGCAACCGGAAACCTGAACGAGCACGGAGCAGATTCCAACATGGCGGCAATATTCAAGTACAGAGGCGGGAAAACTGCAATTCTGTCCACTCATACAAAAGCAAGGCTTCCTAATGAGGCATTCGTAGTAGGATCAAAGGGCACCATTAAGGTACAGGCTTTTATCTTCACACACATAAATCTTGTCTTTAGAAACTATTCCACAGTTTAACAGTAGTTTTTATCTGTACGTTGTTAGATTCCATCGCCTTTCTGGTGTCCTACCAAAGTGATAACGCCCTCTAAGGAAGAATTCTTTGCTGTCCCGGTGACGGATGGGAAATACAACTTCGACAACAGTTCGGGCTTGAGTTACGAGGCTATAGAAGTGCGACGATGTCTTCAAAAAGGTAAGTAAAATCAAAAGAGTTGTATTCTTAATTGGATAATGAATACCTAATTTTTATTAGTTAATCATTTAGTTATGAACTTATGTTAAGGTTTCAGATTGAGGAAACTTTTGCCTTGCACAAATACCATTTGGTTTTGCCAAGTTCTGCATATCTTTTGTATTGACTCGTTTACTCTTTTGCCTGTAAAGAAGCTTCTACATATTATATTTTACGAGAGCAGCTAGTTTTTCAAGTTGCAATTCAATCACACTGACTGCCAACTAATGTCATACAAAATCTCTTAAAAAATTACTGATAAATAATAGTACTCTCTGCAAGTGCAAACAAACCACTATATTTATGGCGTTTTTGGCTGGCCGCACTGGACCGCACTAGTGTAACACTACACAACAAGTGACAGTTGGTAATAGAAAAATAACTAGTTGTTTGACAAAGTAAGATCAGAAATAATAGTATAAAAATATAGAAGGTTATCAACATAGGTAGTTTCATTAGTTCCTAGAGGGGTATAAAGAAGTATTTTAATGACAAAGCCTACTGGAGTGCAGAGAAGAATTTTATATGTGACAACAATGGGATAGATCTCGTGGCGAGTGCTGATTGGTGGACAGAGGTTGAAATTTTACAACAATGAAGAAGAGATTAATAAAATCAGTTCGATGAAATATTTTGAAGAAGTCAGATGTAAAACATTATTTCTCTTGAATAAAACTAATCAAATATCATTTTAAAGTTTATAATAGTAAATCTTATCTATTATAAACTATTTCAAGAAACAAGAAAGGAATGAAGAACAAGAATTGACCATATAAACGTGTGATGGAAAGAAAAGCAGAACATGGACAGTTGAGACTTTGAACCTTTGATTGAACCACGAAACATTGCCGGCGAAGGAATGAGTACAAAATAAGACTGTTTAATGTTAAATAATACCTAATTATATTATAAATTAAGAAAGAGAATTGTACATTGTCAAAGTTAGGTAGCTAGTAACTGGCCAGTATAATTGCAGAAAAACCAGGAGTGCATAACATGTATGTGCATGATTCCTATCTAATTATACCTTTGTGATAAAAAGAAGATGTTCATTGCTTTGAGGGTGTGCAACGTTAAAACTGTGAGCACATTGTAGGATAGTTAAAGAAGGTATAGATACAAAAGTAACGTACAACTTGGTACTATAAGTTATGTATAGTTACAAAGTGACAACCAACATGGAGCTGATGGAGCCATAGGTTGGTATAGTTACAATTTGGCGCCCAACGTGGGGCTTTGATGTATTATTTGTTAAAAAATATCCCACTACCTGAAAATAAGAATCTCACTGAGCTAGAAAAATATTAAATTGGCGCCCAGCACATAATAAAATTTATACATACAAATTTGCAAACAATAGAGAAACAAAATGTCAAACCTAAACGATTCCGATTTGTCCAGCACTGACGGATATGAGCCAACAACAGTTATATCTAACGAGGAAGAGGTTAGGCGAATCATTATTGGCAATAATGAAGCTGAAACAGTTATTGAAGGGTCAATTCAGACAAAACAAATAAAAGAAGAAAAGCAGATTGATTTAAATCAAATGATGACAATGATGCTAGAGAAAATGGAGAATCAGAAAATATTCTCAGAGAAACAAGTGGAGAATCAGAAAATATTCTCAGAGAAACAAGTAGAGAAACTAGCAGAGAAAATACTAGAGAGTCAGGAAATACTAAAATCAAGTATAGTAGAATCAATGAGGAATGAAAACCAACAATTGTTGAACGAGATGGAAAGCCGTATGACGAAAAGACAAGATATTTTGGAAAAGGAATGCAATGAAAAGCTGAACAAAGTAGAAGAAAGTTTTTCTGAACGAGTGGAAAAAATTACTATGAAAGTAACAAATAGCGAGATGTTGGTAAAGAAGATTGAAATGGTGCAACAGAAGCAGATTGGAGACGAGGAATTATTTAAAGATGAGACCGGCAACAAGTTTGCAGAAATAGAAGAGCGAGTGAAAAAGGTAGAGCACAAGTCAGATCTGGTGAGAGAGGAATTGGAATTGGACATTGAGAGGAACACTGCAAAAGAGAAGATGGAATTGGATAAAAAATGTGCCATATTTACACTTGATCGACCTGCAGTAGGAGAACAATTAAAGAAAATGCTAGATGGGGGAATAATCGAGCAAGCGCCTATTCCAAACAAACATTCAATTGTTGTAGTGTTGAAGAAAGATAAATCTGAGCGATTATGTCTTGATACTCAACGCATGAATCAGGTATTAATTCCAGAAAATGAAAAACTTCTGGAAACTGATGAAATGTTTCAACAATACAATAATTTTCAATTGTTGTCAACAATGGATTTTGTGTCTTCAGTTTGGCAAAAAATGAAAATTTCAGAAGAGAGTAAACAATACACAGCATTCAAAGATGGTGGAAAAGTATTTCAATTCAAGATGTTACCATTTGAAATCAGTACCAAAATTGCAGATTTTACAAGAGCACTAGATTGGGCAATGGGTTATGATCTGGAGGAAACAATAATCTATGCGGATAATGTGTTGATTGCGGGAAGCAAATTTGAAGAATACACTCTTGACCAAATAAGAACTGTTCTTACCAGCTTTCAAAAGAATAGTAAAGGAAAACAGTGGCAGACATCTTAAGTAATTATGGAATTGCGGATGGTCTTTTTATGACGAAGATGAGCAAGGGCAAGAATGAGTAATAGGTATCAGTGAGTAAATCATATTAAAAGAAAACATTTGAATTTGGGAAAACAATTTCTAAGGATGACAGAAGAACAAAAGAATTATGAATTTTAAAAGGAATTATTGATCAGATTAAATAAACAAGAAAAGAAAAAAAGGAAACAATACTTATGAATTGGCAACAGAAACAGGAGAAATCAAAGGGGCCTACAATGTTGTACTTTTAAAAAGATATCGTACCATTCCACCTTTGGACAATATGTGAAAATGATAGTATAAAATGGCGAGAGACATTTATAACGAAGAATTTGAAGATGAGATATTGCACTATTGCATAAGTATCAAAGTAACGACAAGGAAGACAGAAGAATATAGATGTTCGAATGAAATGAATTTGAATAGAAGATCACAAGAAGCGTTAAGATCGAATGGATCAAGAGAAATTAGATCAAAAAGAAGGCATAGTTGACAAGAATATGAAGATTGGATGACAATTTGAGTTATGCTGCGAAGTAACAAGTATTGATAGCCAAGATGGTGGGCTATGGTGGTTAAATACGAGTATTGTCGGCTATGCTACAATATGTAACGTATGTTGGTGAATTATGAGATCGGCAATTAATATATTGTGCGATAGTTGAAAGAATAACTGTTCGTGTCTAAGAGCATAGAACTAGAGGTTATTGAGTTGAAATGTTTGTCATTGTTATGAGCAACATTTGAGTCACGTGTATAAATTGACTTGTGGAAGACAAGTAATTATGAAAAACTACGAGAAAAATGTTACTTTCGTTAGATACCAGATAAGTCAAGAGAAATGTTGAAACAAGACCAATGGAAAATTGATTTGAACTAATTATTCGAGAACATTGGACAGATGCTGACGAGGATATGATGAAGAGAGTTTTATGAAGATTTGAAGATTGAAAGAAAAATTATCACAGCAGACAACGTAAAGAAAACAGTGAAGCAACAGGTGTAAAGACTGTTTGAGTTTTGGTTTGAACAAAAATAAATTTATATAAAATTTATTATGTGCAAAGGTGAGAGATTGTAACACTACACAACAAGTGACAGTTGGTAATAGAAAAATAACTAGTTGTTTGACAAAGTAAGATCAGAAATAATAGTATAAAAATATAGAAGGTTATCAACATAGGTAGTTTCATTAGTTCCTAGAGGGGTATAAAGAAGTATTTTAATGACAAAGCCTACTGGAGTGCAGAGAAGAATTTTATATGTGACAACAATGGGATAGATCTCGTGGCGAGTGCTGATTGGTGGACAGAGGTTGAAATTTTACAACAATGAAGAAGAGATTAATAAAATCAGTTCGATGAAATATTTTGAAGAAGTCAGATGTAAAACATTATTTCTCTTGGATAAAACTAATCAAATATCATTTTAAAGTTTATAATAGTAAATCTTATCTATTATAAACTATTTCAAGAAACAAGAAAGGAATGAAGAACAAGAATTGACCATATAAACGTGTGATGGAAAGAAAAGCAGAACATGGACAGTTGAGACTTTGAACCTTTGATTGAACCACGAAACATTGCCGGCGAAGGAATGAGTACAAAATAAGACTGTTTAATGTTAAATAATACCTAATTATATTATAAATTAAGAAAGAGAATTGTACATTGTCAAAGTTAGGTAGCTAGTAACTGGCCAGTATAATTGCAGAAAAACCAGGAGTGCATAACATGTATGTGCATGATTCCTATCTAATTATACCTTTGTGATAAAAAGAAGATGTTCATTGCTTTGAGGGTGTGCAACGTTAAAACTGTGAGCACATTGTAGGATAGTTAAAGAAGGTATAGATACAAAAGTAACGTACAACTTGGTACTATAAGTTATGTATAGTTACAAAGTGACAACCAACATGGAGCTGATGGAGCCATAGGTTGGTATAGTTACACTAGTTTTGCACTCGGTTTGAAATTTGCATTGAGTTTTGTATGGTGATGTCATTTCAGTGCAACCTCAGTGCAGCACCAGTGCGGCCAGTCGAAAACGCCACTAGTGTTACTGCTGTAATCACTTTTGTTTATGTTTTTGTCCTCTGCTTTTCTCAGGTTTGATTGAGAGTCCCAAGGTTACCCATGCTGAAAGTCTAGTCATTGCCGAGTTGGAAGACATGATTCGTAAACAAGTGGGCGTCGTCTACAGCGAGGATTCCTAGAAGCTTCAAACACTTACATTTCATGCTTCTATTTGATATATTTTCTCCGCAGACATTTCTAGTTAATTTTTATGGTGTCTATCGCTGTATTGCTATATAAATAAATTTATACATTGTTATATTGTTCAATATCTGTTGTTATGAAATAGCAGCCAATAACTACTTAATGCATTGTAAAAAAAAAAAAAAAAAAAAAAAAAACGCTTATTTATTCTTATATAATATTTGTTATACATTTTTACCTACTGCACAACATCATTACTTCCTTTCTTTTCCTCACTTGTACAAACAAATTATGTTTAATCTAGGTGTTTGGTTCGATACGGATATGACCTGGAAGGTTCATGTAGATAAGTGCTGCAATAAAGCTTTCGGTGTTATTAGATACCTCAACAGATTTAAGATATATTTACCTATAAATACTAAGAAACTTCTCGCTGAATCGCTGGTTGTATCGTTTAACTTTTGCCATGCAGTGTACATGGGAATAAACAAATCCACATCCCAGCGCATACAAAAAATACAGAATTCATGTGTACGTTTCATATTAAATACACCCTTTAGGGAACAGATCTCTCCTCATCTTATAAAACTTGACTGGTTTAGCATGGAAAACCGCAGAATACTACATCTTGCAACTTTTATGCATAAATTGATAAATACCAAGTCACCAGCCTATCTTTATGATAAAATTCAACTCTCTAGAGATTTACATAATCACTATACACGACAAAGTAATAACCTGGTTTTCAATCATCACAACTCCGTATCCTCCTCTTCTTTTTCTATCAATGGTCCGAGGATATGGAATAATTGACCATCAACCTTAAAAGATACCTCGTCCGTATTAATTTTTAAATCTGAATATAAAGCTTTATTGCTGAGAGACCAAGAGAAAAAAATAGTCCTTGAAGAGAATTGCCAAAATATAAATGACCTCTCTGACCTGTCTTATATATGTCAATTTATTTTTACTTGCTATTCTTGTTGAGTATTATAGAGTATTATTATTAGGTATAGGTAAAGTAAAGGTTATATGGAAGATCAGGCTCAATGTCTGAATATCGCCTGTTTGTATTGACACATAATAATTAATAATATTATGAAGGGTGAAATATTAGGATTACAATGTGTCAGTCAAGAGCCATGCCGTTCAATACTCCCTTGTTTTTCAGGAACGGCGTTGCATGTAAAAAAGTTTTCAGAAAGAAATACAGCATAATTCAATATTATATTGAGCTATGTAGGCATTCTATACTGCAAAGCGGTAGCAATTTCGTTAGCAATGAGATTTTGCCATGGGCTTTCTACAGATTGATATTCCGCCAGCAATCGAAAATAGTTGTATAATCGCAACTCTGAGGGCAGTGAGTGAAGATAAATAAATTACAAGTTGAACTAACACACACGCAATGTTTGCTGTAGGTAATGTCCCTACAAACACTGGGCGGCCCGGGCTTCTGCCCATCTAGCGCCCAAGTGGGACGTCCCGGGCGGGAACTGCAAGGGCATGCCCTGGGCCTGCCCAACGAAGCCCAACCGATCCGTTTTATCTGGCTGTAAAATTTCTAAGAATGTCCCGCCTTGGCCCCGCCCGGGAATGGCTAGGGACGGCCCGCGCGGGCGCTACGAATGTTTGAATTTGAGCTGCTGAAGTGACGTATTTTTTTCATATTTATAACTTCATTTCTATAATAATTACATCAACATTTCACATGGATATATTGATTTAAGAATAAATAAGTTTACAATTCCAAAGCATAGTATTCATGCCATTTTAAACGTTATAAGTAAAGTTTCTTTTATGAACTCGGCAGTCGGCCATCTTCGTGAATCAACTTGTTTCCGTTCCTCCTTACTTTCACAGTTTCAAACGCAGCGTTTGACGTTTGTTCATGAGTGTGTAGTTTACGTCCTTTTGAGTGATTTTGAATGTGATTTCAATTATTATCTGTGTCCGTGCATGCAGTGTTCACTGCCGAATAGTTTGTCTCAGTTCATACCATTTAATGTGACACAAATCGTGAAATAATTACAGTTTTGTGCTGCCTATTTTGCTTGGATTTTCATCACAGAGCCCTACAACCCATTGAAGGTGAGTCTTCATCAGAACTACATAAGTATCCAGGCATAATTAATCGTTGTTACTTTAGTTTTGTATGCTGGGGATACTAATAAACCAATAGTGTAAACAAAAGTTCAGTAAACATTAACCTCAAATGTAAAATATTGAAATGTAGAAATGTATGCAAAGTAAAATTTCCAACTAGGAGGTAGGACCTGTAACTAGTTTAGGTATTTATAAAATAAATAAAGTATCTAGGTAAACAGTTTGCTTGGCGTGGTAGTGTATACATATCAGTGGTAGTAGGTAGTTAGTAGGAGTGGCTACCTGTAGGTAGGTAGGTACTACCTACCTAGTACGTACCTCCGCCTATTTTGGAAATGTTTTCACCTCTACATTAACCATCCCACATACCTAGGTACCTACTGCAGTTTTAATAATGTTACTTGTTAAAGGTGAATCTACTCTGGAAGAAAATAGGCTATTAAGATATCGAACTCCAGAAACAAAGCGCGTATTCCTCAGCAGCGAGCTCGGTGCTGCAGAACCGAGCTGTATCGTCAAACCGAGCCGAAACATTTGAACCGAACAGAGCAGAGTGGTAAATATTTTCATTATATTTAATTATTTAACTTTATCAAGGATTTTAGTTACACAACAATTATTTTTGTTTGTCGTACCTTACAAGGACAATAACAAACATTTTTGTTGTGATCCGAAAGTAAAAATTATGTTGCATGGAAATCACATTCTTGTAGGAGGTAGTAGATACATAAATTGAATGGTGGTCCCGCTTCATTCAAATACATGTAGGTAACATTTTTGAGATTGGATGCTGTCATCCAAAAAAATAAACCGCACCTTTTGAATTTCCTTTAATGCGCCGGTGGTAAGAGAGCAGCCATTCCATGCAAATGCAGACATACATATATGCTGAATTATTAAATGTAAATAAATCAGCATGTTTTTATATTAAATTCATGGTATTTTCTTGCTGATACCTAATCAGTTTTGTGCTAAGTTTGAATAGTTATTTTGTTATCAGTAAAATTGTGGGACCGCATTTAAATTTAAATTTCGTGTCGAAAATAGTCAAGATTCACAAGTGGTCTATGGTCTACTCTGCAGCTTTTTATTTCTTCAACATCACTATAATTATAATTAGAAAAGGAAGGATCTTTAAACTCTTAAGTGTTTTAGTAAGCTACTTTGAATATATTAAATGTGTACCACCATCGCTGTGTAACACGGTAACACTTTTAGTAACTTTTTTAGTATTTTCAATGAAGCATCCACAAATATTCATGAAAATATATTTTTTTTAAGTTTAGTTCATACCTAAACATATCCAATATCTACATTTAGTTGATTGGTCCCAAAGTATTATATTCGTGTTACGGGTGATACAAAACTTGCTGTTACGGGTGTTACGTGTCATTTAAAATAGGAATACTCAACACAAAAACATATCTAGGTGGCACTTTGCATAATTTTGTAATTTTTTAAGATCTAGACCAAGCTTTTAAAAACAATACCTACTTAGAAACAAAAAATAAAATAAAATATGTACTTAAAATTTTAAAATTTTGGGTTCAAAATTTTAACTTGGCTGTTAGTAGTCTATTTTAAAATTTCTGAGGTAAAGAGAACCCTAATTTTTTATTATTGTCGTGCCTTTTTGTTGCGGCTTGCGGTACAAATTTTAATAAAATAATTTTTTTAAAGTATTTTTCTTCTACTCTTGCTGATGAAATAGGTTAATTTTAATTCAAGTTTACATGTAATGCAATAAAATAATGCAAAAATACACGCTGATACCTATTTTAACATAGTCTTTCGTACGACGTAACGTAACACCCGTAACGGCCTGTAACACCCGTAACACAAATTTTATACATTTTTAATTGCATCTGCAAATATTTTAATTTTGCTAAAAATACCTTTTTATGAATGCTGTGACATTGCTTTACAAGAAAAAAAAATGTAATACAAAAGTAAATTCACAGAGTTTGACATATTGTCTTACATGCTAACACAAAATGCTTGTCCAAATTGAGTAACACCCGTAACAGGTATACACAATTTTTTTTATGGGTAGACGTTAATACCTTATTGAGATTTTATTTTTTTCCTACGCTCTCGAACCATAATGTAAATTAGGTACATGAAAAATTTAGAAGGCACAATGATTTACAATGATCCTAACTATTTTTATTTTTCTTATTTTTTCTTATTAGATGCTGAACCATAGCCAACTGACATTTCGGTTTTCATCCACGAAATGTCAGTTGGCTATGGCTGAACATACACCCGTAACACCCGTAACACGGAATGGCTGAGAGGAAATTAATTTTAGTTGCTAACTTTCACCTTACTTTTTGTTGGTTCTACAGATTCACCGTGAACTTGCCTGCTCTATCCTAGAGTCGATTTAAGAGCCTACCTACTTCAATTAAAAAGTAAATTGACTTCTTGGCAAATTAGCAAGATATTCTGGAGATGCACAGGACTTGGGACTTCATCATGTTACCTATACAGAAATGATTCAAACCTCTCTGATGGTAAGCCACATTTGTAGTATTTTATATGTGTAGTATTACCTCTAACCTTACCTAATCACATTTACATGCAATATAGAATGTTCCATATTTTTATTGGGGTTAAATAATAGTTTACCTAATGGTAAATAATTTTACCTTAAGTGATTATTGTGGCAGGTCACACAACACAAAAATGATTTTTGTATTATTCATTGCCAAGAAGTTTATCAATTTACAAATTCTTCATTGAAACTATGTACCTATCTTTTTTTTAGGGATCACTCAGTGCCAAAAATTCAATTTTTTAAAATTTTGCAGCTATAGCAGTTATTTACATTAAATAGTTCTTGTGTAGTACCTAGGTAGAAACTATTTGCTGGCTACAGCCTTGTGCTCAAAAGATTGCATCCGGGTAGATTGCGGATGTCAGTCCTCAACTCCACAAGACTGTGTGCTAATAATTTATGGATGGAATCCAGTATCTGGCCATTAAATCGGAAAATTCTTTTGAGCATAGTGTTAATTGACAAAATTAACAAAATCTTAGCGATAACAAGATCTTGTAAATGTTGCACTTTCATTGGTAGGACCTAATAAAAATTAAAAATTTACACAAAAAACACTTCTAACAATACGCCGCATGTTGCTAAACTTTTCAAGATCTTGTATAAATCTTGTTTAGGCTAGAATCTGTACAATAATAATTGCAAATATCTTGCGAACATTATTAGTACAAGGTACCTTACCTAAATACTTTGCAATTTTATTTTTTCAGATGAAAGAAATACGTATTCAAGTGCATTCATTTTCTTGAAAAACTGAAGATGAAAAATTGTGCCAACATATCCGTGAGTGAAGTAAAATCCGAATTGTGTCTTGTCGATAAAGAGACAGCGTGCCAGACTTACTACCAGGTAGTACCTACCTCAGAATGTTTTGATACTATGTGACGTGTGAAAGTTGAAGGACATTTAAATTATGCTTTTTAGATTTTTGTATGTGCAGTTTGCACTGAGAATATCAATATGAAAGTTATCAGTATGGTCTTTATCGTAGATGCACTGTTAATAATGTATAGAAAATTATTTGCGCATGATGATAACTGCAAAAGTTAGGTACACATATTTTTAGTTTGTTTACTGTCGACATATTTTGCTGCATACACATTTAATGTTTTGTTACTTAATTTTCACGTGCTAATGAAGCTATACCTACCTACTACCAGATGACTTGGTCTACTTCATTTGCAATTTTAAGTGATGTGGTAGTATAATCATTTACAATAATATATGTTTATATCATATGAAACTGTTTTTTTTTTTAATTTTCAGGTTTTCCTGCTCTTTATTATTCCTAAAAATTCAATTGCAGTGTATGATCTCCTATGTGTAGCATTTTATTTTTTGTAATTTATCAAAACAATATAGTAAGTAAGTAGGGAACACCTGAAAAAATTATTATTGAAACGATTCAATTGTCCTGTAAGAGATTATCAAAAAATAATTGCTAATTTAAAAATCCAACAACTGATTCATATAAACAAAAATTATGGATATTTTTATCCTTCTTAATTTTTTTATGAATTAGGTAGGTAATAAGTCTCGTGAAATTTTGTTCCAGTAAGTTTTTAAATGTCAACACAAATAATTACTGACACTTGTCACACGCGAAATGTAAAAAAATTAATCATGCAAATGAAATTCAATTATAATGGGACTTTTGGCGGGAAAAACGACGTATTTCAAGAATCCACTTACACTAATGTGTTACCATGGTGAACCATCCGTCAATTTTCTGTCAATTTTCCTGTTAAGTAATCTATCAAACTTTGTAATTCATTCCTTGAAAACTATTCATCCCACAGCAAAAATAAAAGCACGATCTGTGTTCAGCAACATAATCAACTTTCATAAAATAATACCTATTATTCTGAAATCTGTATTTCACGAGACTTCCCCATTATGTGACAGTCAAGTTGAGGATTTCAAATGATCCCAAAATATTTTCCGAATAAAAATGAGTTAAAAATTAAAACAGTAGGTACCTAGGTACCTTAGGTAAAGTGTCAGGTCAGTAGAACAGCTGTCAAACAAGTATAGGGAAACATGGCGAGACAAAATAACTTAAAATAACCACTGATTAACTTAACAATATACCTGCAATTTTTTGAATTGATATTGACCATTTAAATGCATTTCTATTGTGTTTGAGTAGACCTACTGTTCTTCTAGCATAATAAATTACAACAGTTGTGAAATATTCCGTGAACTGTGAACTAATACATTGACCCTGGAAGGAAATACCTGGTTTATTTTTTTCGTATGGCAACGTACCCTCCGAAATTGTAAAAAAAATCCCGTTTCTCGTGTCACTCACGTTTGCAATCAATTATGTCTTAATGAAACGTATTTTTTTCAGGTACATTCGCATTCAAAATTAGTGCCTACATGCACGTGTCTGGATCAACGGCACGTTTTGTAGGTACTGCGTTTTGAATGAGAGTGTACCTATCTAGATAGCACGTGACCGTTATGGAATGTGCGTAGGGGGAGGGGGCTACAGAGCGAGCAGCTGCTCCCGCGCGGGCCGCCCGGGAGGGGGCCAGGGCCGGCCCATGCCTCCCGCGCGGGCCGCCCGGAAGGGTCCAGGGTCGGCCCATACCTCCCGCGCGGGCGTCATGGGACGGCCCAGGCCGCCGCCCGGGCTTATTCCCAGTGGCAGGCCCCGGGAGTCTCACTCCATGCTAATCACCCATAAGACGGGAGGGCCCTGGGCAGGCCCGTACGCCCATCTGGGACGGCCTAGGACGCGTCCAGGGACCTCCCAGTGTTTGTAGGGTGTAGGCTGTTGCGGCTGTTACTGTTAGATAATTTGATTGTATTGTTCTTACATAATGTAATGGTTTGGATTTGAAAGTGTACCTTTGGTTCAACGGTTATGAAGAAAACACGAAAATTAATTACATAAAAGAGTGGTTGAGTGGTATTTGTGTTACAGACAAAATAGTCAATAATTTCCATGCAGCTTGCAAAGGGACAAGCACAAAGATCCTCATTTGTAGAATAGTATATTCTGTCCAAGGTTCAATCTTTTCAACAACAATAAAAATATACGATTATGGGGTTGTTTCTTTTCCCAGATTATTCCATAAATTTCGATACAAATGTCAATAAGCGAGTATTTTTCGCCAAATCAAGTATATTTTCTAACCTCACTTATCGTATCTGTGAGTTGCAACAGGTGGTTCATGATCATGTCATGAAGGAATGTTCAGGTCTTCATCTCATGTGCTTGCAACAGGTGGTTCATGATCATGTCATGAAGGAATGTTCAGGTCTTCATCTCATGTACGTGCCTGTGTCGCGCGCAAAACATGGAGCTTGTGTGCGAGATTCTTCAGTTCCACGTGCTGCGGTGCATGTGGTTTCATTTGATATATCGACTCATCTGAAGAAGTGTCACTGTGTTCTGTTTCCTTGGCAGTGTCGTCGTCTCGAATGTATTGATATCCCGGGTACAGATCTTCTTCATCCGCTGCAACACGACTTTTGCAGTCTTGACATTGTTGATGAATCCAATTGTTTGACTGCTGATATTGATTTTGTAAATTCTTTAGTTGGACAGATAGACGAGCTAAAGAGTTCATTGACTGCTCTGCATATTTGTTACTAAAAGTGGTTTTCGAGTAAAATGTTTCGTTATCAATGCCATCATTGTAAAATGTATTGAAAATCGTGTTTTCTAAATGTCTCTTCTTCTTGCGTTCTGTTCCGTTCTGAGCAGATTCTTCTCCACTTGATTGCGTAAGATCAACTGCTAACGACTGTTGTAGCTTTTCATTTGACATGGGGGAAATATCTAAATCAATTAAATTGCGTCCTTGGTTTAATTCTCTCTGTCTGGCTCTGATTTTCTCGCGCATCAATCTGAATTTCGTCTGAATCTTGATCTTCCACGACTTGGCGCTGTTGAGCGTCACATTGTACATTACTGAGACTTGACGTCGGCACTTCGCCCTCCATTCCGACTGCTGCGTCGGGGTTGTCTCCTTCAAATCACGATCTCCTTTCTGGGCACGCGCAGTCTCAGAACAATCATCTTCAGGAGGTCTTACTTCGGCCAAGTCCACAACTCTTCTGGAAAATAGAAGAGACTTCATTAAAAGTTACGCAACTACGACTTTTGAACTTGCCGAGAGAACTCAGACGTTTTTCTCAGAGGGTATTGGGGGGGGGGGGGGGGGGTAAATTACAACAACATATTATACACAACATTATTTTAGAACCTGATAATTAACAGCAGGAAAAAAAATCTGCACACACAATATTATAATCGGTGACAGGCTAAGTTGAACCCACGCTAGCAGGGGCCGGCCTATACCTGGCAATGCTAAACAGGGTTCAACTTAGTCAGTCCCCGACCATAGGTACGCATGAAAGCATTGGAGGAGAACCAGCAGCCATAAGCGGGTCGGGCGCTTTAGCCTCTGGAAAATTTTGTATTTACCTAATGGATTTATGTGGTTTTTTAGTAGATTAGGCATAATATTCAGTTGAAATTCTTCAGCAGACTCTACATTTTGTTCAGAATTTCACACTAAAAGTGAAAACATTGCTTTCTCCATAATTTCCCTCAAATGTCTAATTTTAGCCTGATCATTTCAAGTGGGAAAAGGCCGGGCTCGGGATGTGGCAAACTAACCTCTCATTTAGTTCTTGCTTTTGCCTGCGGACGCCCTCGTCTTTTCTGCGCCGCCAGTTGTAGCCCCACCAGCGGTTCCAGCGCAGGTCCCACAGGTCCTTGGACTTGCGCATGCGCTCTGCAGGGTCATCTGACCGCCAGCTGCAGGAGACTTCTTCCTCGTCCTCGTCGGGGTCGGGCACGCGTGGACGTGGGGCACGATCAGATGTGCACTCGGGACAGTATCTGAAATATTCACTTCTTGAAATAAGTAACTTGCCATTGCCACAGGTTTACTCAGTGGGGAGTCAATGAACCTTTGGCAGTTCAGAAAAATATGAAATCTCCAAACAGAATAGTTCTTGTCGTGCTAGCATGAAGTTTTATGTCATGATTCACCGCTATTTGTGTTATTACTTATTAGCAATTAATTTATTTAGATTCTTCAAAAGATATCATTATTCTTGTCTCAACACGAATATAAAATCTATTTGATGCTTTGAATGTGGGTCGTGTTCACCTGTTGCTCTACTGCCTCATGAAGCTGTGGTAAGAACGTGGAGTTGTAGTTGGCCTGTAGAGGGGGTGGCAGCAGCGCGGAGTCACACAATATGGAGTTGGCCTGCAGGGCGAGTGGCAGCAGTCATCTCCGCGGAACTGTCTCATAAAGCTCTGGTAAGAGTTTGGAGTTAAAGCTGGCATCAGTACTGAGTTAGGTGTGTAGCACTACTGTACCAGGGAGAGTTATCTAGGTTGTAAACAACAAGTGGTTCCTTATGAATTTATAGAAGGCCGTGATTGTTTCTATGGCGATCAAAATTATAACATAAATAATGACATTTAAATCATATTTTATTCAGGATTCAATTATATTAAAGTAAATAAGTAGTACAGAATATTATTACAGTTATATTTAAATTCTTAAAACATTAATTTATATTATAAAATGTCTTTAAAAATATTAAGTTATCTTTTCGAAACATATCACCTTTGGGGTCGAGGTTTAAAATAAAAAGGGTTCAAAACTGTAAAGCCACAACAATGGAAAAATATGGTATGGTGTTCAGAATGAGATTGGATGGTGGTGAATTTGAATTGGGAAAAGAGGCAGTTGAAATGTAAGATTAGAAGAAGAATGTTGTGTGTATCGTTTAAAAAAAAATCATTACTAGAAGAAATGTCATAAATAACTGTTATTAAAAGAAGAATATTAATCAAGAAAAGAAGGCGGCAAAGGGGAAAGAAAAGTGCACGAAGAGAAAATTCATGACAAAAACTATATTGATGATGAACTATCTAATGAGATGATGGACCATGATGGACTATAGCTATCTACACCTCAGTGATGAGTACTCATAATCTTAGTTATTAATTAATAAATATAAGTTTAAATCTGGCCAGAAGTAGCTTCACCCTTTTTAATTGTACTACATAAAATTAATAAAAAATTACTAGAAAAGGAAATACATAATGCTACGAATTTATCACCCAACAGTGGGGTATTATTTGAAGATGGTTTAGGATTAATTAAGTAAATAGTGTAGAGTCACAAAATTGGCACCCAACGTGAGAGGCTTTTTAAGAACTGATCTTAAAATCAACACAAGACCTGAGATTAAGTAGTTTAGTAATTGGAATTGGTGTTTAGTTTATTAGAAGTCATGGATGGTATTACAGGCAATGAGGTTGAGACGGAGATGGGAGATTTAAGGAGTGAGGTTGAAAAGTCATTTGAAGAAAATATAGGAGAGTCAATCAAGAATCTTACCGATGATATGCGGAAAATGAAAAATGAAGTGTTTGAGTTGATTCACAATGATAGAGAGACAATAGAAAAATTGTGTAAGAGATTAATAGATAAGGATGAGGAAAACAATGAAAAAGAGGAACAAATTCGGAAAGAAGATAAGGAAAGATATGAACAATGTGAACAAATTCGGAAAGAAGATAAGGAAACGATTGATAATTGCTTTAAAAGGTTTGATGTATTGTTAAATCAAAACAACAAAATGCTAGAACGAGTCAAGATAGTAGAAGAACGTGTGGATTGCATTGAAGAAAAAGTAGAAGATGTTAATCACAAGTTCGAAGAAGTGGAAAGTAAAAGGATTGATTTTGAGGAAGAAATAGAGAGAAAGATTAAGAAATTAGATGATGGAATAACGTGGCAATTGTCAAAACATGAGAATCTTAGGGAAGATCAATGGAAAGCTGAAGTTCAAGAGGTAAAGGAAAATGTTGAAGAATTTAAGGGAAACTGTACACAAATGATCAATGTAATAAATATTAAAAATGAGGAAATCGAGAAGAAGCCGACTAGTGCTATGGGACAGTCTAAAATAACGTGTAGTGGATCGGTTTGTGGAATCAACATTGTTGGACAAATCAGTGAAGAATTACGAATGAATGGTATTATATTCAATGGTAAAAATGATCAGTTACATGTATTAGAGTACATTCGTTTAATAGAAATGAGATTTCGGAATATCAATGGAATTACTGAACATCAAAAGTTAATGATAGCAGCATCAGTAATAAGGGACACTGCAAGGAGCTGGTATCGAGAACAAACTTATGAATCATATGATGAATACAAAACAGGAATAATTGAAAAATACTGGGGAAGCTCGCAGCAAAGTTATGTTCTTGAGGAAGTGTACAATGGAAGATATCTGGGAAGGACTACAATGTCATTGTATTTTAAACGACTTGTAAGGCTGGTTGGATACTTGCCAAATAAAATGAAAGACGAAGAATTGGCAAAACAAATATTGCGACATTTCCCAATTAATACACGAGAGGTACTTCACATGTATCGGAAGAGTACGAAAGAGATGTTAGAACAGCTAATCGAATGTGAGCATGAAAATCTACATTGCGTACAGATGAATGATAATTTCCAACAAAATGGAATATTCCGAAGGGGACAACAAAATGAGAATAACAACAACAATATTCATACAGATCAAATGCGACATAATCAAGGACGTGGAGATCAAAATGGTTGGGGAAGAGGAAATAGTCAACAAGATCAAAGTAACCAGAATAATTACCAACAAGGGACATCATGGAATGATGTACAGAATCAAGGTCAAGGTGATCAACGTGGTAGAGGAAAAGGTGCAAGTCAAGGAGGACGTGGAGATCAGCATGGTTGTGGAAGAGGAAATAATCAACAAGATCAAAGTAACCAGAATAATTACCAACAAAGTACATCGTGGAATGATGTACAGGGAAATGGAATGAGTCGCGCAGAATAAGCACTGACTACGTGACTACAAATCTAGTGCAAAACATTAATAGTGTCCAGTTAGTTAATGGTAAAGAACTTTTAGAAGAAGATGACTTAAACGAAGAAATGAATACCAATTTAATCAAATGCCCAGAAATTTTAGTTAAACTTAAGGAAAGATTTATGATTGCATTAATTGATACAGGAAGTGAAGTGACTTGCATGAATGAAGTTGTATTTGAAAGTTTACTGGAGAAAAATAAAGACATTGAGATCTTTCCTGTTATTGGAATTACCATAGTTGGTGCAACACAAGCTCGAGGAAAGAAGATAACTCGACAAGCATTTCTTTCCATAAATATAGATGATATCCAAATAGAAATAATCTGTTTAGTTGTGCCTGATTTGAGAAGGGATTTGATACTGGGAGTGGACATATTGGCACAATTATCTATGAATATATGCTTTGACACGAAAACAGTTTATATTCAGGGCAAAGAGATTAACAGAAAAATGGTACAATTCGAAAAAACAAAAATTTCAGAATTAATGGCCATAGAGTTGAATTATGAGCATGAGAATAATTCAAGAAGATTGGATGGAGAATGTAATACATACAACAATGAGATTCTTGAAAGCATTAAGAATTTAACATTGTTAAATGATGTACAGAAGGAAGAGTTGAAAGACTTATTAGTTAAATATAAAGAGATATTCACAAATAAACCAGGATTAATAAAAGATTATGAATATACTATTAAAGTCAGGAATAATGGATTTTATTACAACAAAAGCTATCCAGTTGCTTTTGCACATAGAGAGGCTGTTGAAAAGCAGTTAAAAAATATGATCGAGTGGGGAATAATTGAACAAATGACATCACCTTACATAAATCCTTTGGTAGTTAACATAAAAAAGGATCAGTCAGTTCGATTATGTTTAGATGCAAGAAGGTTAAATGAGATCCTTATTCCAGAACATGAGACACCGTTAGATCCTGACGAATTGCTGCAGCAACATTTTGAGAGCAGATGGTTATCCACTATTGATTTAAATTCCTCGTTTTGGCAAATTCCTTTGGAGGAGCATAGCAGGAAGTATACTGCATTTAAATACGGCGGTAGAGTGTATTGCTTTAAGGTATTGCCATTTGGACTTTCCGTAAGCGGCGCAGCTTTTTCAAGAGGATTAGAACATGTATTAGGAGAAGACTTAAGAGATTCAACTGTTATATATGTGGATGATATTCTAGTGACAAGCACAACTTTTGAAGAACATATAGAAAAACTGAACATGATATTCAAACGATTCAAGAACTATGGTGTAACAATAAACTTGAAAAAATCAAAATGGTGCAGAGACCAAGTTTCGTTTCTTGGTCATACTTTAGATCGTACAGGAATTCGACCCGACTCGAAAAAATTGGATGTTATTAAAAATTGGCCTACGCCGAAAAATCAAAAGCAATTGAGGGGATTGATTGGTATTTGCAGTTATTTTCGGAAATTTACAAATCAGTTTGCAAATAAAATGGAACCATTAAGGGAATTGTTGAAGAAGAAAGCAACATGGAGATGGAATGAAAAGCATCAGAAGGCATTTGAAGAACTCAAAGAATTGTTTGTAAACAATGTGCAGTTGTTGTATCCGGATATGAACAAAGAATTTTACATTCAATGTGATGCAAGTCACTATGGTATTGCTGGTATTTTATATCAAAAGGATGATGATGGTGAAATGCAGATCATTAATATGGCTTCAAGACTGTTACAAACTTCGGAGATCAATTATAATGTATCTGAAAAGGAATGTTTGGCAATTGTGTTTGCTGTTGAGAAGTTTAGATTGTTCGTTCAAGGTGTGAGAAAATTCATAATTGTTACTGATCACCAAGCACTTACATTCTTGATGAAATGTAGATTATTATCTGGAAGATTAACTCGTTGGGTACTCTGGTTACAACAGTTTAACTTTGAAATTCGACATTGTTCGGGAAAATCTAACGTAATTGCAGATACATTAAGTAGATTACCAGGAACGGCAGAGGGAAAAATATACCAAGAAACTTGTGAAGATAAGGAAATTGGAATATATGAAATTATATTATCATGCAGTTTAAGCATGAAGAAGAGGTTTGAAAAGATACAAACTGAACAAGAACAGGACCCACAGTTTAGAGAGATTATACAGAAATTGAATGAGCCGAATGATAACAGTCAAAATCAACAATTCAAGATTTCCGGGACGAAATTATTTCACAAAGCGAAAAATGATGATGGATGGAGATTATGCATACCTACGACGATCATGAAGGACTTGATAATTGAAGTGCATGAAGAATTCGGACACTTCGGAGAACGTAAATGCCACATGGCAATGAGAAAGCTTTACTATTTCAAGAACATGGCAAGAATTATTCGAGTAATTCTAGCAAGTTGTGACATTTGTCAGCGGGTTAAGCATCCTAATAGAACATCAAGAGGTACTTATACTCCTATCATTCCCAGCAAACCAGGCCAGATTGTTGCCACAGATTTGTACGGACCTCTTCCAAGAGGAAAGTTTGGAATCAGATATATTATGGTGTTTATTGATCTATTCTCCAAGTTAGTAAAATTGTATACATTGAAGCAGGCTACGGCAGTGGCAGTAGTTGGGAAATTGGAATTATATTTCAAGCAAGTTCAAATTCCGGAACGAATTTTATCTGATCATGGAACCCAATATACGTCTGGTTTATGGTACAACACTTTGCAAGCAAATCAAGTAATCGCAATTCATTCGACTATTCGACACCCACAATCAAACCCTAGTGAAAGAGTCATGCGTAGTTTAGGTCGCATGTTTCGAACATATTGTTCCAACAAACATAACTCATGGGTACAATGGGTTCCTAAAATTGAACATTGGTTAAACGTAAGTTTTCATGAAAGTACAGGGTTTATGCCTATGGAACTACATTACAATCAAAAATACATATCCAACAGTGCTAAAAATATCGATTTTCCTGAAAATAACGGTAGTGAAATTGATATCGACATGAAGATTGTAATGGCTGGGGATAGATTGAAGAATAAAGGTGCTCAAAGAAAGAAGTATCATGAAGAAAAGTATACGAAGAAAACGACTTTCAAAACAAATGATTTGGTATTATTACGAGCAATACATGTTTCCAATTTTATGTCAAAGGAAACTAAGAAGTTTTTCCATATATTTGAAGGGCCTTATATTGTTTCTAAAGTGAAAGGAAACAATACGTATGAATTGAAGACCAAGGAAGGAATTTTGAAAGGAGTGTATAATACGATACTCTTGAAACCATACATGTCTTTGAAGGAACTGTAAAGCAACAATTGAAAGCAAAATACAAAAATGGACATTCACGATAGTGGGGTGGTATGTAATAAAGAAAGTATATTTCTATATTCCATAGTGGGGTATTGTAGCACTACTGTACCAGGGAGAGTTATCTAGGTTGTAAACAACAAGTGGTTCCTTATGAATTTATAGAAGGCCGTGATTGTTTCTATGGCGATCAAAATTATAACATAAATAATGACATTTAAATCATATTTTATTCAGGATTCAATTATATTAAAGTAAATAAGTAGTACAGAATATTATTACAGTTATATTTAAATTCTTAAAACATTAATTTATATTATAAAATGTCTTTAAAAATATTAAGTTATCTTTTCGAAACATATCACCTTTGGGGTCGAGGTTTAAAATAAAAAGGGTTCAAAACTGTAAAGCCACAACAATGGAAAAATATGGTATGGTGTTCAGAATGAGATTGGATGGTGGTGAATTTGAATTGGGAAAAGAGGCAGTTGAAATGTAAGATTAGAAGAAGAATGTTGTGTGTATCGTTTAAAAAAAAATCATTACTAGAAGAAATGTCATAAATAACTGTTATTAAAAGAAGAATATTAATCAAGAAAAGAAGGCGGCAAAGGGGAAAGAAAAGTGCACGAAGAGAAAATTCATGACAAAAACTATATTGATGATGAACTATCTAATGAGATGATGGACCATGATGGACTATAGCTATCTACACCTCAGTGATGAGTACTCATAATCTTAGTTATTAATTAATAAATATAAGTTTAAATCTGGCCAGAAGTAGCTTCACCCTTTTTAATTGTACTACATAAAATTAATAAAAAATTACTAGAAAAGGAAATACATAATGCTACGAATTTATCACCCAACAGTGGGGTATTATTTGAAGATGGTTTAGGATTAATTAAGTAAATAGTGTAGAGTCACAGGTGATCTGCAGGGTGAGTGGCAGCAGTCATCTCCATTTCGCATTGCCATTTTGGCTTTTTGCGAGTTTATATGGTTACAACATTATAATGTATGTAGGAAGGAAACAATGAAACAACTGCCCGGTTTAATAAAACGTATAAAAATTTCTCAACAAATTATGTTCTTTTCCATTTTCGTCAGGTACACGTCACTGTTGACTTGTATGAGGAGTGATAAGGTTTTATTACTCTTCATGGATATGAACAAAGATAATTAAAGCAAGAAGATGTTTCATGTAATATTAACATCTGTCTGTGAGAATTTGCGAAAAAAACGAAGTCCCAATGTGATAATTGACACTATACATTTTCCACATACCCTAACAAAGAAAGCTACCGCTACTCTAGGGTCAATATTTTATGTACTTACGTACATAATATGTAAAATACTTGGAAATAAAAACTTGAAACTTGAAACATAATAAACCTCACCGCTAGATGTCTCTGGTAGCACTATTTCCTAGAGAGCCTTTCCCAGTTATTGGGGATCATTTTGGCAGCACTGCATAATGCCTTTCAAGATTTCAAGGTGCATTTAAAGATCTCGACCAGCATTTTCTTCACTGCCATGTGGATGAAATATTTCACGGCTTGCTAAAATTAAAAATTGCAAACAAAAGTTTCTTTGCCATGAAAACTTAGGTTGTATTTAATTTCTCTCTCAATACATAACGAAATGACATGAGATCAATTGCACATTATTCAGCTCGAAATTGTGTATATGAAAAGTTACATTTAATTGGTCAATGACGATTTCTAGAGCCATGAAACTTGAAGCAACTTCAGAACTAGCTGGACTACTTCAAGGTAAACTGTGAATTAGATAAGATTGATAATTATGCAACATTTAGGTCTGTTCGTTTACCCAGCCAAAAGCTACAGCAAACTGCCACAAGCACACATCATCCAATCAGATCGTTCCTCTGTAGGTGGCAGTTCATCATCCAATCAGATCGTTCCTCTGTAGGTGGCAGTTTGCTGTAGCTTTTGGCAGGGTAAACGAACATTGTATTTGAGGGTTTTGAAAGTCCAATAACATGAGTGGGAGAGAGACAGAGATATATGAATCAGATACATCTAGCGGCGAGGTTTATTATGAGACATGGGACTTAGGTTTTTTCGCAAATTCTCACAGATAGATTTTAACATACCTACATGAAACATCTTCTTGCTTTAATTATCTTTGGTATGAATTAAATAAGTCTCAATCCTATGACGATTCCTCGAAAGCTATGTTGAGTTCACGGTGCACTTCTCTACGAGAAGTATTTTGATAACTAGGAAAACGCTCGGTGTAACGCGTTGAGAAGCGAGCACCGGTACGTGCAAGTGCAACACTTCGAATCAAAATAAACACTGCGACAACCTACTCAAATAATAAAAATTACTGCAACCCCTGCTTTTCAATGCAACTTAGTAAAAGCAATACTTTCAAAAATATTAAACAAACTAAATTTATTTTGAAAAGTTAAAACAAAAATCAGTAATAGACCAAAACAAACTAGTGGTGCCCTCAAAGCGAACTAAAAAAGGGCGTGTCACTATGTGTGACCACTCTTTAGTGCGCATGTTCCAAGTCACTTAAATGTCAATCTTAATGAGTTCTGTAAAAGTTATAATTACATCGCGAAATAACAGAAATTGATGCTTACCTCAGTGTCAACATTCAAATACAATCGGCATATTTCATATCAGCACATATTCATACACATTCTTGTGAAAACTAGATGTCTATTCACCAAAAACACCATTTGACATATCGCATTTTTTTATCACGGCTTTCTGAAACTTTTCTGAATGAGCTCATTCAGAAAGGGAACGGTTCAGAAGACCGTGATAAAAAATGCGTTTGTCAAATGGTGATTTTGGTGAATAGACATCTAGTTTTAACAAGAATGTGTATGAATATGGGCTGAATTAAAATATGCCGATTATATTTGTATGTTGACACTGAGGTAAGCATCAATTTCGGTTATTTCGCGATGTAATTATAACTTTTACTGAACTATCGTTATAACGATTGACATATAAGTGCCTTGACTGAATGTCACACATAGCTGGAAGAGAAAATGGCGGATTGGGCATGCGCGTTTAGTTTATGTTTTAATCTATTTTTATTTAAAAGAAAATATGCAATTAGCTAAATGTACCTAAATTGCAAAATATATTTTATAAATTAGAATTATCCAAATAGGCATCACTTCCCTGTCTATATTGAGCGTAATTAGGTACCTCAAACGAGTTATGAACTAAGAAACTTATCGATTTAAGATCAAATTTCGTAAACACAATTTCTATGTTACGGCCGGTATAACCAAAGTTAATCTGAGCCGGATTAACTAAATATTGGACTAAATTGGCGGCACAGCCAATCAGATACCTCAAAATGAGTGAAACAATTGAATTTAATCCAAAAGTTAGTTAATCCGGCACAATTTAACTTTGGATATTCCGGGCCTTATGCAATTAATAATAACGCCTTAATAATAATTTCTTAGCCTTTGCATAAGGAATGAAAAAATGCTTCATATGAAAACTCCAATAAACAATAGGTAACTACACACTCTTTCAAGCAAAGAAAATAAAAACTATGTAGGTGTATACACCCACGCATGTAAACTAACTAAAGCTAACAGGCATGTAATAATTGTTACGTTTTCTAACAATAATACGTTCATAAATATAGGAAGGTGCCACCTCCGCGTTTCGTAAGGATTAGGGACCATTGAGCGGCCGCAACGGACTCCTTGAACCTACTATGCATATTATATGAAATTGAAAATACATTTTATTTATTTATTGACGGATCTTTCTCAAAAACTATACAGATCCAAGTTAGTATGAGATGAAGATGTGTGCCAAATTTCAGATCGATCCGTTGACAGTGCGACCTGGGTTGACGCGACAAAAAAAACACACACACACAGAGAAAGTGCCGCAAGAGTCAAGTAAAGACGCTCGCTCCGCTCGCTTAAATAATATCGTTCTGTCTGAATAACCATGTACCTATTATTAGGATTAAAGATCTCTTGCTGAACCATTGTATAAAATGAGTTTGAAATGTATCACCAATTCAAAAATATAGTGTATTCTATAAATAATCCAGTGTAACACGTATGAATATAAAGCGAGATAAAAGATGCGCTATTGTTCTGGCGTGGGTTTGCGGATGTTGTATCGGTTGCCATGGCTCCTGTGGACCATGGCCTTGCCCAGGAGCTCGCCGTCGCTGCCGACCATCATGGCCTGCTCGCTGGGGATTCCCTGCTGGACCACCAGCGCCTTCATCTCCAGCCGAGATCGCCAAGACGCGTGCTTCTCTGTGACATCAACATCATTAGGGCCAGGATGTTTAGGACATATCCTTTTTTAATTTTTTGTTCAGACACATCTAAAAATGATACATAAATATGTTTCATGTGTTCCTGATTTCAAAATAAGTGTTTTATTTTGCCTGAAAATGCCTTTTTCTCAACAATTTATAAATTCAGTTCTTTTCTTGCTATTTTAAGGTATTTTTGTCCTTTTTTAAATTATTGTGTAAATAATAGCAAATATTTGTTTCAAGTTACAATAAATCTTGTCTTCACAAAATGTCCATCCTCCACTGGGATGACCAACATACAACGATAGTGCTTGACACATTGACACATTCATAATCATATTAATATCTTACTCCAAATTCAACTCCTAAACCGACAAATCGAATAATATGTTAACGAATATTACAAAGCATACCATTTCATTGGTCCGTTTTCGGGATGTTATTAATAGTTATGAGCCATGATACTATGCGCCTTCCTTTTTGGACGCCCTAGCTCTAAACATCAACTATACGTGCAGAGTGTGTCATGTTATTTCGTCCACAACCGGCAGCATCGGCCGCTTGACATGTTCAAAACAACAATTAATAATTCACAATTTTACATTTCTTTAATAGTATTTAACGTCGCACTGTTCTGCAGCTAGGCTAATGGCTACGAATGCATGATTATGATGATGATTGGGAGATGATGGTGACTAGTAGGTAACGATGGAAGATGGGAACGAAGAACATTGATTATGGACGGTTGGCCTCACCTCTCGTCTTCAGGCCGGATATGGCGTCCACTGGCGAATAGAAAACAGTTGTGAAGTTGGCCACTCTCCTAAAAACATATTCTCTCTAGCCGAATATAGCGCATTCACTGAAAGTACTGTCAGTGTTGGGGCAGGAACTTTCCAACAGTTCACTCTCCTAGAAACGCCGTCTGTTCTTGATAACTTTTGAAGGTTGTATCGTACTACCCATGTTGATCAGAATGACTTACTGTGAGCTCCTCTGAAGTAAGCCGCCATGCGTAGACTCAGGAGTATGACCAATGTCAATGCAATTGCCATCACGCCATGCGACAGCCAAACAGCGTTCTTAGAAAATCAAACGGAACCAAAATATTCAGATTCTCTTCAATATATTCAGCAGTTCAGAACGCAATATGGAGGAAGTAACACATTCCAATTCAGAGACAGATTTGTTTAATCTGCATTGAAAAACAATCTGAAGAACGATGGTTCGTTGTTACTTAACTATTACGATATTTATCAATATGCAATACTCCAAGAGATAAATCATATGAAAAATCACTTGCTTTTTGCTTTTGAGTAGTGTTTAGACCGTCGAAATGTTCTAGCTACGAATGGATGGAAGAAAGTAAATGTTACGTGTTATAATTTTGACGATGGGAATGAGACTGTCGTTGCCTATTGGGACGAAAACTTTCAAGAATTTACGAGATTTCTTTTAGAAACCACGAAAAGCCTCAGTCTGCAAGGACGGTAGCGGGGATCGAACCCGAGACCTCTGGAGGGTCGGTTGAGAGAGCTACTGCCTGAGCCAACTCGCTCTGTGAAGTTGTAAATGACGTCACTTACCAGCAGTGTGACATCTTGGTCGCACAGACTCCACCTGGCCTTGAGAAACAAGTTGTAAATGACCCGACAGTTGCCCGTGTTCGTGTTGATTTTCCTCACGGCTTCCTGGACAAAGTTCTTCATGAAATTGTTTGTTATTCTGGTGACAAGGTTCACGTAGATCGCCACTTTCGGGAGGAACGAGTTCGCCATCAGCGGGTAAACTCCAGACAGACATTCCGTCGTGTTCGCCAGCGCCGACTGAAAGCACACAGCGAGTGTCATTACAGAGCAACAGAGAGGGAGGAACGAGTTCGCCATCAGCGGGTAAACTCCAGACAGACATTCCGTCGTGTTCGCCAGCGCCGACTGAAAGCACACAGCGAGTGTCATTACAGAGCAACAGAGAGGGAGGAACGAGTTCGCCATCAGCGGGTAAACTCCAGACAGACATTCCGTCGTGTTCGCCAGCGCCGACTGAAAGCACACAGCGAGTGTCATTACAGAGCAACAGAGAGGGAGGAACGAGTTCGCCATCAGCGGGTAAACTCCAGACAGACATTCCGTCGTGTTCGCCAGCGCCGACTGAAAGCACACAGCGAGTGTCATTACAGAGCAACGGAGAGGGAGGAACGAGTTCGCCATCAGCGGGTAAACTCCAGACAGACATTCCGTCGTGTTCGCCAGCGCCGACTGAAAGCACACAGCGAGTGTCATTACAGAGCAACAGAGAGGGAGGAACGAGTTCGCCATCAGCGGGTAAACTCCAGACAGACATTCCGTCGTGTTCGCCAGCGCCGACTGAAAGCACACAGCGAGTGTCATTACAGAGCAACAGAGAGGGAGGAACGAGTTCGCCATCAGCGGGTAAACTCCAGACAGACATTCCGTCGTGTTCGCCAGCGCCGACTGAAAGCACACAGCGAGTGTCATTACAGAGCAACAGAGAGGGAGGAACGAGTTCGCCATCAGCGGGTAAACTCCAGACAGACATTCCGTCGTGTTCGCCAGCGCCGACTGAAAGCACACAGCGAGTGTCATTACAGAGCAACGGAGAGGGAGGAACGAGTTCGCCATCAGCGGGTAAACTCCAGACAGACATTCCGTCGTGTTCGCCAGCGCCGACTGAAAGCACACAGCGAGTGTCATTACAGAGCAACAGAGAGGGAGGAACGAGTTCGCCATCAGCGGGTAAACTCCAGACAGACATTCCGTCGTGTTCGCCAGCGCCGACTGAAAGCACACAGCGAGTGTCATTACAGAGCAACAGAGAGGGAGGAACGAGTTCGCCATCAGCGGGTAAACTCCAGACAGACATTCCGTCGTGTTCGCCAGCGCCGACTGAAAGCACACAGCGAGTGTCATTACAGAGCAACAGAGAGGGAGGAACGAGTTCGCCATCAGCGGGTAAACTCCAGACAGACATTCCGTCGTGTTCGCCAGCGCCGACTGAAAGCACACAGCGAGTGTCATTACAGAGCAACAGAGAGGGAGGAACGAGTTCGCCATCAGCGGGTAAACTCCAGACAGACATTCCGTCGTGTTCGCCAGCGCCGACTGAAAGCACACAGCGAGTGTCATTACAGAGCAACAGAGAGGAAGGAACGAGTTCGCCATCAGCGGGTAAACTCCAGACAGACATTCCGTCGTGTTCGCCAGCGCCGACTGAAAGCACACAGCGAGTGTCATTACAGAGCAACAGAGAGGGAGGAACGAGTTCGCCATCAGCGGGTAAACTCCAGACAGACATTCCGTCGTGTTCGCCAGCGCCGACTGAAAGCACACAGCGAGTGTCATTACAGAGCAACAGAGAGGGACACGTGCCACGAAACTGTTGATGCAACAAGTATTGTTCTACTATAGTAATTGTTGAATTAGATAAATACGTTGATATCAGGATCATTGTACATCTTGTGAATTGTTGTAAAGTGGACTAACTAGAGCCAGTCCCGCTAGGCAGTGTCACGATCATGTTTGTGAAACTCAAATACGATGTGATATCCTTATTCCCTGCTTATCAGTTTTTCTTGCACATCAATACCTCATAATATTTAATCCATACAGCAGGGATCGGCAACCTGCGGCTATTTAGTGGTTCTTGAATGGCTCTTTATAATTTAATTAAATAATCATCTGGAAATTTTTAATAGGATACCACAAGAGTTAAAAGATCTTAGTAAATATGAGCATATTAAAATGGGAATTAAAATGTGGCTTTTAAGTGAAATTACCAGTTGACCTCTCAATGTTGATATATTCATTCAATTATTTATTTCCTTCATGTATAGATATTGTATTTAGTGTATTTGGTATCACCATAGACATTGGTATCACTGATATTATGTTATTGCCTTTGCTTTATTTTCAAGCTTATTATTTATTTGATTGTTTGATGATAGGAAGAGAAGACACATCACATCTGTATTATTTTATCTTGTACTTGGCCGCAGACTAGCCTTTTGGCTAAGCGGCATATTGTTGTAGTGTGTGTTATTATTTCTATGTATGTATTCTTTATTACCAATAAAAAAAAATTATAAATCAAAAAATGTGAAAAAGCAAAAAACGCCCTGCGGGCAACAATTGGAAGGTTTTTTTATTCAGTTTGTTCAATTTAGAGCCCTTGAATCACTATTAATTTAAATTGTTAACATTCTAAAAAAATGCCCTGCACGGCAACAACTGAGGGCTTCGTTAAAATGTCATAATAAACTAGTAGTGGAATTTATTATTTTCAGTATTTTATATTTGATTGCCTCTACTGCTGCTCCCATTATTATCTAATTTATTAATTTTTGGGAAATTGGCTCATTGACTAAAAAAGGTTTGCCGACCCCTGCCCTAGAGCAAATCCTCGACAGCGATGTTGTTTCTGCCTAGTTCCAAATTATTAACCGACCTTGGCCTCCACGACGGCGTCCACGAGAGGCACAAGCCTCCCGAACGCCTCGACGACGCCGGGCATGGTGCGCAGCTCAATGCGCGCGAGCTCGGCGATCACGTGGTGCAGCGCCTCCTGCACGTAGTCGTACCTGGGGTCCCGCGGCAGGGCTCGAACCAGGGTGTTCAGCGTGGCGTTGCGCAGAGACAAGCCCGCGAACCGACCCGCCTCGCCAGCGATCTGCAATCACGTCACACGTTGCGTCACATTCAGTCGCGTAGCAACAGAACGTCGGCAGCGTCACCTACCATGTCTGTGAAGTTGTATCTCAAGTGCAGACGAATCTCGTCGAGATTGGAATTAATCTCTTTTACGTTTATGAAGTAATTATGCAGCTGCAAATTCGTGATCGCTCTGTAGAGCACAGACAACACTTTGCGTTCTTCGATCTTCAAATCATTGGTTTTGAACATTTCTTCTAAGTTCCATTGCTGAATCAAAAACAAAATGTTGGAGTCGATTTCTAAATAAAAACAACAAGGTGACATTCTAGGTTCGGGTACCTTATCTTGTAACACAGCAAGAAAAGCAGTTTTATCTTCCGCGCAACTGTTCAAAACATCCATCATTTTCACTCCTCTCGTCAAATTCGCATCGTACGTAAAGTTCTCCAGTTTGGTCTCGAGCCATGTTTTGCCGCTCCACACCTGCAACCAGTGTTGGGACTTATCTAGACAAAATTATCTAGATAATTATCAAGATTATTATTTTTTAATCTATTTTGTTATCTAGATATTGAAATAATTGGTAATCTTTATCTTTATCTAGATAACATAAATATAAATTCAAAATGCATTTGTGTATGAACATGTATGAACCTCAAATGTCAGAGTATATGAAAAAGGAAAATCATCTCCGTTTAGTCCACAGCCTTCTCGACAGTCACTTCGTTCTCTGGGTAGCTGCCTGCCGACCGCCGATGCAAACTATGACGTCATCGGGTTCTTGCACGCTCGGGAGCGCTACTCCCGGCGGGGTGGCAATAAAATGTACTATTGGTTAGTTCATTTTATTGCCACCCAGCCTGGAGTAGCGCTCCCGAGCGTGCAAGAACCCGATGACGTCATAGTTTGCATCGGCGGTCGGCAGGCAGCTACCCAGAGAACGAAGTGACTGTCGAGAAGGCTGTGATTTAGTCACATTAGTTGGCTTGTTTTGACGTCCCCATTTTTTAAAAACTAGAATTCCGAATAGGATTCGAAAATAATTAGGGAACCGTAGTACCTATTTGGTAAAAAAATTATCTATTTTCTATTACAATTATCTAGATAATTATTTGTTATCTTTATCTATTATCAAGATGATTTCTTGGAAATGTATCTATTATCTTATCTAGATAAATTTTTGGCAGAACCAGAGTGTGGAGATTGAAAAGTTGCAAAGAACTTCGTATCGTGTTTGCCTGGAGAAGTTGCGCGATTCACAACACTGCCTGCAACAAGTGGCTGACCTCGACGTCGTCCATGTAGTGCGTGAAGAGGGTGAGGTCCAGCACGGGCAGACACGTGGTCACGGCCAAGATGGCGGCGATGTAGCTCACGCCCGCCACCACCAGGTGGACCCACAGGAACCACAAGGCCACGACAGTCCCCAGCTGCAATCATCACATTGTTATTCGCGGCCTTCTCGATGCCGAGATGTCACGCGAAAACATTTTACATGATCGCACACCCTTATTTCCAAGATTGTACAAGTGCTCGTATGATCGAGCGTGACATCAAAGTGACGTCATTCCAAACAAAACAGCATTCAATCTGCCACATCAGTTAATTATTTTGTTTGATCTGACGTCAGACGGCCGTGAATCCATATGAAATTTGTATCGAACGATCTCGAAAATAGGTCCCCTAGGTACCTATTCCATATCTTACTTTGATCCCGTCGCGATCGCCTTCATTTCACTGCCATTACGATAGCATTACGCCGATATGAAGGCGATCGTGACGAGATAAAAAATAGATACAGAATAGACCCCCAGGAGTCGATTATGATGAGATACGAAGAAGTGAAAATAATCCCACATCTGACACCAATTGTAGATTTAATAAAAATAATGTGAAGGTAGATAAATATGTCATTAATGTAGGGTGGTTAGTTTCAATTTTTTTTGAACGTCCAAAATAATTAAATTTATAATTTAACAATTTAACCTCAGTAGGTAATGAGATTTTCATTACATCTATTATTTGGAAATACCTAGGTAGGTAGTACATAAAAATATTTTACATGAAATTAAAAATTAAACGTAGTTTTAATGAAATTATTATTAATAAATTCTTTTAAGTGTTCTTTAAAAAAAAATAACTGTCCCACATTAAATTTTATTAATTCTACAAATGGTAGCAGATGTAGGATTTATTGATGCACATAAAATTAAATGAGGATTTGACCGTGTGTATACACCTATGTTTGCCTGCCTCCAATTTCACCCAAATATGGTAAAGCAGTTGACAAACACAGTTCGAACATGAACTCACCCGCATGATCTTGGCTCCGAGACTCTCGCCGCTGTTGAGCAGCGTCTTGGAGCCGACGCGATGCAGCCGCTTGACCTCCACCAGGCCGACGACGCCGCCCAGCGTGACCAAGACCAACACCAGGAGGCTGTGGAGCGACGGAGACATCACCAGCAGCGCGCGCCCGCTGAACACCACCTGCTTCCACGTGCTGCGCGCAGAGACAAGGCTTGGAAACATGGCTATGATGACGCTTGACCTCCACCAGGCCCACGGTGAGCGACACCAACACCAGGAGGCTGTGGAGCGACGGACACATCACCAGCAGCGCGCGCCCGCTGAACACCACCTGCTTCCACGTGCTGCGCGCAGAGACAAGGCTTGGAAACATGGCTATGATGACGCTTGACCTCCACCAGGCCCACGGTGAGCGACACCAACACCAGGAGGCTGTGGAGCGACGGAGACATCACCAGCAGCGCGCGCCCGCTGAACACCACCTGCTTCCACGTGCTGCGCGCAGAGACAAGGCTTGGAAACATGGCTATGATGACGCTTGACCTCCACCAGGCCCACGGTGAGCGACACCAACACCAGGAGGCTGTGGAGCGACGGACACATCACCAGCAGCGCGCGCCCGCTGAACACCACCTGCTTCCACGTGCTGCGCGCAGAGACAAGGCTTGGAAACATGGCTATGATGACGCTTGACCTCCACCAGGCCCACGGTGAGCGACACCAACACCAGGAGGCTGTGGAGCGACGGACACATCACCAGCAGCGCGCGCCCGCTGAACACCACCTGCTTCCACGTGCTGCGCGCAGAGACAAGGCTTGGAAACATGGCTATGATGACGCTTGACCTCCACCAGGCCCACGGTGAGCGACACCAACACCAGGAGGCTGTGGAGCGACGGACACATCACCAGCAGCGCGCGCCCGCTGAACACCACCTGCTTCCACGTGCTGCGCGCAGAGACAAGGCTTGGAAACATGGCTATGATGACGCTTGACCTCCACCAGGCCCACGGTGAGCGACACCAACACCAGGAGGCTGTGGAGCGACGGACACATCACCAGCAGCGCGCGCCCGCTGAACACCACCTGCTTCCACGTGCTGCGCGCAGAGACAAGGCTTGGAAACATGGCTATGATGACGCTTGACCTCCACCAGGCCCACGGTGAGCGACACCAACACCAGGAGGCTGTGGAGCGACGGACACATCACCAGCAGCGCGCGCCCGCTGAACACCACCTGCTTCCACGTGCTGCGCGCAGAGACAAGGCTTGGAAACATGGCTATGATGACGCTTGACCTCCACCAGGCCCACGGTGAGCGACACCAACACCAGGAGGCTGTGGAGCGACGGACACATCACCAGCAGCGCGCGCCCGCTGAACACCACCTGCTTCCACGTGCTGCGCGCAGAGACAAGGCTTGGAAACATGGCTATGATGACGCTTGACCTCCACCAGGCCCACGGTGAGCGACACCAACACCAGGAGGCTGTGGAGCGACGGACACATCACCAGCAGCGCGCGCCCGCTGAACACCACCTGCTTCCACGTGCTGCGCGCAGAGACAAGGCTTGGAAACATGGCTATGATGACGCTTGACCTCCACCAGGCCCACGGTGAGCGACACCAACACCAGGAGGCTGTGGAGCGACGGACACAAGGGGGATGGAAACATGGCTGTGAGGATGGGATTGGGCGTTATTCGTCCACCGTGAGCCTCATGAGCGGTTTGTCGGAAAGAGTTTTGTCAATGTCATATCTTTTGGTTCTGGTTCTTATTATTAATTGATCCTACGTGCATTTCCAAAATATTTCAATTTTTTGCAAAAAAAATGCTCAACTTGTGCAATTTTTTTTTTCCTACATGACAGACTGATTGTTCATTTAGTTTATTCCCACAGCTCAGATGTCGGATTAGTTTGCTTTGCAGATGCCATGATTTTGAAGAATACGTTATACCCTGTTCACACTGAAAATTCGATCATGATCCAGTTCAATTACAATCGAAATCAAAATGGAGGCAAGATTCAAGTTAAACTTTATAATGCTTGTTACATTCAAATTAGACCATGCATTTGTAAGTTTATATTTTTAAAATTCATAATTTCTTTTGTTTGACATTGATCTTCTTTTGTTTTCTTTTATTCGATCATGATTCAGATTTCGATCGCGTTCTTACAACTCAATCGAGATTTGGATCATGATCGAATCCTCAGTGTGAACAGGGTATTAGGAATCACTGAAGAGACCACGAAAAAGAACGAAAGGACAACCACGGGCATCGAGTCTAAGTGCAGAGAGGTGCTGTGCGAGGCTTGTTCAGTTTCTGCTGTGGATGAATCACCTGGACACGTCCAAGCGCTTGAGCGAGGCGCCGACGTCGGCAATGCGCTCGCGCAGCAGTGCCACCTGTTGCGCCGGCGCCAGGCTCTCGGCCAGGGCGTCGAGGTCGGCGACGGCGCGTGCGCTCCACGCCTTGGCGCGGTCGACGGCGTCCTCGAGGTCGTCCAGCAGCCGCGGGCCGAGCGTCGCCTCCATGTCGCGCCGCATCGCGTCCAGGAAGTGGATGGAGGCGTTGGCGCGCGGCAGGAGGGCGCCGACCGTCGCGTTCATCAGCGACATCGTCACCCTCCACGTCGGCATCTGCAACATACCACGTCAAGTCATCAGAATATCACTAAAGGGTCATGTTTTTCATTACTCTGCTAAATTTTAAACAGTTATTTAGGACTATAAATTCCCTTGGCAACGACCAATGACATTCCTTGAATTATCATAAGTATAAACTTATCTTCCTACTGCTTTTAGCAGTCTCTGCTAGATGCCAAACGGTTGATTTGGACTACATTGTGGTCATGTTGCATCAACCAATGACATTCCTTGAATGACCACTAAAACTAAACTCCTGATTTTAACAGCTAGCATTGAAAAACCCTACAGGTCGTCCGACGCCATTTTTGTATTAATTTTAATGGAATTTGAATTGCTTCCTTGTGCATAATGCGCATAATATTGAAATTCTTTTGAGCATGGGCTGAAAATATGTATAAATAAAAAGTGTCTCTCGTCTAGCGAGTGCTTTGAAACTCTGGTGCAATGAAACGAGCGGGGTTCAGACCTTGTCTCTGTCAAAGTGCAGCACGCACTTGTTCTTGACGGCCGAGATCTTGACAGCGAGGCGCGTGCGCTCGACCTCTTCCAGCGTGTCGTCGAGCACGACGCGCACGGCCAAGGTCTCTAGAGCGAGTCTGACGGCGCGCACCTCGGCCTCCACCCCGGGCAACATGGCCGCCAGCGCAGCGCCGCGCGCAGCGTCGTAGCGGCCGTCGACCCCGGCGACTCCTGGAGGCGAGGAGGTTCATGGAATCGCACGTTCAGATTGAATGAATACCATACAAATAAAATACATCGATAAACGATAGTCATGAAATTAGTAGTAATTTATAGAATTTAAATTATCCAATCGACCATAATTTGTGTTGAAATTGCGTTAAAAGTGAAATTCAAACTTGTCCCTGGCCTGCGCGGCCCAGATCCGCGTATTGTTCTATGGTCCTCCAGTATCAAATTGGACCTAATGTTATAATATTTTACCTCCTAAACCTACCTATATTACAAAAATCCACAGCACGCAACTGGATTTACAGTAATTGAAAATGTGTCATAAGTATTAAAAAATTAACTCAAAAAGATACACAACAGATTTTGACGGTGTAGGCAACTAAAAGGGTCTGGGTGACCTGAATAATATCTGGGGGGGGGGAGGTGGTGTGTAATGGAAGCAGTGAATACCGGCGCGCCAGAGAGCCGCAAGGAGCGCTGCGTGCATGTCATTGAACATCGACTCTGTCACGGGAATCACGGGGGAGGCCACGTCTTGAGCCAGAGCGGTCACGTTCTGAGGAATATCTGAAACGTGGGACAGAAACAGTAGAATCACGTAAATGCATTTAGATTAGTAGAGAAGTGGCCAGGAGGCGAGAATTGAATTGCAGTTAAGTTCGTAAATGGGGTTAAAAATTAACCAATGAGAAACGAGTGCAGTCGACCGCTATCATACTTAATTGAATGTAAAATGCTTCCACACCTCTAGGTCACTTATTTCGCTTTTGCTTAACTCTATTTCAATTATTTAAATATACATTATCTTCATGTAACATCAATTGAAAGAAAATTGAAAAAGAAGGCAATGACATTTCATAATTCAAATTAAACAGCTGAGCAAAGACAATGACATTTCATAACAACTTTTCAGCTCAGCAAGATCGACGTCATGATTGTGAGTGACGTTTTACCACCCTTACTTCTTGGCTGAAAAATAACTCCATAAACGAACTTAACTGCAATTCAATTCTCGCGGCCAGGAGTGGCAACAGGAGAGTGGGAAGACCGAGGGAGAAGTGGAGTGAAGTGGTAGCAGAGGATGTGCGAGAGAGATTGGAGAAGTGGGAAGAAGTAGAAGAGGAGAGTTGGTGGGAAGACAGGAAGAAGTGGAAGAAGCTGGTGGAGAAGAGAGAAGAAGAGGAAGAGCCAAGCTTGGCCAGCTGGCTCAGGAGTCTGAGGCCCTAGCAAGTAATGGCCTTGGCCACCCCCGACCCAACTATGGAACCGGGCGAAGGATTATTATAGTATTCAAACGTGTTCAAGTAATTATCTAAATCAGAAGGGAGACAAATGCTTCACACTGGGATTTTGCATAACATAGTTTTCTAAGCACGTTTGGTCCTAGTTTTTCAATACACTGTTTAAAAATGTTATTGATTAGTGCCATGGCAATATTGCCAGATTAACTTTTTAAAATTTAGCAGATCATTGAAAAACTGGCCCTTGATCAGTTAAATTTAACGATCATTCAAGGACTGTCATTGGTGGTTCATTCTAGTTGCCAATGCAATAGTCCTAATCGTCTGTTTAAAATTTAGCCGAGTAATGAAAAACTATAAAACCGGGTCTAGGTATAATATAGACCGTTTTTTGCGTTTTGCGCGTTCCGTTTTTATTCTATTGACCAATCACAAGTCTGCCATGAGTGGATTCTGGACTTGTGATTGGTCGTAAAAAAACGGAAAACGCAAAACGCAAAAAGGGTCTATGTGGAACCATCTTAACAGTTTCAATAGTTAATTTCTAATTACAAAATAATAGGGTACGATTATCTTAGCTAAAGAGTTGCTTTGCATTTGCTCATCATTCATCAAATTATTTGACGAAGTAAAATATGAGCAATATATTCTACAGCCCAGCCGTTAGTTTAGAAGACTGATGTTGATTATTTCATTAATTTTCTTGTCTCACTTTTCACCGACTCCAACACAAAGTCCAGCATGACGTCATGATCGTTCTTCAGAACTGCGAGATTCATCTGCAGATTGTCGCGAAACGCTAAGAGATCGTCGAACACGTCGCCGGCGAGCGCCGGTTGAGAGACCAGCTCTTCGTCCACGTGGATCGCGATCTGAAGCGAACTAATTGCTGCGAAACTACAAAGAAACGTGCATAATGCGATTACGTCATAGTAGGCGACACCTTATCCAGATGACTGTCTTATTCAAGTGCAATTCGTCTAAGGAGACCACTTACAAGAGTGTTACGGATGCAACAATGAATAGAAACCCCTCTATGCAGAAACATCCTTGATTCTTCGACATGCTGATAGAGGATCTACGGCAACATTGTTTGCAAATAAAACAAGGTATTACTGGAAATAAAGACACAAATAACGTTCGATTCAAAGGAATGAAATTAAATTGGGTTTAAAAGCATGTAGGTAGAAAGAACTGAAAGCAGGTTTACAGGTATCTTACCTAAAATCACGAAAATCGCAGCAATTATAAAGCAATAGCCGGGCAAAAGTTCCTTGTAAGAGGTCTTCATCCATCCCTTGACAAAATCGGAATTTGAAGAATAATCGTACTTGTGTGATCTCAGAGCTGACAGCAAACTTCCTGTCAAGTAAAAATCATATCAACCATCAAAAGAACCTGATTTTGCTTTACAAAAGACAACTATAGGTAATCAATATAAATCCATGATGTCCATGATCATAAGTAGATACTTACCATTAGCGTTGGTGACAGACTGGTAAACAAAACTATGAATAAGTTTCAAGAGAGGACCAATAAGTAGGATACATGGTGAAGTCGACCCATCAACTTTGTACTCTTGCTGCTTTGAAATATTTGTAAAAGACGTAATACCTGGTAATGTAGGATTCATTTCTCTCAGTTTGGCATCGAAGCTTCGGAATTTGACAGTACGAAAACAATTGATAATTGAAAAATTGCATGTCCAAGGCACAGTGCTTGAACGCATCCAACAAGCACTGTAAGATGTAGGGCAGAAACAGCTCTGTGTAACGCGTTGATAAAGGAGCACCGGTATGAGCAACGAATAACCGAAATTCACACACACTCATGAAAAACTGAGAGCATAACACGATCCAATCAAATCAATATAAAATAGTCGGGTCCACGGAGTTCTCACAAGGGTTCCGGGAAGACTTCAAGAAATATTCCTAGCATGTTCACTCGACAAATCATAAAACGGCATTTGAAAGAAATGGATTGTCTGAAAAAATGTGATGGCATCATCCGATGAAATCTATGCTATCTCGTCATCTAACTTAGTAGGTGATCTCTGATTTCATTGATACAAGGATTGATTGTCAAGGACCCTTACCTAATAAAATATTTTCACTACGACGGTCTTACAGTACGACCGTCGTAGTGTAAGATCTAGATAAGACAATTCCTTAATCCCGATTTAATATAAAAAGGTCGTAGCGCGGTCCGCCAAATCATGCTAGAGGTCTAGTCCGCCGGTAAGACGGTCGAAGCACCAGTCACGTGACATTAAAATTAATATTAAATTCGGACTAGGCTGGGACTACCGTGGACCGTCTTTTCTTTGTCTTACCGTGGTCTTAGCGTGAAAAAACACGATATTAGGTAAGGGTCTGGACCCTTACCTAATAAAATCTTTTCACTACGACGGTCTTACAGTACGACCGTCGTAGTGTAAGACCTTTGATTTTGATTGATTTATTTTTATTTTTCAAAATGGTACAGAGAGTGTGTTCACACAGTGTTTACATATTTGTTTGATATATACCCCAATAAGTCACGAAGACTTGTGTCGGGGCATATTTTACATGGATAACACATGGACATTTTACATGGATTTATAGAATATACCAGAGACATTATTATACGGAATGTAATATATAGCTGAACGAGATAAGACAATTCCTTAGTCCCGATTTAATATAAAAAGGTCGTAGCGCGGTCCGCCAAAGCATGTTAGAGATCTAGGACGCCGGTACGACGGTCGTAGCACCATGTCACGTGACATTAAAATTAATATTAAATTCGGCCTAGGCTGGGACTACCATGGACCGTCTTTTCTTGGTCTTACCGTGGTCTTGGTGTGAAAAAACACGATATTAGGTAAGGGTCCTGATCAGCAGCCAATCTATTTCGTTTAAATACCGTTTTATGATTTGTTTTGTGTACATTGAAAATAGAGGTTTTCACATCGTCGACAAATATTGTCCAAAATACAAAGATATACTACCTATACCAATTGTCCAAATTCATTTTGGAATTTGACATTTCCATCGGGCATGTGCGGCCCGGCCCGGACCCTCATGTGGCAGCGGGCCCGCCCACCCAGACCCGCATGTGGCAGCGGGCCCGCCCACCCGGACCCGCATGTGGCAGCGGGCCCGCCCCCCAGACAACCCATTGTTCTATTCACGAATTGTTTTCCCCAAAATAGGTACTGAGTGTTCGCCACGAGTGAGAGAAATAAGCGGTTTTGTGATGTTTCAAATATCTACTTATTTACAAAATGTGTCCACTGTAAAAATTATATTTAAAAAAAAATAGTTTCTCGTTTCATTTGAGATAAATTTTGAGAGTTGTCATATTGTAAGGATCTACGTATCAAGCGGAAAATGCGACGAAAGCTTAAATGTAACTTCATACTTGTTGCAACGAAAATGAAGCCATTACCACTTCCGAAAATTGTAAAAAAAAATAGTGTATTGTTGCGTGTGAAACATTGTGCGATTCGTTTCCTAATAAACAAAAGACCCTGCATGAACCACCCTACCCTAGCAGACTGATCCCCCATTTTCCATACGATCTTAAAGCATCCCAGAATCACTTAGAAATTGATTAAATCTAAAAAAATCGCCCTGCGGCAGGGACGACGCTAGGATTTTTATTCAGGGGGGCCTAGGTAGGGCAATAAACTTTGTAGGGGGGGCAAACCTATTTTCACATGTATATTTTCATATTGTGGCGTGGGGATCTTACGCGTAGGAACTAAATTTGCAAGGGGGGGGGGGGGGATAATATGTAAAATAACTTGAGCTGGAGATACTAGTGTCTACGAAGACAATGGGGGGTCTGGGGGGAGGGCCCCCCAGTAAAATGCAGGTCGGGGCGCACAGCCACGGAATTTTTTTGAATTTGAGACATCAATTTGGTGCATTTCTATGCGATTTTTTTTAAGCACATTTTTTAAGCAGTGCAAAAAATTGAAGAAAAGTAAATATAGACTTTCATGATATTTATTTTCCCACATTTGGTTTGGGGGGGCACAAGGGGGGGGGGGGCACGCGAATGTTTGGGGGGGTCGTGGCCCCCCCCCAGGCCCCCCCTTAGCGTCGTCCCTGCCCTGCGGGGCAACAATTGGAAAATATAGTTTGCTTCAGTTCGTGCATTTTAGAGCCCCAGAATCACTTTTAAATTATTAAATTCTAAAAAAAAACTTGTGGGGCTCAAACTCAGGGGCTTCGCCCCCCAGACCCCCCTTCTGGTTGTCGCAATCCCCCTTCCCCATGATAAAAGTAGTACCTATGCGCCTCGAATGAACCTATACCTATGACCAAGTGAGCATTGTTGTTTTATTTTTTTATGCGACCCACCGACCAAAGCAAATTCGTATTATTTGCCCGCGAGTGAAAAAGGTTGAGTACCAAACGCATTATCTAGTCAGCCGCCATGCTGACGGAACGGATTGTACGGAACAGAACGGATTTAAAACAATATTAGGGTCTGCAAACCCCAGGAGATGATCCAACGTGTGCAAAATTTCACAAAACCTCAATTAGAATTGACTGTGAAGTACTTTTACAAAAGTGCTTCCAAAGTAGTGTAGGTGTAAACTAGAGGTGAGCGCGTGACGTGAGTCACGCGTGAGTGTGCACACCACTGCTAAAAGTCGTGCGTGAGTGTGCAAAGTTACTGGTCACGCGTGAATCGTGACACGCGTGCCACGCGTGACTAATATTCCCAACTGTGATCTTGTGGTGTATAGTTCAAAGTTTCTTCAGTCTTGAAGATATAGTGATATTGAAATGGGTGAAATAGTTTTGGGTCATGTTCACTGACTAGCGTCAAATAAGTGATTTTTTATACTAGAATATTGTTCATTATTTTGTATTCTATTCATTAATATTTTAACCACCCTTTTACCCGTAATGCAGCCATGTATGCGTCCCAAATTAGTTTCTATAACGTTAATAATAAACGAACACCCTGCGGGATTTTCTTAACTTTTACATTATTTTTCATTACCATTAACAGTTTTCTATGCATTTTGAGATGTGTATCAAAAATATGAGAATCTGACCTAGAGGGACCTCACCTAAACAAAGCATAAGATTTTGTAGTTATCAACGTGAGTGACTGTGCGTGAGTTGTAATTCGTGAGTGTGCGTGAGCGTGCATGAGTCCATAAGATTTCCTGCGTGAGTGTGCGTGATCGTGAGCGAAATGCAGAACCCGCGTGCGTGAGTGTGCGTGAGTGTGCGTGAGTGAAAAACGTGGCCGCGTGACGTGACCGCGCTTGAGTCAAAAATCACTCACGCGCTCACCTCTAGTGTAGACCATAGTAACATATTTCTAAAATGAAATTAAAAAATCGCCCTAAAGGGATCAGAAATATGGGAGTCAATACGTTATTTTAAAAACTAAATAAAATCTAAATTAATCTGTAAACCAACTTGTTACTTACAGATGCTTATATTCTACACGAAGTAAAATTATAAAGCGATGCATCAAGAATAATCATGAATCATGATTTTTCATATTTTTATATTAAAATGTTGATTATTAGGTATAGATTTCAGTAGTTTTGAGTGCTGAATTTTCAATTTAGTTTATTTTTTAGAAGTCTCCTAGGACAGCGGTCGCCAACCTTTTGGACCTCGCGGACCACTTATATGGCAATTTTGTATCTCGCGGACCACTCAGGCGCGTAAAATACGTTTGTCGGGAAATACGATATGTGAGGGAGACAATGGGGGTCTGGGGGAAGGGCCCCCAGTACTAAGCGGGTCCGGGGCGCTTAGCCCCGGAATTTTTTTGATTTCAGGAAGTCATTTGGCGCGTTTCTACGCGATTTCAGCCAACTTTTATTTCGAGAAAAGCATTTAAAATGACTTTAGGTTTTAGAAAAATACTCAGACTCTGATATTATTAGTGAATACGTATAAACTTTGTAAAAGGCATATATCAGGCATAATGTAGCATATAAAAGGCATGTATTGAAACATGTCCGAATTCAGTAGGTACATTTGTATTGGATTGCCATTTTTCTAAATTAAATAAATTGCATGGAATCTTAAAAATTAACATCCAAATTTCTCTGCGGACCACCAAAATTTTCCCGCGGACCACCGGTTGGCGACCACTGTCCTAGGAGACTGGAGGCTGCATTTTACACGGACGTAACACACACACTTTAAAAAATACGCAATTTCTGATTTTTGATTATTAAAAATGTAAAATTTTATTTCAAGAACTTTTAAATGAACAATTGTCAATCTGGCATCATGGTCCCAACCTACGCTTTTTCGGAATTGTGGCAACATTGTTGGCGACTTGGCTGACGGCGTTGCGCAAGTGCAAGTGCAAAACTGCAAATTATCCGACCCCTCTTTTACTGCAGTTTGTTATTTAGAATGAGTTGGTGAATGGTGATCATCGTCACATTTCTTTTATTTGCTCTATTAATTCATTAATAATGTTGAATATACTTCGTAACGGTGTAAGCAAACAGCTGAAGTTCCCCAAGTTTTCTACTCAAGTACAGCCAGTAGAAGTGCACATAACCTCCAATAATGCAGGCAAGTATACCTACCTACCTACTATACCTACCTAGGTACCTACCTACCTACTTACTACCTACATTAGACCTAGTATACCGTATCTTTGCTAGTACCTACTGAGTAATGATTGAAGTGTCCACTAGGTCTAGTAGGTAGGTAGGTATCTACCAAGCCTACCTACCTCCTACGTACCTACATACCTACCTACCTACCTAGATCTGCACTGCGATCATATAGGTAACTTGGCTCGACAAATAATCGACTAGGTACTCTTATGGGAGAGTAACATTGTCACATAATAGTTGGTTGACTACAAAGTCGAGTCAATGCTAATCTCATAAAAGAGTTGACAATCGTTTGTCCAGCAAAGTTATACGATTGCAGTGCTGATCCATCTACCTAGGTACCTACCATTTTAGGTAGACATTGGTCCTAGTATCTACCTAAGTGAATTTGCGACTTACCTAGGTACTCGCCACTTTTTGTAGGTAATTTGATCAGACCGACAATGTTAATTTTGTTTAACAGTCTATCGTCATGTTCCCACACCCCTTCAGGTGTTTATGGTTGAGGTAGGGTTTAGGCAAGGCAAGGCTTAATCTGACAGAACGGTGATGAGTGATGAAACATCTTAAATAAAACATCCTTTATCGGCATTCACAAATTAGGACACTTTCATTATAGGACAATTAGGAACACTGTTCCATAATTTCTTGCGTGTCACGCCCCCCCCCCCCCCCTCCCCCAATCTAGACTCTAGGTACTAGGTAGATTTAGATACAGGTAGATGGTCTACCTATTTTTAATTTCAAATATAATTTCAGATTTAGACAAGATACCCAAGATTTCTCCGAAGATCGATCCACTAAAACATCCGGATTTCTTCCGTGTGCATGAGCTATTCACAGTTCGGGACTTGTTCAATGCTCGAGTTCATTTGGGTCACAAAGAGGGATCTTTGGACGATCGGATGACCCCGTTCATCCTTGGTGCCCGCCTTCAGCACCTCATATTCGACCTTGACATCACGGCGTACCACTTGCGGAAAGCACTCAACGTTGCGGCACACATCGCATACCAAGGAGGAATCATTCTTTTTCTTGCGCGTGGCTCACAAAATGCTCATTTGATTGAAAGAACTGCATCAGAATGTGAAGAGTACGCCCACACGAGGTTTTGGCGAGGCGGCGTGTTTACTAATGCCGACCTTCAGTTTGGAGCAACTACAAGATTGCCAGATTTATGCATCTTTATGAATACATTAAATAACATTTTAACACAGCACATTGCTGTTCGAGACTCTGCCAAGATGCTTATTCCTTCGATAGGAATTGTAGATACGAACTGCAACCCAAATCTAATTACATATCCTGTACCAGGAAACGATGATACTCCGTGTGCTGTAGAACTGTATTGTAAACTGTTTAAAAATGCAATTTTGCGTGGTAAAGAAGAAAGAGAAAAAAATTTAGCTAAGGAGAAAGAAGATTAAGTAGGTAGTCGAGGCTTAGTCTAAACCAGAGACTGGAACCGGAACCGAAAAGAACTGTTATTTTGATAGGAACTGGAACCCATATCAATTTTTTAGGTGGAACCGGAACCCTTATTAATATTAAACATTATTTGGGTTCCATAAGGGTTCTTTAAATAATTAATTCCATTGAATTTGTATTGCCTTTCAAATCTGAAATATTTACTAAGTACACTCGAGCTCGACAATTCATAAAACGGTATTTGAAAGAAATGGAATGTCTGAAAAAAATATGATGGCATCATCTGATGAAGTCAATACTTACTCGTCATCTACCTCTAGTAGGTGAGCTCTGATTTCATTGATAATAACAAGGATTGATTGTCAATTCACCTGACCTGCAGCCAATCTGTTTCGTTCAAATACCGTTTTATGAATTGTCGAGTGTACCTACCAATTACAGTTTTTCAAATAAATGATCACCGAGTCAAATTAATGTTAGACATTTCAGAGCATAAGTTCCTGAAAGTCGATTTTAAAAAAATAATTTGATTTTGTCTGAATTTGATGGAACCGATTGGAACCCTTATGGACCCAGAATCGGAACCGTTATTTTATTTTTTCCAGGAACCAGATTGGATAATTTTTAAAAACTTGAAACCGGTACCGGAACTAATTCATTTGGGTTCCAGTCCCTGGTTTAAACTAGGAGGTAGCCAGCCTAGCTCACCATAGATAGGCTTGTTCATGAATCATGGTGGCACTTTAAATGAGCAACTTTGAGTAAGTTCAGTTCAACTCAATAAAATGGCCCAATGATTTCTTTTATTTACAATTGACTTTTCTGAGCTTAGGTAGATACTGCTAGTTCATTTTGTAAACCCTCCAATTCCATGCCCTTATGAAATCAAACTCAGTTTTTAAGTTGTAAGCACGGTTCCCATGCAACGCATTAAAATCGCAAATGACGCAAACTACAAAACTACTTTATTGCCCTCTGTAGCTACTTTGACGTACTGAGTAACGTGACAATTGCACGATTTATTGCAGTTGAACTTATTTTTTTTGCGATTGCTATTACAGCTATTCATGGGAACATTAGGTACTTTCCCATGTAAAATTGCATTTTACATTGGCTGTCCACTGTGCACGGATTCCCTCCGGGCGGGAACAGGTAATCAAATTCCACTGAGCTGCATCTCTCACCCTCAGCTATTTATTTATTTCTGTACCTCGGAAAGGTAGAAAGGCGGAAGTCCAATTTCTCGATTTTGCGTTGCACACTTATGTCAACAAACACACTTATTGAAGTTATTCTCTTAATGTTTCTCATGTCACCTTTACAAATATGATTGGTTGAAGACAGAATTACCTACTGGATTTTGAGCTAATCTCAAGAATCATTGAAATGGTCTTGGGCCTTTTTATCTCTCTGACTATTATTGTGGTCTAAGTTGCATTGCAAGCTGAGTGGAGTGATGCTGAACACTTGTCTTTTTTCATAGCTGAGTGTAGCTTATTGGTTTCTTGACACAATTTTTTTATAATAACCAAATGTTTGGCTGCGGTGCGATTGTCCATCATGCATTTTGAGATGCAGATGTTTCGCTTCTAGTCGATAGTGGAATGGTTCAGTACAGTCCGTGTCACACGGAGCTGGCCGCCAGACGTGGCCCCTAAATGTTGCAAATAACCGGTTTTTGTCCATCCCTCAGTCGCTGTGAGCGATCGCCCGGTCTTCCGAGACCATCCCTCTCTCTCTCTGACGAGGGGTATTCAAAATATCTTACAGCTCCATGTGACACGGACTGTAGATGGGGAGAGGATGGTTGAAAATTTTTAATGCATTAGATTAGATTTGTTTTCTGGCCATTATTTTTTATTATTGTTACCTACATAGTTTATTAATACCACCATAGATACCATACCAATGTTTAAAAATATGTTCTTTCTATCCTATCATTTGATTTGACCTGCCTGTGGAAAAATAGAATTAGCTAGACCTGCCTACAAAGTTTCAGTAAACAGTCTTCAATGTAATGTAATTTCAAAACGAACTGGAATGGCACTTGTAAAATAATTCATGTTTGTTTCAAAATAAATGTACTACATCCTATTCAGTTGGCGACATCGAGTTTTTACTATCCCGTAGTTTCAGGAACTGCTTTGAACCCATCCTTTTTGCGATGCTGGAATAAAAAAATGCGCTATTCATTATTCTTAAATTATTTTCAATCCTCTGCCGGATATGCCAGTAAAACATGGAAATAGCTACCTAATATGGATATTAGCTTTTTCGGTCATAAAGTTATAGTACTTCTTTGTGAATAAAGCCCCTGGGATTAAAGACAATATATATATATTTTTTAAAGTCTTTTGAAATTTCCCGCACTCAATCTGCCGCCCAATCGGTGTCTATTGGTGAGTTGGAGACAAGGTTTATACTGCTGCATCCCCTCCCATTGGTCCCCCCTAGTGATGGGGTTACTAGTTTGTATAAAGATTAAAGAATACATTAGCACCTACATCTATTTTTTAGTTTCTAGTTTTATTTTAATCCTGTTGACTAGATTACAAACGTATTAAGTATGAGATATATATGGGACTATAACTATACTTACAGTTTGGCAATGTTTGGGTAGTACACCATTACATAACACAGAAGTACGATGGGGTACACGGCAACCCAAGTTTCCGGCAGTTGATTGGCTAAAGCTATGGCAAATAATTCACCGCAACGTTCTCCAGTCATTCGACGATCTGTTGCCGTCACCGACTGACCGTATTTCTGAGACAAGAAAAACAAATCTAAAGATCTCGAATCTTCATCAGTGTGTTTTGTCTAACTTATCCGTCTGGGTAGCTAAGTTGGTAGAGTTCTAACACAGCAAGAGAGGTCCTGGGTTCGTGCCTTGGTTCAGATGGATTTATTATTTTTCACTTCGCACATCCCTTCCTATTATTCCTATCTTGTTTTTCAATAAAACAAGTTTCTCACCTTGAGGAAGGTAAATGCACTATTTTTGTACATGAACAATAAGTACTTTACCAGGCATTAGTCATGGAAATTAGGTATGTACATACATTTATTTGGGACCCATCATCAGAAAAATTATCCTGGAATCTTTAGGGTCATAGTGAAGCAAAGGTCGAAGCTTACACACAATTGAATTGCTCTTTGTTTACTGGTCAATTCAATTGTTCAGTTCTTTATTGATCAATTGACACTATGAATGATGTCTACCTTAGAACCTGAAGGGTGGAAGTCAATTTTCATGATTTTGAGATAGATACATACACACATTTGGAAACTTGTAAAATAAGATTAGATGGAGTCAGAAATTCGAGTTTGTCAGCTCCCCTGAAAATTTGAAATTAACTCGGTGCGCCCTTCTCATCCAACTTTAAAAATTACTCAATTTGTCATCCTCTTACCTCTCCAATGTTGCCTGTAAAACTTTCGGCAAGAAAATTTGTAAATGTTGGTCCTGGACAAAATATAGTAATCTTCAAATTAGTTCCCAGTTTTTCAGCTCTCAAACTGTTCAAGTAGCCCTAAAAATTACAAACGCCATTACAAAACATTTATGTTGATTAATGATTGAAGGATCATTCCGTTTCTCCTGCAACACAAAACAAAGTCAATGAAGCTTGAACTTGACTGTCTCTGCTGTTATATTGAAGTAATATTGTGAAGTACCAGTGAGTCGTCAAGTACCTATGTATGACTCACATGCAAGGCCCACTTAGTAGCCGTGTAGGATCCAGAGAATGGGACGCCAATGACTCCCGCGACACTTGATGTCGCCGCCACGTGACCTTCTCCTCGCTGCAAGAAGTATTTGACCGCAATGCGAGTCAGCGAGATCACCCCGAACACATTCAGATCAAACATCTGCTGGTCCACGGATAAGTCAATGTCTTCCCAAACTGCTCTTTGCGATCTCCCAGCATTGTTAACTAGAATGTCAAGCTGTGTAGAAAGATATAAAATTAAACAATTAGCTTCTACTACACTATTGCCTATAGTAATAGTGAAATTAAGTGTATCCATGTCTGTTAAAACTTATATTATTTTATTCTACAACATTAGATTAAAATTGTGTAGTTCAGTTCAGTTTAGTTCAGTTTTATTTCCAGAATTCATCAATACATTTGAAAGAGGTACAGTGAAAGGACTCCTCTGGTTGACAACATTTAGTGGAGTATGTGGAAAGGTTACTTGAACTAAATCTAGTAACCTAGTATATAAGAAATAGCATTGATGTACGCGTTGATGTACTACTGCTACTGCAGCACTATCAAACTATCGAAGGACAGTACAGACCCTCACATCACTGAAAATTTAAATAGGTACATTATAGAAGAGGGAAAATGCCCTGTCATAACACAATATAATATACCCAGTGAAGTGAAAGCATCATGTAGTCTTCTACGTACGTACTCACCGTTCCGAAATGTTCAATTACTTTCTGAAAGCTGTCGTTATGTGATTCACAATTGGTAATGTCAAGCTCCAAAATAAGCACGTCATTACTTGACAAGTTCTTTGATGCTCCTTAAAAACAATAGGAAAGTTTCAATTTCATGTAAATTAGATTCCAAGATAATGGTTAAATAAACTTCTATTATTTTCTCTTAGGAAAACTTAGGCTTATTTATTACTAAGGCCCGGTCTTTCAATACTCTGCTAAAATCTCAATTAGCTCTTAACAGTTAGTTAGTGGTCATTCTAGGAATGTTATTGGTTGTTGCCATGGCAATATAGTCCTAATTGACTGTATAAAAGTTAGCAAGGCATTGAAAGACCGGCCCTTAGTATGAAAATTGTGATGTGCTTCAGCTCAGGGTATTATTTCTGCTGTGGGAAGAATAGTTTTCAAGAAGGTATTAGTACCTAATCGAAAACAAGATTATAAGTCTTCTTTCTGAAAACATTAATAACTAGAGTAAAAACTATATTGATATCGACATCAAAGTCTTTACCATGGTAACACATTGATATAGGTAAGTCGCAAGATGTATGTTCGTCTATCTCTGCTATTCAGCTTAAAAGCATCTTTTGCCACCCAAATGGTAAGCAGCAAAGTTTCATTGCAGTTATGAACTGCTTTATCATTTTGGTAGTAAAAGTGCTGAAAGTGGAGACAGACGAACCGACTTATTAATCCGATTTTACTGCCAACATGTCTATGAGTTTTATTACCTCCTAGAATAAAATGTCATAACACTGCCCTATATTCTGTAATTTGGTACCTATTTTAATTTTGGCACAAACTCCACAATGTGACTGATGTGTTACCAAGACAGAGGGCTTTGACGCGCTCTAGTTCTTGCGTCCTGCGCGCTGAGAGCACTAGACGCACGTCATGGCGGGCAAGCGTGATGGCCAGATGCTCGCCGATGCCGCTGGAGGCGCCAGTGATCCACACCACCTTATGGCGCAGCGTTCCTGAAACAACATGGTGGTCAACAGACTTTACACTTCAAGTCGAATGATTCCTACTTGTCCCTTTACTAGGTATTTTAATTTGCATTTTTGTTGGGGCATCAATTGTTCAATACAAGTTCCAGCAATTAAGTGTACATTCGCTCTGTTCGTTTGACCGACTAAAAAGTGTGAGTTGGTGTAGAACTTTCATCACTAGGTATAGGGTGAGTGTCGTCGGTCAGTGTAATTCCAGTGTCACTGGTGTAGAGCAAACGAACATATCTTTAGTATATTAAAGCTTATTAAAGCAAATAACATTCTGTCACATAATATTAAAACTTTAGTATTATTCTCTCTGATGTGAGGTAGATTATGTAATATTGATGTATGATTAGGTGCTGAACAATTTCATGGACTTTGATTCACTAGGAGATCAAAGTTCATTAACTGGTGCTTCAAGTTGAAGAAATGCAAACTACCTACCGACACCGTAGTTGTAGCTATACTAGTATCTTTGCCTTGCCTATATAACATTCTGCAAATAATGGCAGCAGCGACTCAGCACCAGACGGAGCAGCAAACTCTGGTCCTCGCCTCACCAGCACGGCATGTGCAACAGGGATGGATCCAATCCCCTGCCCGCTGCGCACCAGCATACCCCATACCAACCACATATACGGTGAATGCACAGAACCAGGCGCCGCATCCACTATGTACATGACTAGATGGTCAGTCAATACCAAGAGGCGCGGACAAGGCGCAGAGTAAGGCATCTACAATACACACGTCACAGGGATTGGTCATACTACTCGATAACGCCAGGAGCCTTCTTAATAAAATGGAGGACCTCAGGAGCAGAATCTCAATCATCAAACCAGACATCTTTATTATAGTTGAAACATGGCTGGATGACGGAGTCCTCCCAAGCGAAACTGCGGTAACCGGATATGCAATACACCGGAGGGATAGAAACAGAAAGGGAGGGGGCATACTTATTGGAAGCGCACTAAGCCTGAGTGCCAGGGTAAAATGGACGGACGAAAGCCTAGAAATCATATGTATACGCGTTAAATCTGGAAGAGAATCCATAGATATCATTGGAGGCTACAGAAGTGGCCTGGACGGTGCTAAATTCCTGAAAGAAATCGAGTCCCGGGCATTGGCATACGGAGAAGCAGACAAGGTTGTGCTCGCCGGAGATTGGAATCTCCCATTCATCTCATGGACCCCCGGCCTAATGCAGGGTGCTTCTCAACGCGCCGCGAACAACATCATGAATGCTGGGTTCGAGTTGGCAAACAGGCAGGACACCAGATATACATCATGGGGTAGTAGTAACCTCCTCGACGTAGTACTTGTCAAGCCGGCTGGTAATATAAACAGAAGCGAATTAGTGGACGGTATGAGTGACCACAAATCGGTAATTGTAGAACTACGAGAAGAATGTCCTAACTCTGCACCTACTCCTAGCACAAAAATGATGTGGAGCATGAAAGATGCCAACGTATTGGCTATCAGGCAGGAGCTCTGGAGCAAATACCCAGAATGGGCTGCTGCAGAAGGCACGGTGGAGGAGGGATGGACGAGTCTCCTATTAATTCTCAGGGACGTTATGGAGAGATTCATTCCCCGAAAGAAAATGAGAAGCAGCCAAGACCCCCCATACTATGGGAAGAAGATTGCTAAGCTAAAGAGGGAAGCACGAAAATTGTACAACAACATCAAGTTCTCGCCTATGAGCAGATATGCACTAAAGTTGAAGAGACAGGAGCTCAATAAGGAGAAAAGAATTGCAAGAGAGAAACACCTCAAGTCGATCATGAAAGGGGATGCGAAAGATGGATGGAACAAGCTCTACAGGCACATCCGCAGCGTCAAGGGAACCGACAGAACGCTTCCAAGCCTAATGGACGACGAAGGGAAACTCCACTCAACTCCCCTCAGCAAAGCGAACGCCCTAAACACACAATACGCCAAAGTATTCTCTGAGAAGGATCCTGTAAATATAACAATAGAAAGCGAGAGAAGAGGAAGCAAGCCCCTTGCCATACGGGCAGGAAACATCGCAAGGTTGATTAAGACACTCAAGAATGGCAAGGCCCCTGGCAATGATGGGCTAACAAACACATTTCTAAAGAAGTGCGGTCTAGATGTTGCCATATACCTCGACACACTATTTAACAAAATTGTACGTGAAGGATCTATACCAACTGACTGGAAGAACGCGATGGTGATACCTATCTTCAAGGGAGGTGAAAGAGGTAGAACTAATAACTACCGACCCATCAGTCTCACTAGTGCAATATGTAAAGTATTCGAGAAGGTGCTATGCAAATACATAAGCAACGTAATTGAAGACAAAAAGTGGTTCTCGGCAAGCCAGCATGGCTTTCGCAAGGATCACTCTTGCGAGACACAGCTGGCAGCCCTCAGCCAGGAACTCTGTGAGGTGATCGACGGTGAGGGCGAAGTAGATGCAGTGTTCCTCGATATGAGCAAAGCGTTCGACAAGGTTCCCCACTCCCTATTGATCATGAAGCTGAACGACCTGCTGGACGATAAGGCGGTGGTCTCCATAGTCCAGGAATTGCTTAGGAATAGGACGCAACAAGTGAGAGTAGAGGGTGAGACTTCGTCTACGGTCAATGTAACATCTGGCGTGCCGCAGGGGAGTGTGATCGGCCCCTTGTTGTTTCTCATATTTATTAACAACATGACGCAGAATATCAAAAGCAGCAATCGCCTTTTCGCAGATGACTGCGTCATTTACCGAACTATCAAAAGTAAGGAGGACGAACAGGCGCTTCAAAACGACCTTGATGAAGTAACATCCTGGATGACGCATTCCAAAATGGAACTAAATTTTAGCAAGTGTGAACTTGTCCAATTCAGAAGGAAGAAACATAAGAGGGCCACAGAATACAAGCTCCAAGGCCACACTGTGCAGCAGTCACATGGGTTCAAGTATCTGGGAGTCTGGTTCGACGAGAGGATGGAGTGGAGGCGTCAGGTGGATAGGGTAACCACCAAAGCCATTAAGAACCTGAACTTCGTCATGAGATCGCTTCGAGGAGCCAGCACGCAAGTCAAAGAACAGGCGTACTTCAGCTTAATAAGACCCATCGCAGAGTACGGCGGCACAGTGTGGGACCCCTACCGAACCGGAGAGATCGCTGACGTGGAGCAAATCCAGAGACTTGCGGCACGGAGAGTCCTGGGACGAAATGGGAGATGGAGAATGGTTGACAGCGATGGAAAGGACCCACTGAAAATCAGGGAAAGCCCTTCAGAAATGCTTTCCATACTCGGGTGGGAAACTCTCCAGGATAGACGACGTAAAGCCAGACTTTGTAACCTCCACCGAGCGTTATCTGGCACTGAGGGATGGAGGGAATGGCTGGACAAGGTTGCCGTCTCTGCCAGGAGCACTAAGCTATCGGAGAGATGGTCAAGGACCGACGTCGGAAAATATTCGCAACTAAACAGGACGCTTCGGGACTGGAACAAGCTCGACGACAAGATCACATCCAATCTCACCAATATGTCGGTGTCTGGCTTCCGGCATATGATGGATACGGCGAAGCAGTAACCTGGGCCCAGCAGAACGTATCATTGCAGTGCGCGGCTACCGGGGTGACTTACGGCTCCCAAGATTTAAGATTTACTACTATTATTAAGCAACTTTTATTATTCTACCACTCTATTACTTTACTATAAGATTACTATATAAATTACCATCAATTTTAGCACTAGTATTAATGTTAGAATACTATTATTTTAGTATTATTGTGACTATGTCAATAGCATTAATATTGGAATATTTTATTATTATTATGACAAGTTACAATGATTTTGACTATTATTATTATTGTGGACATTATCATACTGCTGTCTTCATGTGACTGATTTTATTACTACTGTTGATATAATACCTTACCACTGTAGTAGCCTACATATTGTAAGATGTACTAAATAAATTGAAATTGAAAACTAAGAGCAATAGAAAAATAATTTTTAAATTAAGAACAAAATTACGTGAAACTGATTCCAGAGACCAACATGTTGAGTAAATAGAAGAAAATACTGCCTAGGTAGTAAGTACCCAGTAGAGGAAGGTAGGTAAGCCCAGCTTACCAATTGAATTACCGAACTTCTCCGCCCATTTCACACCGAGGTCGCAGTCAAATATGCATAACGATATTATGTAAAATAAAAAATAAAACACAACTAATATAATTAGTATTGTTGAGAAATCCATTGCTAATTACTATAGTGAGAGTCGCACTCGCCAAGTGTTCCAGACAGAACTGACGTGAGTGACGTATGATGAGAAACCATGTGTTGAATGTCGAGTGTTGTTGTTGTCAAAAGAACGCGTGCTCAGTCCACAGCAGTCCACAGCCTTCTTGAAGACGACGCCGCCGCCCAAGGTCCACTCGATCTCCGCCAGATGGCGGACAGCCGGTTCCACCGCCTAAACCCGGTTGGCCGCTTGTCCGCTAGGCGGAGATCGAGTGGACCTTGCCGCCGCCATGTAGAGAACAGCTTAGGGAAAAAGAGAAATTGTTGTAAATCTAGGGAAATTTTAAAAGTTTTAAAGAATGTCCAGGAAATTCAAATTTTGCTTGATTTATGCTCAATTTGTTGCATAAATATACGTGACGATGATAGCAAAATTGTTATGAGCCTTATTTTCTAATAATAGACCAAAAGAAGATTGGGGGAGTCTTATAGAAGAAATTTACTTGAGAATAAATCAAAACCAACCAAAATAATAAATTTAAGCAGGGAAAATCGTGATAAATATTTATAAATAATATTTTTTTACTGCAGAAAATGGAATTTTAAACGTATTGAAATGGAATGTACTATAATAATCAGAACACGGCGAAGTAGTTTCTAGGATTATAACTCCACTGTTTTACAGAGTTTTATAGAAAATTGGTTAATTATCTCGGAAAAATTGATATTTTTGGGATTCAGGGAAATTTTTTATAATCTAGGGAAATTTTTGTGTCCTGATAGAGAAATTTACTGTAACATGGTTAGCAACACTGGCCACGACGTCGACGGCCGACGCGCGCAGGCGCGCTCTGCCTCTGCAAGGTAGCGTAGCAAGTTCAAACTCGGAAATGGCCTTCAGCCTTCTGCTTTTAATTTTTACAAAATATGACTAAATTTGATTTAATTAAAGTTTTAAGTTTATTTGTAGTTAACAGTAGGTACATTGAATTTATACTAACTTAATCTTACAAGTTACATTTAGTTACATATGCTAATTCATGTATGAAGTACCTATCTGGCTGTACTCATTAACCTCACTTCTCAACAGTCAAAGATTGTAGGTAGGTACCTACCTACCTAGAGGTGGGTAGGTAGGTAGGTAGGTAAATAGTTTTATAGTTACCTACCTACCTACTTTTAACATCTTCCCGTTGATTTCTACCGAGTTTAGTGTACATGGGTATTGCCAGTCCACATTTTTATTGTATGTAGGATTATATGGCCTACCTACCTAGGTACTAGGGTGACAGAGACAGTAGTTGTGCATGCTACAGTAGTTGCGCAAGACACATAAAACAGCTGATATGAAATTCCTTGCTATTATAACGTTTAGTAAATGTTCCTCTATATTATGCCCTATCCTTCCTGTGTCCAAAGATATATTTGTATCTTACATTTAGGAACACACCCAGGCACTAGGCTTAAAAGTACTACCTCGATTTGAGTGAGTGCTTGCAAGACGGAATGAAATAACATGTGCACCACAACTATATGCCATGGACAGTAATGGCGCACTTGGGTAACAATGAAAAACTGTACTTTTAGTACCTCAACATCAGTGTAAATATTTTAATTAATTTCATTGATACTTAATTGGTCATTGAATGAACATATAATATGTGCCTATTGACGAAGAATGTGTTTAAAACTACATTGTTTCCCTGCGCAACTACTGTCTTGGTAGGTGCACAACATTACTGTAGTGGGTGTGCAACTACTGTCAATTCCAGTTTTTCAGTGTTCTTCTCGAGTATTTCTGAACATACTCCAAAGAACTTCAAACAGCTGTTTTTTAAAGATATGTGTATGATATGGGGAAGGTATAGAGACCTTGATCAGGTTCTAAAGAGATCATAATCAAAGATATGCGCTTCTGAAGTTGGTGTTGGCCTTACGCGCGCAACTACTATCTGTGTCACCCTACTTGGGTATAATTCAGCGAGTGACGCAAGAATGTCCTTTCCACCCTCTGGCATGAACCTCTTTTTTCTGTCTGTAGGTAGGTAGGTACTTGGTTGCGATTCTACAAATATTTTCGATTTAGCAAAATCTCATTGCTAATGAAATTGCTACCGCTTTGCAGTTATAGAATCACAACCCAGGTCACACCATTTCTCTGATCGAGCTGAAATTTTTGACACTTATAAATTTAATAAATATAATACGTAGCCATGGTAGAAGAATATACTGTTTTACGAGGTAGCTCATTGCGCATGGTGGGCGGAGTTTCCACGCAGCTGCCGACGTCAGGTGGAGATCTCTAGGTCGGACGTGCCGGGCTTTAGCTTGGTCAGGCATTGCACAAGTCGTTGCACTTTGTTGTTGATGTTCATTTTGTTATTAAAAATGGTTATTTGTGCGGTATTTGGGTTTCCAAAATACATGCAAAATTTAGTTGACATAATTTCTTCACAAATAAAAAATCCGAATAGGTACTAAAGCTATTAAAATATATGTTCGTACGGGAATGTACATTAGTTTTAAAAAAATAAATGCCAAATTACTTCAGGAAAATAGAGATGAAGCAGCCAAAAAACTTAAGAAGACTGCTACGTAATGTTTTGACCAGACATGTCAAAACACATGTCATGTCATACATGTCTGACAAGTCAGAGATGAGTTGGTTGCACATTGTACAGTATTGCTCATGAGAGTTTTCATGATTAATTCATGCTCATAATATTTAACGTCGTTAATAATTTTAAATAGTTAACACATGTGATTAGAAAGAGTGTAAGCATCGGTTCCACAATTTTATTTTATAAAGGTTTGGGGGTTCCGGTTCTAAAACAAATAGTCTTAAAGGTTCGGTTCCGGTTCCTGCATAAAGGTTCCGGGTTTAGGTTCCGGTTCTCAAATTTTAAATCAAACTAGATTATAAATCTTCAGTAGGTATTATGTCAAATTTAATGGTATTATTGGATTTGAACTTGATGAATGAAAGCACTGGTGTAGTGTCTGTATAATATACGTACAGACTAAATACCTACCTATTACCTAAATACCAGACATAAATATCGTAGTGGTGACAATGCTCAAGTATTGCCATGGTAACTCCACGTTCTTAGAAATATCAATATTATATTCAAACAAATGAAATTCAGAAAGATCAAGGAAATAGCTCACTTGTGTTTAATCTAGTTTAATTTATCACTTGAAATAGTACAATCAATATATTTAAATCATATAAATCATGTTTGATGATATGCTGGAGCTGGACAATTATTACAGTGGTACAACGAAACAAATAATATTTTGTCAGGTATGTTGCCAAAGCGTTTTACTTTTTAATGGCCTCTGTCACTGGATAGTTTCGTCAACTTAAGCCTGATGCACAATTGAATTAAGGTTTATGGTTTAGTGTTTAGTGTTTAGTGTTTAAGAGAAATGAAAGGTGCTGTTATAACGTTACCATGCACAACTGTCATAAGCGTTATAAGGTTTAGTGTTTAAGGTTTAAGCTGAAATAAGAAATCAACAAAATCCATTTCTTATTGCAAAACACTATTTCACCTTATGACGAACCAATCAGAAGAGAGCAGAGTAAATGTCAATGTCAAATTCGTACGGGAAAATGAAAAGTCGTCTGAATTAATGTCATTGGAAGCATTTTAATTTGATATTTGTGCCTAATCTTGCTCATATATTTGTTTCCATATCATTTTTCGATCAATTATTTAATTTTATCACGTGGTGAAATAACCTCGTGAAATAAGCAATTGTGCACTGGACTCTGTTATAACATCTTAAACACTAATCACTAAACATTAAACCATAAACCTTAATTCAATTGTGCATCAGCCTTTAAAAAGGCCCTTCCTCACTTGAAGTTAATTAAGTTTGAACAATATTAAATAAACAATATAAGTTTAAAGCATTACTATTATTAACGGCAATTTGTAGATTGTCAAACTGTTAAATTCTGTACGAATTCAACATTATTCTAATAATATCATGTGTACAATTTGTTGTGTATATAAGCTCTTTGGTTGTGACCAAACCATGAACTAATACGGCTATACAGGGATAGATAACGCCGTATCAATTACATGCTAAACCACAGTCCCTATCCGTGTCCTGTTTTCAAATAAAATTCACAGAAATAAAACATGGCCGACCACTAAAAGCCCAATATTCTGAGGTTTCTTGTCAAGCTGACACAATGCCTACACCAATATATTACCAAAACATGATGTATATAGGAGCGCCAATACAATATCGACTTAATTAAACCAGACAAACCTTAATAAACAGCTTATGTACAGAGAGGACATGTCAACACGAAGGCGGGTTTTCAGATTCTTAAATATGAACGGAAAAATTGAATAGTTTCATTCTGATGTCTTGCTAATTTACATATTTACTCTCTGCTTCATGGGCAATTAAATAAACACTGATTCTTCTTCTTTGGCGTGGGAGTATTCACAGTATTGTCAGTTATTTTACGGATGAAGAAGCAATTAAAGAAAATCACAATATATACGACAAAAGCACGTAAAATATGTCAAAACATTTTTGTATCAGCTGTTTCAATGAAGTGACTTTCAGAAGGCTGTGGTTTGTATTACTTTTACTGCATGCATGAAAACTGCATGAAAACGAAAATAGAAATGTTTAGAAGGCTAAGGTGAACCGGATAATTCAAATGAAACGCGAAGTTATCTATCCCTGTATAGCCGTATTAGTTCATGACCAAACATTGACTTTTGTTTTACATTTTGACTTATTGAGCGAGCGTAGCGAGCGTCACCACGGTACTCTTATGGCACTTTCTCTGTGTGTTTTTTTGTTGTTTTTTTTGCCTGCACTGCCCAGGTCAAACCGCACAACCAATCGATCTGAAATTTTGTACACATACTAACGTATTCTATGCGATCCCTGGGATCTTTTCTGAACGATATCCTGTGATTGGTTCAAATTTTATAAAAATTATCTTTCGATTGGTTGGTTCGATCAATTTGAAATTTAGCAAAGTCATTGCAACCAACATTGTACCCAATCAAAAAAAATTTCAGCCAAATCCTCCAATTGGTTCAAATTTGAAACCATTTTTCCTGTGATTTTTGAAATTTAAACTGGAACCGATTGACCGACTAACTAAAAACTTCGCATGGTCATTGGTACCAACATTTAAGGTATTTTTGCCAATTTTCACTCTAATCTGTCGTTATTTTCAAAAGTTTTTGTCATTTTAGGGACTTTTTGCGTGTTGGCTGTCAAATTCACGGCGACTTCGAATCTACAAGGCAAGGTAGTTAGAGCAGAAAGTTTTAAACGATATGAAACTAATAATGACCGTTCAACAGATTGATCTGATATTGTGTACACACACTACATATCATATCATATGGGTGGTCCCAGATATATTTTTAGAACGAGATCCTGTGATTTTTGAAAATTAACAAGGAACCGTTCAATCATAAAGGTTTAATCGATCAACTTAAAACTTAGCAAGGATTGGCAACTTAAAACTTAGCAAGGATTGGCACCAATATTTTTCATTTGTATACTTAATTTAAAACGGCCTATAGCCACACCACCATTTGACCTATCAAATGGTCTTCGATTAATCTGATCAATCAAACTCATATTTTGCATGGTCGTTCAGACCAACATTGTCTCTTATTTTACAAATTTTCAGCCCTACCAGTCAAGAACATAGATGCACTTATTGACAGTTTTAATAACTGTCAGAAATGACATTTCAAAACAGAAATTCCACTGCATTCTGGGTTGCTCTATGTAGCAAAGCAAAGTTTATAGATGGCTATTCTCAATATCAAGTAAGACAGATTCTTTTCTTAGTTGATCATATTGCAATACATAATGTAGTCAAAATGTAATGTATGTATTTCATATACATAGGTATAGGTATACCTTATCTAAAATAATTTATTTTACGATATGGATTGTGTTTCACAGTTATGAAAACGACGTTTTGACTAGATAACATCATATTTTACACATTTCCAGCCCAATCGGTCAAGAATTTACAGACTTATTGCTGTTTTAAGTGTTTGAATATCTGTCCAAAGAGATTGATGGAAAAATATCAGTACAATAATATGTTATTTAATTGATCCAGAGTGTTTATGAAAAGTTGCAGGGAAAATTGGTAATAAATAATGTATAGTTAGTTATCTTTGATTGAATGGATCGTGCTATGATTGGCGATGTCGTGCGTGTCGGTGCTCGCTCATCAACGCGTTACACCGAGCGTTTTCCTAGTAGATCTACATTGGTCAATTATCAAGAATTAAAATTGTATAGGAATCCTGCTCGTGACGTCACAGTGGTAGAAAAATGGAGGTTGAGGCGGTAGGGGAAATGTGTCAAAGCTATAAATAATAATTATAATATACATCATATTTATAAGATGAATATTTAATGTGAACATGTGTATGTATAAATAATGCGTATTATTATAAACTTGTACCTACTTACTTAGGTAGGTACCTAAATATCTTTTTTTCACAAGTAATCACTCTAAATATGAGATTTGGATTGCCGCTGTCAGATTTGTTTATTCCCTAGGCTATAGTTTTATATAGGTTACTATGGCAACCTTTTCTCACGCAGGATGCCTATAAAATACTCATGGGAAATTATCAATTTTATCGGAATTGCTGAAAGAGCTCCCAAGAGTAAACCAACCACAGTCCAATATTTTTTATCAATATTATAAATCTTGACAAGATCTGGGGTGCAAGAAACTTAGTGGCTTTTTTCTCATTATTTACTTCATCCGCCTGCTTCTTCATAGCAATTATTTAATAATATGTTTTGACTAAATAATTTTTATTTTATAATCACATTAATCATTTATATTATATTATATTATAATCAATATAATTATATTATTATATTATTCAAATTTCAGCATAATGATTATGAAATGATTATTTATATTTTCTACCTGTCTCTAACCACATTCACCTGATCTCGTGAAGCAAAATTTTAGGTACAAAATATGCCAAACAATGTTTGATGTTATTTTTTTGTAAGTGATAAAGCCACTACAGGTAAAATTGACCAGAGGTTCGCTTCGGTCAAATATTTAAAGTTCGGTTCGAGGCTCGGTTCGGTTTAAAAATATGAGGTTCGCCCAACCTTAAATTAACTTTAAATTTTGCATTGACCAACATTCCATTTACTTATTTTACACATTTTCAGCTCAATCGGTCAAGTACGTATAGACTTGTATCTTGGTAGGTACCTACGTTGATCTGTTATTCAATTGTTTTAAGGTGTAGATGGAAAGTTGCAATGAAGATATAAGTAATGTAGTCCGTTATCTTTGATTGAGTGGACTGTGTTTGGTTGGAGATGTTGCGCTTATTGATGCTCTCTCATCAGCGCGTTACTTCACTGAGCGTTTTCCTCGTTATGAATTATTTGTGGGGGTAGGCTGCTAGCTAGGTACTTTTAAGGTGCTGCAAGCGCGAGCGATTTTGATGCTTTTTGTAGACACTTTTTGCGATACGATTGGAGGCGAAATGGGTAGACCAAATTATGTAAAATTTTAATCGCGATTAGATAAAAGACGAACTTAGGGTTATCCCTTGGTACATTTTTTATTTTTTGTTTCGTTAATTAGTAATAGGTAATTAGTGGATTTTTGGTTAAAAATTAGCTATTTTTTAGTCTCCATGGGCGCCGTATAAAATAAAATTTCCAAAATATGCCAAGTGATAACCCTAAGTTTGTCTTTCATCTAATCATGATTAAAATTTGAGATCAATTGGTTAACTGGTTTGGTCTCCAATCGTATCGCAAATTTCATAGTTTTGAGCGGTTTTGTTGAATAACCGGCGCCTAATTAACGATTCAATAAGCATAAATGAAAAAGTGCTACTAATATTAGTGATGTAAAATGCTTGAGCATATTCTTGAGCACATTCTTAAAAATGCATCTAAGCTTATAAAAACTCGAACTTTTAGCTCAATTCCAAAAAGTACATGTACTTTTGTGAATCTTGCATACATAGTTTTGTTATGGAGAACCAGTCGGGATTCAGGTGTCAAACATGAAGATATGAATTTACATTAATGTAATTGAGCGAAGCGAGCGTCTCCTTTTGGCTCTTTTGGCACCGCACAGACCTTTTTTTTTTCTGTTTCTGAGGCTATACAGGTAAGAGTTTTTCTTCGATGGAGCTGAAATATTGCACACATGTACCTGGAACATTTTTGGGTGTTGCAGGCCCTAATTTTTTTTGAAATCCCCAGATTGGTTCAAATTAATAAAAATATATCTTTTGATTGGTTGGTTTGATCAATTTAAAATTTTAACAAGTCATTACGACCAACATTATACCCAATCTTACAAAGTTTCAGCCAAATCCTCCCATTGGTTAAAATTTGAAACCATCTTTCCTGTGATTTTTGAAATTTAAACTAGAACCGTTTGACCGATCAACTTTAAACTTTGCATGGTCATTGGGACCAACATTATCTGTATTTTTGACAATTTTCAGACTAATCTGTGCTTAAATCCAAAAGATATTGACATTTTACCTACTTTTTGCTAGTTGAGTATCAAATTTTCGAAAATGTTTAATCACGGTAACGTCGAGCCTCAGTTCCAAGGTACTTTTAGCAGAAACTTACAAACACATGAAACTGATGTTCAACATCGATCTGATATTGTGTACACACACATGTCATATCAAATGAGTGGTCCCAGCCTCCCAGGAATATTTTTAGGCGAGATCCCGTGATTTTTGAAAATTAACAAGGAACCGTTTGATCGATCAACTTAAAACTTCAACCTAAAACATGGATATTGGGACCAATATTTTAGGAATTTTTTGAGATTTTCATACCAGTCTGTGTTAAAATTCAATAAATATTGGCTTTTAAGGACATTTTCAATCGACAGAATTTCGGTTCGAGGAGTTGCGTGTTTCCGTGCTCGCTCATGCTCGCTCATGATCGCTCGTGCTCGCTGTCCCTGCCTATGTATTGCACAGCCTTCCAAGGCCATAAAATGGCGTCAGTAATTTTTAAAACTCTGGTGAGCATATTCTCAAATATTCTCGGAGAATAATCTCTTGAGAATATTCTCGAGTATATTCTCGAGCATGGAGAATATTCTCGGCTCACATCTCTAACTAATATACAATAAGACTGATCATGTGAACATCCTGTAAAAGTTACACTCACTTATGAAACAATTTTTCTCTCAATTTTCTAAAACGGCCGAGCGCTAGTATCACCTTAAGTCACTGCTGACACAAACCCCCTCCTTAAGAGCTATCTCCACTGCATCAATGTGGAGAGATCCATGCATAGACACATTTTATTTATTTATTCAATTACTAGCTTTGTAATAGGGAATTCTCCTCTAAATTAAATTTCTAACTACTAATTGTATTATTATGGTAGTTGAGACATTGCTGAATACAGATGTTATTCATTTTGTTGTGGGCTCAATAGTTCTCTCGGAATTGATTTACAAAGTTTAATATTTTTCTTCTAACTTTAAAACAGGAAAATTGATATTGAAGTCATAACTCATGTTGCCATGGCAACAAAGCATATCACCATGGTAACACATTGTTGTGGACTTAAAAAATGACATCACAACCCAGATACTCATTAGTCATTACATGCTGTTTTTCCCGACAAAATTTCCCATGACATTTGAAATTGATTTTTATGAATGAAAATGTTCTATTTTTCAAGTGATTATGTTTGTGATTATTATTTGTGTTATTATTTACGAATTTACATTAATAAAATTAGAGGAGAATTCCCTATTGGAATCAATGTTGAGATGAAAATGTCTTAAACTGTTTGTAATAAGAAATAATCTGGTGGAGTGGTCGCTCCAACGCCAGCCAAGTCGGACGGTGTACGCACACTCACACTTCATGTACCGTTAAAATGCCGAACTGTACCTATACTATACTAATAAAACTCTTAAGACCTTTCACGAACTAGAATTAGTATAACTATCCGAACTAAATAAGGGGAAGAAAGATTTTTTTTAAATGTACTATACTAATTACTGAACTCGTGTTGACTGGAGACGGAGTTATAAAGTGATATAAATTTGTAACTTGTGCCATTCTCATTTTGATTTTAGATAAGAAGAGGATCTATAGCATAAGACCATGGCTTACAGTGGATATAAAACAAACAAATCTGGATGCACTTCCGTAAATTTTCCTGCATCAAAGAGACCAAAACTTGATATTCAAGTGCCTGTTTCATTAGCAAATGAAGCATTATGGGGTGACGATTTACCTGTTGAAGATCTCGATGAATGTTTTCTCTTAGCCTCACAAATGTGCACAGATACTCAACCCCCGAAACCTCCGTTGCAAACTGCTCAGATTCAACCCCCACTGCCACATAATACAAGTAACTGGTATCCAAGCGACAGAACTCTTCCCACGAAACAGACAGCAAGTGCGGTAACAAATCGACCTCAGCAACCTCAAGTGAAAACGTCTGGTCAACTTAATAAGAATGTTGTTTCATCTGAGCATAGCATTGTGCAAGCACCTGAAGAGAGTGCTACAAAGTGTCAAAGCATGAGTTTTCACAGTGATGCTAATGTTCATAATACAGAAAAAGATGCTTTAAAAACTGTAATAAAAAATCTTACTGAAGAGAATAAAAAGTGGAAAGAAAACTTGTTCACAAAGGATGGAGAAGTGTCCAACCTTCGTCTACAACTCAAGCAGAGTGAAGCAAAACAGAACACCCAACGTGAACTTATTACCAACGACTATGAGGAAAAGATGCGAATCTTGAAGAGAGAACTTGAAAAGGAAAGAACTACAGTTGAGCTACATAAACTAGAGGCGTGGAAAGCAACTGATCGCCTGTTAATGACAAGTCAGAGCGTTGTGGATGTTTCGGAACAACACACTGATGACCGTGATGACGAACTAATATTCAAAGCAAATGTTTGTGAATCAAGCGGTTCAATTCTAAATGATCTGTTAACTCCTCATCTTTATGGTAAATCGGATCTTGAGATTCATGAAGTTAAACTTGAATCCAAGTTCAGTCTTCATGTCAGCACCACAAATCGAAAGCGAGCCAGTTGGAAGCCATCATTGTACCCTTTCCGATTGTCTGTCGAGTCCTCTTGGTCTTTGGTTAATCAACTTGGCCTGCAAGACTCATTTGAGACAGTTAAGTCTACATGTTTCACACAGAGCATATTTGTTGAATGTCGAGCTGTCCTGTATGGTTTACTTCTAACTCTCCAAGAGAGGGGTAAGGAGGAAACGCTGGAACTGCTAGATTCTCGAGACCGACAGCTCATTGAATCTCAAGTAACGTCCTTGGATAATCCTGATTTGCTTTCAAATGAGATGTGGTATGACGTTGAGCGTGGGCTAGAGGCAAGACGAGCACTTGGTCTGCTATCTAACATATGTACGCTGTCTAAACACATGTCTGGCCTCGTGTTTGGAATTTCAAACAAGTCAGTTGTGGGCGAAGAACGATGTGAAGACCCAGCTCAGCTGACTGACCACTCGGGGGGTTCACATTTTGTATTTGTTGAATGCAACCATGACGACGTTGATGTTGCTATGATGGATTGCAATGAATCAACATCCAAGGCAGATTTACATGGAGCAACAGCAGTTCAAGAACGGAATGGCGAGATCAATTTTCTACATGATGATATGAATGTGTACAAAAGATCAGATCAAGAAATAAGCAAACAAAAGGAGCTAATATTGAAATATGAAAATGAAGAGAATGGATTTTTGCATTTGTTACATGATTTAACGAACATGATTCTTAGTCAGAGAAACTCTTTAGAATATAGTGGGTTTTTAGCTGGCATTGTGACTCTACTTACGTCTTCACTTCGTAAAGCAATGTTACCTGCAGCTGCGTAAGTATTAGGTACCTTAAGCCTGGAAATAAATCAAATTCTACTTAGTTGCTCCACAGGCTTATTTACCACAAATGAGATTTCCTATTGTTTTAGCAACAGTGTTGTGAGTGACATCATCCGGGCAGTAGTCTTCAGTCGCCCTCGCATCGAGGCCGTAGTCGCCCTCTCCGAACTTCTCTTTGCTCTCTCGTCCAACATTCAAGTCATGGAGACACTCTGTAACGGCCTGGAAAACAAAGCCTACGTCGACATTGCTTGTGGCCTTGGCTTCTTCAAGGCCAACTCGTGTGTCATCCAGATACTCTGTTGGCTGCTGGAGCTCCGGAACAGCAGTGTGGCTAGTCGCACTCGGCTGTGTCGCTCGGTGGTCGACTGGGTGTGGGCTTGCATCAAGCGCCGGCCACACCGCGGTCCCGCCTGGGCCCAGTGCTCATCCGACGAGACGGCCAGCGCCTGCTTCTGCCGAGCTCGTCTCGCGGAAGTCACCGTCAAGCTCATCTACCAGACGTACAGGGACTTCGAGTTGCTCGCGCTCACTGAACATGGGGAAGGATTACGGAAGGCTCTGGTTCGAGGGATTGTCTTACTGCATCAGCTGACCGAGACGGACACGGAGTTCGGAACGCACATGCAAGAAGCGGAAGGGTGTTATCAGTGGCTGCTCATCGGACTGAGGAACACACCGCATGATCTGGCTCTCGATCACGACGAAGGTAGCTACTGAATAATGAATTACAAATGTACAATTCTTTCATTGTATCTTCCTCTAGTGTGTTTTTTAAATAACTAAATATTATTGGCCCCAAGTTTATTTGTGTTTGCACACAAGGAGTAGCTTTATCAATTAGTACCATTATAATTTTCTAGATTCTAAACAAAGTTTAACATCAATGTGAAAACTTATACAAATACATAACGATCAATGCTGTTGATGCCATCTGATCGAGCAATTATGCCAATTTGGGTTACTCTTTCTACAGGTGAAGCTCTTCGGGAGTTATTGGCAATGGAAGATGCAACGGAACCTCATCCCTTCATTGAAACCAAACAAACTGAGCAACACCTTCAAGACATCTGCGTATCGTTGAAGTCGTGCTGGGCAATCCAGTCCATCAGTCATCACGTTACCACGGACACAGTAGAGGGGGAGTAACGGCGTAGATTTCACATATGTACCTACCTACAGTTTACAGGTCTTTTGAGTATGACTAAAGGATCATGTTTATTTTTGTCAAGTAAGTTTGGTAGGTAGGTACCTCTAAATTTTGAACAATTTAATTGATGTATAGGAATTAGCACCATCTGACATTAAAGATCGCAAGTCCTCTTCCCCCATATGGTATGATGACCAAGAAATTTGTATCTAGTATTTGAAAAATAGCAGATGACCCTTTGCCATGATACCACTGCCTTCAATACTTCAACGCTATAATTATCTTTGCTTCAACTCTAGTAGGTATTCCCTGTTAATATTTTGCTTGGTCGCCAGTTATTTATTATTGTTCTAGGTATTAAATTTCAATTAAATTTATGTAAAAAGTACTGAGTAGGTGAATAATTCTACAGTCACATGACTTATACTATAATTTACAAGATAGAAATGTAGGTAATATCTCATTTTGAAATGTGGGGCAAAACATAATTTTTGTTTAGTGACAATTTTGCATTCCAAGCTAAAAACACTCTCAAGCCCGATATATATATATTGTACCTAATTTTAAAATATATGTGCATAATTTGATAATAATTGTATTTTTAAACCCATCTTCATCATCCATATTTTTCAAATCCGAAAGTGTGACACCTGATTAGAAGTACTGGAATTATGGGGGGTTGGGGGGTGGGGCAATTTCAAATGCGGGTCCGGGCCGCATAGGCCCGGAAAAATTTGTATTTCAAAAATTGATTTGGTAAATTTCTATGAGTTTTGGACTATATATTTCGCCAATTTTGTACTGACAATTGAGGCTCATTTAAGTGCTACAAGTCTAGTCAATGTGGCAACCCCTTTACATCTAACAGGACTTGGGGCAGTAGTACCAATGAATAATGATTGAAAACTGAATGTAGACATTTTAATATTGAACTGAGTATTTTAAAGTTATTTCTCATTATTTTTTAAATTTTTTGTACATATAGCAATATTTTACCGGAAAAGCGCGATTTTTCTGTCACGCCTGATGTCAAGGTGAGACGCGTGATTTTTGTCTGAAAGTAGGGACTGTCCCGCCAAAAGCGTGCCGGTTGGGTTATCTGATAAGAGCCTGCACCATCACTGAGCCCTCACCAAAGTAATTTACAAGTTTGTTGGTTATACCTACATCTACCTACTAACTAGGGTAGTTGGTAAATTTACCAGAAAATACTCGAGGTAATTTGCCTTAAATGAACAAGTTAATGTACCAATGACCAACCAATGTAGGGTTGGGACAAATAAAATTGTCATAATACCGATAACTGATGATTAGGTACCTTTGATCTTTATATCAAAATATCTCTTACATTTTATTTCCTGAAGATCTAAGAACTTGGTAGGTAATACCTACATATCATGCAATTGTGCACGAATTAAAGGATGATCATCTTTTATGAACATGTTATGAATTGCAGGGTGAGCCACTTAGTGCAAACTTCCTAACCAAATTATGTCTTATAATTACATATCTACCACCTACCTACAAATATAAAATAAAATAACCATTAAATTTTCACTTGCCAGGATCAATGGAATATTAATATGGATAAGGGTATTGAGAAATGTATTTAAAATAATTAAAACCTCAAATTGATAGTTTTCATTACCAAATTTATTTGATAAAAGAACACTTCACAGTCAAGTAGGTAGTCAAAGATTGTGCAAAACTAAAATTGGTACTACCGAAAAGGATAACTTAAATTCCAATTGTGAAAATTGTCACAAAATGTTAAGTCATAAAATTTCTAAATAGAATGGATGCAAATATTAATATGTGTATAACATTGAATGGATTCAATTACTGAAATGCCATTTGATTTGAGCATGAACTAACTTGAATCAACACTCGCAATGAAAAGTAATTTTCTTTTATAATAGGCATGAAAGTTATGAACGAAAAGACTGGCTTAATTCATTTGGATGACATGTCTTGTCAGTGTATTTTGGTATCGAGTTAGCCGATGTCGGCGGGTTGCAATTGCCGCTCACCCTCGTTGATGAAGATGCACATTGCTTTGTGCAGCAGATAAACCCCCAGCTTCTTCTTGACATGTGGCGGCCACATTGCTGCAACTCCATAATACTCGCTCAACCGGGCATTGGTGATATTTCGCAGCGTAAGAGCATCGATGATTGCAGCTTCCCGTGTATAGGCCTCAACTGGAATCACATTTTGAAAAACATGCAGACATACCACACCCAAACCATTACTCCAAATGTCCAGAATTTGTTTTATTTTGGGGTCGGCTGTCTGCGAACCGGATTTCTTGATGGCAACGGCTTGGTAAAGGTGGGAATATGGCCGGGAACGCTTTCCTTTTCCAACATAGAAAATTGCTTCCAAAAACGTAGACCATACTTTCATTGGCGGAGTGGAGTCGATGCGGCATGGGAGGTTGCATGTGATGCGAGGGTCGAGGAGCAAGTAGCAGAACGAAGACTTAATGACGCCTTCCCGCCAGCGTCGGCTCGGGTCTGGGACGGAGAACTGAAGCGCAACTTCTTGCTCGAGCTTCTCGTATGTCTTCAAATCTGCCCTCCAATTCTCCATGCGCAATGTTCTCTCCAGCTCGGAACTGTAAACTGGACGATTGGATGTCGAAGAGATTGGGCTTCGAGCTATCCGCTCCAGCTTCTTCAAATACACCCGCTTGGTGGATGGAATGATTGGACCGGGATTGTATCCTTGCTTCTTGAGTTCATGTATGAGAGTGTCCGTGTCGTAAGTGAGACTGCCGTTGGGGGAAGATCCTTCACTTGGAGCCACATCAGAGCTACTGGATTGTGACTGTGGGACCAAGTAGCGCCGCTCTAAAAGAACCACTCCTTCCTCTTCGTCGGAATAGATGTAGTCTTCCGAGGCACTCACAAAGGAGTCGATGTCGGAAGTCGCTTGTGGTTGTGTTTCAACTCCATGAGACACTTGTTGTTGTCTATCGACGTTGCAAACAGGCGGGTCTTCTTCTTCAGTACTTACTTCTGTTAAAGTGGCATGTGCCTCCTTGGGTTCAATGCGAGATGCGACTTCGATTATATTTCCATCAATAGATTCAACACAAGAATAGTAACCTGGAGACATTACACTAAAATTACTCATGTTACTAATATCTCTAGGAATCACTCGATTGTTTTTAATATTTTCCCACACAACTTGTATATCATCGCTGTTTGAAGTTTGATCACAGATGTTGGACGGCTCTCGCTCGAGCAAATCACAATTGTTAGCATCTGATGAAGGAACAAGGTGGCTGTCCGACAGCAGATCGCGATAGAACGCCTCCACATCTCCAGAGGAATCATGTAATTGACCTCCAGATACTAAACCTGATGAACTTCCCTGGTGATACTTGTCGGTGGTTAACATATTTATTGGTACGCTCATCTGTGCTGGGAGACTAGATTCATTCAATTGAAGAGATATTTCTGGCATTGAGGGGGATAGCTCTTCTGACCCATTGTATGCGGAGATATCAGATTCAACTACCGATGTGTTGTGCAAGTGAGAATCTGAAGTGACGTCGGTGATGTCAATTCCCGGCTGAATGCTCGGTGGAAAACTCTCACTGTCGGGCTGTGGAACTGCAGCAGCTGAGTCAACACCATTGCTTATATTCTCATCCTGCGATATAACTAAGTAATCACTTGCATTGATTCCTGGGGAACAATTGTTAATACTATCTTCTTGATGGACAACTCTGGATTCTGTAGAACACTGTGAAAGTGCTAACGCATCTCCACCAGGTGCTTCAGTATCATTCTTGGCATCTTCACCACCAGGTGCAGCCCTGTCAGTCTTTGCATCTGTTGGTTTCGGCATAACTTCCACCATTACCTCATCTTCAACCAGTTTTGTCTTCGATGTGGATTTCACCAACTGATTCAAGTGCTTCTTTACACCAGCAGCCTGCCTCTCTTTGAGTTCGTCAATAAAACTTCGATTAGCTGTTTCGCCAGTATTTGAAGGAGATACTTTTGAGTTGCGCCATTTACCAAATATTCTCGCGTTATCTTTCTTCAAGAACATATTTTTCTTCAAGTCCGATAATACAGCACTGAATTTAGCACATTCCGGATTGGCTCTGTGAAATCCAGCATCATTGATCCTATTCGCCTCTGCTTCTTGTGTTTCGTTTTCCTTGAGTTTGGCTTCACCGGTTTCGTATGTCTGTAACTGCAAATTGTTTGTATTCTCTTTAACATCAATGGATGACAAAATGTGCCTCGTAGACGTACCCACTGTTTGGGTAGCACAAGATTTTAAGAAACGTGAAGTTGGTGCTTGAAACGGTCTCTCTGCTTGATACTGCAGTACCAAATTATTCGTGAAGAGGTTTACTTTGGCTGTAAGAGAAAAATTATACAAATAACCGAGTATTACTCCATGATATGATTACGAAGAGGCCTGGGCAATTTACGGGATGCATAAGCTTTATCAAAAATCACAACTAAAGCTTTATCTTCACACTTTACCTACTTCAGTGTGCGGCAGGCATCATAATTTAGTTTTGAGTTTGAATTGTGCGTAGCTTCGATATTCAAAAATTCTATTGTGAAGACAAAACCTTAAATATAGGTACAGTACTACAGTAAGAGACCTTTGACCTTTGAAAGATATTTCTAAAACTTTGTAATAGATAGATGAAATTATGTTCCAAATCGATACTAGAAAGACAAAAGGGCCTAAGCGCCACTTTTCAAATTGTTCAGGAAACGAAAAAAACTCTTAACTAATTTTTCTGTGTGAGGTTAGAGTTCATTTTTTGTGTGGGTCAGGGGTACCTACTGGGTATTAGTTGATTTATTTATGATTTAATGGACATTGTACAATAAAGGTCAGTCTGAAAATAGTAATACATTTGGCGCTTACGCCCCAATTTACTACCTATATCAAATCATAATTTCAATGTCGCTTAATATGCCCTTTAGTGCATATGACTAAGCGCCGCCCTCGAGGCGGCGCTTGCGCCCTAATATAAGTGTAAATATCTATAACACTGTTCATATGTCGCTTATGTCCTTTTACCAGATTGTGTAAATGATATTCCAGTTACAGAAATGATAAAAACATTGATTTCTCAAAAAGTGGCGCTTAGGCCCTTTTGCCTTTCTAGTATCGAAATACACAATAAAAAAAATTTGTATCCAAACCACATAAATAAAAAGCATTGTTCATAATGAAAATTATTTTGAAAAAATGATTTTAATGTAAGAAAGTCCCTTCATTACGAGTAAAATATAATATTGGACCTTCTTACCACATTAAATATTGAGATATACAATTTTTCTATGATATTTTTCCTCTCAGCCAGATCTACAGAAAGATCTACATTCTACAATAGTTAGGTAGTACCTAGTATAGCAAACAACAGATTGCACTGGGTGTGAGTTTTAGTTGTTGGTCACGTTACCATTTGTATGAGACACTTTAAAACCCCCAGCCCGCCAATGGACTGCCACCTTGACGCGGTGGTGGGGCCTAAGGGACCGCCTCACATAACGAGTGTTGGTCCCATCTAAGTGCAGTCCAGGGTCGACCTGAAATCGGGTCCCTCCGGCACGAAGCTTCCCTCCCCCCCGGTCCGTCCCCATTCTGAAATGGCTTTCCCACCAGTTTCAGACTCCCCCGGATCGGGCCCGTTAGGTCGACCCCTCCCCATGTCCTCCGGCTCCACGTATGATCAACAAAGTTAAAAGTAAACATTAATGTGCGCAATATACTAACCTCGTCGTTGACGCGCCGTTAAACGATAATAATCTAATAATTGCAATGAGTAGAATGAAAACTGAACCAGCAGAAGTTCAGATCATTAAAAGTGAAGTTTGATATTCAGGAATAGGATACCCAGGCCTCTTAATGAATGTTGCATAGAATACTGACCAAGAGACATTTTATACTTGGGACTTCTTTCATTATCAAGTGCATCCAGCACTTGGCACTTCTCCAGCATTTCCCGTGTCTTCCAGTGGTGTTCCTCGGCATAATGGAAGGCATTCTTCTGATCGTTGTCATGGAGCCAGGGATCTCCTCCGCACGACAGCAGAAGTCGGACTAACTGCATCCGCCCCCACGCAGCGGCCACGTGAAGCGGAGTCATCCCATCAACAGATCTAGTAGACAGTTTGCATTTCAAACACTAGAATCAGCCACGTATGATTTTACAATGTCATTATTAGTGATGGAATCTTTTGGACACTGACCGCAAACTAATTGGGAAATATATCTGGAAAGCCGTGAGGTCTATCTTCAGACGAGTATTAACCTACCGAATGTTTGGATTTGCTCCGTACTGCAACAAGAGTGTAACCACTTGTTCGGCAAAATCCTCACTCTCATGACCGACTGCCAAATGTAATGGAGAGATCCCGATGCATGGTAGCAACAGATTTGCATCTGTATCTTCATCCTGTAGCACAGTCATAACATATCTGCAAAGCAAATGCAGTTCCAATCACAATCATTGCAATATTTAAAAATGTAAGATAAACTTTGTGTAAATGAACCTAAACCTAGGATACCTAACTATGGACAAAAATTGGTTCAATATTTAGGTAATACCTAATGAGTGTGATAGGTACCTACTAGGTACCTATCTTATTTTCTAATAAAAGCTCAATTACTACAATAGTTCCATATCATTACCTCATCCTGGCGTCTTCAATACCATGGCGTAACGACAATAAAAGTAATGTCTTTCTCTTGGTTGTCATGACTGGGTTTGAAGTTGGTAGGTATAAGTGATTTGCTGGCAATATTTTGAACGAAATTAAATAAATACTTAGAAATATAGCGTCACAAATTAACAATTCATTCAAAAGACATTGCCCAGAGAAGAGGGGTTGCAAATAATTAACGAAGAATCACACAAAATAACCTAAGCACTAACAAACTGAACTGACAGTCTTCAGTCTTCGATTCAAATAGCAAAACAAACACAACAACAATCGAGGTGGCGGTGCGTGTGGTGTACTACTTTGGGCGGGCGGTGTTCAAGCTAGCCACAATCCCGTATTTTACACCATTTTGCTAGATTGCTCACTTTCGTGTTTTATTTTGTAAATTAATGCAAAAGAATAATGACTAATGTAAATTAGAACCTACACAGAATACTTTGCCACCTTAGAGCAGTAGTTACGGATGGTCACAAGTTCTCTGCATATAATCTAGTTCTATAATTTCTTAAGCGTTGGTGACAACGACAGTCAAAAAGAGGGGGGCGGGTACCAACAAAACAACTACTTGTCAGTCGTAGTCAAAACGCAAGCCAGCTGTCAGTTGACCACGTGCATTTATTTATTTCAACACAATGTTATACTGCAAGGCCGATTAGACCTAGACCAGTTCGTCCCTTACTTAGACTGATAATCCCTGGCCTGGCCAAGACATACATATTATATGTAACGTGTAGCGTATATATAATATAATATTTGTACTTCTTCCTGTGCTACTTTGATTCAAACATTCTGAAGAATGGTTGAAAATTCGGACGATGCGAGAAAAGGTGCAAGTAAGTGAAACATATTATTAGTTTATTATTATAGTAATTTTGCACTACCTATGCTAAAACATGTATTAGGTAGGTATAGTCAAGAGTGTGGAAAGGCCGCTGACTTGCTCTTTGCTCTCTTAATTTAGTTCATATTCTTCACAGTCTGAGAGAATGAAGTAAAACACATTTTGGTTTGAGGGAGTGGAGGGAGGAAATAAAAATAATCGGACAATTAAAAAAACGTAATATCTTAATAAAAGTGGTACAAGGTATTTAGAACATGTCAAATCATAAAACCTACCATTCAGATACCTCGTAGTTGCTACTACCCTATTTTTTCTAACATGTATAGTATACCTATTCCAAGAAGTTTCTAAATATAGATTATTTTTTAAAATTAAAAATAGTGATCTCTATGAATTTAAGTATCAAAATTGAGAAAAGCTGATATGATTGCTTTTTGATTGCTTTATTTCCAATAATATTACATTTTACATGTTATATTTTCTTTTCCTCAAAAATATTTTATGGTAATTGGTTGGTAATTGCACAGACAAGTAAAGACTTGTATGTGGAGATGTCGAAAAAGTATGTGCATAACAGCATCAATCATAGATTATAGATTATAGTACCTAGGTAATCGTAGATTTACGACCAACCGCAGAACCAACACAAAATCCACAATTTTAGAGAACATGAACAAGTCTAAAACTGTCACGTAATAAACGGAAAATATAATAAAACATAGAAAATGGATAGACTTAAAGGTACTATTATGGAAATTAGATTGGTACCAAATTGGATTGGTCTATGTTTTAGAAGGTAGGTGCGTACGTAGGGTAGGGTATTTATACCAAAGAGATAAGAATACCTAGGTACTAATGTAAAAGTCCAACGAAATTTCAACTACCTGTCTACTGTGAAATATAGTTTTTACTGATAACCTTAGTTAGGTGGATGTTAATAAATACCAACTGCAATATGAAAAGATTTTCCTCGAGTGGGACTCGAAACCACGACCTTCCGATATCCAGTCAGATGCTCTAGAGTCCAAGATGCCAAGAGTTTACGTTTACTATGCAAGAAAGTTCCCTGCAAAGGTTAAAGAAGGAACATGGTTAGGTCCCGATTGAGTAGGTAATAGGAAACCATTCAATGGTTTTCATTTCGTACATTCAAACATCCAACGAAAACTCAAAAAATTATAAAATTCAACAAGTATTTTACAAAATAGTATACATTTTAAGAGACATATTCATACATGATCGGTATGGCGCATGGAGCACGTTAAGGAAGTAGGTAAACTAGGCCGAATGCATGGTTAAAGAGATGAGATGTATGTGTTCTATCTGAAAACCCTCCAGTGACGTCACGGAGCAAGTTGGCTAAGGCAGTGTCGCGTGTTTCGTGGTTCCTCCAGCATGAGAGTCCATGACGTTCCCTATTGGCGACGCTCACCTCCTTCCCAACGCTCAACGTCCCAACTTCCTCTCTCTGTAATAGTATTCATTTTGTAGTTCAATGAATAGTTTTCAAGGAAGCGATTTACAAATATTGATAGAAATCTTAAAAATGTACGACCTTATTTTAGATCAGTAAAATTGACTTTGACGTCATAGCGCAAGCGCAGTATTGTCTTTGGATCAAATCTACAATGATCAAAGTTTTCACCATGGAAAAGTTATAAATGACACCAGCTGCTGCCACTGTCATTGATCGTCACACACCCCTTCCCGCCAAAATATTCCAATTCAAAGTCATTTTGAAATATAAATTTTACAATTTTGTAGTTGTCATTATTATTTGTGTTGATATTTATTTATTTACAAATGTATGAAAAAAGCTTAAAGGTGGCTTAAAAGGTGAGACAATCGGGGCATGGTCTTGTAACGTTGTCAGTTAATAATTCATATTTATTAGACAAATAATACAATCAATCGATAGGCACCGAGTGTGCATACCCCCAGCGCCACTAGCGAGAGAAATCGGCAAAACTGTACGTAGAAGAATCTTTAGTTTCATTAACTCTCATTGGTCGTGGCCATAGCAACCGATAAAAATCAACAGAAAACTCAAAATAGCTCAGAATTGGTAAAAGAGAGGAGCAAACTAATAATTTTATCAGATTCAGTGGAATTGTTTACACTTCATACATTTTTCACAGCGAAATAACCTGTTGCGTATTATTGTAAGAATGCATGCAATCTGTAATGTTTACTAACTGCTGCAACTAAGGGTATGAAGATCCCGTAAAGAGTTGCTAATTTTTGCCACCCATCGCGCTGTTTCTCATTTCCAGAAACAAAAGAGAGTCAACACTCGGTGCCTATTCGCACAATCAAGATCAGCTCTGCACTCTAGTGGTGGAGATGTGGTACTAGAGGAAAGGGTTCAACATTCAATTCTCCATAAGGAACCTGTAGAGTTTGGATACCTCTACTTCATACACTATTAAACATAGAACCCTGAAAAAAGTAACGAGTATAGAAAAGATTATGCTTTATCGATCTGTCACCTCAGAATTTTTCTCCGAGGTTAAATTGCAGCGTAATAATCATGCAAACATGAAATGCAGCAGCCAATCAGAGTACAGGAAATGGTTCAACAGACCAATCAGGCTACAGTATAAGCCGTATTAGCTTCATACGGAAAGTTATTTTATAATTATTTAGACACAATAAATGCATTTCTGAGGTGACAGATCGAATAAGCATAATCTTTTCTATACTACTTACAATTTTTATGGTTCTATGTTTAATAGTGTATGATGTAGAGGTATCCAAACTCTACAGGTTCCTTATGGATAATTGAATGTTGAACCCTTTCCTCTAGTACCACATCTCTACCACTAGAGTGCAGAACTGATCTTGGTTGTGCGAATAGAGACAGAAAACCAAACAATCAACCGCCATTGGAAAATACTAGAACAAGATTCTTCTTCTCCTCCACTGCACACTTGAGCTCTTCAGTCAGAGCTCATATATTTCGGCTTCACCACAGTCTCAATCTTCATAATTTTTTTCTACTTATCATAATCATGCCATACACAATATCTTAAAAAATTAAACACTTCTCGTGTCTGGTTTATGAGATAAATTGAGTTTCTCCCCCATGTTTTATGGCAGACATGTAAAATCGTGTCACATTTAGGCTAACAATGAAGATCTAATTTTTATGTATTCCCAACTTTTAACAAAAATCATATTTTCTGATAGATAGTTGGACATTCTACTAGAAAAGAATGAAACAATACCAACGTGTGCTATTTTAATTGTTATAAACCAAAAACGAAGTGATTTTCCTATACCTCTGTTAAAGTTTTGTTCATTCTCGGAAGGCAATAAATTGAAACTTGCTATAAGACAGGAGTTGCAAGATGATATTTCATGATTTTTTTTATACAAATTTGAAATGTTGGAAAAAGTAATGCAATGGTTATTTCAAAAAATAAATATTTAGGAATTTCGATCGGTGAGCCACGTAAAGCAGACTTTCCTATTCGAGAAAATAAGGAACACGACTGACCTCTGGTGGATTCTTTGGTACTAGCCGTAAGGGGAATAATGGAGGATATCACGGGGATATTTATATAAATATATTATATTAAATTTGCTTTAGTTGTTTGTTATGGCTGAAAAAGTAAACTTGTAACTAGCTTGTAACCATGGTGGGGCGGGGGAAGTGTGGTCTAGTCTCTTTATGTAACTAAATCTAAATTTCAATTGTTTCTCCTTTTTCACTGCCCTATGGAAACACGAACTTCAAAATTAAAAAGTGCATCTAAAAAGTTTGTTGCCAGAGGTGGCTCCATCACGTATCGCTTATTTGGTCGAAATGATTGTTGTTTCTGATATAAATGTGTCTCGATTTGAAGCTTACACAAGGCCGTGCAAGTGCTGCGATGTCCGCTGACTCATAAGGGTCAATAATCTACGTGAACCTTCTTATCAATCAAGAAGCGCGATGTGGCTCTTTTATTTTGAGTTGAACACGTACCTACACTCGACAATTCATAAAACGGTATTTGAAAGAAATTGATTGTCTGAAAAAATGTGATGGCATCATCTGATGAAGTCTATACTTACTCGCCATCTACCTCTAGTAGGTGAGCTCTGATTTCATTGATAATAATTCATAATAGGATTGATTGTCAATGATCCTGACCAGCAGCCAATCTGTTTCGTTCAAATACCGTTTAATGAATTGTCGAGTGTTACATCTTTCGCTTACAACCAAAAGCGGACAAGGACTGGTTTGATTTGATTCGCTATTGGTTAACACTATAAAGGAAAACGCTCAGTGTAACGCGTTGATGAGCGAGCACCGGGACGTGCAACATCTCCAACCGAACACGGTCCACTCAATCAAAGATTACTACTAGTAGGTACTAGGTAGGTTTTACTTTATTTCTAATTTTCTTTGCAACTTTTCAATTAATTTTCTTTCCAGAGCCTACAACTAGCAAAGGTAAACAATCGAAAGACACTATTGAAAAAAGTAAAAATAATAAAATTTGAACTAACTTATTTAAAACCCAAATTAGTTCACTACGTTTGTCGTGGAATTTGCAGCAGCGAAAATACTATTTTCTGTTTGGAATGCCTAATTTCCACGCATGTCTCTGACTTTCCCCCCCCCCCCCCCCCCCCCCCCCCCGCCATAACAAGAGGAGCAAAGAGAACACCCCAGGTACCGCGTTTTGTTTGCGTTTCCCTCGTGCGCTGAAAGGTCCCTGACGATAAGCTCCTCAGAGCTCATTACTCATTCTGCAAGGCGCTGGAGTCCTTACATTAGTTTTGGCACATTGAACTTAGATCGCATGCGTGATCAGAGATCGATTAGGTGTTTGGTTGCCTAATTTATTTTAGATTAACCAATTAACGTGGCTCAACCGATCGAACATTCCAAAAAAAAATTTTTTTGTAATTACCATCATGAATTACTTTTTCTAACATTTCAACTATATTTAAGTATAAGAGAATCATAAAATGTAATTTAACTTGCAACTCCTGTCTTACAGCGAGGTTTTAATTTATTGCCTTTCGAGATTGAACAAAACTTTAACACAGGAGGTATAGGGAAATCATTTCGTTTTTGGTTTATAACTTTTAAAATAGCACACGTTGGTATTGTTTTTAATTTTTTTCCTAATAGAATGTCCAAATATCTATCAGAAAATAAGTTTTTTGATCAAAGTTGGGACAAACTAAAAATTAGATCTTCATTATTAGCCTAAATGTGACACGATTTTACCTGTCTGCCATAAGATAACATGGGGAAGAAAACTCAATTTTTCTCAGAAACTAGACACGAGAAGTGTTTAATTTTTTCAAGGATTGTGTATGGCATGATTATCAATAAGTAGACAAAAAATTATGAAAATCTGAGACTATGCCCGATTGGATGAGCCACCTTAATACATGCCAAATGGCAAAACACTTGAACTAAATATCGATAAATGGTCGAGATAAGATAATTTGTTTAAATGTTTGTTTGATTGTCAAATAGTTAATAAAACAACGCTTGGCGTTGTACGAGTCAATCCTATTGTGATTCCAATTCATTCTTATCTTAATTTTTATTGGTTCTAGATTTGAGTCGAACTCGGGTTGAAAGTATAACAAGCCGCTGCACATGAAATCATATCTGAGCAAATAAAAGTTGACTTTTCATATTATGTTTTATCATAATCACGAAAACATGATACACTGAGTCATGGATAAATAACTATCTACTACATTATTTCTCATTTTCAGTCCACATTTCCAATTTCCATATTATAGGTATACACTCTGGAATAATTGAACCCGAGGTACAATATGTGCCAAACATATGGTAGAGCGTGCTTCTTTTCGATAATGACAGCTATTTCAAAACTCTTGCAGCCACGCGGGTCCCTTTGTGGAGAATGACGTTTGACTAATCAAGTATAATTTATAACTGTCCAACTGTATAAATAATTACTATTTGTCACATATGAATGGTCGCTATCACAAGCATGTATAATTGAAATGTTTTATGTTGGTTTAGAGTATATTCTACGTCAAATAGAGCAGCGATTCTTGAACTTTTATATTTTATTGACCGGTTTGAAATAGCCTCTGATGTCGCGGGACTAATTAAATATTTATGTAAATTAGATCATCACTTCAATTTTGGACATAAATGAGAGAAGAAATCGCACTTCTTACTCAAGCTTGTGTACAATATGTTTACTAAGTTGCGAATGCCATTACAATTTAAAAATTAACAAATATAATAATAATTAATAATTCTGAACATTTTACCTTGACTGAAATGTACACTCGGCACAACAAAAATTGATTGGTGATCAAATCTGAATGACTGTTGGTCATTCCATACCAATCAAAGCTTGTCAATCATTGAAATGTGAGAACCTACTAGAGTGAGACAAAGAGATCGCTTGGACTGACGTCTGATGGTGCGATCTAACATTTTTGAGTCAATCAGATTTATCGCACGATCAATTTTAGTTGTGCCAGGTGTATAGTCAAGGAAATTAGATGGTTACACTCTATCTCTATCTGCTCCATATAAAAACATGTTTATGATATGGGTCAGAGAGAGTCAGAGTATGAACCATTTAATTTCCCCTGCTGTACCTCTACATTTGGCCCAAGTAAAAGCGAGTTTCGAAAGAAAGGGATTGGCTGATAAAGATCTGATGACATCATCCGATGAAGTCTATGCAAAGGAATAACCTAACAATAGTAGGTACCTATACGTGAACTGAACTCTGATTTCATAAGTGACAAGGATTGATTGTCAATGAACCTGACCAACAGCCAAAGTTATGAAACACGTTTTGTTCAAATATCGTTTTTACTTTGACCAAGTATAGGCACCTGCGGATATCTGCTTTCTCATTGGACACATAAGAAGCAAATCACGAAAAGTGTAATGTAAAATGTAGACAACAATTAGGTTTTCTTCTTCTCGGACCGCAGTTTAGAACGGTTCTCCAAGATCATGGACCAAGAGGTCAAGAGGTCTGGTAGACTAGTGGGCTTCACTAGAACCTGAGGAACGAAGCGTGCGAAAAGCGATCTGGCTTTTCAGCCTCTGAGTGCGCGTGCGCAACCAACTCATCCAGCGTGTTTCAGACGCGTCTTGATGAGAATGGATCGTGGGGAGGAGACTCCACGCGCGACTCGGCGTGAAACCGAAAAGAGCTCGCAAAGACATCGCGTCTTGGCCTCGGTTTTCCCTCCCGGCTGAACGTCCGAAAGAGGCCAATAAGTTCCTGGTACAGGAACGTTTCTCTAATCTAGGTTCCTAACTAACCCTATGAGAGTAATTAAAATGTAATTCGTACAAATGACTCATGAGTCATTAGTTGTACCAATGGGCGTCCAAGGGGGGGGGGGGGGGAGAAGGAGCTTGCCCCCCCCCCCCCCCCCCCCCCCCCCACCACCACCTGGATGTCAGGAAAACATACAATTCATCTGGTGTTTTTATAGTTTCATTTTGTAACCGAAAATACTCACAAATATTGATTTCAAAGTGTCAAAAAACCAAAAAATGTCTTGCGGGGCAGGTTTAAATATGTCTCCCACCAACCCAGAAGGCCAAATTTATAAAAATATTGAAAATTTCAACAAAATACACCTCATAACGTCTCAAAATTGATTTCAAAGTTTCCAAAAAACAAAAACGCCCTGCGGGGCAGGGTGGGAGACGCACCACCACACCCCCCACCGGTAGAATATTGTTTTCCTTGCCCCCACCTAGCAGAAATCCTGCGGACGCCCATGGTTGCAACTGAATGTCTGTGTGCAGATGATGCGTCCCCCAAGTCCGAGAACTCTCCTCTGCACGGCGACGCGTCTGCCGGCTGGCGCACGCTCACTGCCTTCTGGATCCTGGGTCTGTGCAACAACTAGTTGCAACTGCATGTCTGTGTGCAGATGATGCGTCCCCCAAGTCCGAGAACTCTCCTCTGCACGGCGACGCGTCTGCCGGCTGGCGCACGCTCACTGCCTTCTGGATCCTGGGTCTGTGCAACAACTAGTTGCAACTGAATGTCTGTGTGCAGATGATGCGTCCCCCAAGTCCGAGAACTCTCCTCTGCACGGCGACGCGTCTGCCGGCTGGCGCACGCTCACTGCCTTCTGGATCCTGGGTCTTTGCAACAACTAGTTGCAACTGCATGTCTGTGTGCAGATGATGCGTCCCCCAAGTCCGAGAACTCTCCTCTGCACGGCGACGCGTCTGCCGGCTGGCGCACGCTCACTGCCTTCTGGATCCTGGGTCTGTGCAACAACTAGTTGCAACTGCATGTCTGTGTGCAGATGATGCGTCCCCCAAGTCCGAGAACTCTCCTCTGCACGGCGACGCGTCTGCCGGCTGGCGCACGCTCACTGCCTTCTGGATCCTGGGTCTGTGCAACAACTAGTTGCAACTGAATGTCTGTGTGCAGATGATGCGTCCCCCAAGTCCGAGAACTCTCCTCTGCACGGCGACGCGTCTGCCGGCTGGCGCACGCTCACTGCCTTCTGGATCCTGGGTCTGTGCAACAACTAGTTGCAACTGCATGTCTGTGTGCAGATGATGCGTCCCCCAAGTCCGAGAACTCTCCTCTGCACGGCGACGCGTCTGCCGGCTGGCGCACGCTCACTGCCTTCTGGATCCTAGGTCTGTGCAACAACTAGTTGCAACTGAATGTCTGTGTGCAGATGATGCGTCCCCCAAGTCCGAGAACTCTCCTCTGCACGGCGACGCGTCTGCCGGCTGGCGCACGCTCACTGCCTTCTGGATCCTGGGTCTGTGCAACAACTACGGCTACGTGGTGATGCTGAGCGCTGCGCACGACATCCTGCGCGACACCGTGGACCCCACTGCGCATGACATGGAGCTGGTTGCTAGGGGCAACGGCACGCGCGACTGCAACCAGGTCTCCACAGGAGCCATCCTCCTGGCGGACATCCTACCCTCGCTGGCCATCAAGCTCACAGCACCATTTCTACCCTTCCACGTCCAGTGAGTATAGTTGCTTATTGAAGGAAATAAACGTGAGAAATAAGAGAGAAAACAATTACTCGACGCTTGTCAACCAGGCGCGTAGGAACTACTTCCATCGGAAGAGGGGTCTGGGGAGTGAAGCCACCAGTTTTAGCCCCGCATGGCGTTTTTTAGAATTAAACCCAGTTAAAAGTGATTTTGGGGCTTTAAAAATGCACAAACTGAAGCAAAAAACCCTTTAATTGTTACCCCGTAGGGCACTTTTCCGAATATAAACATTGTAAAATTGATTCTGGGATGCTAAACTGCTCAAATTACAACAACTTAAGTTCATTCACGATTAGAATAGCAAGTCGATCACGTCGTTCATTGGTCGGTCACATGAACACTGCCCTGTCAATGGCAAGACTATATCTTCTTTGTATTATTGAAATTGTATAAAGTATGTGAAATACACACTTTTTAATAGTAGAAAATGTTAGAAAACTTCAATAAAATCGATTTATCTTTATCTACAGTCGTCTTGTATATACATATTCTTTGATAATTGATATTTACATGTGTAGGTTTACAAATGCTCGCTTGACTACAGTAGTACACGGGCTTGCTATTCTAATCGTGAACGAACTTTAGCTCCTTATTTTTGCCCCGAAGGGCAATTTTTTTAGTATTTAAACGATGTTCATTAAGTGATTCTTGGACACTAAACTTAAATTTGTATGGTGAATGGGGGGTCAGCCTGCTCGTGCGGGGGGGGGGGGGGGGGATAATCCCCACCCCATCCCCCCCCCCCTTCCTTCGCGCCTGGTGTCAACTATATCGTACGGTTACACAACATACCTACCAATCAAATGCAGTGGCTAGATTCTCAAAACGTGAAGCTTATACCAGCATAAATTTATTCCGTTATATATAGCAACATAATTTGCATCTTATAATGCATGTATACCTAGTTTACTCTTAACATAGAGTGTGTATTTCCAATGTAATGTATTAGATATTCTTTTTGCTATCATTCTTTAAGTGTAAATTATATCAAATTTCATTGTATATTACTCTATTATAGTATAGAATAGAATAATATAGTATTGTATTAGCTGAATTCTGCTACAAACAATAAACTACTACTACTACCAATAACTCTACTATCGTGCTATTACAATAATAAAACTTTATCTTTGTTTGTAAATAGATTTGTAGGTACATTTAAAATAAGAAAGTTTTACCAGAAAAACGTTGTATTTGCTAATATTGCATAACAACTTGCTTTATCTTGCTGTAATCATAGAGTGGTTGCAACTTCCTACTTCTTTGTGAATCTAGTCCCTTAACTAGTGAACTGTAATATGAAACAGGGAGATACATCATACTCTTACTTTTTAAACATCCAAATGGCATATACTTGTATATATAATTCAAAATGGCGGAACAAAATTTCATAAGGACAAGGTATAATCAGGCAGACGAGCTGTATACGTGGTGAACATTTCGGGTCAATCGACCCAGCCGTTTAGGCTGTGGCGGAGACCGCGGAATTTATTGGAAGATGAGAAATCATTATTATAATCATCTGAAGAAAGCCGTACAATTTCACTGTTTTCACGGCCCTCTAGCTCGCAAACATCATATCCTATTGTTCCCAAATTTGGTATACATGGTAGGGTGGGCCATAGCTCGAAATTAAGAGATTTCGCAACAATGTGAGATTTCCCAATTTTGAGATCCAGTAGGCCGAAAATGCCACTTTGATGCTTACAGTAAAAGTGGGTTGCTCCAGCCTTTATATGAGAGTGTGTGCGCGCCGTACGACTTGGCTGGCGTGGAGCGACCGCTCCACTAGATTATCAACTAATTAGTTCCATTTTAATTAGGATGCAAATAAATTAAACAAATCCGTGTTATTAATGTCGATATCAATGAAAGTCAATGCACATTCCTATGTAAGGCAGAGTTGATTATAGTTATTTTCCAAATCAAATCCTCAGCAGAGTGTCCTTGTTATTCCAGAATGGCTGGAGTCATCTCCTTCTCTTTGTTATTCCAGCTACAGAATGGCTGGAGTCATCTCCTTCTCCTTGTTATTCCAGAATGGCTGGAGTCATCTCCTTCTCCTTGTTATTCCAGCTACAGAATGGCTGGAGTCATCTCCTTCTCCTTGTTATTCCAGCTACAGAATGGCTGGAGTCATCTCCTTCTCCTTGTTATTCCAGCTACAGAATGGCTGGAGTCATCTCCTTCTCCTTGTTATTCCAGCTACAGAATGGCTGGAGTCATCTCCTTTTCCTTGTTATTCCAGCTACAGAATGGCTGGAGTCATCTCCTTCTCCTTGTTATTCCAGCTACAGAATGGCTGGAGTCATCTCCTTCTCCTTGTTATTCCAGCTACAGAATGGCTGGAGTCATCTCCTTCTCCTTGTTATTCCAGCTACAGAATGGCTGGAGTCATCTCCTTCTCCTTGTTATTCCAGCTACAGAATGGCTGGAGTCATCTCCTTCTCCTTGTTATTCCAGCTACAGAATGGCTGGAGTCATCTCCTTCTCCTTGTTATTCCAGCTACAGAATGGCTGGAGTCATCTCCTTCTCCTTGTTATTCCAGCTACAGAATGGCTGGAGTCATCTCCTTCTCCTTGTTATTCCAGCTACAGAATGGCTGGAGTCATCTCCTTCTCCTTGTTATTCCAGCTACAGAATAGCTGGAGTCATCTCCTTCTCCTTGTTATTCCAGCTACAGAATGGCTGGAGTCATCTCCTTCTCCTTGTTATTCCAGCTACAGAATGGCTGGAGTCATCTCCTTCTCCTTGTTATTCCAGCTACAGAATGGCTGGAGTCATCTCCTTCTCCGCCGTCGGTTTCCTGCTCGTGGCCCTGGCGTCCAGCCAGTGGATCGCCATCTTGGGCGTCGTCTCGACGTCGCTGGCGTCTGGTCTCGGAGAAGTGACGCTTCTGTCTTACAGCGCCGGCTTTCACAAGTAGGTGACGTCATCTCTACCTTTTCAGAGGAAAGTGAATGATTTGACCCTCACCTCTGATATATTTGGTAATTTCTGAATGATCATGTTCATATGCACGATCATGTTAGACGAAAAATTTCGTTTTTTTTGTTATCGGAAGAAAACACAGTTTTTAAGCATTTTTGTTCAAATACACGCACCAAATTGGTCGGAATGAGTTAAAATTCACCGAAATCTTCTCCGGTCCCGCATGTCCCCCCCCCCCCCCCCCTCCCCCCCCCCGACATAAATCCCGCGGTCGCTCATCATTACATTTCACTGTCGAATGTGACTCCACGCCTGGGTAATTCACTCTGGATCGTGTTTCCACGTGTCATGGAAGATAGCATCAGCAACACGCCATAGGTCTTGATTGTTTCCACGTCGCACGGCAAATTAGATAAGAATTGTATGTAATTATCTCACTCGTGAAGGCCAACGAGTACCTGCTGTTAGACATGTTGCTTCGCATGACCGAGTTGACGTTGTCATTATAAAATAATATTACTTCCATATCAAAATGTCGTTCAACAATTAAACTATGTTGACGTACACTCATCCTCTTTGCACCACTTGGATCTGCACACGTGCAAGACATATCGTCATCTCGTTGCTATATCGTATGCGGCGCGTGGGCCGCAGTTGAGTGGCATTGTGTTACTGTGTCCTGTGGGAACGTGATCTCCACGTGGTCGTCTGGCACGGGCGGCGCCGGCATCCTGGGCTCCTTCTCCTACACGGGGCTGATCGAGCTGGGCATGACGCATGTGTTACTGTGTCCTGTGGGAACGTGATCTCCACGTGGTCGTCTGGCACGGGCGGCGCCGGCATCCTGGGCTCCTTCTCCTACACGGGGCTGATCGAGCTGGGCATGACGCATGTGTTACTGTGTCCTGTAGGAACGTGATCTCCACGTGGTCGTCTGGCACGGGCGGCGCCGGCATCCTGGGCTCCTTCTCCTACACGGGGCTGATCGAGCTGGGCATGACGCATGTGTTACTGTGTCCTGTAGGAACGTGATCTCCACGTGGTCGTCTGGCACGGGCGGCGCCGGCATCCTGGGCTCCTTCTCCTACACGGGGCTGATCGAGCTGGGCATGACGCATGTGTTACTGTGTCCTGTAGGAACGTGATCTCCACGTGGTCGTCTGGCACGGGCGGCGCCGGCATCCTGGGCTCCTTCTCCTACACGGGGCTGATCGAGCTGGGCATGACGCCGCGCAACGCCCTGCTAGTCATGCTGGTGGTGCCTGCCCTCATGGGGCTCACGTAAGTCCGCGACATTTCAACAGAACGCAACATCTTGGCCTTGCACGTGGAACTGAGAGTGGATCTTGCAGGTTCTGGGTCCTCTTGCGTCATCCAGCGCGGCGTTCTCCCTCGGCCAGTCCCGCGCATGTGCAGCAGTCAGAAAGCTCGGCTGACGACTTCAACACTCAGAGCTTCTCGCAGAAGCTGAAGATCGCGCCCTCTCTTCTCGTCTACATGATTCCGCTCGGACTCGTCTACTTCTTCGAATACTTCATCAACCAGGGACTGGTGAGGAACTGCGAGTACATCTGTCTGCATTCGTGTTCATCTTCAGGCCCATGCACGATTGACGCGGACGCAAGGAATTGGATTTTGCTTCCGTTCGCGTCGTCCATCTCATGAATTCGCCATATCTAAACACTTTTTGCATTCGCGTCGTTGCGTTTGCGTCAATCGTGCATCGATCTATATATAAATTCTGAAAATGAAACTGAAACTGAGAATAGATTCTATTTTTATTTGAAATCTCTTGACACACTACAACTCTGTGGTTTGACGGCGCGACGACAGCTAGGTCATTTTGCGCACATTCATTTTTACTTTAAACTTTGTTGATAATAAATGGAGGACAAGGGGAGGGGTCGACCCAACGGGCCCGATCCAGAAGAGTCTGAAACTGGTGGAACGCCTGTTCAGAATTGTGACAGACGGGGGGGGGGGGGGGGGGCTTCGGGCCGGTGGGACCCGATTTCAAGGGGATCACCGGGGAGACCGGGCCCTAGGGCCCCACGAATTTGAGGAGGGCATGGGACTAGTTCGACCCTGAAATGCATTTAATTGGGACCCACTAGTAATGAGAATGCCCCACCACCGCGTCAAGGTAGCAGTCCATTGGTGAGGGATCTCTAAGATACCAACACTTGATTCATCTTGTGATTACCCATTTAAAATGCCTTCTGCTGTTTTTAGCATGTATTTGACTATGTATTGGATGTAAGCGGTTGATCACAGATTGCCATGTCGTGTCTGAGCAAAGATTCCATGTTTCAGTTCGAGCTGATCGACTTCGAGGACATCTGGCTGAACCATGGCCAGCAGTATCGCTGGCTGCAAGTGGACTATCAAATAGGAGTGTTCATTTCACGCTCATCCGTCAACTTCTTGACAATAAACCGTATCTGGGTCATGTCTGTTTTCCAGGTAAGCAAAGCTCTTCTTTCCATATCTTTGTTTCCGCGCAGCCGAGCTAATGGATGTCTGTTTCAGTGCATCAACGTGGTCATCTTCACCACACAAGTGATCTTCTTCTACATGCCCAGCATCTGGATTGTGTTTGCTCTGGTGTTGTGGGAAGGACTGCTCGGTGGCGCCGCCTATGTCAACACTTTCTACAGGATGGCGAAAGAAGTAAGCGCATTGACACATTTATCATCTTTCTATTCCTCACTAGGAAGAACATACCATAGCTAACTTATTGTTGAAACGCAGTGGTATTGTATTTTTTTCGATGTAATTTGGTTAGGCGATGTTTTGAACACTTTTCAAATATTTATAGTGAAGAAATTAGGTACCTAAATGTTCATGTTTTTTTGAAGAAATATTTCAGGTCGATTTTAGTTTTAATCCTTTCAGATTTGCATAACGACTTCGGAATGTGTAGAGAATCACTAATTAACTATTAATTGTTTTTTCTCAGGTTCCCGCAGAAAAACGCGAGTTTTCCATGGGACTGACGAGCCTAGCTGATTCCATTGGCATTGCATTAGCTGGATTTCTCTCCATGCCAGTTCATAATGCAATCTGCAAACTGCCTCGACCTAGTTGAATTCATATATCTATTTGAGAACAAACGAACACGTATATATTCTTCATTGTACCTGAAAATGTGCCTTCAATATCAATGTGCTGTTTTCAATTGAAAACTTAGTTTAAGGGCTGAGTAGTGAGCGTGGCCTTGAAGAGTTTTTTAATCGATTTTTATCAATATCTTTTACCAATGTAATTGTTAACAAGATAGGGCTTTTTACGAGTATTCAGAACAGTTCAATGAAAATGATTTCATAGTTTGGAATAAGTTATTAGTTTTATTTTGTCCAACAGATGTTTAGTGCCATAATTTCACTAATTTTAGGGCACTAAACGTCTGTAGACAAAGTAAATCTAGTAAACCATTACAAGCTATGGAACTATTTTCATTGAACTGTACAAAGCCTTACATTGGTAAAAGATATTGATAAAAATCGATATAACAACTCTTCAAGGTCAAACTCACTACCCAGCCGTCTTAATGCTGTTCTTCTGAACTGAGAGCTTTAACATTGCATTGCATTGTTCTTCGGATATACTTTGTGATATCAAAACAGATAGTATTTTGTTTGAATGTCAAGTTTTTATACTAATTATAGAAGTGTAGAAATGATGTACCTACTATTATAATTATCTTAGGCTTAAAACTCATACTACTTGTGAAGTAACTACTATTTTTCTAGAGTGATTTTCTCCTTGTACTTAAAAGCATAATAAAAATAAAATATAATTTTTAAGCATTTCAACCCAAGCAATATTTTCTTAAATTATTTATTTCTTTGCGATCAAAGAACAGGGATCCTTCTTTGATCTTCTTTGGAATTATTTGCTCCTTCTTCTAGCTATGATCAACGCATTTATACTCCTGTTCCGTTTTTGTTCTCACGTGTTTAAGGAAATTTACTTAATTTTAAATATTCTCGTTATGTTCACATAAAACATACTTTGATATCCAACCTTATAACGTGTTTTGAGGCTTTAGACTTTTGGTAGAAATAGAACAGATATTTAATATTGAGATGAGTTATTACTTATTATTGTGGTTATTAATTTGACTTTTCAACAGTGAAATAATGGCGTTTTCGGCCGGCCGCACTGGTGCTGCACTGGGGTTGCACTGAAATGACGTCACCATACAAAACTCAAAGCTAATTTCAAACCGAGTGCAAACCTAGTACGGCCCAGTGCGTCCAGTAAAAACCCCATAAGTATTAAGTAATGCAATCCAGGAGGCCAATACATCTTAGATAAATTAGATAATGTTAAAACAATTCATAATATTAGTACTAGAGCAGCCAGCAGTGGAATGTGGTTTAAGAAACACTGTTATAGTAAGAAATGGTATGCATCAATTTTTAACACTGGAAGCAAAATTTATGACAGGTTACCTGTAGACATTAGAAATGAAAAACATGTATGTTCATTTAAAGCTCATTGTATTGTGTGGATAAAGCGACAATCAGTTGATGATGTATTCTAAGTGTAATATATGTGCTGTTGGTAACAAGTGTATCTGTAATGTTACTGGCTTAGTAAGCTAAATAAAATCTATAAATACAAAATACAAGTCTTGAAAAAAGCGTTTTGAAACCGTCGGGCGTTTTCATTGATCAAAACGTAAAATAGTTGACGACTATACCTTAGCCTATGCCTTAAAGCCCTATCACACTGAGTTGCAACCCGTGTATGGAACCGGCGGTTGGAAAATATGGTTGGCCGCGCAGTGCAGAGACTGAATTTGGTCAACCCAAGGGTTGGGTTGAAAAATAGAGAAGTCTCTATTTTTCCGGTTCCAACAATTTGTTGTGGTACCACGTGACGTGAACTGACCAATAGGATGCTATATATATTAGCTATAAATCATATTAATCAGATGAATATTTAACTTGAACATGTGTATGGATAAATAGTGCGTATTATTATTAACTTGTACTTACTTAAATATCTTTCTTTCACAAGTAATCACTCTAAATATGAGATTTGGATTGCCGCTGTCAGATTTTGTTATTCTCTATACTTTTATTTTGGTTACTATGGCAACTGCTTTCTGCGCAACTCATGAGTGTCAATTGTGAACCAACCAACATCAACCCAAACAGTTGCGTGTGATAGGCGGTTGCCTCCTTTTGCAACAAAAGTTTCCATACGGCAGTTCCAACCACGGGTTGCAACTCAGTAGGTTTGTTCGTCGGGGTGTTCTAACCTGCTCGGAGCAGGCGGAAGTACGTCACTGAATTTGTTAGATGCATGAATTACGAATCAAATCTCGACGGATAGGTATAAGTAAACTTTTCCGTGACGACTTCCGGTGTGTTCCGAGCAGGTTAGAACACCCCGACGAACAGACCTAGTGTGATACCCACTTTAGCCTTCAACTTTTTTACGTTTTGATCAATGAAAACGCCAGACGGTTTCAAAACGTTTTTTTCAAGACTTGGCCTCCAGCAAGGAGTAATGCAAGGAGTTTGTTTTGTTTTAGTCAGAAATGGCGGATGAAACACACATGGTCTCATGATATTATATCAAAGAAAATATATGTTTACGCCTTGCTAAATGTCTTGATCTTTGGTTTTTTGGGAAAATTATTATATTTTGCTACTATAGGACACTTGATTCAGATATCTATATCGGTTAAAGAGGTAAATTAACAATATCTCCATACGTATTTTAGAGTAAATAATGTTTTTACACGAAGTTGGCAGATTATTCATAATGTCAATGTTACCAGAAGTGGCGTGAATCATGGTCAAATATATCCTTATTATTTGGTAAAATAAAATTATCTCAGTAACAAAGTAGGTGACATATGTTTTTAACGATTTCAATGGCTTGATTACCATTCGAAGAACATATAATCATACTAATAAAACTCTTAAGACTTTTCACGAACTAAAAGTCTTAAGAGTTTTATTAGTATAACTATCCGAACGAAATAAGGGGAAGAAAGAATTTTTAACATTTAATCAGTTTTCTAAAAAAATCTGTCGGGCAGAAAAAAAATTAATGATCAAAATGTGTAAGTTTTCCCGCGTCTCCCAACTGAGCCCTAGTTAAAATCTCCAACTTCGAACACATTTAACTTTATCTCATCGTAGACGAACAAATAAAATTATTTTCAAAGATATCTGTCGGAGATGCCCAAATCGACACACAAAATACAACCGTCATTTTGTTTTGAACGAGGAGGTCCCAAGAAAAATGTGTCAGACGCCTCGTTCAGAAGGTCGTGATAAAAACAATTGCAATCTGTCAAAGTGCTTTTGGTGGATAGCGATACACATCAGTTATCGCAAGAATTTGAATGCAGGTGCTGTAATGAAATATGTTGATTGTATTTGATTGTTGACACTAAGTCTAAGGTATTAATCAATTTCTGTTATTTTGCGAATTATAACTGTTACTGAACTCGTTACGATTGACATGTAAGTGACTTGCCCGCACGCGCACTGGATGCATACTCGCGTGATGGCCATCTTTTTTTTTATTATTATTATTATTATTATTATTTAATCTTTATTGTCAACAGGGCCGAAGCCCCACAAGTGCAATATAATAAAAACATGAGAAAATAACAACAGACATAATAACAAACAATAAGAACGAATTACAACTAGATCGGTTCTATATAAAAACATTGGACAGATGTTCAATGTTTATGTTTATACGTTTATGTTTATATGATGTTTATACTGATGATAATATTATCGCATTCTCTAGGTACTTTTAGTATCGACAGAAAAAAACGACTTCAAGATTGTATCAAATTGAAAAAAGAATTCACGGCATCGTGTTTTAGGTCTCATCCACCATTTTTATTTTACTTTATTTGATATTTTGATTATTTTTTTATTTATTATTCGTCAAACTTCTCGCTCGTAACTCGTAAGATATTTTTGTCTGTTTTCTACACTGGTCATGGATCATGGTGGCTATGGATGGAGGTGTGACGCAACATTTGCAAGAAATTGATTAGAAAGCTGAGCCACCGAGATACATTTCGAAATTGTCTGTTGTTGCAAAATGTGATTGCTTTTTTATTGTTAGACAAACAGATTTGGTGCATAATAGAAGAGAGCTGTTATATTATAGAGCAAACGACAGGTGACATACTGCAGTGAGCAACCCTTACTTATTATTAAAGAAACTAAACCGATATAAACCTATTGATCCTTATTCCTTAATCCTTACTTATGAGTCACCATAATCATAGTGATCGTGGTACGGTGGTTCATTTTCATTGTCAAACAACACCCACAGCCCACAGGATGCAGAGTTAGCGGTGCAATAACAAAATAATTTGACAACAAAATGATTTACATCCTTGTAACTACTTGCAACTTTTCTCCTAGTATGACCAATTTGTCAAGAACCAATCGGTTGTCATGAATGCAGGTACGTAAACCATTATTAGTTATAGAAGTATATTAGAACATAATTAGTTATAGGTACCTACAAATATATTTTCGCAACACACCGTTGATAATGAGAAGTAAAATATTTATTACCAGATCAAGATACTTCAGTTGCTACAAATGAGAATTCAGTAGAACCTTCTCCGCCTCCCAACGACGCCCTAAACTGTGTCAAGAACTGGCGCTATCTTGTTGCTTTCTGGATTCTTGGATTATGCAACAACTACGGATACGTCGTGATGTTAACAGGAGCAGAAGACATCCTGAAGAAAACCTATGCTTCTGATGATGAAGATGATACCTCTAATAACACTTTACGCGATTGCAACGTACAGTCTACAGGAGCTATCTTATTAGCTGACATATTGCCTTCATTAGCAATTAAACTTATTGCACCATTCCTGCCGTTCTTAATCCAGTAAGCAAAATGGTGATTCGTAAGTTTTTCCTATTTAAATTTCCTTTTGATTTGATTAATTTCTTCGCTCAGCTGTCCAGGATATGCATGCGTATGATTTTTGATACAAAGTGACAAATACCTACCAGTTTTTCCGACTATGCACAAATTTGCGTGGTAATTGTAATGTCTACATAATTTATAAAACGTATTTCGCGAATTTTGATCACAATAAGAATGTAATGAGAGATTCATTCATTCATTCATTCATTCAGTTTAATTCTACAAATTGCACCATTGGGCAGGTGGTAGAGCCTTACAAATTAACAATGATAGGTACTAATAATGGATTAAATATATAACAACAACAAAATATAACAATAAAAACAATATACCTAATATATATAATATAACATTAACAATATAAAAATATATCTAGTAAAGAGTGTGAAAAGGTGTCCTCCACCTAAAATCATTCTTATTTTTATTATTCAGAAACATGTTACATAAATATGTAGTACGTACAGGTAATTAAAAACGAATTTTGAAAACTTCACGAATATAAATCAGTAGTGTTGGGAACGTCTTAAAACCAACATTTTAAAACTTCAGTTCTCTGTAAATTTTATTAACAATTGTCGAGTAAAATTCATAACTGTATCTAGTTGGTCCTACGTAGAGAAAAGAAAGAATTGACAAAAAAACGAGACAAGGCTAAAATAATAATAAATTATACCAATTTAGTTAATTAATTTGGTAGGTATTCATGAATCTAAATATGCATTAATTATACTATTCGTTTCCACATATTTGTGGTACAATTCATTTTTTTGTCTGGGGCTTAACGTCGCACTGTTCTGCAGCGAGGCTAATGGCAACGGATGAATGATTATGATGATGATTGGGAGATGATGGTGAAGTAGTAAGGATGGAAGGTGGGAAGGAGGCGGTCGTGGCCTATTAGTAGGGTACCTTCCCAGCATTTGCCTGTCGACTGAGGGAAAACCACGAAAAAACCCCAGTCAGGAAGGACAGCCGCGGGAATCGAACCCGGGCCTCCGGAATACAAGTTCAGAGCGTTAACCACTCACCCAACCTGTTCCGTCAATTCAATATAACAATACACTGTTATAACAAACAATTCAATTTATACCTACTGACAGATATTATTCATAGCATCCCTATTATTATTATATTGAGCGAGCGTCACCATGGTACTCTTATGGCGCTTTGTCTGCACACCCCAGGTCAAATTGCACAACCAATCGTTCTGAAATTTTGCACTCATACTAACGTAATTTATGCGGTCTCTGGGATCGTTTTTGGACGGGATCCTGTGATTGGTTCAAATTCTAGAAAAATTATCTTTCTTTCGATTGGTTGGCCCGATCAATTTGAAATTTAGCAAAGTCATTGCAGCCAACATTGTCCCCAATCATACAAAGTTTCAGCCAAATCCTTTCATTGGTTAAAATTTAAAACCATTTCTCCTGTGATTTTTGAAATTTAAACTAGAACCGATTGACCGATCAACTTAAAACTTCGCATGGCGCATTGGTACCAACATTTTAGGTATTTTTGCCAATTTTCAGTCTAATCTGTCGTTATTTTCAAGAGTTTTTGTCAGGCCATTTTATTCCATAATCTTGAAAAATTTGAAAAATAATTATAATATACTACACTTTCATTTCTGCCTTCTTGAAGCTTCTGCTCCAAGGCCTGTAGAGCAGCCAAGCAGGCCACATTTACAGTAAAATAAAAGCATTTTGAAGCTAGAGCATATAAAATCTCGGTGCCTATTCTCGAGTAGAAACCGCACGCAAAAATGTTCGACTATGCGAAGGTTGGTAAAAAAAAAATTGTTTTTTCAATGTTACATTAGCTGAATCCATTGTGCAGTGGCTCATTTCCGCATGCGAACATTTTCAACAAACTCGAGAATAGGTACCCAGTCCCAGATGCAGTAGGAAGGCCAAATCCTCCAATTGATTTAAGTTTAAATTATATCTTCTGATTGGTCGACAATCAAAATGTTCCGATTAATTTCAAATTTTGCATGGTGATCAAGAGCAACATAATCTAAAATTTTACACATTGTAAGCCCAATCAGTCAAATATTAATTTTCATTTTACGAGTTTAGTATTGAGTTGTCAAAAGAGATTTCTGGAAAAAGTATGTTTGAAGATGGAGTTGGAAGTCTGTGCTCGCTCATCAACGCGTTACACTGAGCGTTTTCCTAGTTTGTACTCATCACACCATAAACTCAACTCATTAATTTCACCATTCTACATAGGTACTAGTTTTTTAATGTTGAGATGCATCTAATATAAATGTTATAACATGATGTTCCCACCTTCTCATCCTATCATTATCATCACACATATAACCTATTATTATTATTATTATTATTATTATTATTATTATTATTATTATTATTATTATTATTATTATTATTATTATTATTATTATTATTATTATTATTATTACTATTATCATTTTGAGATATCATATTACCTATATAATATATAGGTAAATGTTCTGCCACCGTGCATTGTATCACAAAGCGGATCAATAAACATACATACATACATACATACATACATACATACATACATACATACATACATACATACATACATACATACATACATACATACATACATACATACATACATACATACATACATACATACATACATACATACATACATACATACATACATACATACATACATACATACATACAATCATACATCCTGAGACATTGAAAAGGGGGAAATTTGGCGATTTGATGGAGTTTGATGAATTTGAATTTTATTTATATGCGGGTGATGTGTGTTCGTAATTTTTTATGTGTTGATATTTACAATACAAATGTAAAATAAGAAGATTTATGAGTCTTCTCTAACATTGTACTTTGTTTAGTGTCCGGATGGCTTGGGTGGTAGCACTCTCTGCGGGTAGCTTCCTGCTGGTTGCCTTGGCAACTGCGCAGTGGATGGCGATCCTCGGTGTTATCTGCACATCCTTGTCATCAGGGCTTGGGGAAGTCACTCTGCTCTCCTACAGCGCTTCGTTCGAAAGGTGGGATATTACAGAAGATGAAGAGGACGGACCATCATATTTCCACTTTCTTATTTCCCCGAGAAATCGTTGAAATTCTACATTTATTTTATAGAAAATTTCATTCTAGAATTATTTGAAAAACTACTTTATCCTGTACCTATTAGTTCCAATATTTTATTCTAACAGTTTTAAAAGTCCAAATCTCCTGGATGATTTACCAACAGAGCTATATGGGATTTACTCTTTATTTTACCGTTTTTCCTTATAAAGTGCGTTTTTTTTCATTTAAATTACGTGTTGCTATGGTAAAACCATGAACTAATGGTAGAACGGTATTCTAGAAATTCGTATGTATTTCTTTTTTCAAAATTGTGGAAATTTCAAGAAGACCGTGATTATATTGCTAGTCCCTTCTTAAATGTCACCATGGTCGATGAGAGTCTTCACTAAAAGACATTGAGAAAGCGAGTTTGCACTCCTGCTGCCATTGCGTGGCCTCCTTGTCTCTCAGGAACGTGATCTCCACGTGGTCGTCTGGCACGGGCGGCGCCGGCATCCTGGGCTCCTTCTCCTACGCGGGGCTGATACACGCTGGTCTCACTCCACAAGACACGGTTCTCCTCATGCTGATAGTTCCCGCTCTAATGGCGTTAGCGTGAGTACCACAGTCCATTGGCTAAACCATCGTACGAGTTATTTCAAGTTTGATCATATAATAATTCATGGGAATTTGAAGAGATTTTGAGAATGAAGGGTTTTTTGCTTGAGAAAGTGTCAATTAATTTTGCACATCTTCTGCTAAAAAACGAGAACATTTAAAAAAATCATGGCACGTGTTTTGAAGACATTTTCCAAATAAAAGTCCCACTTCTGTCACCATTTGTAAAGTCCCACTTCTGCCACCATTTGTAAAATCGTACTTCTGCCACCACTTGTAAAATCGTACTTCTGCTACCATTTGTGTTGCTGATTGTAACTAGAGATGTGCGTTAGAGCTTATGGTTCTTATTAGGTTCTGGGTGATCTTGATACATCCCAGTCCCTCGGGTCCGGGTCCGGGACAGCGGGATTCTGGAGTCCGGGCAACTGTTCTCCAGAGTTTACGTAAAAACATGAAGATTGTGCCTTCTATGGGGAAATACTTCATCCCCCTGGGATTGGTTTACTTCTTTGAATACTTCACCAATCAAGGACTTGTAAGCCAATAGACTAAATAAACAGTCTCATTATTCACTCTCTATTATACAGAGAAATTGATTCCAATGGGCAATAAGAAACAGTTATGAACTCAGTTTGAAAGTCTCACATATTGTAAAAGAGTCTAATTGGTTTGTTGTGTGAAAGTTTCAATAAGATCACTGTCCTAGAAAAGAAGTCACAGCAGTATGAATTGGCCATCGAAAATCGATTACCGAGCTTTACTTGTCTAAAAACATACAATGTCAAGAAAAAAAACTGTTATTCAAGCTGAAAATGTCACATATCGTTAAAACATATTACTAAATAGATAGTACCTATAAGAAAATATTGTGTTCAACTGTATAATCTCTTTGAGAAGATACCAAATGCATACTACTTTGACACTTCTTTCTTACGACAGTAATGACCTTGAAACTTTCACCCAACAAACCTTGGCGTGTCCTTTACAATGTAATTGTTTCAGCCTGAGCTCACAGCTGTGAATCGGTCAATGTACTTTTATTGGACTACCCAGTATTTTCAATTAGAATATACCTTTTTACATTGAAACTGTTTGTGCTTTTGCTGCAAATTATATTTTTTAATTCAGTTTGAGCTAGTCCGCTTTGACAACTTCTGGCTTGACAAAGCGCAACAGTATCGGTGGCTGCAAGTCGACTATCAAGTGGGAGTCTTCATATCGCGCTCATCCGTCAACCTAATACATATACTCAACATATGGGCCATGGCTATCTGTCAGGTAGGAAACATCCGCCATCTTTCTAATGCAGACTAACATTCCTGTCAGATCTCTGGGCGACGACGTCATGGGTAGATACCCGGTTAGGTCTTAGTCCTCGATTACTAGGTACCAAATACCTTAGGGGCCATAATACCATTAGTTTAATCTTCAGTTTAGTTAAACTCCACTTCGGGAAATGTGGTGTAGCTATCACCTTTACGTCCTATGTACTGCGGCATAATTTAAATAAATGGCGCCTGATGTTGGTTAGTGTAAACTGAGGAAAAGCTCCCGGAATTAAATTGCAGTAATACACCGAGTTTTCTGGAGTGGAGTTTCAGTTTCAGTTTTATTTCCAATAAACATTTTTACATGTAATGACCCTAGAGGAGCATAAGTTTGCCCTCATGTGTTAGGGTATTTTGGAAAGTATTGTACTGCATTGTGTTCGATATATTATTAGTATCTATATCCAACACAATACAGAAGCTATAACTGTAGCATAAACGAATGATAATACCGGCCCTTAGACAATTAACTCTCTTCTCAGCGTGTGGGTAAGTAAAGCGATCTTTGTACTAACTTTCTGAATTTCTCCTGATATTGTGTTTCAGTTTGTAGTCGCATTTCTGCTACTCTTTCACGCACTATTTTTCTACATCCCGAGTTTTTGGATAATATTTACTATAGTGTTTTGCGAAGGGTTGATTGGTGGAGCAGCATACGTGAACACATTTTACAAGATGGCAAAAGAAGTAAGAAAATTATTCACTTAATGTCAATGAAATCATCGGAATTCATAGCAGAAGGCATTTTTAAAGCTATAGAAATAGTTCTGATCTTAGACCTGACCTGGATGCCTCCTAATAGTAATACCGATAATAATTGCTGAGCAAAACTGTGTATGTATAGTCAAGGAAACTAGTTGGTTCATACTCTATCTCTCTCTGCTCCAATAAAAACATGTTTATGTTATGGGTCAGAGAGAGGCAGAGTATGAAACATCTAGTTTCCCTGACTGTACACGCACCTCCAAGTGTTCCTACCGTTTTATACATTGTGCTCTTATGAGAAACACAGAAGAACACCTTGGAGGTGGGTGTATTACATATGACCGAAGTGAATCATTTTATTAAAAGTAAAATCTTCAAATGGGCGTCCGGAGGATTTCTGCCAGGGGTGAGAGGGGGGGCAAATTGTCAAAACTCAATTGGTAGGTTCGTGGGGAGGGCATCCAGCAAATGCGGGTTCGGGGCGCATAGCCCCGGTATAAAATTTTAGTAAATTTTAACTCAATTCCACAGAGAGCCCTAATTGTGTTTTCTTCCGATTTGAGCAATATTTTGTCACTTTTTTAAATCATGAACGATCATTCAGTAAAAATATAGAAGTGAGGGGCGTTCACTTTCCTCTGAAAACGTCAAAGAAAAGTTGATATATTTTCGAGTATTTTCCTTCACTTTTCGGTCTTAGTGGAATTCCAAGCCCCCCCCCCCCCCACCCCCTTCGGACACCCTTGAATCTTCATCCTTCCAAGCTGAAGAGTGAGCATTATTTACGAAGGATCTTGTCAGTGGAGAAGGCGGAGAGAGCAAATTGTAATAACTCTTACAAATATAAATTAAGAAGAATCCATTTTCTAGTTCCTGTGACAAGAAACAATTTAGGTAGGGTGCCGGTGGCGGTACCAGCGCGCGGACAGTATAATCATAGAGGTACCTCTTTGGTATAATTCCAAATGCTTGGAATTAAGAAATAAGATACTCTTTCATTGTTTGAAGGTTTCCTATGCCTTACTACCACTGATCTCAAGGTACTTCCACTTGTTATATATCACTATCAGTGCTTACTACTCTATAGGAAATCTTCAAACAATTAAAATACAAGTACATCTTATTTCCTAATTCCAAGCATTAAAATTAGAGTGTTCACGCACTGGTGACCATCCGCCCACTGGAGGTACCGACAATCCATTCTGATTTATTTTGTTGAAAATTGGACCCTATAGTTTTAAAGATTCTCAAATTTGTAGAAAATGAAATTTTCACACTGGAATTTTATAGCAATTTTTTTATTCTCTTGAGAGGCAGGGTGAAAGTGAAGCAAACAAAGCTCCTTTCAAGTTCCACAGTTGGTGTTCAATCAACAAAACTAATACCTAATACTGTTCCAATAAAATATTATAGGTTAGGGGCCTACCTACCTAATATATTAAAATGTATCTTTATCATTTATCATTAACAAAAATTATACTTTTGTAAAAACTGACAAATTATAACTTTTACTTAAATGTGATACGATCTGTGAAAAGGGACCTGTGGGTGAAGGATATAGTGATTTCCAGCTTTTTGGAAAGAGGAAAAAATTAGGAATAAATAAAAAAAAAATATATAAAATTCTGATAAAAAAATAAAAAAGGTTATATATTTTTAAATTTTATTATTTAAAAACTCACAAAGCAGGAACATTTTGTTTAAAATAAAACTACAATTTTTTTATATTTTTGTTTAGATTTTTTTGAGTATTTGAGAGAAAACTTTTATTTAATAAACAAAACACTGTCATAAGACATGACTGCCACTAGGACACAGTATAGTAAAATAATTAATAAATTGAAATTGAGAATAATAAATGACTAATGGCTAATATTATAACTAATATTGATTATAAAGATGATTACGTAAAATGGAAATGGAGACCTTCAATGATAAGATGCTAATGTGTGATATAAATGATTTACTAAATTTAAATGCCTTACAAAAATCCTTAAAAAAACTGGTGATGATGGTTCCTCTTGCTCCGATGAGCAGCCCAATCACCTCTAACGACGTGGCTCCATACTTCTCCAGGAAGAAAACACGATTAGGTAGCAGATAAAGCCATAATCCAAAAATCAATAAAATAGCCATTTTAACACATAATTGCATTTTGCAGGAAACTATAACTCTTTCACCCACAGGTCCCTTCTCACAGATCACATCACAAATGTAGAGCCTGAAGTTGTTTCTTCACATTCTTTTCATCAAAAAATATTCTATCTTCACTAAAGTAATGTACGTATACCTATATAGTTTGCTTTTATAGCGAAAATCATACTCCTGGATTCGTCATGTACAAATTAACATGGCCACTAATTAAAATCTGCCACACACAAAGATGCAGATACATGGCCATTGAAGAGTAAATGCCCACATTGGTTCCGTTTGTTTAGGTGCCAGAAGAACAACGCGAGTTTTCAATGGGCATAATTGGTTTGGCTGATGCCATAGGCCCAGCATTGGCCGGAGTTGTAGCCATGCCCGTGCACAATGCAATATGCCAATTACCCAAACCAGTGTAATACACTGCGCAGAACAGAAAAGCACTAACAATACTAAACAACGAAGAGTTCCCATGTTCATGAAGAGGCAGATGACCATCAAGGTTGATAATGTTTAGATTTTTAGACCTAGAATAATAACTATGTCAAGTTTACGTATTTTGTTTTGTAAATTTAAATATTGTCACCATACAAAAAATTGTTTTTGAGTTTATAATTGAAGCTTGAATTAAATTTGTCAAAAGTAAATATCAACCTTACCAGTGGCAACGTTTTGTGAATACAGGAGAATAAAGAGGGTTGAAAATGTAAAAATTGTTTTACACTAGAGTCAAATTGCATCAATGATATTTATTGTCCTGTGATTGTATGCACATGTATGGAAATAATCACTATACAATCTCTTAACTTATTATCAGGGCCAGTTGTTTATGGTTTCCACGATAAACAAGAAATGTTTAGAAGCATGAATTTTCTGTCATATCTTTACGTTTCATACTCCTGATTCCAAATATATGTATCTTTTTCTCGCGAATTTTGTGTTTTGACGCGATATTGACGAATTCTTGCGATTTCAAGCGATTTTGTCCCAAACCTACGTGTTTTACAATTCCCGATTCTGAGTATATATCTTACGAAAATTTCCTCGATTTGTGTCTAAAGTACCACGAAATAGAAAGAATCACACTGTTTTTTTCGTAAGCCAGCTGTCAGTGCCAGCCAAAGAGTGTATGGGGGTGCCAGCTGGTTGGCTGCTGAGCATGGAATGACGCATCTACATGATCTTGAACAGGGGTGCGCATGCGCCGAGTCTCGCTAGTGAGAGGGGGGTTGGTAGTATTGCGGCTCGCTCGCGCGTCATATCTCACACTTATTCTTATAAAAATCTTTTTTTTCCATTTCACCACCAATCGCGAAAATTAACATAATTAATTATCACCACCAATTCACCACTTTCAGAATGTTGAAAACGAATTTTGGCTTTTTTTATCACCACAAACAACTGGCTCTGCTTATTATCATGCAGTTCCAGTAGGATGCACACTCTAGTCTCGCCCTAAACATTGCGAAGAAAAATACAATCACATTCAAGTTGAATGATTATGGATCCAGTCTTGTTACCTGTGTTGTTCCTTTACATCGTGTTCTCGTGCAACTGTAACCTACATGTACAGCCTGCTTTTACACACATGATTCAAATAATGAAGATTGTTTTTTTCCAAACAGCGTTTGAATCATGCAATAATACAACAACACACAAATATAATATCATAATTGATTATAATCTCAGAAAGTGAATCCAATAATAAAAATACAGAATGTATTATTAATTATATATAATGTATAAATAAGCGTGATGCTGATGACCTTCATGTCTTTAGGAAACCATAAGATGGTCTACACCTCAATAACAATAAATACCTCTACACCTCCAATGGTTCCAACCAATACAAAGGATATAAAAATAATAATTTAATCACCTACAGTATAAGATTTATATTAAAAAATGTAATGTACCTTTCCTTTAAAATAGGTAGATCAACAAATACTTTTTCTTTAAATAGAATTATTGCAATTCGACATTGAGTATTTCCAGATAAATACGATGGCTTATCCAAACGTAGTAGAATCAGAACTCCCAGGTGTCCATCCACTTGAGTCCATGCATTGTGCTGTTCGTCTCAACCGATGAAGCTCCAGTCATGCCGTAGGCCAGTGGCGAGAACAAGTAGAAGCTGTCGGAGAAGAGAATCAATTCGTATCAATAACTTAACACACTTATGTACGAGAGCATTTTCAGAGATTTTCAGAGACAACGCTTCCCACATGGGTTGCTGGTACGATACAAATCCAACTCTCACAGGATTGCTGCAAGTATCATTTTAGAACAAAATTCTTTCATTACCTACTTGAAAAGTGAAATTGGGCCTACAAAGATGACATTTGGCATGTAAATTTAAAGCTTAAACTGCATTGTTCCAGAACTTTAGGGTTGATTCATATTTAAGCTTACACTTTAAACTATTGCAAAATGTGTCTAATTAGTACCTATATCAAATAACACAATGGTATTTGAACATTATTTGCTCACAATTGATTTAACTTTGATTTGAAACACATGCCATTGCAGAGGAATTTCAGTTGGATGACTAGCTAAGTAGCAGCTTACCTATACACAGTGGCAGACAGAATGGATCCTAGCAGCCAGTGATAAACACTGCTAGCGATCTTCCCAGGCAGGAATTGAGGCAGACTCTCCAGCAAGTAGTTCAGGATGACACCTGCCACAACAAACTTGCTTTAGCAAACTTGCTATCATTTAAATCACTTTTTTAAATAATTGATTTATCAACATGTTGTCTACAATCTTGGAAAATTTCATCACTTATTTAGTCAATTTTAAGGTCTAGTCCACGAGTTCACATGACCACTCCACAAACGCAAGGTAAAACGGGATATTGTTGGGTTGAAATCAAGATCATTCACGTGTTTAGATATTGTCGAAATTAAAGATGTAAATAAAAGTCAGATGCATCAAGGTCAAACACATAGATAGAGCTAACTTGTAATACCCACCACATTACAATCTACTAGGTACCTGATGATCATGTGACATGCAGACTCACCAGTTAACATGGAGCTGAAGAGCAGAGCCGGGAAGTAGTGGTGGAAATACAGAACACGTCCCATTGCCCAGAAGGGGACGTAGTGAAGGGCCCATCCAACAAACAGCCATCCACAAGCACTTGTCATGCGGGCCTTGTTCTCTGCAACATACAGAAAGATGTATGGAATTACGTACCTAGGAAATCTTCCTGAGACTGCTGAGGCTTCACATAAAACTATCAATTGAGAGCGAGTGAAGGATCATACAAATCTTTCATGTATTAAAAACCATAAAAAACACTCCGTGTAAAAATACCCGCCAAGTCTCTTCAACTATAAAAAAATAGAAGAAATCTAAAAATTCAACACTGAAAAGAAGTGATATCAAAAAATGAGCCAAGTCAAAACTTAATTTTAAAAACCAAAATATACTTGGCGCATCGTGTATATAAATAGTAGGGATGTCGGCGGATACCCGGGTGGTTCCGGGTAATCAATTACTCGGGTAATAAATAATAATCGCGGGTACCAAAAAAAAAAAAAAAAAAAAAAAAAATTTTTTTTAGAGTGTAGCTGAAAGACATTTGTTTACGCACCGTTATCAGCTGCGTCTCAAGGGGAAGCTCAGTTCTGGGGGGTGAGAGAGGAATGGGGAAGGAGGGGTGAAATCATGTGTCGGGAGTAGGAAGCATGGGAAAAATGAGTCTGTATTTTTTTTTCAATCACACTGTAGCACAGTGAAAAAGTTGAGTCCTGGGTAGAAAGGTTTACAAATTCGTGTTTTCTTATGATTGAAGTTGTTAGTTATCAAAGAATGTTATCATGTCCTGTCCTGTTTTCTCAAATTCTTGTCAAGGACAAGCACACAGATGGCCCTGAGAGAGGGTCATTTTCTCCTCTCACGCAGCTAAGTGCCACGTGTTTATTTACCTAAACCCCTACCCCCTTACCTAGCCACCTACCACAAAAAAAAAAAAAAAAAAAAAATTAATTTTTTTTTTAGGGGGGTTCAATTACCCGATTCCGACCCGAGTATTTATGACGGGTACCCGATTCCTGATTTTTGAACCCGCCGACATCCCTAATAAATAGTATAGAAGCATATGCCAAAAATTAAATGTACCTAAATATATATAATATACCTATAATGCCCTTAAAAACGATGCGCCAAGTATATTTTGGTTTTTAAAATTAAGTTTTGACTTGGCTCATTTTTTGATATCACTTCTTTTCAGTGTTGAATTTTTAGATTTCTTCTATTTTTTTATAGTTGAAGAGACTTGGCGGGTATTTTTACACGGAGTGTTTTTTATGGGGATATCACTTATTTTTTTAGTTTATTTACACAACTTGTAACACACATCGGAGCAACAATGACCAATTACTTTTAAAAAATACGCCATTTCCGAATTGGTTAATACGAAAAATTGTGTTTGGTGCTCAATATACCTAAGCTTAAAGTGATATTCCATGAAGAATTGCGCAAGCTTCGTTACAATCAGTCCAGCCGTTTTCGAGATATGGTATCACTTCCGGTTTTCAAAATGGCGACTAAAATTACTGCCACATAGAATTTATTTCTATAAATGTTATGTATCATTATAAGCCTTCTGAATATGTAGTTATTGTAGTAAGAGGTCATTTAAATCTAGTTCTTCATTTTCATGACGTCATTTCCGGTTTCGGTAATAGTACATCTCTACTTTAACTATTGATATTCCATATAGATGACCGTCTGAATCATTTGGCGCTGGTTTAATTCCTAACGGTCTAGCTGTTTTCGAGATAATACGTCATTTCCGGTTTCAAAATGGCGGCTTCCTGTTGGTTTTATAAAAAGGCACCTCAGACGCCAAAAGTGCACATGTGGTGAAAATTTCAGATCGATCGGCTCAGCCGTTTAGGCTGTGGCGGTGATTGCGGTGTTTCCTGATATCATCATCATCAGATCAAGATAGGTTTTAAAAGGGGTGTAATTTCACGTTTTTCACGGCCCTCTAGCTCGCAAACGGCATAACATATTGTTCCCTAATTTGGTATATGTAGTGGGGTGGGCCATAGCTCGAAATTAAGATATATCGCAACAATGTGAGATTTTCTAATTTTAAGATCCAGTAGGCCGAAAATGCCGTGTTGTTGCTTACAGTAAAAGTGGTTGGTCTGCTCCTCAGTTTATTATGCATATACGGTATGTTGAGTGAGTGTGAGTGTACGGTACGACTTGGCTGGGTGGAGCGACCGCTCCACTAGATATCTCCTGAGATATCATATGAATTGGTAGGTATCTATTTCTTTGTAAAGCAATTTATACATTGTGGTGTGAAGCAACGTTTAAAATTAAATGATAAATGTGGTGTTATTGATAAATGTATGAGAAAGTCAATAGCTTTTCAATGAAAACAAATGTATTTTGTAGGGGTGTGCGAGTACTCGAAATTTCGAGTTCGATTCGAGTTTGGGGGGTGAATCAAGTCAAAAAGGGTTAAACCCAACTTTTTCGATTTTTCAAATTTTTTTTTTTTTTTTTTTTGAAGACAACATTTATCTAACAGACCCCTACCTACTTCTTCCATCAATAATCCACTCCTCAACTCACAAGAACACATGAATTTCTGTTAAAATGTCACACAATGAAATAATAATGAAGCATTGTTGGATGAAATTGTTGAGATTTGGGAAATATGATATTCCTGCTGTTAAAGTCTTCCTTTCAAATGGTCACGTGACCAACAGTAAGCCACGCCCAAGTGAAATCTGATTGGCTCGCTGATTAAAAATCGCCATTCTCATTGGCTTAGAGAAGAAATAAAATAAGAAAATTGAACATATCTCGAAATTTAATATGGTGAGGTATCAATATTATATTTTATTCGCAAAGCTTAGATTTTTTTACACTGAAAAACATTTTGCCAAAGAATTGTCATTTGAAGCACGCCCCTCAGACCTAGTTAAACACCAACATTTCCATTCCAGACAGAAACCACCATATAACACTGTGGTTAAAACTGCAACTTTAAAAGTGATATATCTCAGAAAATAATGTGGATAGACCATTATTTTATGGTATATTTGGAATCAGCGTATTTTTATCTGTATAATTATGAAGTTTTATCGAAATATCATTTACATGCAGTTTTGAAAGGAAGACTTTAAGTGACATAACTCGTCTAAGTGCTTCTGACAATACTTCTAGGAATGCAAAAACCCAGAATTTTGGCATAAGGAAGTTCTAGGGTCTTTGGCCTTTACATTCTATGTAGTGCCTAGTACCTAGTAGTATTTCTAGTTGCAGATTGCATGGATTTTTTCCCCCAAAATACAGTAGCTGTTAAAGCTTAGATCTTTACTTGTCATTCCAAGCTACAAATTTTTAGTAGCAGCACTTCAAACCCCAGTAGTATGAGAATCAAAATTATTTACCTATACACATCTTATCTTATTATAAGAAATTACATGAATTAGCAGCCCTACAATGTATAGATGATGTATGATTAATGTAAATATTTCTATTCATTTTGTGATGGTCGAATAATAATTTTATGACCTAATAGTACATATAGGTGAACATTTGCTGAACATGACTCGAACTCGACTCGAAAAACTCGATTCATCTCACTGACTCGACTCGAACTCGACTCGACCTTAATATATCAAACTCGCACAGCCCTAGTAGTTTGACCACAATTACATTGAACTTACAATTAATAATTCAATAAATATTTCTTTTGTCTAAATGAGACGCATTGAAGGCACGTACCTCTGACTTGTGGCGAGTCCAAATATCCACGTTGCTCGCGAGTAGAGTTTGCAGTGAAGACGACGATGAACATTGCCAGGAACACGAGATTGCCCCACCAGATGATCGGGTTGCCGAGGAGATACACGCGGTACTCGCTGCCCGAGAAGAACTGACCCTGCCAAAACAACACAAGCAGTGTTTTGACAGAAGAAAAGCAAATACCTTTATTACAAATTACTAACCAACTACACTTAAAATGATTTTCCTGCTGAAACAGATAGTCAGAAATACTCTTAGTTATTTTATTACAAATGAGCCTTAAGGTCCATTCACATGGTTGATTGCACGCAACTAATTGGTATACTTCTTCTTCCATAAGTCTCATTGGATGTGCGCGTGTGCACTGGCCGATCATCCGATTCTTACCAATTACCGATCGAATCGGGAGTATAGAGACTAGCTCTAAACTGGATGATTGATGTTTCCCGATTGGCGTCGTTGACCAATCAGATGTGAGAATTTCAGTCATGTGGTACTTACAAGGAAATCAAGATGGCTCCGAAAGTGTACAATGATATTGGAACGGGAATCACTACTGTTTTAATAACAAATAATTAGATTTAAGACGAAATAATAATGACAAAACTTCCTTCTGGAACATTTCACAAAAACAAAAGACAAAATCTAGTGCATACACCTTTTAGAAGCAGGCAAGGTCGTGTGATTGAATACGTTGTCGTCTGAACTGGAAAATCGCGCACATCCAATGAAACTTATGGTAGAAGTATACCAATTAGGTGCGTGCAATCAACCGTGTGAATGGACCTTTACTGTACAATAACTTTCCACAGAAATCATTTGTACAGCAAATAAAGAGTTACAAAATACTTTTTCCCATACATTATGTACCAACTTTCAATTTCAGTAGTGTGCAGAAACAATCAATGACTGACCAAATAGTCTGGACAGAGCAAGTCTATGGGGTCGCAGGCTTGCACTCTAATACCCTGTTCACACTGAGGATTTGATCATGATCCAAAATCTCGATTGCAATCGAAAATGTGTGTGAACTGAACTCAATCGAACTCGATCATGATCCAAATCTCGATTGAGTTGTAAGAACGCGATCGAAATCTGAATCATGATCGAACAAAAGAAAACAAAAGAAGATCAATGTCAAACAAAAGAAATTATGAATTTTAAAAATATAAACTTACAAATGCATGCTCTAATTTGAATGTAACAAGCATTATAAAGTTTAACTTGAATCTTGCCTCCATTTTGATTTCGATTGTAATTGAACTGGATCATGATCGAATTCATAGTGTGAACAGGGTATTTCAATCTTGTATTTCACAGACATTTCAATCTTGGTTGATATTGTAAAATGCAGTTAGTATTTTCACCTTGTAATTGATTGGCCACTGCCAGGGTCGGGACACCAACTCCCCCTCTTTGGGTTTGAGTCCAGCATTGCCTTGCAGCATCACTGCGTGGGACTCGATGAAGGTCTCGAGAAAGCCCGGTGCGTACACGGAGAAGCTCACATTGGGCACTGCAACATGGAATGATGTCATCAGCCAATGCTATAAGCACACCTTGTGATGTCACTTGTAATTGCCAGCCCAAGTGCCAACAAGGTAGGTGACCATACTTACATCTGTCAAAAATGTTGTCTTCAACATTCCACAAAGCATTTTTGTCCCTGACATTTGGGTTGCAGGATACCTCTTGCTGCTCAAATGCCCTGCAACAAGCCAAAATTATCATCTTATATTCTACTTTAAGAAAACTTCAGATCATGAACAATACAAAACAATAATACTATTATTATGATGATATAGTATGTAGTGAGAATTGAAAGATATGAAGAGGAAGGTAAAAATGTCTTGCTTGGGAACTGTATATTCCATGAGATGCAAAAGAAAACCTTCTCTTGTAATTTTCTGACAGAGCAAAGTTGTGTAACTAAAATCCTGAGTTAGACAAATGTGATGATTAGCATATTATTTGAGTCCATACCACTTTGGCAATTGTTTCCCACTGCATGTTAGTAAGCACTGTTGCAAGTAGTGAACAAGTCTGAACTTGCTTGAAACTGTTGTGAGAGTTTGGCCCTCAGTTCCATCTTGAATCATAACAATCCAAATGTCGTTCGCATCACCGCCACTTAGCTGAAACAAGCGAGTTTATATTAAATTCAATTCAATAGCTTATGTTGTATCAACAACATTGCTTGTTCTAATCTTGTGCTTGTACAAAGCTACGCTGCCGGAATGTAAAGGTTGGATCTAGAATTAGCTTGTGTGGCCAGACTGTCATGCTCATGGCGGAACTAAATTTGCCATTTTGTAGCTCAATCAAAATCATTCTATGACGATATGTGCCAAAAAGGCTTTTGAACATTTTATAAATGTATAAATGTTTATAAATGCGGGATATATAACATTAATTAAAACTCATACAACAATCTAATGTAACAATCTAACAATCTAACAATCTAAAAATCAGTCAGTGACTGAGAGTACTGACATACCTACGTACATCTAGCTTTATATGTTCCTTTGCATAGGGAATGTATAATAATCATATTTTTAAGTGTAGTGATGTGCCATCTCTCTATAAAATCATAATTTAAATATTATTCTTTATGAAACTGCAAGATGCTTGATTACTTTAGTAATTGATAAGACTATGATTGATAAGATATTAGGTAAAAGACCTGTGGGAGAGCTGGAGGAAAAAAGAGAAGGAAAGAAACACCATGGTGGAATGAAAGGGTGAGAGAGGCAGTGAGGAGGAAAAAGGAGGCATGGAGAAGGAAGGAAGAGTCCCATACGGAAGAAAACATCAGGGACTACGGGGAAAGCAAGAGAATTGTAAAGATGATAGTAGAGGAGGAGAAGAAAATATCAATGCAAGAGTTTGCAAACAGGTTGGAGACAGACTTTGATGGAAATAAGAGACTGCTGTACAGTCTAATCAAGGCGAAACGACATACGGGGGAGACTCAAACCATAATGAAGAAGGAGGATGGTGGTTTCACAAACAGACCGGAGGAGATAAAAACAATGTGGAAAGAGTACTTTAAGGAGCTACTTCAGGGAGAGGCAGTACAAAGGAAAGACAGAGAGACAAACCGAAGAATGGCAGAGGAAAGCGAGGGGGTTGCGAGTGAAATACCAGGACAGATGGAAGTGAAAGAAATGCTAAAGAAGATGAAGAATGGAAAAGCCCCAGGAATGGACGAAGTCAGTGTCGAGATGCTGAAAGCGTCAGGGCAGAAGGGAATTGAGTGGCTCTGCCGGGTAATTCAAGCAGCATGGACCCAGTGTGATGTCCCAGAAGATTGGGGGAAGGGAATACTTATTCCTATCTTTAAGAAAGGGGACAGAAAGCGATGCTGCAACTACAGGGGAGTAACTTTGATGTGCCAAACAGCTAAATTGTATGAAAAGATCATCGAAAGGAGGGTGGCTGAGAGTATTGAGAGTAAACTAAGAGAAGAACAATACGGTTTTAGAAGAGGACGGTCAACGATTGACCTCATCTTTGCAGTGAGACAAATCATGGAAGACCGATGGGAGAAAGGGAACGGGATGAGAATGATATTTCTGGACCTGGTAAAGGCGTACGACAGAATGCCAAGAGAAGAAGTGTGGCGGTGCCTAGAGAAGAAGGGTGTGGACAGTGGAGTGATACAAAGAATTCAAAGTATGTATAAGAAGAACAGTAGTTGCGTGCAGACGGGAGTGGGAAAAACGGACTGGTTCGAAGTGAGGGAGGGACTGAAGCAAGGGAGTGTATTGTCACCAACATTATTTACAGTAGTAATGGATGAGATGCTGAGAGAGGTTGAGCCGGAGGACCAAGAGGACACCCGCACACTCATATATGCAGACGACGTTCTTGTGTGGGCAGAGACCGAGGAAGAGTTGCAAGAGAAACTCAACAGGTGGGAAGAAGTGACAGCAAAATATGGACTAGAAATCAGTAGAGAAAAAAGCGAAACCATGGTTATGGAAAGGCAACAGAAGACACGGTGCCGGATGCAGATGCGAGGAGAGGAACTTACGGAAAAAGACGAGTTTAAATATCTAGGTAGTGTATTGGCAAAGGATGGAAAGGTGGACAGGGAGATCGAGAGGAGGGTGAGAGCAGCAGAAGTGTTTTACCAGAGTGTAAGGAAGCTACTATGGAATGAAGATGTACCACAGAGGTGTAAGATATTACTGTACAAAACCTACTTTGTACCAATCTTAATATATGCAGCAGTAACTTGGCCAATGGGAGGGAAAGAAGAAATGAAGATGCAGGCTGCAGAAATGAAGTTCCTGAGAAGTGTGGCAGGAGTGACGAAGATGGACAAGGTGAGGAGTGCAAAGATTAGAAAAGACCTAGAAGTGGAATCTCTTAGATTTAAACTTGGAAAAGAGAGGCTAAGATGGTACGGACATATGAAGAGGATGGGAAAAGAGAGGATACCATGTAGAGAGGCAGAGCGTGCAGCCATGGGTGGCAGAAGAAAGGCAGGAAGACCTAGAACTAAATGGATCAACGGAATAGAGGCAGCTGCAGAAGAAAGAGGAGAGTGTTGGGGAGTAATTACAACAGAGAAGTGGTGGGAAGACAGAGAGAGATGGAGGGAGCTGGTGGAAAGAGAGGAGGCTGAAGAACTGGAAGAAGAGATTGAAGAAGTGTGGAGTGTCGGACTTGGCAAGTCGGCTCTGAGAACACAAGTGCCCTAGAACATTGGTGGGATCATCCCACCCCCTGACCCGACAATAGTTGGAAGCAGGGTCGCGATATATTATATTATATTATTAGGTATCTAAATTAGTATTATGATATCAGTTCATCATTTCATATATTTTGATTTATGTACAAGGCTTTCAATGAGTCTTTTAAAAACAATAATCTTTTAAATCTATATTTGAACCAGAGGCGGCAAAACCAGTTCTATAAAACAACTTTTTACATAGTTATTTAGCTTCACTCAAGAGGGCCTGATCTTGTGGAGAGCTACTGACATCTTCTGGTCAAAAACAACTTGTTTCTCCCACTTCGAAAATTTCTCCGTAAAAACTGATTAGTAAGCCTTCTTAAACAAAATAAATTGAGGTGTTTTTGCCCGCCTCTGGCAGTTGCTCTTGCCCTCTCAACCAACTCGTCTTCTCTTGAACAGCGTCAAAAACTTTGACCAGTCAAGTCTTCTGAGAAAGTGACAGGATTTCTGTCCTTCTCTGGTTTTTCTGATGTTTCACAGTTTGTGATCTCCAGAAAGAACTTAGGAACAATTTGTCTTTCTAGTGATAGAAATTCTATCCAGGACAGACTTCTTGTTTTCTCAGAAGTCTTGTTTTGTCAAACTTAAACTTTGTTCAATTCCTTCATTTCCAATCCTTCACCTAAAGCTATGACTTAGCTATTTTCGATTTTCTTATTTAAAGTATATTTTAACTTCGCTCTTCAAATTTTTATATTTTCAATTTCTATCATATTGACGATGGTAATAGTTTACCAAGTTTTATAAAGTTACTGTATAACTTTACAAGTGTATAGACATTTGAAAGTGTTGTGATTATTTGAACAATATCAAGAATCATCAATAAACCTACTTGTGTTTCAACTGACTTCTGGATTGTGGCTGAATATTTCAAGGTAAAGAGAACTCCTAACATTGCACATTTGCATATTCCTTCACAACTCCAATCCTTATCATTTTTCTTCATTATTCAATATATTTATATTTTTATAATTGAGATTTCATTCAAGTTTCTTAAAAACTAATTATTTTAATTCAATTCAATTTTAACATTTTCAACTTAGATATTTCCCGGGGGATTTTCTCAATATAAAGAATTTTCAATTAATAGGTAAGTAGATTAGATAAAGAATACGAAGAAGTTCCTGCTCTTGTCTTTCTAACGAGAGACACCTACGCCTCGTCTTCACTTCAAATACGACTGCAACGTCTTCACGTTACCACGGTATTTATAATTTCTTTCTTTTATCATTTGGTCTGTTACAGCAACCTGAACAGGATAATCTTAGGGTTCTTGGTGGTCAGCTCACGTTACCAAAATTTAGAATATTACAAAATTTAATAAATTCCTTTTCAAAATCTAAGTCCTTTCCGCTCTAAAGGTCACGATTCTACATTAAGCACATGCCTTTAATTGTTACTACCTATTGGATTTTATCTCCTTGCCATTCAAATATAACTGACCTAAGCTGAAGTTTGTTCAGCAATCAGCAGTCACTGACTTAGTCCAGGTGACTTGGTCATACATTCATAATCATAGGTACCTACATGTATCATAAATTTCATGACATGAAAAGAGTTCTCTCTGAAATAAGAACTGAATCGACAAGCAACATACCTCACCATATCCCGTAACTTGGTAGTGTTTGCGAGATATTGGTGCCAACTCCTTGTGCGAGTGAAGATTTCTCCCGGTACTCAGGTGCACCAACCGAATCAGATCTCCGTTCTTCACCAGGTCAATGGAAGGTGAAACGTTGTTAGGAACCGTAGAGTTGTGGTTGTACTTGATGAACTTAAACTTGTTGTTAAAGTCTTTGTGTGTGTACGTTGTAATCTAAAACATAACAGACGCATCTCATAATGTAATATAATATAGGTTTGTTCGTCAACATCCACCTTATGGTGGAAGTTGGAGTTGTTGGAACCTTGAAAAGTGCTGTGAATGCAAGCAGTGCTGCTACCACAACTGGATGCTGGCGAACGGTTTCAGTGGAAATAATTGTGAAAATGGCGGCGGAATTTTAAAATGAATTGGAACTAATAACAATATTATAAGAATTAATATAAGAGTTAATATTAAATATTAAAACAAGCATTACCTTCAGTAAGGAATAAAAGCATTCCATCATCTAAATCTGTTTGTAGGAACGCTTTAACACTTGTGAATTCAGCCATTGAAAAAGCGCGCTAAAATAAAATCTTCCATCCAAGAACCTAACCCATGAGCAGGTGAAGTTAGTGGTAGCACCATCAGCACCAGAAATGTTGGCGAACACAGTTTTGGTGGAACCAGTGTTGCTGCCAAACCCTTTTTGGTGCAAAAGGTGGAGATGGTAGATGTTGGCGAACAAACCTTATATCTGTCGCCCGTTGCCAACACGATGTTGGGTCGGGGGATAACTGATAACAATTAATAACTCGAAATGAGATCTAATGGCGCGCACACTCTCACATAACATTAACATATCATTAAAATGCCTAACTGAATTTAAAAGCTGTAACTAAAAAACTGTAAAAAACTGTACTAGTAGTAACAGTAAAATAATCAAATAAGCTCCAGGTACACTCGGCCAAACAAAAATTGAACGTTGACCAAATTTGAATGACTGCTGGTCATTCCCATAACCAATCAAAGCTTGTTATTATCATTGAAATGTGAGGTCACCTACTAGAGTGAGACAATGAGATCGCTTAGAGTGACTTCTGATGGTGCGATCTTACATTTATCAGCCTATCAGATTTATTGAACGTTCAATTTTTGTTTGGCCAAGTGTACATACAAAATATTTCTTTGACTCCAGCATACGATTTACACTGGTTCACTTTTCAGTGTACACACCTGTTGCTGCTTGGCACCCACTCCTTCTGGATACAAGTGCTGATGAGAGTGAAGGTAGCCCCCGCCTGTGCGGTGGTTCTTGAGAGTCACTTCTGCACCGTACGCCACATCTGCACATAAAGATCATTAGCAGCCAGTCATCAAACTCCTCCCCAGCTGCACACAAGAAGCAACAGTTTTACCTCGAGGCATGCTGACGTTATACAAAGAGTTCCCAATCAGTTTTGACTGGAATGCAGAACTGAAGAATCCATCCCCATTGCCACTGAAATACAAAAACGGAACATCAATATTTTAAACTAGCTGACCTGCCCGGCGTTGCTCGTGCCATAAGGGGGGGGAGGGCGGGGTACATAGAGTAGAAAATTCGGTAGATTGTTTCGTAAGTTTTATTACACCTGATAATGTCAAAAAGTGAAATTATCTCTGGTACATTCTGCCTTAAGCTGAATTTCTTCAATTAGGGGTGGTTTGGGGGAGGGGGTGAGTAACCTGTAATGGGGACAGGTGAACGAATTACATGTGTGCAATATTTTATTGAGGTCGGTCAATGGCGTAGGAGTATATGGCCGAAAGTGTCAATGTAATTTTTTCAAATGGGGTGTTTTTTTTAATTATGGGTGGTTTGGCGATGGGGTTACCTAAGTACTGTACGATGTGCGCAGGACCCCATAGAAACTCCATGCCAAGTTTGGTGGAGATCGGTCAAAGGGTGTAGAAATGTATGAAGAACATACATACAGGCAGACAGACATGCAGACATTCTACTTTATATAGAAGACGTATCTAAATTTTAATACTAGGAAAACGCAGTAAGTTGTAATGCATGCATTGATAACCGAAATATGCAAAATCTTGAATTAAAATTCCCTTCGTAGAAATTAACCTTTATGGTTTGTAGGTACACCATTACCGATTGAAGGAAAATGTTAAATTCTAAAATTAATAAACCTACCTTGTATTGAGAACAGAGAGATGGATGTAAAAGATGAACATGTAGACCAATGCAGGGAGAACGATGAGTCCGAAGATGCGTGCAACAAAATGTTTCACAATTGAACTCTGAAAGAAACAGAAAATTGGTTCTGTTTTCACTTTCCCATACTTGGAATATCCGATTCGCGCAAATAATTTATAATTCTGGCAAGATGGCTACTGTCAAGTTTACTGATTTACTTGTTTGTTTTACAGTTTCCCAGTGCAGTAAAAAAGGAGAAACAATTGAAATTGAAATTTAGTTATAAATTTACTTTTGTAGCTATAACAAACAGAAACAACTAAAGCGAATATTTTATACTACATAGGTAGGTATGTGCCCCTGTCATTCGCCATTTGTCTAGTACCACAATAGTCACCAGAGAGCAGTCGTTTTCCTTGTTTTCTTGAATAACGACAGTAAACTTTCATGGATATGAATCACAATTTGTTAGTTTACGCCGCTCTCGAGCCTGGTGGAAGTTGGCCACAAATGTTTGGGTGTAATTAGCCAATATTATAGGGGCCCCAATGTTGCATCTAAAAAGTTGTATTTATGGAAGACTAGTACCTACCTACGTCCGAGTGTATGGAGGAAATCACGCTCTTCTATACTTAAATTGAATAGGTAGTGATCCCGCTTCACGCATTTAACATTGGACTGCATATGATTTTGGGCCTCGAGTTTGCCTCTAATAGATCGACGCGCTGTGGCTGGCTTTGAACTAGGAGATGATGTTTTTGCTATTCAAAGTTCATATTCAAAATTACTGCTGGCGCATAAGTATTTCCAACTTCAATAGTTATGGTTAATAAATGCATTAAACGGGGTGAAATAGATGGTAAATGCTCTTTACGCATGTATGTAGTTTCCAAATATGCAGCTAGGATCGGGGCAATCTAGAAAAGACATTTTCCAAACTTAAAAATGTTACATGTTTTTTAATAGAGCGGCATCACTACTATTCAATTTATATATAGTACACGGCAGTGATTTCTAAACACTCTGCCTAGGTTGTAAATTTTCAAACCAAAGTGGATGATTTCTTTTCTTGGTGCCTTTTCTCAAGTTTGTTGAAAATGTTCGCCATGCAGAAATAAGACACTGCACAATGGATTCAGCTACTTTGTCATTCATAAAACAAATGATTTCACTGGATTTCGCATAGTCGAACATCATCACATGCAGTTTTGATTCGAAAATAGGCACTCTGCTTCTAAAATGACCCTGGAAAGAAGCTACCTACACGACTGCATTCACCACTTGGAAATAAGCTACGTACACAACTGCACTCACCATCTGGAAAGAAGCTACATACAACTGCACTCACCACCTGGAAAGAAGCTACACGACTGCACTCACCATCTGGAAAGAAGCTACATACGACTGCACTCACCACCTGGAAAGAAGCTACATGACTGCACTCACCACCTGGAAAGAAACTACCTATACGACTGCACTCACCACCTGGAAAGAAGCTACACGACTGCACTCACCATCTGGAAAGAAGCTACATACGACTGCACTCACCACCTGGAAAGAAGCTACACGACTGCACTCACCACCTGGAAAGAAACTACCTATACGACTGCACTCACCACCTGGAAAGAAGCTACACGACTGCACTCACCACCTGGAAAGAAGCTACCTATATGACAGCACTCACCACCGGCCTGCTCAGGTCTCCCAACATGTCCCACAGCTGCGCAGCCGTGTAGAGTCCAACCAGCAGGACGACGAACAAGCCGACGAACTTCACGCTGATGCAGCAAGCCAACATCACACCGGTGAAGATCAACCAAGCCCACCATGACACGGAGAACTCCCTGCGGACAGAGCATGGGACACTCAATCAGCAGTGATGGAGGTGCAAATCTCAAACATTTCCCTGTCTGATTACTGGTTACCCCTAGCAGCATGCTTATTGCTTTGTGCTTTTTAAAAAATAATTAATTATTTTAATGACCACCCCCACCTCCCCTCAAGTCCCACTTCTAAGTATGAAAATCCTCACTGTTTATAGACATTTGAAAATGAGACCATGGTGGTTAGGTATTCTAAATTCCCTTGTTGTCTCGTATCAATTGATACGGCGTCACTACCATGTTAAATAGATAGCAGTGACACCGTATCAAGTGACACGAGACGAGAAGGAAATTTAGAATAGCCCCCCACCCCCAACCTCCCAGGTCCTTCACAATAGGACATTTTCTTAGAATGAAAGAAAATAATGAATTAAACTACTTACTGTTCCCTCCGAGATTGAAATTTAACCATTCCAAGTACTGATCCCATCAGGAAGAAAAATAATATTGGATCCAGAAGAATATATTGGGACAGTGTTAATATACCAACATCTGAAACAGAAATATAAGGCGGTGTTGATATTTGGAATTGGGTTTCATCGCACCCAAGTAGGCTAATGCTTCCCATAAACCCAAATTCATCCCCTTATGCTCACAGAGAACTCGATTTTTAATGATAAGCTACGGTACCTTGATTAAAATGGAGGGGCTAATTCATCTATGCTCTGTAGCCTAGCCCAAGCAATACATTTCCAATTACATATTATTGTCTAGTCTGTAGACTGGTCTGTCACCTACCAATCAATTAATTGGGGAAAAAATATCTTGTTCAGTATCCAGTAACCAAACAATAAAGCAGGGTCAACATAGAACCAATCACAAGTCCGCCGTATGCCGGTTGTATTTTCGCTGCGATCATAAACTTCAATGAGGATATGTGAAAGATACATACACCCTCCATTTGAACAGACCTAGCAAAAGTGGCGACACTGAAATTGTACAAATCTCAAAACGCTCTATACGAGGTCTGTTCAAAAAATACGCGGACTGATTTTATTTCTCTGCAACCAATAGGAGCTGAAAATTGCAATAGGTGCCAAATGTGGTAGTGAACCTTACTGCACATGCGTGATTTTTTCAACCTCGCCTGATAAGTTGGGCACCATCAGGCACCCCTTGAACGATGTTGCCTAGCAGCCGCTCGCAATTTTAAATTTTCATTTCCACTTCAAGTGAGATGACGTAACACGACATCATCAGCTTGGAAGCTTCCGGAAATCATAAGGAGCAATGCCTGTAGAGTAGCGGGCCAGTCGAACCCCGTTTTAAGCTTGAAATCTTAGACCGGGGGTAAAAAATGTATCCAAGAGTTGTGATGAATTAGTGACCAGTTCCTGTCGGTCACAGGTCCGGTTTCTTTGCATTACGACTGCATAACGAACACAACGGAGAACTTCTTGATAAGACAGTTTGAAGTCTCTTGGATGATCAATGATGATCTTCGATCACCAGATGATCATCTTTCACGATCACTTGGGGAATACCTTGCGGTTTATGTCTCGTTGGCTGCCTGTCTCAGTGTCAACGGAAGTTTGGTCATTTTTAAACCGGTTAAACTAGGTTAAACCATTTTTTAAGTGTGTAACCTCCAAAGCATCTTTGCCGAAAGTCTGCTTTATCTTAGGAACATTTACACGAAGCATTTGACAAAGCTTAAGGCTGTAACGATGCTCAATGCGTTCAGTCATCGCAAGAGAAAAAGTGAAAATGCGACGAGCGGTTGTTAGGCAACATCGTTCACCGGCTGCCAGATGGCACCCAACTTATCAGGTGAGGCTGAAAAAAATCACGCATGTGCAGTAAGGTTCACTACCACATTTGGCACCTATCGAAACTTTCAGCTCCTACTGGTTGCAGAGAAAAAAATCAGTCCGCGTATTTTTTGAACCTCGTACAGACCCAGTTTCAGAAAGTAACAGAAACTAATTCAGTTAAATTTCAACTTGCCCATGATAATGAAGGACGCCGACAGAGTGGCTGCAACCAGCGATCGAGTCATCTCCCAAACAATGATGAATGCAAAGGGAATTATCATTGTGCCAAGTGTTGTGCAAAACTGAAAGAGTCAATTTCATCCAGTCAAGTCAACCACCATCAATATATTAGTTTAGTACAGAATATAGAATCCTAACTTAGCGTATTTGAGAGCTCAGATAAAATACAATCCAGTAGGTAGTTAACTTTCATTCAAAAGTACGAGCTCATTAAAATCATTATAGGTAGAGGTAGGTAAAGATAATTAGCTTCATAGGTACTAGGTCCTCATAAGGTAAAAATGATACACCAAATCCACTGGACAAAATGATTACAGCATTACACAAATTATTATATTATTTTAAAATAGCCAGTAAAACTCCTCAGATGTATTATACAAATCTGTACCATAGATATATAAGTTTTGGGAATGATTTCAGGCGATGTTTCGGTTCATTGTAATATAATATTGCAACTTGTAAATACACTATCATCTTTGGCCGTTGGATTGAGTGTCATTAATATATCACGAGAATGTTTTCTCAGAGAGTAGGTAGATATAAATAAATGGTCTTACGATGCGCATTCCAATATAATTGGTATCTTCATATTTATCTCCAGGCTTCTCGAAGGGAAATTTTGCATCATAGCCGGTAAGATAGCCTGAGAGACCAATCAACATCTGAAACGTAGAGCATTTGTGATATCTCATTTGCACCTCCTACGTATAGTATGTTATGAAAATATAAAATAAGAAATTTTGGGTCCACTTTAATTTGATGTTTAAATAAACTGTCTACAATAATCTTTCTCCCAGTTCCAAAAGTTGGGGCGGGGGGTGGCGAAGGCCACCATTTACTAGGGCCCAGACTCCTGCTAGCTGGCCAGGCTTGGCTCTTCCTCTTCGTTCTTCTTCTCTACCAGTTTTTTTTACTTCTTACTGTCTTCCCACCACCTTCCTTCTTCCACTTCTTCCCACTTCACCAGTCTCTCTTGTACATCCTCTGCTACCAGCTCTCTCCACTTTTCCCTCGATCTTTCCACTTTCCTTTCATCACTTCTCACAGCTTCGAACTCCCGAATGACTATATAATTACCATTTTGGCCTTTTTCTATAAATTGTTGGTTAAAATACTATTGCTTGCCAAATCCCAAGATAGCTAATTCACAAAGACACATTACCCCAAAATTTACTTAATTTGGTTTTTTGGAGAAGGTAGGTATCTTCCGAGATTCAGTCAGAGATGTGTAGTTGGTCAAAACTCACTCTGATTCAATTTATTGATTGGACCACAAAACATTACCATTTTTGTAATTTGAACTCTATGAGTCACCATTGACTCCTGAGGCAATATCTCGATTGACATCATAACTCCCAAGATAATTGCTGTAGATATTGTCGAAGAAAGATTTATATGTTGAAAGTAAAACATGTGAACAAAAATACACAAATCTTTTTTCTATATTCAGATACCTGCCACTGATAAATGCCAAGAGAGGAGCAGTCAGTCTGTTAAACGTGTTTTAAATAGTGTTCCATCAATATCCTTCTTGTTGCGTCTCAAAGTAGAGCTCACACAACGGATGCCAACAGACAGACCATGACAAAACTTTAGGCGTGTAGGAATAGGAGGGGGAAAGGGGGGAATGGACCCCCCTGCTAGAGATCCTGAACACCCCCAGATACCTATCTCCTCCAGATATACACAAATGTTGATTAAGAGATGCAAAAATACTTCAATACTTCAATATGAGGTTGAATTTTCAAAATTTTCTCAAGTTTTGCAAAACTAATTAAACACAGGTAGGTACCTACCTATTATCCAATGAGACAACTCATTTACTCATTTGTCCAACATGATTATCCCCATGAATAAAATAAAATTATTACACATTAAACTATTTGATGGCAAAACACATAATTGCAACTAGAGGTCGGATTCGGGTAATGGTTTGTACCCGGGTACCCGCTTTAATTACCCGGGTAATAAATAACTAAAAAATAATTTTTTTTTTTTTTTTTTTTTTTTTTTTTGGAAAATGCTTTGAAATTGTTTGCATTGAGTCTACCGCCCTATCCGTGGCATTGGGGAGAGAAACACAACGTCCATACAATGGAAGGTTGAACACAAGGTATATCTTGCCTGCATCCCCTCCATCAATCCACCCACCTCCCCATCAATTAATTATCCATCCTCAACTCACCAGCATTCTGATAAAATTACTAACAATGAAATTGGTTGGGATTTTTGAAATTTGGGAAATATGAATAAATATTACATTCAGTTTATATAACTATAAACAATGCAGCTGGTGATTAAGTGGCAGCTGATGCAAAAAATGCAAAAAAAAGCTACTACTAACAAAAAAAAAAAAAAAAAAAAAAAAAAAAAAAAAAAAAAAAAAATTTTTTTTTGATACCCGAGTACCCGCCATTGTACCCGGGTAATGGCGTACCCGGGTACCCGGTTTGTACCCGGGTACCCTAACTGACCTCTAATTGCAACCTTTTTCAAAGATACCTAATCCAAAATCAATTCTCTTTTACTAGAAAAAATATCCCTGCGGGGGATTTTATAAAAATAACAAATTTACAGATTATATTGCATTTTGTCTAAAGTTTCCCCGAGAATATTGCATATCACACAATTTTTTTTTTTTTGAAATTGATGTCAAAATAGTGTTGAAAAGAATGACACAATAGCTTCAAATTTGATTCCTTTGTATCAAAAATTCAAAAAAGGCCCTGCGGGGCAAACGGGGGGGGGGGGGGGGGGGGGGCGCCCCCTGGTAGCGGCGCAGGACCTTTTCCTCACATCCATCGATCCCCGATAAAGTTGACCCCCCCCCCCCCCCACTCAAAATAAAGTTCCTACGCGCCTGCAAAACTCTTTAGTTAGGTACATTGAGACCAAGGAAATGTTTTACCTCAGTCTTTGTGAAATAAATAGAATTTTTAGGTAGGTCCGTAGTGTCCAGATGACTTGTCTTGAAACTTTTAATGCAGACATTATAAATATAATAGAGATTTATTAAAGATGATAAACAGAAATTTGATTGACGATGTAATTGAGCGAGCGAAGCGAGAGATTCCATTTGGCTCTTTTTGGCACAGACCTATGTATTTTTTTTTCTGGTAGTACCTACTGAGGCTATACATGTTACACTTTTTCTTTGATCGAGCTTCAATTTTGCACACATGTACAGGCCATTTCTGGGCGGTGCAGAACCTAATTTTTTTTGAAATCTGCTGATTGGTTCAAATTTTTTTTTTAAATCTTTCGATTGGTTGGTCCGAACAATTTGAAATTTTGGCAAGTCATTACGACCAACATTGTTCCTAATATTATATTTTCTGTGATTTTTGACATTTTAACTATAACCAATTCACCCTTCATCTTAAAACTTTGCATTGAGACCAACATTTTAGGTATTTTTGTCAATTTTCAGACTAATCTCTGTCATTATTTTCAAAAGTTATTGTCATTTAAGGACATTTTATTATATAATCTTGACATTTTTAAAAAAAGTAAACTAAATTTTTATCCCTGCCTTCCAAAGCCTGTAGAGCAGCTGATACTTGCAAACACGTATCAAATCGGATGCTGTACGATGGCTCACTCATCAACGCGTTACACTGAGCGGTTTCCCTAGTAAATTCAATTACCTTTCCAAGAGGTGGATGAACGTCAAAGAAGAATGTGCGATTGATGTACCAGCCACCCATCTTCCCAAAATGAGTTTCATCCCAACTGAAAAAAAAATCGCTAGTCAGATACTCATGTCGCTGAGTGGGCAGGACTTCATTCAGAATGAATGTATTTGCACAGTCGGATCATACAGTCAAATGTACCTAAAATAATAGGTACTGATGAAATTTATAAAACTTTTAATATAAAGAGGTCAAGAGGTGTTTCATGAGGTATTTTCTATGAAATTACAATATCAACAAAACACACAAGTAAGGAGGGATCTCCGAATTTCACTCTTGTTGAGAAATAATAATAATAATAATAATAATAATAATGGTTTTTATTAGCAACTTAGGATTATACACAATAAGTAGGTAATTGCACTATCCGGTGGTTACTATACATTTTCACAATCTGATGCATACATATACATGAATCTGATACAGGAAATTATTTTTGCTCATCTGGAAATATATTTTTGGCAAGTTCGTTGGATGGCAGGCTGTTCCATAGCCTAGTCCCTCTGCCAAGTAGTGAGTGGCGTCCTATGTTTGTACGGTAGAACTTCAAAAATAGTTTATGTCCATTATCACCCCGAACCACTGCCTTGCTTTGGTGAGTTTCCACGTATTTGGCCAGGTCCCGCCAGGCTTCGAGTCCACATACAGCCTTGTAGATGTAGCGTAGACTGACTCTGGAGCGGCGCACTTCGAGGCTATCCCACTTCAGTTCTCTGACCAGCTTGGTTATGCTTACGGCAGGACACTTCTTCTTCTTATCCCACCTTCGATGGCATCCGGTGACATGTCTGGCCGCTTTCTTCTGGACTCTCTCGATGGCGTTGATGAGCCCTGCAGAGTGTGGGTCCCAAATTCCACTGCAGTATTCGACTAATGGTCGAATTAGGCAAACATATGCATGTTGTTTAGTCTTAGCGTGACTGCCCTTTAAGTTACGCATTACGAAATGTAAAGATCTTAGGGCTTTCGTGGTTACTCCCGCTATGTGCTTGGACCAGCTTAGGTTCTTAGTTAGCGTTACCCCTAGATATTTACAACTGTCTGATTTAATGAGTTGCTGGTTGTTCATTGTGTAAGTGGTTGGGACTGGGGATCTTCTCCTGGTGAAGCTAACAATAGTGGTTTTGGCAGCGTTTAGCCTCATTCCGTTCCCGTTTACCCATTCTTGGATGTTATCCAGGTCAGCTTGGATGCGTTCTTGATCCTCCGGCACTTGGATTGTGGAGAAAATTATGAGATCGTCAGCAAACAATTTCATGGGGGATAATATGACCTTGGCCACGTCATTTATGAAGCCTAAGAACAGTGTCGGGCCTAATACCGTCCCTTGCGGTACACCCGAGGTGATGGCCACTGGGGTAGAGTCTGATGAGCCTATCCGCACAACTTGAGTTCTGTTGGTAAGGAATGCACTGATCCAGCTGACAACCCTTCGGTCTAGTCCCATTCCTGCAAACTTGTCCATCAGACGACTGTGGGGCACAACATCAAAGGCCTTCGCAAAGTCGACGAGTATTGCATCGACTTGCTTGTTGGCATCAAGACATTCGGCCAGTTCCTGAGTGAAGCCGGACAGGGAAGACTCGCATGAATATCCTCTTCGGAACCCATGCTGATTGTCGTAGAGCCAATTGCTAGCTCTCCATATTGAGTGGATATAATCAACAATGAGCCTCTCGAAAATTTTACAAGTAATCGATGTATTGCTTATGGGCCTATAATTTGACGGATCACTTCTGGGGCCACTCTTAAATATAGGATGTATTGTAGCCATACTCCACTCTGCTGGGATTTGACTGACTTGTAGAGAGATGTCAAATATGACTTTCAAATAAGGGACGACCGCGAGCCGGGATACCTTCAACATCTGTGACGTAACGCCATCAGGCCCTGCCCCAACATTAAACTTAATATGTTTCAACGCTTTATCTATAGATGCATTACTCACTGTGAAAGTCGGATTCGGTGGTTGAGTGGACATGTTCCAATTCTAATTGGACATGTGAATAGATTGTTGTGTTCTACATTATAATGGCAACAAAAAGTGGTAAACAAGAACTAATTTTCAAGATCACTGTAATGTTACAGTTTAACATTGAGACTATACAGAAAAGACAATGATATTTTCAAAGGAGTATGGTGTTGATGTAGTCTTCAAAGGTGTAGTTGTATTTGGTAGGTTGGTAGGTAGGTACCATCTAATATTCACATCCAGTATTTAAATGTTTTTGACCCGCAGCCCTATCAAAATGTAATCGTGGCACATTAAAATCTCTTTACATTACACGAATAGCATGCAGAGGAAGAATACCACGTTGGGAGTTTGAATCTGCGATGTCCCTGGATGTGAATAGATAGAAGGAGAGTGGGAAGACCAAGGGAGAAGAAAAGAGAGTTGGTACCAGAGAGAGACTGGAGAAGTGGGAAGAAGTGGGGGAATAAAGGTGGTGGGAAGATAAGGACAAGTGGAAGATGTTGGCAGAGAAGAAGGAAGAAGAGGCACAGGCAGGACACCCCCCCCCCCCCCCCCCCCGACCCAACATGGAATCGGGAGAAGAAGAATTATTATTTACATAATACACTTGACTTACCACACGTGATCTGGCTCGGTTACATTGTGAAATCTGGTCCAAAAGGCGAATGCTATGACAAACCCAAATGTAAGCCACCAGTGAATGTCACTAGGTGAGCTGAAACAAAATCAATGACCTAGTTAATCCTCAACAGTAGATTATCTTGCTTATGGATTAGTGAGATCTCCGGGGTGAATGGAATATCCGTGACTACGCTTTTACCCTGTCTCAGTTATTACACATGTGAGCCCAACACTATTATACTCGTCTCAACAAGTTGTTTTCATCTCGAATGATGAGTGTTTATGATTCTTTTCACAACACATCCCTTCATATGACTCCCCTTTAAGTTACATTTTACATTTTACATTTTATTTTACAACATACCCATCTACCTACCTAGGCAATTGTTACCTTAAGTAGGTAGGCTAGGCGAAATGGGAAGGTTATGAGATAAATAAGAATAAAACTTCAGTACCTAGGTATACACACCTGTTGGAAGGGCGCAGTTTTTGGATTTTGTTGGCTTTTCGTTTAGATGTGACAGCATTCTCTTGATTAACTGCCATGAAATGGCCTTATTAATAACTTTTAATTCAAACTAAGTTATTAGAGTAAAGAAGAATTCACCTAATTCGCCAAAAAAGAGCAGTCAGTCACCCAAGTCAACCAGTCAACAGTCAGTCGGCACATTCAAGGTCACACGTCACGTCACGTGGCAGAGAATGAAAACAAAGTTATTTCAAGCAAAAGCGAAGACTTGCGCCATCTTCCATCAAAATTCAAAATTTCTTCTCAGCTTCAAAATTGTACCACATTCATTTGGATGAGCTGCGCTGCGATCGCTTTTTTAATGACATATTCGGTGGGCCGGCTCTGGTGCCACCCTACCATAGGGTGCCAGGAGCATGTAGGTGGAACTAAACACTCGTGCCACCCTATCACCCTAGGGTGGCAGGAGTCTGTATAAGACTCGTGCCACCCTATCACCCTAGGGTGGCAGAAGTCTGAATAAGACTCGTGCCACCCCGGGGTTTTACCCTAGGGTGGTAGGAAATGTACAAGCTCGTGCCACCCTAGGGTGTAGAATTTATTAGATTTGGTTTAGATTTGGGGCTGGATTCACAAAAGGTTTTAAGCCCTATACCGGCATAACTTTATGCCGGTATATCATTAAAACTACCAATATATCTATAACCATGATATTACCATGTTAAAACTTGGTATTTTATCATCTATATGGTGTTCTGAATAATTATATTCATTAAGATATGCCGTTCAAACATGGTAATTGCTAATATTGATACTAGTTTTTTCGGTCATAAAGTTATACTTCTTTGTGAATCCAGCCCCTGGTGTATAATTAGTGTTATTCCACACCTGTAGGATGATTTTAATGATAATAAAAAAAATATTTAGCATGTTTGTAAGTTTTCTCCATTAAATTATGGTTACTTATTATAAAACAGCTGCAATTTATGTGTACGTGTATCATAACCTCAATCTTTTAAGCAGCTGTCAAAATAGGGGTTTCGTCATAAATAGTGTACATCACTGATATAAAAAGTGAATTATTGACAACACTATTATTCAATATCTTATTTTATTTACATATTATATCATTAACAATCACTGGGTAGAATATTTTCCACGTGACATATACCTAAGTAAGTCAACTAAAATATTGTCAAGAAATAATGGTTTTGCTGGTAGGGTGGCATAATAGGGTGGCAGGAGTTCGTAGTTTCCAAAACCGACTCGTGCCACCCTAGGGTGCCATATAGGGTGGCAGGAGTGCGTAGGAATCATGGCCGACTCGTGCCACCCTAGGGTGACGTAGTTTCCATTATCGCCACCAGGTAGCGCTAGTTGTACGGCTAGGGTGGCTAGAGTCACTTCCTATTCGTTGGCGTCTTGATTTCGTATTCGTATTCGCTCGTCTTGCTTGAGTTGGTTTGTTGATTATGTTGCCGGATTGTAAAACTAGTAATTGATTGGTCTCTTTCGGTCTAAGTATCTACCTGCTGTGACTGTTATAAAGTTAATACACTTCAATACATTATTACTACCTGTTGCAATATTAAAATGTCAATCATAGGAAAGGTAAGTAAATGTTTCTTTTGCATAGGGCAATCCAATAGTAATTGGCATTTTATATTAAATCTGGTACCTACCTACCTAACACAGCTCAGGTTCTTCAGGTTCATATATACAAAGATAGTTTGACATACATTCATACTGCAATCTTTGTACTGGTGACTGGCTTATTGGTTTTATACCTTTAGAGCTGTATCCAGAGTTGCCCGAAGAATTCAGAAGTTGAAGCTAGGTAGGGTAGTACCTACCTAGGTAGGTAGGTAGCTAGCTACCTAGGTACTAGGAGGACCTAGTACCTAGATGTAGGAATGAGAGATCCATTAGTATTTTTATGTCCTAGTAGGAAGTAGGTAGTGTCCAGGGTTGAGCTCCCAATTTATTGACAAGAGGCTCGGTGTCTAAAGAACAATGTTTCTCTTTCCGTACAAATATCACCCAAAAGCGGTAGCCTACCTAGTATCGGGGTGATACTTATCAGGGGGTGATTTTTTCTATCACCTTGATTTAAGCATGCAGCGTCCCAATGATCTTGTATACCGGTATCTCGTGGATTATGGTTGATGTCAAAAATATCTGCATCGCTACAGGTACTTTAATTAAGGTTTCTGCCACCAGGAATATATTCTGCAATTGTGGAACTTGCACTCCTTTGACTAATGGCGTTTACCACTGTCTGCACTAGGCCGCACTAGTTCTGCACTCTGTTTGAAATTTGCATGTTTTGTATGGTGACGTCATTTCAGTGCAACCCCACTCCCAGTGTGGCCAGTGGAAAAAGCCATAACTTCGAAAGCTAGGACGGCTCTTGTGCCAACCCCCAGAAATACTTGTCTTGCTGATAATAAATGTACCTACTTTACTTTTACCTAGATAGATAGATAGATGAGGAAGACAGCATTGGAAGTGACGCTTGGATTTAACAGACAACATAATATCTTTTTAACTAATAGGGATATTGTATGAATTTATCAAAAACTATATTTCAAAATAACAACATCTTGTTGGTAAATCACACTATTTTCACACTAAAAAGTGTAAATTTTCATTCATAAATATGAAATTAAAAATCAGTGTAAATTGTGGCGGGAAAACGCCATCCCGGCGAGTGATGTCATTCTCATCAACCCACAATGATGTTGCCACGGTTACAAATAAAATATGTTATCACTAGCCTGGATGGCGTTTTCCCGCCAAAAATACACTGATTTTTGATACCTAAGTAGGTATTGAAAATAGTGTGTTTTACAAATACCTACTACCTACGTGTTGCTATTTGAAATATGGGACGGCCTATTGTAAGCTAGGACGAGGTTCCATAGGTTTCCATACCTATTGTATTTTAACTGCATTAAAAAACTTATGCATAAAATTCCCTAATGCTGGGTTCCTATACTTTGCATCGAATTCGCTTCCGGTTTGCTTCGCTTTTGCAAAATGGCTACCTTTAAACGAAGGAAATCGTCCATGTTAAAAATCCCATGTTCGCGTGTTTCAGTTTCGTCAAAGTTAAAATTGGCTCAACTTTAACGAAACCGAAACACGCGAACATGCGAATGTAAACATGGACGATTTCCTTTGTTAAAAGATAGCCATTTTGCGAAAGCAAAGCGAATTCGATGCGAAGTATGGGAACCCAGCTTTAGGCTAATTCGCTCTTGGCACGGACCTATATTTTTTTCTGTTCATACAGCTTTACAGGTTGCACTATTTCTCCGATCGAGCTGAAATTTTGCACACGTAGGGACCATCTCTGGGGTTTGCAGACCCAATTTTTTTATACCTATCCACTGTTTGGTTCAAATTTTAAAAAATTATCTTTCGATCGGTTATCTTTCGGTATCTTACGGTATCTTTCGATTAAGAAAGGAGATCGGAGGAAATGTAATAATTACCGGGGTGTGACCTTACTCTGTCAGTGTGCGAAGTTGTTTGAGAAGATAGTAGAACGGAGATTGAAGAATTATGTGGAAGAGGGGTTGCGAGAAGAACAGTATGGATTTCGGAGAGGGCGATCGACAATAGATGCAATTTTCACAGTGCGACAGATGATGGAGCAGCAGTGGGAGAGGGGGCAGGAAATGCATATGGCTTTCTTGGACTTGGAGAAGGCGTATGACAGGTTGCCAAGGGAAATAGTTTGGGAGTGTTTGGTGAAGAGAGGAATAAGCAAGGACTTGGTTGAGCGGATCAAATGTATGTATCAGAACAGTGTGAGTTGTGTGCAGTCGGGAGTGGGGAGATCGGAATGGTTTAGTATTAGTGAAGGGCTTCGGCAAGGGAGTGTGTTGTCACCAACACTGTTCATCATAGTAATGGACGAGTTGTTGAAGAAAGTAGAGCCAAATGAGGGGTTCGATACTCATACGTTGATTTATGCGGATGATGTGGTGGTGTGGGGAGAAACTAGGGAGGAAGTTCAGTTAAAGATTAATAAGTGGAGTGAAGAGACGGAGAAGATGGGTTTGAAAATAAGCGAAGAGAAGAGTGAAGTAATGTCCATGGAAAGAAGTTTAAACAAGGTCATGCTAGGATCAAGCTTGGAGAGGGATGGTTGAAGGAGGTGGAAGAGTTTAAGTATCTGGGTAGCCTGCTCACCAACAAGGCTAAAGTAGACAGAGAAGTACAAGAAAGAAGAAAGAAAGCAGAGGCATTTTATCAAGTAGTGAGGAAGTTGCTGTGGAATGAGAAGTTTCCACAAGTCTGCAAGATCATTATGTACAAGATGTATTTCCTGCCAATTCTAACATACGGGGCAGTGACGTGGTCAGCAGGTGGAAAGGAAATTAATCAGCTACAGGCAGCTGAGATGAAGTTTTTGAGGAGTGTGAAGGGGGTGACAAGAATAGATAGGATCCGAAGTAGGAAGATAAGAAAAGAGCTTGGGGTTGAAAGATGGGTGTTCAAGCTGGGAAGAGAGAGGCTTAGGTGGTTCGGCCACATGAAGAGGATGGGAACCGATAGAGTGCCAAGGCGGGTGTTTGAAGCGGCTACAGTGGGAACTCGGAGAGTGGGACGACCAAGAGACATGTGGATTGGACTGATCAAGGAGGATGTGCTGGAGAGAGGAGGAAGGTGGAGTGAGTTGGAGGCTGAGAGACAGTGGGAGGACAGAACACGGTGGAAGGAATTTGTGGAACAGTTAGAAGTGGAAGAAGAAGAGGAGGAAGAAGAGGAGGAAACGCCAGGCGTGGCCAGCCGGTTTCCAGGAGTCCTGCGGCCCTAGTGTTGGTGGGAACACCCACCTACTGACCCATTGAATTGGAACCAGGGATGATTATTATTATTATCTTTCGATCGGTTGGTCCGATCAATTTGAAATTCTGCCAAGTTATTGGGACCTTAATTGTCTCAAATCTTACAAAGTTTCAACCAAATCCTCCAATTGGTTTTCTTCTGATTGGTCGAAAATCAAAATGTTCTGATTAAGTTCAAAATTTTTATGGTGATCAAGACCAACATCATCTAAAATTTTACATTTTTTGAGACTAAAGTCATTACAGACTTACCTACTAGGTAGGTACCTACCAACTGACATTTATGAGTTTGAAATGGTTGTCAGAAGAGTTTGATTGAAAATTACCAAATTCATGGAATGTTAGATGGAAAGTTGCAATGAAAATCAGTAGGTAAGTAATGATGTACCTAGGTAGTTAGTTAACCCTCTCTTTTATTGTTTGGATTGTGTAAGTGTTTGGTGGGAGATGGTGAACACTATCGGTGCACGCTCATCAACGCGTGAGTACATCGATCGTTTTCCTAGTACCTAGGACCTATAATTATGCAAACACAGAATTATACTTAGGTTATACTAAAAATTTCTCATTCACACTCTGTTCCCTAAATTATCGTCTGCTTACTCTAACTGGCTGCAATCTCCTAAACTTTGAGTTAAAAACGCTTCCTACCGAGTAACCTATAGCTGTGAGTGCATGCATACCTTTGATTTTCTACCAATCTGGAGATATTTTTTATAATTTTATTTTAACGTTGAAGTTAGATTTTGCTGAAACTTTGAAAGTCAAAAATCACTCACGCGCTCATCTCTAATATCAACCATTCGGAAGATATGTTTTAAAATTTGAGCCAATCAATTGATTTCAAAAATGTATTATCTTAAATTAAAACGAAACGACGGTCTTAAAAATCTGTAAAGTTTCAAACAGTGAGATCAATCAGGGTGAGCTTTTTTAAACCAATCGGAGAGCAGCTCTCAAAAACTATGCCTACACAATTAAGTTAGAATGATAGTATTGTGCAAAATTGCAGCTCGATCAGAAAAATAATAATCCTGTGTGTAGTCCGTCCATCCAAAAGAAGAAAAATATAGAAGAAAGCAGAGTCCAAAAGTGCCAAATTGAGACTTATTTCCTGAGAAAAAAATTAAATTTGATTTTCCATTCCACACATTTTCTTAAATTTATAACTTTTTTTAATAATAATAATAATAATAATAATAATAATAATCTTCCTCCCGGTTCCAAAAGTTGGGTCGGGGGTGGCGAGGCCACCATTTACTTGGGCCCGGACTCCTAAGCTAGCTGGCCAGGCTTGGCTCTTCCCAAGGGCGTATCCAGGATTAAATTTCGGGGGGGGGCCAGACATTACTAATATTTAGAAAAATGACAGATGGTTAACAGGGGGTTCGGGGGCGTAGCCCCCGAGAAAATTTAGATCAAGGTCATTCACTTAGGTGCAATTTTGAATCGCAGAGTATAGCTATTTTGGAAAATTATAAATTAAAAAATATCAACTATTCGATATTTTTTGGAATTTTAACTTAATTTTAACCACTTTGGATTGTTTTTGACATGATCTATCTATTTATAAGTTTTTTTTCCACATATTTTTTTAAATGCGCTTATTTTCTTAGATGAAACCCTGATTTCGGGGGGGGGGGCCATGGCCCCCTCGGCCCCCCCCCTAAATACGCCCTTGGCTCTTCCTCTTCGTTCTTCTTCTCTAACAGTTTTTTCCACTTCTTCCTGTCTTCCCACCACCTTCCTTCCTCCACTTCTTCCCACTTCTCCAGTCTCTCTTGTACATCTTCTGCTACCAGCAGAAGAAAAAATGTAGAAAGTAGAAAAAATAAAATGAAATGGCACACAAGGGCTGTGCACTATCTGCTCGTACTGCCATTTGAATCGATGTTCTAATCTAGTAAATGATTTTTTTTCCAGCCTGTTTTATATTCTTATTGGAGAAGTTCTTGCTCCTGGAGGGTCCGAATAGGTGAGCCGACATATTTGGTGTTTACCTTGAACTAAAAGCTGGTTTTATAACCTGTATATAAGCAGGTTTTCAATGGTCATTGTGTACATGGTTTATTAAAACGGCAATAAATTAAGTTTTGCAAACCTCTGAGATTTTTTATTTTGTACTCATTTGTAGTGTTGGGACATAAAAATTTTCAAGACCCTTAGAAATTTTCATTTGAAAATTTTCCTTTTTTTTCCTAGTCTGAAAGCAGTTGGTACACTTTTAGTAGCACTTTTGACTTATTTTCAGCTTATTCTTGTGCAGGTGTAGGTGCTGGCTTCACACTATTATACGTCTCTTTTCACTGGTCTCCATTTTGCAATCATTGGCATCCACAAGGGGGGGGGGGGGGGGCAAGGGGGCCCCTGTATGTAAGGATTTAAACATACATTTTTGGTTATGTTGTACATACAGCTTCATTTTGCAAATAAATAAAAAATTCAAAGAGTCAAAAAATTCCAAAAATGCCCTGCAAGTTTTTACAGTGTCAAATTTAGAAAAAAAATATGATTATTCAACAAAATACAGCTCATTACGTCTCAAAATTGATTTCAAAGTGTCCAAAATCGAAATAAGCCCTGCGGGACAGGGTGTGGAGCCCCACGCCCCCTTAAACCATGGAAAATTATTTTTCTATTCTTATCTCCCCCCCCCCCCCCCCCCCCCCCCGCCACGCCCACGTCACTGGCAGAAATCCAGCGCATACCCATGCATGGCAGGGAAGAAACTTAGATAGGTTTAAGTTTTAAAACATAACATAACTACTCGCATATTATTGACAAATCAGCACAATGCAAGTATTGTAAATGGCAATCATACATAGGTGTACCTACGACGACTAATTTGTACAAATTTCAAACCTTGAAAATTTTCATGAAAAATCCCAACACTACTCATTTCACAGTCATAATATTTTTTTCTAGTCTTAGTTGATCTAATCTTCTTATCTTCAAATTAAAATAGATAAGAACTCCATCTATTTTGTTTCAACAAAATATAAAATCACTAGAATTTATTGCATTCTGTCATCTGAGCAATTTCAAGTTTCCTTCACATGAATCTACTTAAATTTACAAATTATCATAGTTGGGCTTAGCAACTAGCATAATTGGTGTCAGATAAAGGAGTATGATGTCATTAGTGAAGATGAATGATTAAGGGTGTAGAGGGATGGATGATGAAAAGGAGCAGTCATTTTGGCCTATTAGTAGATAAACTTCCCAGAATTTACCTCTCAACTCACGGAAAGCATGAAATACCTCAGTCACTGCCATGGGAATCTAACCTGGGGCCTCCGGTGTGCATGTTCAGAGCTTGACTGTCTGAGCTGACTGTATGATCATTGATCACATAACCACACAACGGACCTCGGAGCAGACCAAGTGATTCGGACAATACCACTTTAGATCAGGCTTTGCTAATAATGTTTCCTTCCATATAGAAATGTATTTTTTGAAAAGTTAAGGTACCTACTACCGTATTTACTCGCCTATAAGGCGCAAGCAAATTTTTGAATATAACTGCGCATTATAGGCGAGTAAATACAGTAGGAGGGATTGGTTAGTCTAAGGTACCTACCTACTAGGCTACTAGTTAATTACATCTGGATCTAGGAACAAAAGTATCTAGAACATTTAAAGAGTATCTTTTACTACACTGGATTTAACTACTACTTTGATTTGCAGCACTTAACTTGAAGGAGATTCCATATGATATAAAGCCTGTGAGTTTAGTGAAGGCTGGAGGCGAGCAACATTGTAACGAGTTCCGTGATGTCAATCCCATGGAGCAGGTGCCAGCTCTCCACATAGATGGCCACACGCTTATTGAGTCGGTAAGAACACATATTATTATATGGATTGATTTTCAGTAAGCATCGGTACACTCCCCCAAATAATAAACGGTACTTGGTACAAAACGTATTGGCTGCTGGGCCGGTTCCTTGACAATCAATCCTTGTTATTATCAATGAAATCAGAGCTCACCTAAAAGAGTTAGATAATGCGTTAGCACTGACTTCATGGGATGATGCCATCAAACCTTAATCAGTCAATTCATTTTCTTTCGAGTACCGTTTATTATTTGGAGGAGTGCACCTACCTACAACTTATGTGCAAAACACTGAAATTCCCTTGATCGAAAATTAACAAGTTTGTCTCTTATTCAATTGTTTCAGAGTTTATTGATTGAAAGTTGCAATGAAAATCAGTAATCACATGATCTTTTGTGGTTAGTTATCTTGTATTGAGAGAGTTGTGTTCGGTTGGAGATACTGCTCATATCGGTGCTCGCTCATCACCTCGGTACACTGAGCGTTTTCCAAGTTGAACAACAATAATTGATTCTCGAGTAAATTTACCAGAAGCCTATATGTTCATTTGGTTTACCGTATTTAGTGCCAAGTGTAGATACCTACACATAGTACCCACCTAGATAGTGTAACAAAACAACCACTAATCAATTTTTCACCAACGATTTAACTCTGAAGGAGTGATGTATCATGTAATTTACATGTACCTTTTTTGGTTGTTTAATGAATAAATGATATACAGAGTAGAGGTCGGATTCGGGTAATGATTTGTACCCGGGTACCCGCTTTAATTACCCGGGTAATAAATACCCCCCCCAAAAAAAAATTAAATGTGTTGTTCTGAACTTGCCGCCCTATCCGTGTCCTTGGGGAGAGATACACAACGTCCATACAATGGAAGGTTGAAAACAAGGTATATCTTGCGGCCTTGCCTGCATCCCCTCCATCATTAATCCTCCACCCACCTCTCCATTAATAATCCATCCCTCAACTCACCAGCATTCTGATGAAATTGAGACTAACAAGTAACAATGAATTTACAAACCAATTATTGGTTGGGATTGTTAAAATTTGGGAAATATTAGGCTGCAAACACACGGGGCGTTTTTTCCTGCCCAGACGCGAACACACAGGGCGTGCAAAACGCAACGGTTTTAGAAGCTGTCAAGGTCATGCTATGCCAGCTGTAAAAAATCGTCGCGTGAAATAAACGCCCGTGTGTTTGCTCTCATTTGAACCAATGTGTTTCATTTTAACGACTTCCGGGGTGGGCAGGAAAATAAACGCGACATGTCGCGTCTGGCCGGCGTGGAAAAAAACGCCGCGTAAAATAACCGCCTCGTCTGTTCGCTCCCATAAGACTCAATGCTACAGATCTTCTCGGCGTCTCGCCGGCGTTCGAACGCTTCGGCTGGGCGTGCAAAAAAACGCCCCGTGTGTTTGCAGCCTTAATAATTATTACATTCAGTTTACATAACTATAAACAATGCAGCTGGTGATTAAGTGGCAAATAATGCAAACAAACTTAATTTTTTTTTTTTTTTATACCCGAGTACCCGCCATTGTACCCGGGTACCCAGTTTGTACCCGGGAACCCTAACAGACCTCTAATACAGAGTTGAATTGTTGAAATTATTTGCACAAGTAAAAAAGATTTCGAAAATGTAAAAAAATGTAAACGTGCATGAATAATTATTTATTTTTAGCTTAGCATATTGCAATACTTGGATGAATCGAGACCTTCAAGACCACTGATGCCACAAGATGTTCACAAGCGAGCAAAAGTTCGTGAGATCTGCGAGGTGATTGCATCTGGGATTCAGCCGCTTCAGAACCTGGTTGTTCTCATTTACGTTGGCGAGGAGAAGAAGAAGGAATGGGCTCAGCACTGGATCAATCGAGGATTTAGAGGTAATTTCTGGTTCAGTGAAATGTACTGGAAGTAAAATTAAGTGCATGGATTGGGCTGTCCGTATGTGTTTTACTATTCAGAAGACCACCCATGAGGCTTTCTCTCACTAATCTTTTATTGCTGAGAGGAAAAGAGTCTTCCACAGAACTCAATCCCATACCATGGATACCATACCATACAATAAATGTATGGGAATGGTATTCCCCGTCATAAATGGTGTGTGAATGTGATTCATATAATGTGATTTTGTTTTCTCTTGTTAGGTGCATTACAAAATCAAACTTATTTTTTTTCTTCTTCCACAACAAAATTCTAAATCTGAAGTTATGCCACTGCTTATATTTTTGGGGGGTTAACACTGTCGTTGGATAGTGGGACAAATGAAAATTACAAGCGTTGTTGTCATAGGAAAAATAATTAGTGTTACAAAAAATTGCCGCGCAAGTTGTTGCATGTCGCAAAATGGGTCAAATTAATCACAAAATCGTGAGTTGTCAATGTGTGAGTTTGCAGCATTGGGAAATCTGCAAGTATGAGTGTGCGTGAAAAATTAAAATAATTTCGTGATGTGACCCTACTAGTACCACTACTTCGTGACTGCTCGTACTTTTACTACGAGCAGTCGACGCAGAACAGAGAGTTATGTACCCTTGTATGTTCGTTTACAGAGCTTTCCCTTGGTGTTACTGTTTAATGACGTCAGTTTTATGTGTGTGTTCCAGCTGTTGAGAAACTGCTGTCTTCATGCGCTGGCAAGTACTGTGTGGGCGATGACATCTCCATAGCAGACTGCTGTTTGATACCACAAGTCTTCAATGCAAGGCGGTAAGTAGTAGACAGGACACCAAGTAAATTTGTTCTTATTAAAGAGGAAGGACTAGTAGTATACTGCCCTACCAACCATAAATCACACATTTTTTAAATATTGAGTCATTGACAAATAGGGCATGTGCAAAATGAAACATTGGAAACAATGCATTTTGTGGGGAAAGATTGTGGGAGAGATTGGCTGGCTGTTCAGTCAACTATAGGTGGCGGTGACTTTCATTTGAATTTGAAAAAATGGCGGTTTCAGTCTAATAACCACACCATTTCCTTGTTAATAATAGTTATCTACCCACACTGATGATTTCCAATGATTTTAGGGTAACAATGGAACTTTAAATGATTATTTACTAGGCGTGGAATTACTTTTGAACAACAATTTTTAACTACACAGGATTGAACTGTCAGCTGTCAAGCTGTCAACAAAATCAGCTGAGAGTAATCCAAAGATACTGAAACCAAAGAATTTCAGAATAAATATGAAACACTTTCCCACAAAACGCTCATGGCGCTTACTGCGGACAACTTATCGTCCTATCATTCGCATGCCCTATTGTTGCAATAAGCAGATCATTCTCTATCTATAGTGTGTGCTAAGAAAGATCTATGTCCCCAATTTAGTACTATAGAGTAAGTTAATAAAACCTGTTTTTGTGTGTTATGGCTGGTAGAGCAGTAGGTATAGGGAAATGTATTGGAAATTGTTTATTGAGAAGATAGGTAGATACCTACTTCTCCAAACTTCTCTCCAAACATTCAATTTGCAATTTTTTTGAATATTATATCTACGGAAGATAGGTATTGTGTAATAATCATTCCTCCTGCTTTTCCTAGATATACCTACTTATTTTCCTAGTGCTAAATAATAAATATACTGAATTTTAAAAATATAATTTCCAAAATGTAAAAAAATTTCAACTTTTCCGATTTGTACTAAGGTAGGCTAAATTATGATTTTAAATAATCTCTTCAAAGTCATCTTGCTTTGTCTAGTTTCCACGTTGACTTGAGGCCATTTCCAATCATATTACGCATTGATCGTGAGCTTGAGAACCACCCTGCATTCCGTGCAGCTCATCCATCGAATCAACCGGATTGCCCTCCGGAAGCAACCAAGTAACACATTCCAAGCCGCTCAACATATCGTCGCACATTGCAATACATTGTTGCCATCGGAAGACAAAGCATTGTTGTGAGAAATGTAACCATGCTTTACACCTCATCTTGTACTAACCTACTACCTACCTACTGAAACCTACTGAATGCATAGAAAATGCTGTTTTCATAATATACTTCTCTGCTATGAGATGGACTTGGCTGTACACTTCGCGCGCAGATCCTTAATGCTACGTATGAAGTCTGTATTGGAGCCTATTGCACAATATTGACTAAGCCAAGTTATTATATTTTTCAAGTTCGGATGCCACTTAGGAAAATTGGTTTGCATACTCTCTTTGCTTACAGACCAGAATAAAAATACAATCTTGAATTAAGCTAAACATTAGGTAGCTACCTACATAAATAAATAAGACTTTTTTATATTTTGGATGATGATTAATTTTAAGGCCGGTCATATATTTTTCCCCGCCAAAAGTAGATAGAGAGCGGTTTTAGAGGGAAATTCGAAATATAAATTGCTATATTTGGCAAACGGTTATGAATATCGAAAAAGCAAGAAAGACATGACATGTATTGAACCTTTATCTACATTTTCATCGCTTACTGTCATAACTTTGCTCCTACTATGTGGTCAGCATTAGTCGGGCACGAAAACGCTCCGTTTCTCGACCGTTTTTTGTCGTCGCTCAAATGGAGCGGTTTCGTGCCCCACTAATGCTGACCACATAGTAGGAGCAATGACAGTAAGCGATGAAAATGTAGATAAAGGTTCAATAAATGTCATGTCTTTCTTGCTTTTTCGATATTCATAACCGATTACCAAATATGGCAATTTATATTTCGAATTTCCCTCTAAAACCGCTCCAAAACTACTTTTGGCGGGAAAAAATATATGACCGCCCTTAAGCCAATGAGACTCAGCCAAGATTATGCTGCTCTCTACGCAGCACAGGGTGTATTATCTCTGCTTTGGAATATTCTCTCGCATTTTAATAAATTTGGATTTATAAGTAAATGCGATTGAATTTAAAAATACTTAGACTGAATAGATTGTAGTAACTAATAATACTCTACTCAAGCCTAGGGAATATCAATCAGCTCATTATGCAGCTTTTCATTGCGCAGCAGGCAGATTACCTGAAAGCATTCATTTTTGCTGTCATAACGTCACACATGTAAATATGGACTCGGCTACAACTTGGCATGTGTCAGTTTTCAAACAGTTTTTATGCAATCGGATGTGTGATTTGTTTTAGAGAAATGGAATTACCTTGCTTGGGCTGTTGCTTCCAAGTCTAATCTTAATCTTACTTGGTACCAGGCGCGTAGTAACTACTTATATCATGGGGGGGGGATTGCGACACCCGGAAGGGGGTCCTGGGGGGCTCCCCCCAGTTTTAGCCCCACAGGGCGTTTTTTATAATTTAAACCAATTAAAAGTGATTCTGGGCTTTAAAATGCACAAACTGAAGCAATAAACCCTCCAATTGTTGGCGCAGGGCGTTTTTTTAGAATTTAAACAATTTTTAAGTGATTTTTGGACACTACGTAAACGTAATTTTGCATGGCGAATGGGGGGTCAGCCTGCTCGAGTGGGGGGGGGACAATCCTCCCCATCCCCCCCGCCCCTTTCTACGCGCCTGTTTGGTACTATGTTGCTAGTTTGAATTAAGGATGATTTTATTATGTAGACTATTAAGAAGTGATAACTGACAAGCATTAAAACAACAAAAGGACAAGGCGCTAAGTTTATTATCAAAAAACTTATAATTATAATGTTTAACATGGTTTACCAAATTAAAAAATTAACAACAAACTTTAACATCACATATTAAAACTTTGATGGGAGATTGTTTATGTAGTAATAAACTTTGTTATATTATTTAAACATAATACTTGGCTCCTAAGTTAATGTAGCTATAACTTAAAATAAAAAGGCAGAGATAACATCGTTACTTAAAAGAGTGAGCATGTTTATAAATATTTTCTGTGAAATGGAGTTGTTGGAACCCACATAATATCACTAAAACATAATGTTTGCAAGTTGCATTAATAGAGCAATCAAAGCTCTCGGCTTTTTGCGTCAGTGGTCACAGTGTAAGAGATATTTGATTGGTTTTCATTCCAACAAATTGCAAACAGAAGTGGCAACAAGCTCTCCATTGTTGACGTTGCTACAAGAACCTAGCTTTGTAACTGTCGAGCAATCGTACACTTAGGTAATAAACATTTAAAAGTTATTATCAGAGATACGAAACAATACAAACAATAATAATCTAGTAATTTTGTTATTGGTTTATACCATTTTACTTTGATGTTCTCCAATCTAACAGTAATTAATTTGTGTCCAATGACATAGTGGATGTTGAAATTATAGGACAATGTTAAGAGGCATCATATGGCGTTCACAAATATGACAATCCGGCAAAACGACAACGACAAAAACCGTTGTGTCAACGTTATACCAATAAGGACTTCTTCAAAATATGGATTATGGATTTTATTTTTCCATCCTTCAGAGATTTCACATAAAATCCATTCACTGTAAGAATGATCGATCTTGAAAAAAAGTCCTACCATTTATTAGATTGCCATTGAGCTATCTTTTCAAAACCATTTATTAATATAATTAGTAATTACAGATATTTTATAGTAATTAAAATCGTGTTCAAAATAGAGCTAAATGACAGTAGACTTCAAGGTTGAATTTTTATGGTGAATGGATTTTGACAATATTTTACGCGATGAATCCTATAGAATTTTAAACATTTAACCTATTAATAAATAAGTAAAATATCAATGACTAGCTGTAGAATGTTACCATGTCTTGGAACAGGTCTTATACACAACAGTCTCGTACAAAAGACAGAATAATGACAAGCCAGTGGCTAAAAAGTACAACCGAAATACTTAACAATAGTAAAATAAATAATAATTGCTTAATTTTGACAATTTGAAGAACCTTACATACCATATTCCAATTTTGTTTCCTAAAGAAACAATGAAATAAGTAACCCTACAGTTATCGAAGTAGGCCACAATCGATCAGCCTAGTATGAACCCCAAGCTACTGACCATTGTTACGTTGTAACTTAGTGTGTAACTTAGTGTGTGACCACATTGGTACTCACATGGATGGAATATACATGTTTATTTTTTGTTTACATTACAGTGGAGTCAAATTAATTTACCCTTTTATGTGAAGTAGGTAGGTACTAGGTTCAGACTACAGATGAATGAGAGAAAGCAGTAGGCTGTAGGCACTACACTAATACATACCGTGTTCAAAGTTGTAGTTATGAAACATGATTGTGTTATTGAGTGAATTGAATGCTTGTCCGTGTTGCTGGAAAGTCGGACATACCTATTCAGTAGTTTTTCGAAAGCCAATAGTTTGGCATGAAACATTCCAATATGCAGGCTAGTCAGTAGCTAGCTAGCAGATCTTGCTCAATCAATTTGACAGCCAAATCTAAAAAGTATGATTTTGCTTCAACTTTTACCTAACAAAATATTAAGATAAGACATCTATGCCCTAGTTTATATACTATTCTATTAATTTGTTCTTACATGATTTTATCCTGAAGAGACAATGGAGGTTTAAGGTGAAGATAGTAGTCTAGTTTCTAGTTTTACACTAGGTTATTTCTATTTTCTAGAATTTTACCATGATTTATCTTTAATTTTTTACTTGAAAAAACTTGTATTGATTTTATGTAAGTTTATTAAACCCAATTGGAAAATAAACTGCTTTGAATTTAACTGTCTTCTTCTTTACTCTGGGATGAAGGATGTATGTTTGATGTGCTAATGATTTCATGAGTTGTGTAGGTATATTATTTGCAACAGCATGGATTTATTGATACGAAATGAACCACAGTGATAATACTACTAATGGTACTTTACATAGGTTATAACATGCTAATGCAAATGAATAAAAAGCATTTGAATGAGTCACGTCACGCATGATCCTTCCAAACCGACCACTGCTAATAATAAATCAGAATATAGAATTTAAATAATAAAAAGTCAACAACCATATATAAATATTAAAAGAAATTTAGTTGGTATAGAACACATAAAAGCAATTTAGACATTTGTAACATCCTTCGTGATAGTATTAGGTACTATAATTCTTAGAACAACCCATCCCTCATTTTACCACATTCTCTTTTACCTACTAGAATAAGAAGGAACAAAATGACTGACTTGCCCAATCTGCTGAAATAAAAATGCACTGCAAAAAATTCCTTTATAGAAATGTTAAAGAAGACTTGTCATAGAAAGCAAAATATCGGTAACTGAAAGAAGAGGTTTGAACACTTGTTGAAAAAATAAACAATTCCTCGACATTGCACAATGAATTTAAGTAGAGCTTCATGAATAAGGCTGCTGTGCTGCAATGGCACCGAATAAACTATCTACATAGTGTCTAGTATTTGAGAACTGTGTATGAATTTAATGAATGCTTGAGTAATATATCTAAGACCTATTTATATATATTACCTTTGTATTTTCTACATTACAATAAAGAGTAGAGCACAAACAATCTCGCAACGTAGTATGAGCGACCACATACCAATCCACATCTCCAGTATATTAACAACCTTAACAGTAGGTAAAATTCTCAACACATTGGCTTAATGTATCAACAACAAATAAGTTGATGTAAATCAACAAAAAACCATACTAAGTGCCAAAATTAAAAACAGTTAACATTTTAAATGTGACATGAATCACATTTTGTCACATTTGAGACATGTCATAAATGCCACAAACTGAAAGGTACTATAGAAACAAAAGTTGGATGGCAAGATGCAATGGTAACATCTACCAATATTAATGAAAGGTGAATTTACAATGATATTTTATCACAATTTTATCCAATGAGCGAATCTATGTTATTTATACATGCTTGATGGATGACAAAACCCTGCCGTGCTCAGTCAATGCAAAATGGACGCCATTTTAGTTCCAGACAGCTAAAAACTAACATCATATTATATATACTACTGTAATAGAAAGTATATGGAAAAAATATCCACAGTAAAATGCATGCAGACCAATTGAGAATGAAAAATGAACCGATGATTTTTTTTGAACAATGCAGCCTGAACAGAACTAGACAATCGCTTTAGCACGAGATTACCTACCAATTTTCAACATTATGTAAAAATTACTATAGTATAATAATTTGCATGTTAAGATAACAAGTCCTTGTATAACCATAGACTATATAATATCGATGGGCAATGCTATATTTAGTATTTATCTCAACTAATATGCACTACAAACTTTATACCTACATATTATTTATTTTATGAATTCCAAAATACAGTGCTCCAGGCATATTTTTTGTTTTAGATTCTTTTCAATCAAGTTGTCAATGTCATCTCCGGTTATTCGAGGTAAACCTATTTTATAATCACATAATGATTAGCGATTGATAAGGTACATTAGTAACTGTTACGGAGTTAAAATGAAGATATGTCAGCTTTGAAGGAGAACCAGCGATTACGTAAAATATTAACTGCACATTTAATAAATTAAATTAGATTTAATGTAGATCTAGTAGGTTCAAACGTACTGAGCATTGGATTTGTAGTTTGCACTCGCAACTGTAATTGTCCAGCCCATTGTAAATTTGAGATAAATTTTAATTGTTTTGGAACATTTTCCTAGTTCTAAATAATATTTATATAGCTACATGGGAAGACCACAAGTGAAGTAAGTGTACCCAACGCTTGAGATGAGGTTTGAGGATGGAATTACATGAAAAAAATACCTATATACAAAGTTGTAATCCAATGGCAATGACCGTAGTTTTTCGGAAGTGTCCAGAATAGAAGTATATGTACATTTCCTGTATAAATCCTTAAACCTACATTTAACATGAATATAATATAAGATTTTGAAGCAATTTCCTAAACAAATCATCTATTTGAATATGGACACCTTAGGTCTTGGTCTCATCCAGTTCCATTTTTGTGCTACACTTTTCTGGCAATATTGACAATGATCTGAACTAAACCATTGAAATATAAATTAATACATTTCTCACCTTAACATTCCAAAGGTACATTGGCGGACCCAATACTAAAAAACTGATGCCAATTGGCAAAAAGTTAAAATATATTTATAAAATCAGTAGGCCAAATATTAAACCAAAGCTCACCTCAAAAGTGAGAATGCATCCCCTGGAAATACAGTATAAACAAACATTATTTACCATTGAATTGTGATTTGCATGTTTATTCCTAATGCAAGTACACTGTCCTCAGAAAATCCTGCCATTGGAAAATCCCCATGAACAAAGAAAGACTAGTAATTTTCCTGGCTGATGGGGCCTGTTCATTAACAAACACCTAAAATGGATTGTGACCAAATACAGTCCAGTGTTCATAAACCCAAGGCTCAGTGGAAATTTGGATACCTATTAGGTATGCATTGCATTTATAACTCGATTGGCTATTTTTAATTTTTTAGCATTGTTTGTCCAAAGTTTTGATAATTGTTGCGTCACTTGAGGGCTTAGTTGTAAATAATGCTATTACCTACGCGAGCTGTCAGGAAGCCAATTCTTGAGCTTTCATATTTTGAAACCGTTCACCTTTGCATTGTTTAAATCTTGAAAAAGTTGACAACACCTTAGCCTTCAACTTTTATTTTATGCAATAAAAACGTACTTACTCAGTTTCAAGAATTACAAGAGGTTACAAGAATATAGAAGACATTTTTCAAGAATTGACCTCCTAATCTTACCAGGATGGACTTGCAGTTGATGTTAAAAAATTACAGAATGTCTGCCCAAATTTCTATTCGTATTAAGAAAAATGCATCGTTACAACATGAAGTTTGGCTGACCAAGTGAGTTTAAATATATTTTACAAATTGATAATACCTACCTACCTACAATAATGCACTTATAAAAGATGATAGGCTCTGTGAACTTCCAAAGCGAAACAAAAACAAAAGACATCAGAGACCCGATTCTGTAACTGCAAAGCGTTAAGCAAATCCACTAGCAATGACTAACGAGATTTTGCCATGCTTTATAGCCTACGGATTGCAATTCCGTCAGCAATGGAAAGTGAATTATAGAATCAGGCGCCAGAGCACTATTGGCCACAAATGATCATCAATCATAATAAGTCATCACACATACAACGGAAGAATTGTTTTCCAATCAATGACCATATTTGAATTTAAAAAATTTAAACGTCACCGTGTAGGTAGTTGTACAATATTTTAGAGAAGTTACCGAGGTACCTACCAGATGAACGGAGAAAAACGTAGGTAGTCTAACTTCAGAAGTATTTTCCACAATAGAATGAACAATGCCAAGGAGCAGTTCATTTAATTAATGTTGTAAGAGAAAAGTGCATAAGTTTAAGTACATAACCAATTGGACGCCTCGTGGCTTTAAATCAATAGACTCTCTTACTAACTAGTTAGTATCAAGTATCAATACATTAAATTACTACGTTTACCTTGAGTGCATGTGTAATTTGTACTTGACGTAATTGTATCAGTGCTGCAGTAAAATAATAGGGGTATCCAGACCCCCCTCCCTCCCCACCTCTCCCAGCAAATATTTCATATTCTTTATTTATAACCCTGATGCTATTCTACTGTGGACATTTAGTGTGTGAAACAACAACAAACAAACAAGTAGTTTTGTTTATCACAGCTGACTAACAACAACATCAACAACAACAATATGTTGTTTGTCAAACAACAAGGCAACTTCCTTACTCCTCTTTCCTAAACATTAACAATCTATGTAGGAAAAATGTATGCATAGCAGCTTTTAGTAGCTTTAAGGTAAGGTAAGGTAAGAAGACGAATGAACTAACTGATGAATCCTAAAACATCAAATGACGGGATCGATATTATATTAATTACCGAAATCGGAACTAATGAGATGGCACCGGCGACACTAAGTATACATACAATGATGACGCAACTATGTATATAACAACATTATGTAATATTTTGGAATTTAACAACAATAGTGATTGATTGATGCATTGTCCATATTTACATACGAGCGACTGATGAATAATAATGTCATGTCTTTGCTATAACAAATGATCTGAAGAGACGATGGAAAAGAGTGTATAAGAGCGAGACAAGTGGGAAGAAAAGAGAAACAAGTTCATATCTTCCCAGTCAAATAGGTAAAGAGGTTACCATAAAATGCATTGGTCTTATGCACTACAAACTTTAAAACCTAATTTGATAATAAACACATTAATTTATAATTGCATACTGCATACTTTTATTATTAGGTACCCAAATAATGTATAACTTGAAAGTTTAAATTAGTAAGTAAGTATGCAAATGACAGACGAAGAAGACATGAACAGGTCAAGTTTAATTATGTAAAATGTAGAAAATTTGATCAATGCAGATTTGTTTTGCTAAGAGAAGATTGTTATGTAATTTAAGACACGATATACTAATAGGTTGAAACATCTCCAACAGAAGACCGATTATCCACAGAGACCAACATTTAACATACCTACACATGCTAACAACAGTTAAAAGTGAATGTACGTCGGCAGGATCTTCTGTTCAAAAGTTACAACCTCGCCTACTCCATCACTAATTCAGTATTTATTTAGACAATCTGCTACAAAATGGAAGTAGGTAGTGCAAAAGTTTCACTTGCTGGTGGACCAAGTGAATGACAGATAACTGCCGAAACTCCGCTCTTCAAATACAATCCTAAAAACAATTCGTAAAATAATATGATCTCGTTACAGCCATTCCTGGAGCGGATTTAAATCAACTTTCTTAATGTAACCCCTAAAGAATAAAATGAAACGAAACAAAACTGGTACCTACATGGCAAGCCATCTCCTTTGAAACATTAGGGTGTCCCAGTAGGCTAAATCCATGTATTCACTCAATAACAGGCTCGTGGATGCTGGAAGCAGGCACGTCCGTTGCTTGGCAACAACCAATGCAGTACCTTCTTCAAGCAATACCACTGCATTTAGACAACTGCACCCAAACATACCGGTCCAATCCAAGTGACTACAACGAGAGACTTCATTGCTTTGCAGCAATTACTAGTTTCCATTACCAATTATGAGGTACTATAAAATATTTAGTTTGTTTGTACTAACAATATAGGTTCAACCAGGTAATGAGGTAATGAAACTGTAACTGGAATAAGAGTTGTGATTGTTTTGATGATAATTAGTAATTAATTAGGTACTCATTAATATGTGAAGACACATTGATCTATTCAGGAGTATAAGTGGTGATTGTAGAGTAGAAACACAATCTCAATCCTGGGAGATTTCAAGCCAACATTCTTCTCGCAACTTGTGAGAAGAAATAAGTTGTGTTGCATTGCCCATGATTTGAATACTTAAAATTGCAGCTCATCCTGAGTATTTTTCCTCCAAACTTCACAACCGTTGTCATGTTGAAAACAGTTAATCTTGATTTTGTAAGAGGAATTATTAATTCAATTAAAAATAATTAGGTTTACGCCTACTCAAGTACTGGATTAGAGTAATCTTGGAATAAGGTAGGTACTTAATTAAAATGTTATATTTAGGCTAGGGCATTAAGGTACAATATTTCTCTTACAAAATAGAGAGGAATACTGTCTACTTGATCCAGTGATTCTTATACCAATGAAGTCCCCGAGTTGTAACCACCCGGTCTGGCCGCAGAGACTGGTTTATCCGAGACGGCTTACTGCATGATGCCTCCGAGGGCAGGATGGCGCGCTCGCTTTGCCTCTTCCTCGGCGATCCTCTGCTCGATCAAGTACCGCGCGGTGCTGATTGCGTTGGGCGAGCCCGCGATGGACACGATGCGGTTGCGGGTTCCGGGGGCGAACATGCCCTTCTTGGAGATCTGGATGTTGGCACCACTCAGGTTCTGTATCTCGACCAGCGAGCGACCTCCAGGACCAAGAATGGCGCCGACAATGTTTTCCCCTTGAAGAGATCACATCAATGTACAATCCTTGGCATCAGAGATGAGTACAGTGCCATTGTTAATGAGTTAGTGTAAAGCAGAGGACTTGGGTGTAGGAAACATTAAACAACAAAGTTTACCGCATTTGCATGGCACATACAGTTCGTTTTTCCTTTGTTTGAACTCTCAACAAACGGAGCCACCGTCAGTTGTTCTGTACGGCCGAGAAAGACAACACTGCAAGGTAAGCGCGCAATGAAGTCTTTCTCGGCCTAGCAGATCAACTGACTGTGGCTCCATCTGGCGAGAGTTCAAACATAGGAAAAACGAACTGTACATCAAGATATGCATATAAGGGGTATGCACGAGAAAGCTCATGGCCTTCTTAACCGCCTAAATTTCGCAATGACATTCCCCAAAAAAAGGTTTTTAAATTTAGTATTTGTGTACCTATCTACTCTTTTACGTCTGCTTTCGTGTTCAAATCCTATCCCTAGTGTTCATATTTAATGGTTAGACTATACAATCACTGATAATGGATTTTGATTGGTTCCAACATTATCTTTTCCAACAGGTACGTGTCAAATTTCTCTGGCCATGCTGACCACCGTCTATTTTAAGAGGATTATCAATTAAATAATTGCCTACATGTATGTTTAATGCCAATTATCACTGTCAGTTGCCCTAAAGATATCGCTTTTAAACTATGTATTTAGAAATAATAAAGCTCTCGTCAAGCTTGAGCCTAGGCTGGAGGTATCCATCATGGCGGACAAGAATCAAAATTACAAATCACATGCATACACTCTATAAACACTAGACATTTTAATTGTACAGTTTATATCAAATTTTTAATTATGCAGAATGCTATTTCTTATTGGCATATTAAATATGTGTGTAATATCCAAGGAGTTGCTATGTAGTAGGTAAATCTAATTCACTATTGCCTAACTACAGCAATGGCCTATTCACGAGGACCTGATCTAGAACGTTTGTTTAACATTTAAAACACGACTCGGACTATCAAATCCTCGTGAAAGGGCAAGACTTTTTGCGGTCAACTACAGGCAAGGACCCAATGAGAGCTCAATATTAGTTAATATTGAGCAGCCGATTTCACCGTGTCCAGGGTTTTATTCATGGAGATAAAACATTATTATTATGTATACCTACTTTCCGTGATATATATCAGGAAGAATCATAAAAGTGCCCTTTACTTCTCTCATTGTCATGTCTGTACCCTACTTCATTATCTTAACTCATTCTAAAGTTATTATGAAAATTAAATATAAGCACTCGTGATACCTATTATTTCTAAATACTACGTTCTTATAATTCCAGGTAAGATGTTAATTTAATATTAAAGTTCAATTCAATTTCAATTCAAGTTTATTAATCTGCTTAATCTTTACATGTAGTGGCAAACTTTAGACACACAAAATAATAGGACTATGAGTAAATTCTATAAATAAATACATACCTACCTCTTTAGGTACCTATACATACTTCAACTAAAAAATGCATCACACATATACCTACATACATATTTTATGTAAATTAATACTAAATACTAATACATACTACAAAAATAGAATCTTGAGCCATTTAAATATCTAGATTCTAGTTAGCTTTGGGTCAGTAGGTGGTAGGTTGCCCCACATTTGTTTTAGGTTCCATAATAATAGTAAGTAACTGCACCAAAGAGGTAAAGGGACGGAAGTCCATTTTCTCGATTTTACGTTACACAATTTTGGAACGAATGATGTAATCAAGAAATACTGGTTTATGAGCTCACATGAAGAATCATTGGAATGGACTTCCGCCCTTGTACCTCTGAGGTACAGATAATCATTAATCAGACTTGATTCCATGAGAATGGGCAGCTTGGAGAAGTCTGTCTCTCCCTCTTCATCCACACACATTTGCTCCATCCACCGAATAATACGTAATCATTAAGAGTCTACAATACTTGATGAAATCCATGTTTAATGAAGCACAGCTTTACCGGGCGATTGTCTTCAAATTTTCACAATAAAGAGTATAATAGCATGGCAGTGGTGACGGTCTGTTCCGATGAACAATTTCTACCCGATGGTTCCGAAAACATCCACAACAACAAAGAGTATAATATAATATCTATATCTGATCTGTAGATGTAGATCTGTCTCTAGTGGCCCAAAGGTTTTATTTTTTGTTTAGTTCAGGGCAGAGGTGCCAAAAAGACTCATAATATGAGTATTTTATATATTATATATTATATTATATAAAAAAAATATTATATTCTAGCACTTCCCCAAAACAAGAAAAATCATGTTTTTAAAGATTCATGACTAGGTATTATTATTATAGCAATTAAACGTTTTGGGATATTTCGTCATGTTTTTGTAAAATTATTTATTATTTTGTCTACAGTTTCGATTTTTCTAAAAGTGTAAAGTCTAAAAAGTGTAAAAGTGTAATTAAAGTGCAATTGTTTTTTTTATGTAAATTTGTAAAGTTTTGTCCTGAGGAAGATTTTATTAGAAAAATCGAAACTGTAGACAAAATAATAAATAAATTTACAAAAATATGACGAAATATCCCAAAACGTTTAATTGCTATAAGAAAAATTATTTTTTATTATTTTTTTGGATCACTCGAGACACAGATTTACTCTTTATCTCTATGCTGTTAAATTTTGAAAACAATCGGTCAAGCCGATAAGAAAAAAGTAGGGGCCGCCTTTTTATGGTTTTTTGTGGTTTTCAATATTTGAATTAAATAACTTACTTCACAGCAGTATATGCAACATGCAACTAGGGTTGCCAACTGTCCGGAATTTCTCCGGACTCTCCGGAATTGGACAACATTGTCCGGATGTCGGAATTACCTCATTCCGGACAGCATAATGTCCGGAATTGTTCCATTGTTACATGAAACTAACGTTATAATTCAATAATCAATGATACCTACATCATAACTTTTGCAAAGTTAGTTTTGTAGGTAGGGTTGGTAGACAGACACCAACTTTAGTTCACTTTTGCCCATTAGTTTCAATTTTTACTGCATATTTATCAATTTCAACTCAAGGAAATAATGAGATCAATCTAATTTTTATAAAGTTAAATTCCAGTCTTTTTGCTATAATTGTAAATAAATTTTCAAAGTTCCCAAATATCAAAATCGCCGAATATTGCAGTCCAGAACGCATGAAATTGACCCAAATACACTTTCGCAATTCAAAATTTTCCCGGGCCTGTGCGGCCCGGACCCGCTTGGTGATGGGGGACCCTCCCCCCAGACCCCCCATTGATTTCCTGCGAGATCGTCTTTTCGTACGCATCCGTGTTTCCCCATAATACCGTATTGTGAGAATATTTTATTCCCAGAGAAATTTAGAACTACATTGTCCGGAATTCAATTCTTGTAAAGTTGGCAACCCTACATGCAACACACGATTAAATGTCACGTATAACCCAGAGCTAATGCATTTTCATGCATTTCTAGGATTTTTTTTACATCGGAATCAAAATATTCTGCGAGTATTGTCGACTCTAAAGGCCGATGCACAATTGACGCTGACGGACGACGGAGATGGATACAATGTTAAAGTCGTCGTCCGTCCGCGTTTGAATGTGAACAGATAGAGTGAATATGTCATACCTAAACATCGTATCCGTCGTCCGTCTGCGTCAATTGTGCATCGGCCTTAAATCTATGCTCATGCTCAAGAGTGGGCTTGCTTACCCAGAGGCCTTTCCCATGATTGTATTTCATAAATATTGTTCTTTTGAATCATTCAAATATTATAAATTTGTGAACTATAGTTTGAGTAGGGTCAGTGTCCCAGTTCTTGTCCCCCTTTTGCACAATTCAGCAGAATCTTATTTTTTTAAACAACTGCTTGTGAAATGTCACTACTTTGCTGCATTCCATATGATAAATTAGACCTTGAAGATTCATTTATGATAGGTCATTGCATAGCAGGGTGAGCTCAGAAAAGCTATTTTACAGTTTAAATGCAAAAAGCCACTGCCCCTAATCTCGTCCACTTGAGAAATTCAATGTTAAAGTGATCGAGTATGGTTATTGGTTAATGGAGTATTCATGGTGGTCGAGAATAGGGACTTGGACGAGAACTGGGACGCTGACCCTAGCTATTTATTGTGTTGACCTTAGATCTAAGACAAGTTAATACGTAACAAAAAATCCGATAACTGAACAAAGTTGAATAAATCGGAATATTTTAACTTTAGGTCGAATTGGTCCCCAAAAATTGAAGTTATGAAATGACGCTTTTTAGGAAATGCTATCAAAAGAATTTACCTCGGTGAACATCCGATTCTTAAGTTTGGCAACAAGTCCAACCTCTCTCACGGAATAGATCACGTGTTAGATTTACCTATCTCAAGGTCGGACTTCTTCTGCTCCTCGCCGGCGATCTGGCTGGGACTGGTGCAGAGGTTCTGTTGTCCCGTGCCCAGACCGAACGAGTTATTATTCAAAGAGAGGTTAGGTGAACTAAGCGTAGGACTGGTCGGATGCTGTTTGAACACTCCGTAGCCTGCTTGCGATGGCTCGAACCTGAAACAACAATACAGTAAAACCTCGTTAAGTCGAAATTGAAGGGACCCAAAAAAAAGCACTTCGACTCATGATTTTTCGATTTATAAGTATTTTCATAGAATGATGTTTTCCAGACGTGTAGTAAAGATAAGCCTCATAAACCTACCCCCTCCCACTGCGCAAGGGTCTAGAGACCACTTGAAGACAGCTGTTTAGTGAAGGGTCAATGCCTCCAATGGTTTAAAGGACTCTTATTATTTACGCAATTAATATATTAATATCAGCATTCTGGAGAAACAACTTTCGACACTTCAAGGACTTGTTGATAATATAATTCTAATTGGGGATATGAACATTGATCTCTTGAAATCTGCAGAACCAAATAGCAAGTATCTCATTAAATTCATGAAAAAGTTTAAATTAAATCAAATCATTAAAGCCCCCACAAGAATAACAGAAGAAGATGTTCAGCAACAGGATGGAAGTATTGTTAGTCGAGTCCAGACCTCCACTCTTATTGATCATATCTACGTTCAGGATGAGGACTCAGTAGTCAGCACCAAAGTATTAGACATATCCAAGATCCTAGATTCACGTGGAAAGCCAGTTACTGATCACTGTCTAATATCTTGTACATTAGTTTACCGGAAACCAAAAAGGGAGATTCGGAAGATTACTTATAGAAACTACAAGAAAATTAATCCCCTGGAATTGAAAAAAGTTTTAAACAGTATTGATTGGAATATTGCAGAAGGTGAAGATGATATTAATGTAAAGCTAAAAATACTTAATGAAAATTTACAATATACTGAGAATAAGCTAGCACCAATCAAGGAATTTACAACCAATAAACCGAAATGTCCATGGTATAATGATAACATTCAGAATATGTGCAAGCTCAAGTCAAAAGCACTTTTGAAGTTCAAAAGAAGGCCATCTGCAGCTAATTGGCAATATTATTGTCATGTTAGAAATTACATAACAATAGCAGTGAAGAGAGAGAAAAGATCATTCATGAGGAAAGAAATACAAGCAAATTTAGGTAATTCTGCATTCTTATGGAAGAAACTTCAAGAGTGGGATATTCACAGCTCGAAAAAGCCAAGACAACTAATTCCTGAAGAACTAGCTAAGCCGGATTTGATAAATGACTATTATGTTGATTCAATACCACATTCTTTAATTGCTTCAAGTATAATTGATCAATACAAAAATAACACTCACACTATTACGTCAAAAAATGCCTTTGAGCTCAGAGCAGTTAGTACAGAAGAAATCGTTGATCAATTGAGAAAAATTAAGACCAAAGCAACAGGCATTGATAATATAAATATCAATACATTACTTCTATGCATGCCAAACTGTTTAAATGCTATACACAGTATTGTAAATCATTCTCTTGTTTCTGGAATATTTCCTGATCTATGGAAAGAAGGAGTAATAACACCCTTGCCAAAATGCTCACATCCAAAACATTTCAAAGACCTTAGACCCATTAGTATTCTCACTACAATGTCCAAAATACTAGAAAGAATTGTTGTGAAGCAACTGACTGCATACCTAGAAGAACTGCAATTATTATCTAATAGTCAGTCAGGATTCAGGAAAAATCGTGGGACAACATCAATACTTCTAGATGTAACTGATGAAGCGATCAAGGGAATGGAGAAGAAAATGGTTACAAGTCTTATATTATTAGATTTTACAAAAGCCTTTGACTCTATCAATCATGAACTCCTACTGGCTAAACTCACATATCTTGGAGTGGGAGAGATGACAATTAAATGGTTTGCAAGTTACCTCACCGGACGTCAACAACGGGTAAAATTATCAGCTAATAACGTATCAATGCCAAGGGAAAATAGAACAGGAGTACCACAGGGTTCAAGTATCGCTCCACTACTGTTCATAGTTTACACAACTGATATCGATGAGAGTGTGAAACACTGCAAAATACACAAATTTGCAGATGATACCCAGCTTCTATATACCTTTCGCCCTCAAGATCTAGCTGCAGCACAAGAGAAAATAAACGAAGATCTTCAGTCTATTGCTGCATGGAGTGAAAGTCAAGGACTCTCTTTAAACACTTCGAAGACCATATCAATGATTATAGGGAACAAATGTCAACGGATCAAAATACTTAATAGTGAATTTAAACTACATATAAATGGTTCTATTATTCCCACTTCAGAAAATGCAAGGAATTTAGGTTTGATAATGGACAGCCAAATGACTTACTCAGATCATATTCAGAAAGCAAATAGCAAAGCTTACGGCAAACTACGAACAATGCAAAGATTTAAACAAATTCTGACAAGATCAACAAAAAGCAAGCTTGTTGAGGCACTTATAATATCTAATTTGAATTACTGTGACATCGTTTACGGACCGTGTATTTCGAAGAAAGATGTAGGTCGTATTCAAAAAGTCCAGAATTCTTGTGCTAGGTTTGTATTCAATATTAAGAGAAGACACCATATAAGTCCCTACATTCAAAAACTTCATTGGCTAAAGATGGAAGCGAGAAGAAGCCTACATTTAACATGCGCAACGCACAAGATATTGAGAACGGGAGAGCCAAAGTATTTAAATGATAAGTTGAGAAAGCGTCGTGATATTCACCTACGAGACACGCGGTCCAAAGATAAGCTAGACTTTGGAACTCATCGAAGTAAAAAATTCAAGAACTGTTTTTCCTATTCAGCCTCAGTAGCATACAACACAACAACAACAGAAGAGCAGACCCTAAGTTTAAAAGCTTTCAAGACGCTCGTTAAGGATAAACTCGCTATCATTCAAGAAAGAGAATTCGTAAAGTAATGATATTGGAAGACGAGAATCAAGATTACATCCTGCTGAGAATGTTTTTTCAGTGGTTTTCCCTCAGCTAAAAAGCAAATGCTTGGATGTTCTTCCAATATTACCACTGATATTGAAGCACAATTTTAATGACTATTATGAATTAAGAAGAAGTAGGTAAATGGTGAAGATGTGAAGCAGCTGAAGAGAAGAGATGGATGTATGGAAGATCAACGACTCGATTGTTGAATACAGACCAATTATGTACCTATTTTATGTGCTCAATAAATTACATTATTATTATTATTATTATCTGCAGACTGGATACTAAACAAATTAATCACACACTTAATTTTTGACAATAAATCGATTTCACAATTATTATTTATTCAACTACCTATAGGTGTGGTGTTATTGAAAAAATAAATAATGGAACAGAAACGGAAAGATAATTGTTCGCTGTCATTTATGAATCATCAAAAGATTGAGAAAAAAATTAAATAGGTGGAAGATTTCTTGAAAAAGTCACTGATTTCAGTTTGTTTTTCAGTCGACAGAATATTTATTTTATGTGGACATCCATATTAAAAGTAAACATAAGATGAAATATTACGCAGAATAATAATTCAATGACCAATGTTTATGCCGGCAGTCAGTTGTTGACTATTTACAGCCCTTTTCAGAGTGACTTTTTGCTCTAACTCTTAGAAACAGGGATTCAACCCTCCACCCGTGTCTGTTTTTTTGTTGAGAGACCCACTTGTCTTTGAGATAGAGCAGGTAGTGCCAGCTGGGGTGCCGCGGGAAAGGGAGGGAAGTCAGGCGGACACTCTGCTCCAAAAATAGAGGACATTTTTGATAGAAATAATCCTGTATTCTCCGAAAATAGTATTATACAAAATAAATACTTCGATTTATAAACTGAAATCACATGTTATATTTCAACTTGGGGCCAAATATTACTTCGAATTACGACTTACGCAAATTTCGGTTTATAATTTATTTTAACATGTAACAGATTATACTGTGGACGGGACTTGAGTTTACTTCGATTTATGATGGATTTCGGCTAATGGTTGTTCGATTTAAGGAGGTTTTACTGTATCCTCCATTCAAGTCTATCGCAAATGTGTTTAAACCTCACATGCACTGACCAAGTGCAGAGAATTGACAAAATTCAAATTTCGGGACTAGTTTGGGAAGAAAAACGACGTCCCGAACTCGGGACACCCTTCCTTAGTACCTGACAGATTGTACCTAGTGACAAATTCATCAAAATTTAGTAAAATCCAATTCTAACTTTTTACAACCCCATAGATCAATTTTAGGTGATACTTTTGACTTTTAACTGGAAAATGCTCAGTGCAACACCGGCACGTGCAAATTTAGAAACGGAATTACGATTAGATTATTAAGGTTTAACGGCGCGTCAACGACGAGGTTATATTGCGCACATTAATTTTTACTTCTAACTTTGTTGATGATAAGTGGAGGACAAGAGAGGGATCGACCTAACGGGCCCGATCTGGGGGAGTCTGAAACAGGTGGGAAAGCCAGTTCCGTACACAACGCACAGAAAACATATTCATCTATATTAAATTGAAATATGATCAACTCTATCAACATAAAAGGATATAGCTTCGTAATGTTTCAGAACACATTATTATTAGATAATGATGATACTTATTAGATAGCCTGATGAGGGGCGACACAGTTCACTTGAAACGTCGCTCAAAATAAATACTTAGAACTAATAATAACGTATTGTTTATTTTAAATAAAAGGATATTTTTTTCATTGAAACTTGAAAATAGCATCCACTATCTAGACACTCTCTGGTACCTACTTAAAGCAAATAAGATTCAGTAGCAGTGGAAAACATTCATATTGATACTTCATTTCTGACAGATATTAAAAATATCAATAAGTGCATTTTTTCTTGACTGATTGGGCTGAAAATTTGTAAAATAAGAGACAATGTTGGTCGTAATGACCATGCAAAATATGAGTTTGATCGGATTTATCGAAGACCTTAGACCATTTTCATTTTTCAACCTATCAGGAGATATTTATTTAAATTTAAATTTTTAAACAATAAACGGATTTCAAAAAAATTAGGATCTGCAATGCCCAGAGAAGGTCCGAACATGTGTGCAAAATTTCAGCTCAATCAAAGAAAAACTGTGGCCTGTATACCGACAGTAACAGAAAAAAACACACACAAAAACAGAGGTCCGTGCCAAAAGAGCCAATAGTAGTCGCTCGCTCAAAAATAAATAATAATTAATAAATATTCTTCACAATCAAATACGTTTCATAGTTAATTTTTGAAGAGATATCACAAAATGCCATTAAAATCAACCTTACAGGTAAACTATGGATGTTACCAACAGTTATGAAAATTTGAACATCTTACTTGATAATGTGAGAGTTATCAAAGCTCAACCTGGTTACTAGCCACCGGCATTCTCTATATTCTATGTACCTATTTCCTAAGTCCAGGTAGGACAACCTTTGGGTTAGCTACCTTACTATCGACAGTTAGTGGCTTGTAAAATCCAACGACTAGTGACTAGTTGAATGACTAGTTGGCGCAAATTCCACAGCCAATAGGATTCAATAACTTTCACCAAACATCGACAGTTAACTTAATCGAAAGTTGGTCCTATCAAGCCTATGCTGTCAATAAAGATTTAATTGAAACAAGTAAAGAAGTGTGCGTCACCTATCTAGTGTTTGTCTAGGAGAGGAACTGCCAGGGCCCGCCACGGTCCCGATGGGCCCGAATGCCGTGCCGCTGCCGGCCTGCTGCTGCGTGGGGGAAGCGTCCATGGGACTCACGCCCAAGTAGTTGGCAGCGGCGTGATGGTGGCTGGCCGTGTTGATGCCCAACACTCCGTACTGCGCTAGCGTACCGATGGCAGATGTTATCTCATTGGCCACTTGCTCGGAGTAGCAGCTGTTGCGCAGAGAAATCTAAGAGAAAATGAAACAAAAATTGGATGAAGTTACAATTGCTATGCTGTGTCTGCTAAACAAGCAAACCTGAACAAAGATTCTGACTATGGAAGTAAACGTAGAAGGAATTATCATTCAGATTGATTGAGGACAACCATAAATCAGCGTAAAATATGCCTAACTGCTAATGTTGTCACACTGAAGTTTACTTATAGTTATTACTTTAATTTTGATATCTCGGCAAGTCAACTCTGAGAACACAAGTTCCCTAGTACATTGGTGGGATCATTCCCAACCACTGACCCGACAATAGTTGGAAGTAGGGTCGCGATATCTATTTATGTATATATATCCATTCATACATTCAAAAGGATTTAAAAAAACATCATTTATTATTTTTTTTACTGGTAAATTAATAAATTTAATTTACCATTAATGTCTTGCCATCATTATAAATTCAAGCTCTAGTAAGCTACATACTTGTGGAGAATAGAGTATGATTCAAATCATTATTATATTCTAATATAAATATTGTGAACTTATGTTTATTTACCTAACAGTTAATGTTTATAATAATAATCATCTTTCCGCTGGTTCCAATTCAATGGGTCAGGGGGTGGGTGTTCCCACCAACACTAGGGCCGCAGGACTACTGGAGACCGGCTGGCCACGCCTGGCGTCTCCTCCTCATCTTCTTTTTCTTCCTCCACTTCCAATTGTTCCACAAACTGCCTCCACATTGTTCTGTCCTCCCACTGTCTCTCAGCCTCCAACTCACTCCAACTTCCTCCTCTCTCCAGCACATCATCCTTGATCAGTCCAATCCACCTGTCTCTTGGTCGCCCCACTCTCCGTGTTCCCACTGTAGCCGCTTCAAACACCCGCCTTGGCACTCTGTCGGTTCCCATCCTCTTCATGTGGCCAAACCACCGAAGCCTCTCTCTGCCCAGCTTGAACCCCAATCTTTCAACCCTCAGCTCTCTTCTTATCTTCATACTTCGAACCCTATCCATTCTTGTCACCCCATTCACGCTCCTCAAAAACTTCATCTCTGCTGTCTGAAGCTGATCCACTTCCTTTCCTCCAGCTGACCATGTCACTGCCCCGTATGTGAGAATTGGCAGGAAATACATTTTAAACATGATCATTTTACACACTTTTGGAAATTTCTCATGCCACAGCAACTTCCTCACTGCCTGATAGAAACCCTCTGCTTTCCTTCTTCTTTCCTGTACTTCTCTATCTACTTTTGCCTTGTTGGTGAGCAGGCTCCCCAGGTACTTAAATTCCTCTACTTCTTTCAGCCATCCATCCCTCATCTTGATTCTGGCATGTCCTTGTCTTATCTTTTTCCGTTCCATTGTCATTACTTCACTCTTCTCTTCGCTTATTCTCAAACCCATCTTCTCTGTCTCTTCACTCCACTTATCAATCTTTAACTGCACTTCCTCCCTAGTTCCTCCCCACACCACCACATCATCCGCATAAATCAACGTTTGAGTATCGATCCCCTCATCTGGCTCTACTTTCTTCAGTAACTCGTCCATTACTATGATGAACAGCATTGGTGATAGAACACTCCCTTGCCGAAGCCCTTCACTAATATTAAACCATTCCGATCTCCCCACTCCCGACTGCACACAACTCACACTGTTCCGGTACATACTTTTGATCCGCTCAACCAACTCCTTGCCTATTCCTCTCTTTACCAAACACTCCCACACTCTTTCCCTTGGCAACCTATCATATGCCTTCTCCAAGTCCAAGAAGGCCATATGCATTGCTTGACCCTTCTCCCACTGCTGCTCCATCATCTGACGCACGGTGAAAATTGCGTCAATTGTAGACCGCCCTCTCCTAAATCCATACTGCTCCTCTCTCAATCCCTCTTCCACATAATTCTTCAATCTACACTCCACTATTTTCTCAAACAACTTCGCACACTGGCATAGTAATGTCACTCCCCTATAATTACTGCATTTCTTGCGATCCCCTTTCTTGAAAAGAGGGACAATTACTCCTTTCTCCCAGTCTGTTGGAATTTTCCTCTGTTTCCATGCTGCTTTAATCACACGGTAAAGCCATCTTATACCCGCATCCCCCGCTGCTTTCACCATCTCTATCGTCACCTCATCAATGCCTGGTGCTCGGCCATTCTTCATCTCTTTGAGGGCTCTTGTTATTTCCACCTCAGTAAGCTCCTCCTCCATTCCAATTTCTTCCACTTCCTCTCCAAACTGCTGCTCTCCTTCACCCACTGGTACACCTTGTTTCTTTCCTACATTTAGGAGATTCTCAAAGTACTCTCCCCACAAACTATTTATTTCTTCCACGTTACATACTAGGTCCCCGTTGTTATCCTTCATACTCTTTAATTCCTCTCTTGTTCCCCTTTTGCCTTTGATCAATCCATAAAACATCTTCTTGTTTCCTTCAAAATCTGTCACTAGTTTTCCTGCTAAATCTTCCATCGACTTTTCCTTTTCCTCTACAACAATACTTCCGACATTTCTTCTACATATTCTATATCTTTGTTCATTCTCCACAGTTCTCTGTAGCTCATAATTCTGCCACGCTTGTCTTTTCTCTCTCACTGCTTCTTTGACTCTACTGTTCCACCATCTTGTTTCCTTCTCCTTCCTTTTACCCCCTGATCTTCCACACAACTTTTCAGCCTCCTTGACCAGAGCATTCCTGAAGTCCTCCCACTCCTCTTCTACATCTCGCAACTCCCCCACTGGCTCTCTGCTCCTTATCACTTGACAGAATTCATTCTTCACCGCCGGGTCCTGCAATTTCCACACTTTGATTCTTTTGTGCGAGACAGTTGCTACCGGCCTATGTACTTGCACCCTCAACGTACATGCCAGCAGGCGATGATCGCTGTCGAGTGATACTGACGGACAAACCCCAACATCAACTACTCCTTCCTTCAAACTTCCTCCTACGCAGACGTAGTCTATGATGGACTCAGACCTGTCTTCCCCGTAGCCATATCGCGTTAACTTATGGCTTCTTCTCTTCTTAAACCATGTGTTGCCTATCTTCAGACCATTCCTTTTACACATCTCCAGCAGTTTCTCTCCATCTCTGTTCCTCTCGTCCAGCCCAAAATTCCCCAACACCTCTTCATAACCTCTTCTGTCACTCCCTACTTTCGCGTTGAAGTCCCCTATCACAACCACGTTGCCACTCGCCACCTCCAACACTGTTTCCAACTCCCCAATGAAACTGTCCTTCTCTTCTACTGGTCTGCCTGTCTGAGGTGCATATACTTGGACAACCTCCACCATCACTCTGTCCCTTACCTTGAGGATCAAGGACATTATCCTGTCACTATGACACTTTACGTCCACCACAAAGTCACAAACCTGCGGACTAACAACTATAGCCACTCCGTTCTTCCCCTCCGTTCTTCCTCCGTTCTCCGTTCTTCCCCTCCTCGGTTTATAACCGAAATATAATTTAATTTGAGACGATTCTATATTTATTTTGAATGAAAAGAAAAAAGTTGTGATTTGGAAAAAGCTAGCCAAAATTATAATTCAAAATTAACCATAAAATGTATAAAACTTATATCACATACAATTACATTATTTTGACCTTAGAGTAATTGATTGATGTTTAGATGACATGCTTGTGGTCACATAAATGTGAAACAATTTGATTTAGTCGCGAATAACCGTTTTATAAGCATATTATTTGTATTATTGCCAACTTACAAACTGCAGAGAGTTGGTTGCAACATTGCCCTTTCGTTGCCACGGAGACAGTTGTTTATTAGTAAAGTATAGAAAGATAATGGCTGCTGTCAAAAGTGTGGAATTCCAGATGTCAGGAGGAATTTTATTAAAAAGAAAGATGATGGGAGATGAATGTCCAAATGTGAAATGACCAAAAGTTCAACATAGTCTGTGGAATGTCGCGAAAACAGTGCCCGAGGAATACATTGATCTCTATTTGTAATCAAATGACGTATGTACCGAGTGTAATCCAACCACTAACCCTCAAAAACCAAATATCGAGAATATTGTGGATTAAACTTGCTTAAACAGAAGATTATTGCTTTTATGAATCGAATAAAGATTACTGCATTCTATAAATGAAGACATACTGTTAATTATTATTAAAAGAATCGTGAAAGTATGTTGTTCAAATCCATGTTTGAAAACGGCTCGCTTCTAATCACCTTGATCTCATCTTTGCAAAAATCTCTGTTGCCAGATGTAAGACTTATAATTCAAAAATACAGGATTCCATTGGCTTTAAACGAAGATATCTCGGTAATTAGTATGGTGACACATATTTTTAAAACGGTGATTCGATTGAGAAATATGTCAACTTTAAATTAATTGAATAAAAAATGACTTGTAGTTGTATGGCGTAACTTTTTTAAAATCATTATTTGAGTGTGTTAGTAATCATGATTACCATGTTATCTTATGAGAAATGCCATCATATAAAAGATGTCATATCTCAAAAAAGAGTACCACAAGGTGGATTTTTGACTTCAGATATGCATTTGTGTATGTTTAGTGAATACCTTGACAAAATTTCAAGGATTTTTTGAACTTTAAGAATAATGATGGAAAGACTTTAAATTTTACCTCGTACCATTCCTACGCGTTACACTGAGCATTTTCCTAGTAATAATAAATAGTCTAGGTGATTGCTGGTTCCATCACAATCTTTGAAATATTACTGCAAAAGTATGATTCATTTTCATTGGGACTTCAGCAGCAGGAGTATTATTGTATAACTTGAAGAGTACCTAAATTTAAATCATTTACATATTAGGTTGGAATTATCGGAGATCACAGCCTGGCTAAACTATTTGACTAGGTACCTTGATGTGTTCTAGTAGTTGTCCCGTGATGGCAGCACTGACTGGAGGCCCTGGGTTGCCTAAGTTCAGGCTGAGACTCAGGCTAGACTGGCCGCCATTGAGCATGAGACCTCCCATGGAAGTCAGGCTAGTAGTTGAGCTGTAAGTCCCTACAGAAACCAAATAATCATTTAAACATCATATTTTCTTCTTATTAGGTACAGTGGAACCTCTTTCGTATGTTTTTGAAGGGACCAGGATAAAAAACGTACTAAAGTGAAAAACGTACTATAGAAACCATTTAAGAGGCAAACGGAAGCGAACGGGAATCGCACGGTTCGTCAGAGCGTTTTTTGAAATTGTGTCTTCCCACTTAATAATTTTAAAAAATCGGATAGTAACGACCCATAACAGCTTAAACGACTAAATAATGCCGCACACTGGAGTTCATTTTGACCTCTGGGGCGACCTCAAAGTGTTAAACTTAAATACGATTATTTTCGATTATTTTATTAAAAATATCGTATTTAACACTTTGAGGTCGCACCAGAGGTCATAATGAACTCCAATGTGCGGCATTATTTAGACTTTTAGGCTGTAATGGGTCGTTACTATCTGATTTTTTAAAAATTTTAAGTGGGAAGACACAATATCAAAAAACCGCTCTGACGAACCATGCGATTCCCGTTCGCTTCCGTTTGCCTCTTAACATGTGTTCTTATGGGTTGAGGGACCTTTGAAAAAAACGTAGTAGGCAGGGCCGGTTTTATACAGTTTGGTGCCCTGTGCCAAGAGGTATACCTAGTGAAGTTTTTCTCTCTATATACCTATTTGAAAGTTTCTATTGATTTCCACTCAGAATTTGCACAATGGAGCTTGACTAGGAACAAGTGTTTGATTTGGCAGGTTGTAAATTTAGAGATGAGCCAGGTATCAAGTCAGGGGCAAATACCACACATTTGAGAGGTAAAGAAAGATGTCCTACCCCTTTCCATATTCTAAGAAACATTTGACCATATTTGACAACAGGGGAGGGTTAGGATTTAGAGATTATAAAACAGGGCCTGTAGCCGAACCTGTAGCTTGTTAGAAAGTGTCATGTTTTTGAGCCATTTGACAATGGATGAGTGGCCTTTGACTGGATACCGCTTTTGCCGACATAGGTATAGAGAGAAAAACTCCACTATAACAATTAGCTCCCAAACAAACATCAGATACGAAATTCGTTGAATCGAGGTTGCCCCGGATTATAATGGGGGGACTGGGGGGAGGGACCCCCAGCACAATGCGGAAAAATTTTGGACTTCTAGATCGCATTTGACGCCATTTTAGCATATAATTATACTGATTGGATTACAATAGGCAATAATATAATTTATACATTTCAATGCAGGATTATAAAACTTTTCATTACTTGTTGACGAATTCAACAATGAAAGCCCTCGGCGCCCCCTCGAGCTTGGCGCCCTGTGCGAGGGCATGGTCGCACACCTCTAAAACCGGCCCTGGTAGTAGGTTGAAAAACGTGAGAAACCTACTAAGGAGGTTCCACTGTACTATGTTAAATGTAAAAAAATGTTTCTCGTACGAATGCCATCAACAAGGTCAACTTTGTTTCCAAGTAGTACACTAAACATTAGCCACTCGAGAGATAACTTTTCTGATACCTACCTATATTCCATTCCCTTTGATTGTATTCATGGTATTATAAAAGATAGGGCATTCAGCAACTGGGGTAGTGTGTGTAGGCGTCACACATCAAACTAAGTAGCGACCTATTAAATTTTGTTTGAATATAATTTCATATTTGTATGAAATAAAACTGTAATTTACAGAAGAATGGTGAGGATCAAATTTGAATTGAATGTTATGATGACAACACTCCTCGTTGCTTTGTGATGAAAGAAATCACATATCTTCAATTAGATTCTCAAACCGGCTGAATGCTTACCATGCATGGGCGTCTGCTGACCACTGTGGTTGGCGTATGGCGACCCCGTTGGATTGTAGTTGGCTATCGGACCCGAGACGTCTGCGTAGCTCACATTCAGGCAGCTGCTGCTCTGTGGGTCTTCCACCACCTTTGTCAGGATCATGAGACAAGCCTTCTTGTTGCTTTCCATGTCGCCTGAAAGCCGCACATTGCATTCATACAGCTGTCACGTAGAGGATATCACTTGCATTCAAACACATGTCACGTAGAGGCCATCACATTGCATTCAAACACCTATCACGTAGAGGCCATCACATTGCATTCAAACACCTGTCACGTAGAGGCCATCACATTCACAGAGCAACGTGTTGGGTGAAGGTTAGGTGAAAAATATTCCCAATAAAAGATTCTTAGGTACCTACATTTATACCATTTATATATATAGTACACTTCAGACATTCTGCTCAAACTTCATTTCTTCTCCTGTCTATTGACATCCAAATATCTCCTTTGCACTTTATGCACTAATCCTCGTTATCTCTTTCTTTTCGGTGACTCCTCTAGGTACAAGTAAAACTGACAACTGTTTTTGCTGACATCTTTGAAATTCACAACAACAGAGAATCAACTGTATTGTTTGTGAACTCATTCCTTCATTGCTGAAATATTGGCAATCAAGCTGATATATTGAAAGGTCATTCAAACTATTTCCTAGTACTTTATTTATGTACTACATGTATCACATTTTCATAATAATGTGATAGAAAACTGCTGAAAAGATGGAGATAGAGATAAAGAGATTATCATCTTGACCCCTTCCCCCTCCCACTCTCTTCACAACATTTTCCTCATCTCATTACTCTGTCCCAACTCTCTCACATGATTCTCCACATCCTATGTACGCTGTTGCACCGTGTTTTAAGGCGTACTGACCGATGACGGTGATGCATCTCTCGTGCAGCGTCTGCTCCTTGGCCTTCTGCGAGATCTGCACGTAGGAGCCGCTCTCCTCCTTGACCTGCTTGATGAAGTTGCCGGCCTTGCCGATGATCATGCCGGCCGTGCTGTTGGGGACGAGGATCTTGACCTGCAGTCGAGAGACACCGCCCTGAGCCTCCAGCCACATTAGACACTTTCACACCGCACATCACATCACATGGTATCACAGTCACAACAGTACTTCATTCCAATAGTCCAATAGACCTTAAGTGTGGGATAAAAATGATATTCGTTAGAAGAATAGCCAATTTAAAATGAGACTACACACAAGTTAGCTCTGCAAATGCCGATTAAGTTTTCAGGCATGTTAATATCTAATTTGGATTAACAAATTAAATACAGTACACATCAGGATCGTCATACTGCCTGGGAAATTTTGAAAAAAGCAGAGCTAACTAATTTTGAAAGTAGTCTATTACAAAAAGGCCATAAATACATACAAAATCTACTGAATATTCGCCTACTCTATAGATAAATGTCACAATGTAGCAATTAAGCAGCATGTGTTGGTCTATGCATGAAGTTTCTCTGGAAACATGTACGTACAAGCATTTTAACATTTATCCAGCATATCTATTCAGAATTAGAGAGGTTGTCCTTTACGCAAATGTATCAACACATAGTCGCAGATTGGATGCTGAGAGCCTAGAGTTATGGGCTGTTCAACTTATGCTCGATATAGACGATGGCAGACAGAGTAAATCCAAGGTCATCCCGTTAGACAAGTGCAGTGGCCTATTTTCCAAATAACTTGAACAGCACACTTCCTAGCAAATTAAAATTAAAGAACAGAGCACACAATCATACTGAATGTAGTACATGCACAACTGATGTTCTAGGTAAATATGTGTTGAAACGAGATTTAGTACCTGCTTGTCACGCTCCGAAGTAACCTTATTATCAAAGTCCATGGCTTGTTTGGCAGTCAAGTCCGGCTTCTCTCGAATCTTCTCCATAATGAACACTAAGACGGTCATGACGGCGTCTGCATTCCCGCTTATCAAGCAAACACGCTCGGAAGTCCCTGCGGATTTCAGCATTCATTATGTTCATGAAGAGAGAGACTCGCCACGGGACGTTTAATCAGGGACATGTTTGTCTTGGATTGTCTCACTGTGAATAGTAGGGTTGGGACTTGACATCGATTTTTCGATTTGACATCGATGTCGAATGATATTTTGAGTTTCGATTCGACATCGATTTGAATTGTTTAATCAAATAATCGTATGACATCGTTTAAAAAAATCCGTGAAATTGCGCGCAGTATTGTAGAGCTGGCAACAGTGCCGCGTGCCCCTCAAGATCAGCTGAGTGGCCTGTTTCCGTCCTTCCTGCATACCGCGTGTGCAGTTGTGGGTGGGTTGGTTAGTTGTCGCTTGCCATTTCAGCGCGTATTGTTTTTATTCTCTCGTCAAAGAATGTTTTTACGCAAAAAAATAATAATCCCGCCGTGGAGACGAAGTGAATTGTGCAAAGTGTTTGGATTTGAAGTGAACATTACGGGCAACATTGCTAAAGGATGTTGAATGCAGACAATGTTATGCTTCACGGGATATATTCCGGCAACAAGTCTAATAAAGCCATGAATTTGCAACTCTGGATTTGCAACGAATTTTTTTCATTAATTGTTCCCTTTTACATAAATAAATGGTGTAGTTTATTTTAAATGAAAACATTACTTTACTACTTCAATCATTTCCTCGTCATTTGTTGCCTTGAGGGAGTGTGTGCGAGGGACATCTCTCGCGCTAGGAGCGTGGCCTTGGGTAGACCCAACTGCAGTGTTGCCAAATTTCGCCGTTATTTCGATGTGGCTTATTATTACGATGTCGAAATTATTTCGATTTGATGTCAAAATTTTCACTTTGACATCGATTTAGCAATTCAAATTGAATCCCAACCCTAGTGAATAGTGTTGTGTGTTTTATGTGTCAAACATTGAAAATTATTTGTTACGGCTTTGTACTTTTATTGTGTCCTCTGGGTCCGTTCACCGCATGCTGCCTACCTTTCTCCCCCCTCCAACTTCCATCACACCTCCGATAGCTGACTGACAATGAAAACTGTCCATGATAATACCATACCACCATTTTAGTGCTATTTGTAGTACCTACATTTGGTGAAAATTTGAATGTCAGGCAGTAGATAAGAAGTAGACAAACTAGACATACCCACACATACACAACAGAGCAGCCTCTTATACTTGGCTAAGCTAAGAACAGAATTCAAAAAAAAAAAAAAAAAAAAAAAAAAAAAAATTGCATCATCCAATGAAGTTGAAATCTGTGCTAACTCGATGTCTCTTTAACTCTGGTGAGCTCTGATTTCATTGATAATAACAAGGATTGGTTGCCAAGGAACCTGACCAGCATCCAATCAGTTTCGTTTAAATATCGTTTAGTCGTGCCAAGTAGGCAGGTACCTAAGTGCACTACCTACTGCGGAAAACAGTTGTCGTTAGAAGGCTGTCTTGTGCCAACCAAGAAGGTATCACAAGAAAAAGTATAAAAATAAAATGTAGTACATTTTTAAAATAAATTACAGAAATAAAATGCAAAACTACTCTGATATTGAGCCTTAAACTACAACTAATTTTAATAATATAAGTCAAGACTCAAGAGCAATGTTGAATTGTATTTATACACTTGGATACAGTGCAATATTACTAGGTACTTTCCAAAATACCAAGACTCACCAGGATAGAAGTCGTTTGCCTTTGACATCTTGACTCTAGCTCCCGCATCCTTCTGCAGTTGCGCAATAGTTTCTCCACCTTTGCCTATAATGGCTCCAGCAGCAATGCTTGGAACCAACATCTTGAAATGGTATGTCTCATCGCCACTGCCTACTGGAAAATCAACATCAAAATACATTCCATTAGACATCACAACCTCGGATTCAGACCACAACTTTCCGTTCAGTAATTTAGGGTCAACCGGGGTAATTGTGGCCGCTGCCAATAACTATTAAGATATCAATTATATTCATGTCCAATATATATAGTTAAAGCTGAACAGTACTTTACTTATAACTAGAGATACCGATACTCGTGATACCACCGATACCCATGGTATCTTATACAGACACATCTTATACGTGCTTATATAGATACCCATGGTATCGGCGGTATCGGTCAATTTTAATGCCATATTTGCGATACTTTGATACTTTTTACTTTTTTAGTTGAAATTTTGAATTGTGGCCATTTTGTGCTCATTGGTGCTCATTGGCATCACGTCAGTGAGCTGTATCACCATTGGCAGATGCCTCAACCAATCAGAGCCAAGGTTGCAAGTGACATAATCTCCAAAAAAAATCTCTAGTTTTGTGAATTTTGATTGAATTGAGACTGTGGTGGAGAGGAACTACAGAAATATAAAGAAACAAAAGTATCGGCGATACTATCGGTATCGCTAATCATAAAGTGAGTATCGGTATCGGTATCGGTGAAAAAGTGGTATCGACCCATCTCTACTTACAACTAAAAAAAATATATGAGAATTATAAAAATTTTGAACAGTCAAGATCTCATATCTCGTGGAGCATGTCTTTCAAATTAGAAACACTAATTCGACTTCGTATGTTTCCAATTTGACTGAAGGCAAAAAAAAATTTAAAAATATGTCTCGTGCTTATATATAGATTAGGGGTGTTCAAAGATTATTTTATTTAAATCGATTATTAATTCGATTTTCGTAATTTAAATCGATTAATAATCGAATTAAATCGTATTGATATGTTCATGTATATTGATATATCATCATGTTCAGGGTGGTCATCTTTTACGGCAATATTAACCTCAACAATGAAATGTGTCCGGGAAGTCATTCATTTTTACTTCAAATACGCTGTAATATGCCGTAATTCTCTAATTCTAATTTATTTTTCACTGATAAATGGTAATGCGAATTAGAAATACACACTGAAACTTGGGAAAATACACACAAACATAAATTTATCACTAAAATATAACGCACACAAAGAAAAATGTGGACAGAATGATGGCAGCCATTTTAGATGTTGTAAAGTGCAACCATTTTCAAGGCGGCAAATTCAAATTGATGTAATTCGATTATTTGTACTAACATCGATTAATCGTTTTGAATGTCATAATCGATTAATCGATCCGATTAAATCGTAATCGTGAACATCCCTAATATAGATGCTTGTAAGCAACAATTTTACATCATCTGACAAGGATACTATGTATTTAGTTTGTTGTGATGCTCTGGTCATAAGAATTACATTACACACCTAGACCCTTGTATTCCAATAAACCATAACAAAAATGACTAGCGCTCCCATCTAGTAGGTAATAAGGGGTACCTCGCTTGCCCAGACAGATTCCGAGTGCCGTCGCCCCTCTTTTATGTTCTCAGTGGTAGCAGATTTATGCAGGGGCGCCGGAACCGTGGGGGCAGAGGGGGCACATGCCCCCCCTAGACGTCTGAAGGGGGGGGGGCAAGAGTATCAATCTGCCCCCCCTGGTAACACATAAAATTTTTAAAAAATTACTTGATAAGGGCTGAATTTCAAAAAAATTCGCTGCTCGGCATTGTTATGTGCGAGTCTTATGACGTAATTCGATTGATATTGTTATTTTACACCAAAATCATATTAAACCTGCCTTTAAGAGTAGGTACCTATTAAAAAAGTATACTAAATCGCTGTGGGACATATTTATATGAACTTTCCTGATATGAGTGATTCATTAACTTTTGTTTTCTTACAATTAAAATGCTCCAAAATCATTTGAAACCTGCCATGTGGGCAGAAATTTAAAAAAAATCCGCTGCGCGGCATTTTAATGTGTATGACACTTTTCCACACACATTTAAGTTACCTATAATTAATACATTTTTTGGCAGTCCTCGGATTCAATTTACCTTTCCTACCAATGATGTTGTCCATTTATTTGTTCAGATAAAAATAGGATTAAACAGTGTGAAATCACGTAGAAACGCACCAAGTACATTCCTAAAATTCAAAAATTTTCCGGGGCTATGCGCCACGGACACACATAGTGCTGAGGGGCCCTCCTCGGCTCCTCCCGGACCCCCCCCCCCCCCCCCCATTGCTTCTCTGGGCAATCGTGTTTCCCATGCATGTCATTTACTGTATTATTTTCTCCCTTACAAATCTAGTCCTACCCTACTAGTAGATCCTAAGCAAAATGTGCCCCCCCCCCCCCCCCCCTGAGCAAATAGACTTCCGGCGCCTCTGGATTTATGCATTTTATAAATAAATTTACAATGCATTTGTTTTGGTGTTATAACTCAAATAATCGGTTGCAAGACAAATTGCCACTAAAGTTTGTTTACGTTAAGAATAGTGATCCGTAATGGCGGCCGTGTACTACTGTAGTCTAGCGAACAATTGTATACCTGTATACCTACACATGTAAATATCAATAATCAAAAAATATGCAAAGACGGCTTTAGATAAAAATAAATCAATTTTATTGAATTTTTCTAATATTTTCTACTATTAAAAATTGTGTATTTTATAGAATTTCAATAATACAACTAAGAAACTCTTGCCAGTGACAGGACAGTGTTCATGTGAACGACCAATGAACAACGTGATCGACTTAAACGTCAGAAATATTCTTAACGTGAACAAACTTTATCAGCCTTATTTCCAACTTTATCAGCCTTATATGCTTATTTCCAAAGGTTCCAATAACCACACAATTTTCAAAACGGAACCTCGTAACAAGAGACAGCTGCCAGGCATAGAGATGTCACTTGCTTGACCTTGAAGTTGAGCATGTGTAGACATGTCTTAAGTTCATGTAGCCTATGTGCCCTAGCTACTTTCCGTTGTGGTCTACTATGCTGGTCCATGGTATAAGAACTGCAATTTTATTTTAAAATCTTTATTCACTATGACAGTATAAAGACAAATATTTCTGTCGTTGAAGCATTTTCCCCGTTTCATCATAGTTGATACCTAATTAACTAGTAGGTACCTCATTTGCTATGATAATGACAGCCAATGAACAATATTACTTGTAATACAATTAGTTCTACCTACGTAATGCTGGCATTCGGCAATAGTGACTTCGACTCCCGGACAATCAGTAGCCTAACGCACTGACCATTGGAGTTTCAAGGTCAATAAACATTAAAAAATGTTCAACATTCAACGCTAATGCCCCAACCGAACTGTAGATTAATTAGATTAATATGTTTTAACGGCACGTCAACGACGAGGTTATATCGCTCAAATTAATTTTTACTTTTAATTTTTAACTTTGTTGAATAAAGTCAAGGACATGGGGAGGAGACGACCTAACTGGCCCGATCCGGGGGAGTCCAGCACTGGTGGGATGGCCAGGGCAGAATGGGGATGGACCGGGAGGGCGTGAGGATTCGGGCCGGCGGGACCCGATTTCAGGGGGATCACCATCTCGAGGAGGAAAGGCCGGCCCGACGAGACCGTTAATTCACGGGAGGGCATGGCTAGGTCGACCCTGGCTCCTCTTTGTCTGGGCCTCACCACTGACCTGTCCGGCATAGCCGGCCTTACACATGAGCATATTGCTCGCAGCCTTAGCTGTCAGTGGATCATTGGCCAACATTAACCCCACCAGCGCCCTAAGATGGCAGCCGTCGGGGGGTCAAGCTGTAAACAAAGCTATAAGCTCTAGGTATCGGCTAAAAACCCACATAAAGGGACATTCTAACTCTGATCTCTGAAGCGATAAGGGGGCTAGGTACACTCGACAATTCATAAAACGGTATTTGAACGAAACGGATTGGCTGCTGGTCAGGTTCATTGACAATCAATCCTTGTTATTATCAATGAAATCATAGCGCACCTACTAGAGGTAGATGACGAGTAAGTATAGACTTCATCAGATGATGCCATCACATTTTTTCAGACAATCAATTTCTTTCAAATACCGTTTTATGAATTGTCGAGTGTACCTAATTCAAAACTGTCACACTTTGTTCATAATTTGAATGAAGATTTAAGTCAATGTGACTTGGAATTACCTTTTCATATTTCTAACATCCTTGAAACATGAGCAGACTGGACATCAACAGGCCTTATGTCCTTGAGATTACAAGAAAGGTAGGTATTTATTCAGCAGGTAGGTTATGCATACGTCTATAACTCCTAGTCTTGGCACACTACCTGTTGATACCTATGCATGATGACAATAGTGATCAATGTTAGATCAACGGTAGGTATGCAGTGTTGATTATGTTATGCAAGTCACCAACTTTGTTTAATAATCTACTCTACAAACAGCTGATTGACGTCGAGCAATCATCACTCTAATTTCATCGGCCTGGATATGATTGCTAACGACTTGTTTCACATAAGAAATACCTAGATTCAACTTGCAAATGACTGGAATACGTACAGCTTCCTAATAGTAGTAATCAATAAAAAATAAGCCGCAGTGAAGTTCACTTTGGCTTCATTCAAGATGGGGCAACATGCTGACCGCCTAGTCCTTCGTGGCTTATGTTTGCTGATTGAAATGGCGTCATCCGTCAAATATTATATATTTCTTTGTACATACCTCCACCATAATGTGATCTCTTCGTCGTGCCATTTTCACCATCGCCGTCCAGCGGTCTTTTTCGCGAATCCGAAATTTCGGGAGAAGGACACGTCTCCATTCCTGAGTCGGCCGCCATGTTATTTTGTGGTGTTTTCCATTTCTCCCACTTGTCAGACTCAGAAGATCGCAGTCAGAGCCGCTCGGAGTTGTTGAGCCAACTTTGACAGAGCCTTCCAGAGACGCATTCTGGTATCCGAAACTTTTGAACAAACTTGAAATTTGAACTTCGCGATTGAGAATCTTAAAATAATATATGCAAAAAATCGGGAGCAAATCAATACCACTAAAACTGTTTCACCTTTTAGTTCAAAATGTAAGATTGGAAACATTCATGCTTCAATGGAGATGCATAAAAATTAGATTTTTAAGCAATCAGAAATTTTGTTTTAAATTGAACCATTCACATCAGAAGTTTTGTCTGAAAATGTGAAAAATCTGATTATTTTGAAATATGTCCATATTAATGAATATAACATTCTGTATTTTTAAACAAAAATAATAATCTTTTTTTAATTAAAAAAAATTATTTCCTTAAAAATATGTAGGAATATAACGAAATGATGGTTTTGATGCACTAGCATTAACTTCAGCTTAGACAGAGCACTTCGATTTTTCCTAATCAAGGGATTTTGTACAAAATCTCCTACTGCAGTGCAGAACTAGAAGATGGTCTTACTCTTCATGTGTAAAAAATTTCAGTTCAATCAGAGAAACTGCGATCTGCATAGTCAGGAACAGAAAAGAGAACCAAACCAAAAAAAGAATCCAGGAGACACTCACTCAATTCGACACTAAAAGTTGCAAGACGCCACCTAGCGGAAAAAATTAACATCTCTACCACGAGTACTTCTGCTCATGCGCACAGGGCGCAAGCAGGCAAGTCACTTATATGTCAATCGTATAATGAGTTCAGTAAAAGTTATAATTACATCGCGAAATAACAGAAATTGATGCTTACCTCAGTGGCAACAATTAAATACAATCGGCATATTTCATTACAGAACACATTCATTTAAATTATTGTGAAAACGAGATGTCTATTCACCAAAAATCACCATTTGACAGTTGCAATTGTTTTTCTCACGGCCTTCTGAAAACACATTTTTCTTGACGCCTCGTTCAAACAATTGCAATCTGTCAAATAGTGGTTTTTGGTGAATAGACAACTCGTTTTCACAAGAATTTGAATGAATGTGTGCTGTAATGAAATATGCCAATTGTATTTGATTGTTGACATTGAGGTAAGCATTAATTTCTGTTATTTCGCGATGTATTTATAACTTTTTACTGAACTCGTTACGACTGACATGTAAGTGACTTGTATGTAAGAGTACGCACGCGCACTGGGACTGTACTCGCGGGAGCGGCCATCTTACTGATATCAGCGCAATCTCTTGGTACTTTTAGTGTCGAATAGGGTTGGAAGAGTTTCAATAAATTATTATTTCTGTAAAGCAAAATTTAGGATTTTATTGACCTTAAATATTACAAACATATAAAATTAAAAACATTAATATTTTCTAAATGTGGATGCTCAGGGATTATTGCGCATTGCATAAGAGAATTAATACCTATGTTTTAATCACCTACAGGTGTAAATCTATACAAATACCAGCAAGCAATAAAATCAAAATGTTGTACACACTTTATAATTATTTGTTGATGTACCTATATTACCACAAAAATATATATCATCATTACATCACAATAGTACCTGTCAATCTATGATTCCAATATCTTTAACAAAACACTTTTGGAAAATGTTGACGTAAGGTCACTTGGCAGAAGTAAAAACAGCATCCCCAACAAACGGATTGCCTGCTGGCGTGGCTCCATAAGTGGCCCACACACGGTCAATCTTTCTTGACAAACTTACTTGACAAGTCTGGAAGGTTGAAGATTGAAGAAATTCAAATACGGACAGAAATTCTTTATGCCGGGCATATGCCAAGGTCACCCGGCTTGACATGCAAGTCGGCAATAAGATTGACCATGTATGGGATGCTTAAGAACCAATAGGTTTGTTTGTTGGGCTGTTGGGAACAGATGATTGTGCTCATTGACCTACAGGAAGTATAGGGCTGGTGCAAGTTGGAGTAACTTACAAGCAAGCTCATCAAACAGATGATTGTTATTCATGAATGAAATCAGAACTCACCCACCCTCTACATTTCTATCAATGGTAAGACGAAGACTGCGTATCGACTTCTTCGGATGGTGCCAACATAATCTTCTTCAGACTCTTTCGAAAACCGTTTGTTCTTACTTGTGCCAACTGACAAGTGTACCTAACTGATACAATTTTTAATGTATGGTAACCAAGGAAATAGAACAATTTTTTTAAAAGATCACACAACATACCTACCTAAGCTAACACACTAGTAGGTAATCACTAATTAGGGACCAACGGAGCGTAAAATGTTACAAAATTAAAATCTAGGTACATAATATGTTTGAGGAAAGATCCTTCTGCAAACCTGATGAACAAGTTACATACTAGGGAACCTGGTAAAGAAACAAACCACCTACTTGGTTATGCACTTCACCCTGTATAGGTGCATGACCTCTCATGACCTCTCCATGGATTTAGAATGTGTTTGGTTTGTTCGTTTTGCTGCCAAAACCTCCCACATACTGCCTCATTATACACATCATTCTGACTTATAAGGTGTAGGCTGTGGCAGGTTTTGGCAACATAAATGAACAAACTTTAAACAATCTTTACAGTTTACTTTGTAGGTATTTATGTAGTTTCTACACCAGCCAAAAGGTGTCTCATCAGCGTCACTTTCCTAGATGGTAGATGCAAGCCTACACCTTGCCATAAAACTTTCTGTTCAGCAAAGCCAAGAGCAGGTTGATGTTCACTATTACCTTGCCGAACATATCCATGATGGTTGTTCCTTCAAACTGCAATTTCAGCAAGTGCTGTATGTCCACGTCCACCTAACAACAAAGAACAAAACAAATTCAGTATGATTATTGAGCGAGCGCAGAGAGCATCATCTTTTGGTTCTTTTGGCACGGACCTCTGTTTTTTGTGTGTGTTTGTTTCTGTTACTGACGATATAGAAGTCACAGTTTTTCTTCGATCAAGCTGAAATTTTGCACACATGTACGGACCATTTCCGGGCGTTGCAGACCCTAATTTTTTTGAAATCCCCGATTGGTTCAAATTTAAAAAAAATATCTTTCGATTGGTTGGTCTGATCAATTTGAAATTTTGACAAGTCATTACGACCAACATTTCCCCCAATCTTACAAAGTTTCAGCCAAATCCTCCCATTGGTTAAAATTTAAAACCATCTTTCCTGTGGTTTTTGAAATTGAAACTAGAACCGATTGAACGATCAACTTATAACTTTGCATGATGGTTGGGCCAACATTATCAGCATTTTTTACAATTTTTAGACTAATCTGTGTTTAAATCCAAAAGTTATTGACATTTTACGGACATTTTGCGTGTTGGCTGTCAAATTTCTCGAAAATGCTGATCACGGCAACTTTGACTCTTCAGTCCAAAATAGTTAGAGCAGAAACTTTCAAACACATATGAAACTGATAATGACCGTTCAACCATGTTTATCAGTCGATCTGATATTGTGTAGACACACTAATACCATATGAGTGGTCCCAGGTATATTTTTTGAAGGAGATCCTGTGATTTTTGAAAATTAACAAGGAACCGTTCAATCATAAAGGTTCAATCAATCAACTTAAAACTTTGCATGGTTATTTGGACCAATACCTATTTTAGGAATTTTTTTAGATTTGTATACAAGTCAGTGACGAAATTCTAGAATTATTGGCTTTTAATGACATTTTCGACAAACAGAATTTCGGTTCGAGGTGTTGCGCGAATCCATGCTCACTCATCAACGCGTTACACAGAGCGTTTTCCTAGTATGGACATTAAGGGACATTGAACCGTAAATAAACCAAAATTAATGAAGTATTTTCTTTAATTTCTTCCTGTCATAACAAATTTAACCTGAATTTCCTTTGACCTATAAATTTACACTAACCTTTTGTGAATCCATTCTCAATAGTTTTATTCATTGGCATGTATGTAGGTCCTGGTCCTGGACCAACAACCTAACTATTAAAGACCCCTATTAAGGTGGCGCGATCACTCGAGGCATAGTTTCAGATCTTCATAAATTTTTGTGTACTTAATACTTATTGATAATCATGCCATAAATAATCCTTGAAAAAATTAAACACTTCTCGTGTCTAGTTTCTGAGATAATTAGAGTTTTGTCCCCCCTTATGGCAGCCAAGTAAAATCGTGTCATTTTTAAGCTAAAATGAAGTTCTAATTTTTGGTACCGTTAGATTTTAACAAAAAACTTTTTTCTGGTAGACCTACGGACATACTATCAGGAAAAAAAATTAAAACAATACCAACGTGTGCTATTTTAAAAGTTATTACTTACCTAATTCGAAATGATTTTCCTAATGTTCATCCTCAAAAGACATAAAATTGAAAACTCATTATTGAGCGAAAGTTGCAAACTACTGGACTTTTAATGAGTCTTTAATACTTAAATATAGTTGAACTGTTGTCAATGTCATGTATTTTGAAATGGTAATTTCAAAAATAAATAAAAATGTGCTATATCGAAAGATCACGCCACGTTAAATAGTTAGGTCCTACCTTCAGATTAAAACATTAATCCTGCAGCAAATATTAATTTAAATTTTAAAGTTCTAAGAAGAGTCTTGAAAATAAAATTTGATCATAACTTCAATGATATTAAAAAACGGAACAATCGTAAAAATTTTCAGACACTGTTTGTTTGTATAACGAAATTATTGCTTTTTGTAGAAGGTATGCCCTACAGTGCTTTTTTATTTTAATACAATATAAAAACTTATTTGGTAAGCTGAAATGGCTACTTCTGGATTGAAATGTGGGTGAATACTGAATATTATGTAAAATAAAATTGGGTATGTACTGTAGGTAGGTTCATGGTGAAAACTCAAAAATGTATGGGTTTATCTATAAATAACTTGAGTATCAATTGAAAACAATAAAAAAATGCTTGAAGTCATCCTGATTGAAACTGCCATGATATGGTAGTTGGCTCGGGTGGTTATGGTGGTGTTAGTGTAGGCAATACGTTTAAGAATAATTTGAATAATAAAACTCAATCAAGTCAAGTTGCTTGCCTTCTCCATGACGACTCCCATGAACTTCCCCTTGACAGCGAACACACCGTGCTGGTCTGTGGGCGTGATCTCCAGCTGCACGTTCTTGAGCTGCGTGACCGGCAAGTCCTGCACCTCGATCAGCACGCCCTTCTCCCGCAGTCGTGCAGCTGTGTAGCGCAACGTCTGCTTCGTGCGCAGCTTGCCGGGTTGTTTGCCGGAGGAGTGCGGCATGTGAACGTTCCTGACAAAGTACATTATTATTGTCGCATCCCATTGACAACGGCATGGCCGCCATTGTTTGCTATTAGTATTTTGACTTCTTCCTGTTCAGGGTGCATATTCTCGAGTTTGTTGAAAATGTTCGCCATGCGGAAATGAGCCATTGCCCAATGGATTCAGCTACGCTACATTATCATTCATAAAACAAAAGATTTCACTCGATTTCGCATAATTTAACATTTTCGCATGCGGTTTTGATTCGAGAATAGGCACCCAGGATTGAAAGCAGGAACAAGAAAATCCCACTGTAAAGCATTCCAGCTCCCTATCTGATCAGGGAGAAGCAGAACGTACACAGCTTATCAAGACTCTACCAGCTCCTTGCTTGGGAAGCGGGTTTCAGTTATGTCAATTGTGTGCGGAATGCATGGGAATATGTAGGTAGGTAAAACTTTCTCATGCAGCTGTGATTCCAGGATCAATCTATTTTTAAGCCAATTTCTTGATCTCTTAAACACATAGGAGTAGGAGCATATTTGATATTGAGGATAACAAATTATACTTATTTTTACTAGACAAATTAGAAAAGATTCAACTTACTTCTTGCCTGCATTGAGATTTTCCAAACACTTCTTGATGTACTCGTTGTAATATTCTACTTGGTCCTCGTAGAAGTGCGTCTTCTGCTCGAGGCGTGACTTTGCTGCACGCAACGTCTTCATTTCGCGGCGGCGATCCTCGCGGTCGCGTCCCCGGTCGCGCGCGTCTTGCGCCAGAGCCGTCACGAGGCTCTGGTAGCCGTCTGCACTGGTCGTGCGGCCCGAGAGCTCTAAGCGATTCAGCAGCTGAAGCAGCTCCGACTTGCACTGTGACAAACTGAGGCAAACGCAAAACATCACTACACATTCATCATGGAAGAGGAAAACATTTTCCTAAGAACGAGAATGAGCTATTTCTTCTGTGGATCTTCTTTGTGGCATCATGCAGTGATATCCTTCCAGCGTCTTTTTTCGGCATTTGTCCATTCCAATAATCAAGTTGCAATTTGGCACCTTCATAAAACTCAATTTACGGCCCTACACATTGTAGGGTTGTGAGTGTGACTGTAAGCTATAGAGTAGTTATTCTATAACCGCAAAGCTGTAGCAATTTCGTTAGGAGATTTTGCCATAAGCTTTATACAGATTGCTATTCAGCGAGCAATCTAAAATAGTTGTAGAATCGCAACCCAGACTGTAAAAATGCTCTAAACCAGGTGGTTTACAATATATTTAAAAGGAGTAAGCCATTACTTCATAGATACGTACTGTACTAAAATGGCCTGATGTGAACTCTGATGGATGTGGTGGACAAACACAATTTATAATAATAATAAATAAACTACTAACAATCCTTCCCTGGTTCCAGGAACTAATTCCAACACATTGGGTCAAGGGGTAAATATTCGCAGTTCGCACCATTATAAAATGTAGTAATAACCTGTTCTTCCTAAAGTCATACAGAGCACTAAGTCTTTAAAAATAATTTCTGGAAAGAGTTAGGTACCTAAATGGCTTGCTGTACTCACCTGGTAGGTACTTCAATATTGCTTCGTTTCAGTACCAGTGCCTGCTTGTAGAGCGCCACTTGACTAGCCGTCTCTCTGGTCATGAGAGCTTGTTGAAGACTCTGTCCAGCCAGGCCTGGCAGCCCCCATACCAGCAGCTCCTTGGCTCTGTAACACATGCATAGTATCACTCATACACGTCTCGGCTGATTCACTACGCAACACATGCATTGTATCACTCATTCACGTCTCGGCTGATTCACTACGCAACACGTGCATAGTATCACTCATTCACGTCTCGGCTGATTCACTACGCAACACGTGCATAGTATCACTCATTCACGTCTCGGCTGATTCACTACGCAACACGTGCATAGTATCACTCATACACGTCTCGGCTGATTCACTAAGCAACACATGCATAGTATCACTCATTCACGTCTCGGCTGATTCACTACGCAACACGTGCATAGTATCACTCATTCACGTCTCGGCTGATTCACTACGCAACACATGCATAGTATCACTCATTCACGTCTCGGCTGATTCACTACGCAACACGTGCATAGTATCACTCATTCACATCTCGGCTGATTCACTACGCAACACATGCATAGTATCACTCATTCACGTCTCGGCTGATTCACTACGCAACACATGCATAGTATCACTCATTCACGTCTCGGCTTATTCACTACGCAACACGTGCATAGTATCACTCATTCACGTCTCGGCTGATTCACTACGCAACACATGCATAGTATCACTCATTCACGTCTCGGCTGATTCACTACGCAACACATGCATAGTATCACTCATTCACGTCTCGGCTGATTCACTACGCAACACTTGCATAGTATCACTCATTCACGTCTCGGCTGATTCACTACGCAACACATGCATAGTATCACTCATTCACGTCTCGGCTGATTCACTACGCAACACTTGCATAGTATCACTCATTCACGTCTCGGCTGATTCACTACGCAACACTTACATAGTATCACTCATTCACGTCTCGGCTGATTCACTACGCAACACGTGCATAGTATCACTCATTCACGTCTCGGCTGATTCACTACGCAACACGTGCATAGTATCACTCATTCACGTCTTGGCCGATTCACTACGCAACACATGCATAGTATCACTCATTCACGTCTCGGCTGATTCACTACGCAACACATGCATAGTATCACTCATACACGTCTCGGCTGATTCACTACGCAACACATGCATAGTATCACTCATTCACGTCTCGGCTGATTCACTACGCAACACGTGCATTGTATCACTCATTCACGTCTCGGCTGATTCACTACGCAACACGTGCATAGTATCACTCATTCACGTCTCGGCTGATTCACTACGCAACACGTGGATAGTATCACTCATTCACGTCTCGGCTGATTCACTACGCAACACTTGCATAGTATCACTCATTCACGTCTCGGCTGATTCACTACGCAACACTTGCATAGTATCACTCATTCACGTCTCGGCTGATTCACTACGCAACACGTGCATAGTATCACTCATTCACGTCTCGGCTGATTCACTACGCAACACGTGCATAGTATCACTCATTCACGTCTCGGCCGATTCACTACGCAACACATGCATAGTATCACTCATACACGTCTCGGCTGATTCACTACGCAACACATGCATAGTATCACTCATTCACGTCTCGGCTGATTCACTACGCAACACGTGCATTGTATCACTCATTCACGTCTCGGCTGATTCACTACGCAACACGTGCATAGTATCACTCATTCACGTCTCGGCTGATTCACTACGCAACACATGCATAGTATCACTCATTCACGTCTCGGCTGATTCACTACGCAACACATGCATAGTATCACTCATTCACGTCTCGGCTGATTCACTACGCAACACATGCATAGTATCACTCATTCACGTCTCGGCTGATTCACTACGCAACACATGCATAGTATCACTCATTCACGTCTCGGCTGATTCACCACGCAACACGTGCATAGTATCACTCATTCACGTCTCGGCTGATTCACCACGCAACACGTGCATAGTATCACTCATTCACGTCTCGGCTGATTCACTACGCAACACATGCATAGTATCACTCATTCACGTCTCGGCTGATTCACTACGCAACACTTGCATAGTATCACTCATTCACGTCTCGGCTGATTCACTACGCAACACATGCATAGTATCACTCATTCACGTCTCGGCTGATTCACTACGCAACACGTGGATAGTATCACTCATTCACGTCTCGGCTGATTCACTACGCAACACTTGCATAGTATCACTCATTCACGTCTCGGCTGATTCACTACGCAACACTTGCATAGTATCACTCATTCACGTCTCGGCTGATTCACTACCCAACACGTGCATAGTATCACTCATTCACGTCTCGGCCGATTCACTACCCAACACATGCATAGTATCACTCATTCACGTCTCGGCTGATTCACTACGCAACACATGCATAGTATCACTCATACACGTCTCGGCTGATTCACTACGCAACACATGCATAGTATCACTCATTCACGTCTCGGCTGATTCACTACGCAACACGTGCATTGTATCACTCATTCACGTCTCGGCTGATTCACTACGCAACACGTGCATAGTATCACTCATTCACGTCTCGGCTGATTCACTACGCAACACATGCATAGTATCACTCATTCACGTCTCGGCTGATTCACTACGCAACACATGCATAGTATCACTCATTCACGTCTCGGCTGATTCACTACGCAACACATGCATAGTATCACTCATTCACGTCTCGGCTGATTCACTACGCAACACATGCATAGTATCACTCATTCACGTCTCGGCTGATTCACCACGCAACACGTGCAAAGTATCACTCATTCACGTCTCGGCTGATTCACTACGCAGCACATGCATAGTATCACTCACACGTCTCGGCTGATTCACTACGCAACACATGCATAGTATCACTCATTCACGTCTCGGCTGATTCACTACGCAACACTTGCATAGTATCACTCATTCACGTCTCGGCTGATTCACTACGCAACACATGCATAGTATCACTCATTCACGTCTCGGCTGATTCACCACGCAACACGTGCATAGTATCACTCATTCACGTCTCGGCTGATTCACTACGCAACACATGCATTGTATCACTCATTCACGTCTCGGCTGATTCACCACGCCACACGCCATCTGATCAACTCACTTACCTAATGAATTGCTTCTTAACATCGGTTTCGTCGTCGTCGGGGACTTCGAACTTGTTGCTGAGTGAGAGACAGACTTCGGTCTTGGCCAGAGTCGGCATCATGGGATCGTCAATTGGTTCTGCAAAACAAGGAAATATTGTTATAATAGTTACTGCATATTTCCTGTAGCCTCACAAGAATTGCCTACATCGATGTGTAGCGAAGCAAGAGGTAATATCTGTACACAAGACTTGGCAACAGGACATGAAGTAAAAAACAATATAGAGGTTGCCAAATAATATCAATTTGAATAAAGAAAAATTTATTTGATCATGTAGCATACTGAAGAATTGTTGCCACTTCTCTGGCATGCTCTAATACAGTGGTACTGAACCTGTGGCCCGCGAGACTAATTTTTGTGGCCCCCCAGTTGATGTTTAGGTACATACTTATTCACAAAATGTGTACACTGTGAAAATAATATTTAAAAAAATAATGATTTCTCGTTTTATTTGAGAGAAATTTGAGAGTTGACAGATTATTATGCACGCATCAGGCTGAAAATGCGACGAAAACTTAATGTAACTTCATACTTGTTGCAACGAAAATGAAGCTATTTACCAATTCCGAAAATGGTAAAAGAAATAAGAATGTATTGTTTTGGCGTGTGAAACATTGTTCGATTCGTTTCCTAATAAACAAGACACTGAATGAAGCAGGCACGTAGGAAGCAGACTGCAGGGTGCTAGTAGGGTGCTAGCTGACTGTCCCCCCACTCTCCATACAAAAGCGTCCCAGAATCACTTAAAGTTAAATTGCTTCAAATTCTAAAAAAAAACGCCCTGCGGGACAAAAATTGGAGGGTAGTTTGCTTCAATTGTGGTTTTTTAGAGCCCCAGAATCAATTTTAAATTGTTAAATTCTAAAAAAACGCCCTGCGGGGCTAAGGCTGAGGGGCTTTGCCGCCGCCCTTCTGGGGTAAAATCCTCCTTTCCCCATGATAAGAGTAGTTTCTACGCGCTTGAAATGGACCTACCTGATCAAGTGAGCATTATTGTACTTTTTTAAAAAGTGCGGACCGCCAACATAAGATTTTTTTTTATTATTGGCCCGCAAGTCAAAAAGGTTGAGTCCACTGCTCTAATAGATAAGAAGATGTAACGAGAAAACGGTAGAATTTCCAGGAATAAGTGTCTATCAACCACAGATGGATTGATTGTAATTGTACTATTTTAGCAGTCACAATTTTTTGTATATTAACAAAAAAAATAATTTCAAATAAAGAAAACTCTTCATTCATTACTTTTAACGCTGTAGTAGGTATCTACTACGTATAAGTACGTACATTTTTACAACATTTTGAATTTTGAATTTGAATCTAGCTACCTACTGCTATTGTAATATAAATGAATGACTGACTGGCAAGCAGAGTTGCGATGCAGGGCGGTCCTCCCAGGTCGTCGAGCAGTTCGTGGAGAGGGTCCATTGGGTCGGGGGCGATGCGGTCCGCGTACTTCAACACGATGCCGTGCACGTCGCACAGCTCCTGCAGCGACATGTACACCATGGGCTGGTCGATCAGCGTCGCGTCTGAGTAGCGATCCACCATGAAGTGGTCCTCCAGCGAACAGACGCAGCACACAGACGCGAAGAACTTCTTCAGCTCGTCGTGGCAGGACACGATGAAGGGGTTCAAGCACATCAAGTGCAGGGACTCTTCGCCAAACTGGAATAAGAATAGAAGAATACAGAATCCTGTACAGTGTAGGACATTTACCGCTAGGAAATAGGTGGAAAACTGGTGTTCAAGGTTCTCTCATGCAAAATGAAGATTTTGGAGCTACAGTATTGCCTGGGCAGTTATTCTATAAGTATAACTCTAAAATTCCGAATTCGGCCCGAGTACGATTTACGGTCATATGGATTAACATTGCACCCAATCGTATTTGGGCCGAATCCGGAATTTCAAAGTTATATGATAACTGCCCAGGTTTAAAAATTGGTAGAATATTATTTTTGTTCACACTTGATGCTGCACTTGAACTACAAAAGAGGTTGTAAGAAAATCCCAACACAATAGAATGAGATACTTTTTATTTGAACACACTTACTCCTTTCTTTGTGGCAGCAAACTGTAGTATCTTCGCCACGCTGGCTAGATTTCTCCGCTGCACTATGGTAAGTGTTCGATCGGGTGGGAGGCTGATGATGTCGAAAGCATCCGGTGCAACGATTGCCGAGTTCATGTAGGAGAAGTAGACGAGATGACCAACGATCTTGAGAAGCTCCTTGTCAGCAGCACGAGGAAACTTCTCGGCCAGTGAGAAACGCAGCACATTGGCGATGTATCGTAGAGAGTATGGCAGCTGCAAGTAGGAGATGGATAGAAATTAGTGACTTGAAAATATTGAATACTAATAATGTGGTTGTGGGTGGATTGTAGTGCTATAAGCCACTCACTGCCTTTGTCGGGTGGTCCCTGAAGAAGTATAAATGTTTTTGGATGATAATAGGTACCTAGGTATTAAGTAATTAAAAATCATGAAATTCCCTTGTATGAACAAAACATCACAAAAATCCTTAATACGCAGTAAGTACATACTAGTTACAAATAAAATAGGCACTGGCACACGTACAGACGAAGCGATGTTTAAAATTAATAATGTCAAACCATGGAATAAACATGTGTCTGAATTTCCAGACGCAAGTCACAAGCGCGGCATTCTAAAACTCAGCGAAAACATGCAGCTCTGCAGCGGACATCTAGCAGGGTGTTCATTTAATCAGCGCTGTAGCGACTTTTCGTGCATCAAAAGTGTTCATAATCTCAGCGCTTTACAGCGGCAATCAGGCGGTTCTAGCAGAAAAAATCTTCGCTTTATTCACTAGATGGATGCAAAATGGCGTCATGTGTTTATGTTGATCTGTGTGTCAATGGTTTAAATTGTCAGTTATGCGTCGGTGATGAAATGTTGATGAAGCTGAGAGGTAAATATATATTTCTCTAATATAATATGACGTATTATTGCGTAGTTCATTGCGTTACAGTTTATTGCATTATTGCTTTGACAACAACGTCCATGTTTTAAAATCTTGCCTCCACATTCATCTAGCAAAACTAAGCAAAATCGTTCATAAATTAGTGGGAATTTGATGTAGCAGACCCATTTTCTCGCTAAATTCGCTACATGGGTCGCTGAGTTTAAGAACGCCGCTAAGTCCACACTGGTATCAACACCTTGCATATTGTTTTCAAAGCCCGTTTGATTTTTAGTTGAGAACAATTGCAGATAAATTTGAATTGCTCTTGTGTTCATTTTGCCTTCATATTTTTTACTCCAAATTTTAGTAAAAGAAACACAACCAATAGGCTAGATATTATTTAAATTCTAAAATATTCTACTTAACTACACCTGTAAGTGTTACAAGTTTTATACATTTAAAAATTGTATGACATTCAGCAGTTAGAAAGAAGTCAGAGGTAGGTACAACACAAAATGTCAGAGTCGGGAAAAAATGACACTTCAAAAAATGTATTCTGTTACACCTGGGCATTACCTGCTGATGCGAAACATATTGTATCAGAAAACTCTTACAACGATCTGCTGGTAAATGTCCAAGAACCTGAAAACACCTACAACCTCTTATTGAACAACTTATCTCGAGAGACATCTGCTCTGTCCATTTCAAATACGAGTTTCAGACTCAACAGAACCAACTACAAACAAGACGGGCTCTACTATCACTGCTTCATGCCTGACAGAACCAACTACAAACAAGAAAGGCTCTACTGTGACCGCTTCATACCTGACAGAACCAACTACAAACTAGACAGGCTCTACAATGACAGTAATGTTGCTAAGATTTTCCCTCCTGGATTTAATCAGCCTTGTAAGATTCCTTTAACTAAGAATGCTTCTACATCCTGCGACCTGTATGACCTCAACTGCATGAAAAACTATGGTAAAGAACCTCAAAAGCAATTAGTTGATCAATTTGAAAATCTTCAAATAATCACAAACACCCTACAAAATATCTCAAGACAGATAACAAAGTCAATTGAAACATTGAAAAAACCCGATTTCATTCCAAAACCAGTAGACGAACTCTTCAAAGCCTCAACGTTTAAAAACGGGTGCATGAAAAAGAAGTATTTTACTGGAAGCAGGTGGAGAAATGAACTGGATTTAGATCATTCAAATCAGTGTGAGAAAGAGTGTGGAGAAGACATTCTGGACAGTTTATTCATGAATGGGAAAAAAGTGTCATCAATGCAGCCAAGGAGAGCAAATGACAAAGAACAATTACAAGAAACAACATACGATGATAGTGGATCAAGTGCAGCTGACAAATTGAAGTTTATACTGTGCACAAAAAGTAACATCAATGGTTTAAAAAATATTATTGTGGATAATCGTAAAATGGAGAATGAGCTGGTTAGCAGTAACATTGGTTTTGAAGGAATAAAATGCTGCCAGGATGAGTTAACAAAACCCTTGTGGGAGCCGGAATATAATCATGAGCAACATTGGGAAGGTGACAACATTGCAATGCCAGTCACAACAGCTAACTGCACACAAGCTACGCCGACAAGAGCCAGTTTCCATCCAAAGAGAACATCACCTCAAGACAGCACAAACACAATAACCAACAACTTGATCAAGTCAGGAGCATCATTAAGACTCACTGATATTTCCAACGTCATCAGTGATAGCAAAGTTTCCACAAAACTTGATCTAGAAAGAGGTGCACATCAAATTTATCCGAAGAGATGGGCTAAACCAAATCTTCAGTACATTTGTGAAAAAAACAGACTACCACTGCCCCATTCAAATGGCAGTTCTGAAAATAGCAGCAGGAACAACAAAACCATCAACACCAGCAAAATTAACAAGAAATCCAAGAGATTGACCGATGATGAACATAATCCAGCACTGCATGCAGACAAGGAAATAGGAATACAATGTGCAGACAAAAACTGTACAGTGAACTCCAGTCGTCCTTCCACAGTACCCTACCCTAAAACATTCAACATACCTACACATAAAACCAAGGCCAGTGAAAGTTTGACGGACAAACTTCTTCCACGGCCCAGCAGTGCACATCTGTTGAGCACGCAGCCCGTGTTCAAGTCAAGCCGCCACATCATCACCATCGGCCCTCCGCCCGGCCTCTCCTCTCACGATGCACTCCCCTTCATTGCCGACCCCGACAAGGGCGTTCTGCTAAGTCTGAACCTCGGTCTCATTCCGATCTACGAGAACAACAATCTGCGCTCGCTCAATGTCCGACTCCTGAGTCCGCTTGGCTCCACAACTCGACCCGAGAGACTCATTTACTCCTTCATTCATCGTCTGCCCGTGGCCGTCACAATCACTCAGGTATCCAGTCAAGCAGACCACATTCTCTCGTCACTCGGCTAGTGCTTCCTGGAGAATATTCCCCAATATGTGACTCACATTTTAACTGTCTGTACCTACAAAACTTGGAAGCTTGAAACGGAAGATAATCGGGGAAATACTTTGATGATTTCTTCATCGTAGGTACAACCAAGCCGAAGGCTATTACAAGTTGTATGTGTAATACAGCCTTCTACCTACCTAGCAGAAAAAATAAAAATAAATATAATTGATTATTGAAATCAGACTTAAATCAGAAAAAGGATACAAATTCAAAAATTGGCACGTCAAGAAAAGAAATTAAAAATTACCTTCAAATCAAAATTATTAGCACAACCTGTTGCTGAATTGCTCACATGTGGCCTACTACCTAGGTATTATAGATGCTGCCACATTTGAATATGTAGGTACTCTAATCTGTTTGAAGTCCTAGTTGACAATGTCCATGTATATAAAATATTTCCAACATTCAGGAATATTCCCGGCCCCCATCACTCTGTACAAGTGAGTTGGTCCCCAGGTGAGCGGAACGAGCGTGCGCGTGTCCACCAGCGAGCCTGCAGAGAGCGCGGAGACCTCACGCCTGCCGACAGTGAGCATCGGAGACACAAACACAGCAGTGGATGTGGCGCTCATCCAACATGCAGGCCAAGACAACATCAGTCACACTTTCATTGCCAAGGCCGCACCAGGACAGGGTAAAACAACCTTCTGCATGTCTTACGTTATGAATTCATTGCCAAGGCCGCACCAGGACAGGGTAAAACAACCTTCTGCATGTCTTACGTTATGAATTCATTGCCAAGGCCGCACCAGGACAGGGTAAAACAACCTTCTGCATGTCTTAGGTTATGAATGAAAGATGCTCAAAATCATTGACTCAGCAACTGCAATGAATTGCATTGTATTGTATTGTATTGTATTGTATTTTTATTAATCTCAAAAGACAAATACAGGGTATTTGTATAGAGCATCGTCAATATGCTCTTGAGGGGCCAGGTGCAAGAACAGGTTAACTCGAAGGTACTAGTTCTTGAGATATTCAACATTCAAATTGGCTTTCCTTATAAATCACATTTGTAAAGGCACAATATGTGAAGAATGCACAGAATAAACAAATCAACCGCCATAAGATTTTCAATGAATTGTTGAAACTTTGTGCATTTTACATGGGAACCACGCCCATTCCTACCACATCTACCACGCTATTGGTTGGTTGGTTATAGGTGGGAAACAAATTCAAAGAAGACAAGAGAAAAAACATGTCTGCCAACTTAGCTGAGAAAGTACTAACATATTACAACAGATTTAAATTACTTTTTAAATGTATTTTGTTAGCCCAGGCTATTAAATAGAGGATTTTATGGCAACTAGTGATAAAAATAATAATCTTGTTCTTCGTTGTCAGATCAGACAATGGGATGTCCCACTAGGTCTAGGGCCTCGGATCTCTTCCAAACCGGCTGGCCAGGCCTGACGTTTCATCCTCCTCCTCTTCTTCATCCTCGTCACCTTCCTCCAACTTCTCCACCAGCTCCCTCCAGATCCTCCTGTCCTCTCACCACTTATCTGCTTCCACTTCCTGCCACCTTTGCTGCCTGTCTTCCACGTCTTCTCTGATAAGACCACTCCACTTCTCTCTTCGTCTCCCTACTCTTCTTCTTCCCACCACTGTTTCTTCAAACTCCTGTCTTGGGATTCTCTTGAGATCCATTCTTTTCATGTGTCCAAACCAACGCAATCTCTCTCTACCCATCTTGAACCCCAAACTTTCCACTCCCAGCTCCTTTCTTATACAACAGCTTCTCAACCTGTCCATCTTTGTCACTCCCTTTACACTTTGTAGGTATTTCATCTCCGCTGCCTCCAGCTGGCTGCGTTCCTTATTTCCAATCCTTGAATACCCCACTAGTGATAAATTATTTATTTTATGACAGATTTAAAGATCTAGTGGTCCTTTCAACACAGTATGATGAGTGATAATCACCAAAGTAAATTTTTATCGTAGTGGTACTGTAAACTATGCCATCTGTGGGAGAATTGCAAACTTCTTGGAACTTCCATTCCCCTTTTGAAATGGAATAAACTGTACAATAATACGAAATCGAATACGATGTAACCGGTTTAACAATCGTTTGGAGATGTCAGATTCTAAATAATTTCAGACAAAGCCGCATATCAGGCACTTGAGCAGCGACATAAGCTTGCTCAGAGCCGAGCCAGCTCCGAGAGATATCTCAGCAACACCAACCGAGTCCCGACATGTCGGCAGTCGCCCAGCGAGACGGACATTTGCCGGCCGAGCCAGCGAGAGAGGCACAAGCACCGAACCATACACACAGAGGTATAGTAGACGATCTGTAGTACTTACTTTCTTACAAATGTCTGGATTTCAAGTAACTGTACCATTGTCCATGAATACCACTCCATGTTAAAGTAGACAACAGTTTAATGGTAGAGTTAGTTGGAGATTTCCACTTCCCATGAAAGCTCTACTCGTCAAACCAAATTAAAAATAAATATCAAGTGTCATACTATTTATAGGAATCTATTTCAAACAATAAACTTTGAGCCTGAACTGCAACACACTCTCTTGGTCCTAAACGAATGGACAATCTGATGGATGAATGTATTCCAGGTGTGTATGGAGCCCTGGTTCCTTCTGGCCGGCAGCGTACAGCCCACTCCACTGCCTGCTCGCAAGCCACTGCAGCCAGAGACACCATTCATCAATATCAACTTGATTCTATGCTCCTGATATGTCACAATATGTCATTCAATTGCCAATTATATGCGTGATATTATCTTAACACGTGAACATGACATTTGGGCATTCTGATTATGTGAATCTGGGTGCCTCTTCTCGAGTTCATTGAAAATGTTCACCATGCAGAATAGTAGTGCCATTGTGCCACTTCCCACTGCAAAATGAACCCATAAAAAACACTCCGTGTAAAAATACCAACCAAGTCTCTTCAACTATAAAAAAATAGAAAAAATCTAAAAATTCAGCACTGAAAAGTAGTGATATCAAAAAATAGGCCAAGTCGAAACCTAATTTTAAAAACCAAAATATACTTGGCGCATCGTTTTTTAGGGTATTATATATTTATATATTTAGTTACCTTCAATTTATTTTTGTCATAATTTTTATATAAACGATGCGCCAAGTAGTATATTTTGGTTTTTAAAATTAGGTTTTGACTTGGCCCATTTTTTGATATCACTACTTTTCAGTGCTGAATTTTTAGATTTCTTCTATTTTTTTTTCTTTTCTTTCTTCTACCAATCGGCTACTTTTCAGTGCTGAATGTTTAGATTTCTTCTATTTTTTTATAGTTGAAGAGACTTGCTGGTATTTTTACACGGAGTGTTTTTTATGGGGATATCACTCATTTTTTTAGTTTATGTACACAACTTGTAACACATATCGGAGCAACAATGACTAATTCCTTTAAAAAAATGTGCCATTTCCAAATTGGTTACAACGAAAAATTGTGTTTAGTGCTAAATATAAGCTTAAGGCCAATGCATATCACGTGACTTTATTTCTCTACATCCGATCAAAAGAAATAGTTACCAATGAGTACATACCTTACATCGTTCATGCAGAGTAATCCAAGGTGATTTATGAAGGAAATTCACTGCATACTGGAGCTTATCAATATTTTCGGTCAATACCGTATTAACTCGTGTATAAGACGCACTCATGTATAAGACGCACCCTTGTTTTGAGAAGTCTATTTTAAGAAAACACTTAGCATGCGTGTATAAGACGCAGTCAAATGATGAAAAACATTGTGTGTTTGTATACATGATATCCATCTAAATGTTGGTTTTCCAGCTAACTGAGCTATTTGAATGAAAATCACTGCCAACTTGTTGTAAACAAACAGTAATTTCCTGCTTCTGAGAAAGGGGGGAGGGGAGTCTCTTCCCAGCAGCTGTTGTTTGCTCTAACAGGCGCGCACCTGCCTTTCCTCTGCATTCCAAAACAAACCAAACTCCCCTCCTCCCCTTCCATTAAGATCGCATTCAACAGTGCTTAGTCTATTTTATGTCTGTCAGAGTAATGTTTTTCAGACGTAAACATATATTTTGTCTCCTGATCTAAATGCAAGAGAAAACATTTTGTTGCACATATTTAATATGTTAATAGTGTTGTGTCTAGACACAGTATGAGTAGTCCTGACAGAGTGAGAGGGAAAGGCAGAGATAGACAACATATGGCAGTCTACCACAGCTCTGTTTACAAACATCCACCTTGGATTTACTGGGAAAAAAGCTTGGTATGCGTGTATAAGACGCAGGGCTGTTTTCAGAATCAAAATATTGACATATAATTGCGTCTTATACACGAGTTAATACGGTAATATTTATTTTTGCAGTGGTTTAAGAATAAAATAAACGAAAATCGTCTATATCCGTACGCGTTTGAAAGCTGTCAAAACCCAGTGCTGTTATTATAAATATTACATTCATAATAGTGGATATAATTAATATCTCAACATTTCGTTGGAAAGATGAAGAAAGAGCGCATGTTTTGTTGGCAAAATTGTGTCAGGTTTGTGATGCATTTGTGCCCTTTTATTAGATTAAAGTTTGCTGTTCTTGGCAACTCGTAGGATTTCCTTAAACTTCAGGTCTTGATTTGAGAATATTTAGCTGCAAGGAAGTAAAATTATCTAATATGTTATTTTCGCAGTTCTTTTCTGCGTAGATTAGTTCCAACAGATGTGTCCTAACTTATCTGATGAGTGAGAAGTATTTGCTAAACTGAACCCCTCCAAATGAAAATGTGTAGCTTTTTGGTTGAAAAGTCACGTGATATGCAGCCACCTTAAAGTGATATTCCATGAAGAATTGCGAAAGCATCGTTCCAATCGGTCCAGTCATTTTCGAGATATGGCATCACTTCCGGTTTTCAAAATGGCGGCTGAAATAACTTCCACCTAAAATTTATTTCTATAATGTTATGTATCATTATAAGCCTTCTGAATATGTAGTTCTTGTAGTAAGAGGTGATTAAAGTCTAATTCTTCATTTTTTTGAGGTAATTTCCGGTTCGCTAAAAGTACATTTCTACTTCAACAATTGATATTCCATATAGATGACCGTGTGAATCGATTGGCGCAAATTTCGTTCCGATCGGTTCAGCCGATTTCGAGATATGACGTCACTTCCGGTTTCAAAATGGCGGCATAAAACCAGTTATAGCAAAAGGCACCTTAGACGCCAAAAGTGCACATGTGGTAAAATTTTCAGAACGATCGGTTAACCCGTTTAGGCTGAGGCCCTGTCAATAGGGTTTCCTGATATCTGAATCTGAATCATCATCAGATAGCTTTTAAAAGGGGTGTAATTTCACTGTTTTCACGGCCCTCTTGCTCGCAAATGACATAACCTGTTGTTCCCAAATTTGGTATAGGGGGTGGCTCGAAATTGCTCGAAATTAAGATATTTCGCAACAATTTGAGATTTTCGAATTTTAATATCCAGTAGGCCGAAAATGCCATGTTGTTGCTTACAGTAAAAGTGTTTGGTCTGCTCCTCAGTTTATTAGGCATTTACGGTATGTTGAGTGACTGTGAGTGTATTGTACGACTTAGCTGGGTGGAGCGACCGCTCCACTAGATTCAGCTGAATTAACATTGAGAAAACAAAAGATTTGCTTGATTTCAAATAGCCCAACATTTTCGCATGCGGTTTAGATTCGAGAATAGGCACCCTGGTGAGAAGAATTACGTCAAGGATGGTTCCTTGTGACGTTCAATACACCAGTTATGGTTCAATTCACTGCCCAATGGAGCGAGTGCTATATTTGACATACCAAGTAAAAACAACAATAGTACTTTCCATGCAACAGACGATCATTGTGAGAGCAGCGAGTGGTAAATGCTTTCATATTGGACCTTGCATGCCTGCTGCATCTCCAATCATTATCGAAATTACCTGGCGAGAAAAACATGCTCACATCACATAGCAGTGCACTAACGAGGTTGATTCAATGGTCGACCTTGAGCACTCACCTTATCACTACACTTCATAGTGGCCAGTATTTAAGGCTGTTGGAGCAGTTGAGATTTTAAAACCCAAATTTGGACTTTCACAATTATTTGTAGTTGAACCTGAAGACTCACGGCAATGTCACCTAGTCAAGTCACACCGGGCATTATCGGGCTATTTTATGATATTTAATTGAGTTCTATCAATTTGCTCTAATAAGACGTGAGTTGTGAATGGCGAGCACACTTTTATGAAAAATTTCATTTTCTTTCATTAATCACAATTCACACAGAAGACGGATGAATATAAAAACTCGGTATTTTTTGTGCACATGCGAAATTATTATAATTTGTGACTTGACTATGTTACAATTTAATGTCATTATTATTTAATTAGGAAAAAAATTAATACTGAAATTAAAATAATTGTAGTTTGTGTCGATATCAGCCTGCTCACTTGGGATGCCAGTCGAAACTCACAGAATGTTTGGGTCGCTTTGTTCGTCTCGGTTGACCGTATAATAAACTTTATTATACCCCCTCATAAAATGGGAGGAAGGTTTCAACCATTAATTTACCTGCATAGTTATTGAAATCTCGCACTCCACTAAGGCACATTACGATCAAACCTATTTTTTAATTGTGATCATTTTGATGATCGTTGTTGATAGCTGATAATCATTATCATTATAAAATTATAATTTTGGCAAAAGCAGTGAAATGGCTATTAGAAAGACACTATTGTTATAACTTTCAATGAGATTGTGGAGTGTTCAGGTTAGCAAGAATTGATGTGGCTATATTTGGATACATTTTATTCATATTAATTGATATTTACACATAAAAATAACATTGATATTAACCTGAAAAACTCGTTACAATATGCCATTTATTTCAAACCAATGCGCTTGTGCTTCGTTATTGAAAACTAATTTTCAAATAATACTAAACTTTCGATTTATAAAAGTAACCTGAAATATTGACGGATTATTACTTAGCTGCATTATATATCGATATTCTCGTCTGATATGTACTTATAGGTACTTGTGATTGGTGAGGACTAAGATGATTGGAGTGCACTGCAGTGTTAGAGAATATGAGGAACTGAATCTACAACATTCGTCACATTGGTCACAACATTGGTACAGCATTGGTCGTGGATGCTTTAGCATGAATTTGTCGTGGACTAAGCTAAGGGAACCATCCCATCATTTGCTCTATAAACTGAGGAAAACCACGACTAAAACCTCAGTAGAATGGATACAAGGTTGTGAACTCAAAACAGATGTACAATATTTAACATCTAAGTGATTTTTTTTAATTTGATATTATCTCACCGCAGAAATAATATAATATTTTCTTCCTGTTTTTCTACTAGAATACGTCGACGCAACAAATACCCAATAAACCAACTAGTGACATTAAAAAATCCGAAATAGTGCTCATAGAGCACTCCAGGTTAACTAATAATAAATATTTGAAACTTTTAAATAATATCATAATCATGCGAGCATCATTACAATCACTTGTCAATCATACACAAATCGATTAGACTTGAAACAATGTCAAATTCGGCGGCGTAGTTCAATAATGCTTTTGGTTTATTATTGTAGGAATGTAACACTCATTTTTGTGATTGACGGCGATAATTAGTACTATATTATCATCACATCACACACTATAGTTATATCAGTATCACACTGATATTACGTATACTGTATTATCATACAGTATTATCATAATAATCATAATAATTTCAATTACTTGTCTATAAAACAAGTTTAGCTTGCAACGTTTCGTCATTTTTGCTCCAAATTTTAAAAATAAAAAAACCTTTGAACTACTTTCGATTAGGACTTTTGTCTGTGTGATCAAAAATATAGAAATTATATTTGATCAGTAAGAACAAAAAATTAATAAAAGGGATTATTGATCCTTTGTTGTCACGAGCTGCGTCAGTCGGCCATAAACACCCTTCATGAATGGAAGACGGCTCTCGACGGTGTGTTGTAAAATGCAAATAAAATGGATCGCAGGGTATGAAAAAGGTTGCTTTGCTGATGATCAGCTCGAAGCAAAAGTCCGGAAATCTACCTACATACGCACTCGGCGGCCCTTAATTTGTCAGAACATCAATTGCTTTCCTCACTAATCTTATCTTGACGCGGTGGTGGGGCTTAAGGGGCCGCCTCACATTATGAGTGTTGGTCCAAACTAAGTGCAGTCTAGGGTCGGCCTTCCCCTCGGGATGGTGATCCCCCTGAAAGCGGGTCCCATCGGCCCAAAACCTGTACCCCCCCCCCCCCCTTCCCCTGGTCTGTCCTCATTCTGAACTGGCTTTCCCACCAGTTTCAACTTCCCCGATCAGGCCCGTTAGGTCGACCCCTTCCCATGTCCTCCATTTATCATCAACAAAGTTAAAAGTAAAAATTAATACACGCAATATAACCTTGTCGTTGACACGCTGATTTCATCGGAGAAATCTAAAAGATCATTTGGAATTACTATTAAGTTTAATGAATATGATGACATTATAAAAGATAGATTTGAAAGTTACTGTACAGTTGTAGGTAGGACTTTGTAGCACTTAGGTATTATTGAAGACCCTGAAGTAGAGTTGAGATCTCCAAGTGATAGAAAGCACTCACCTGATTGACTGTGGCAACGATGGTGTTGACGAACTTGAGTGTGATGTTGCGCAGACTGGTGAGCGAGGAGTCGAACCGGGTGCGAACTTCCGCGTAGCCCAGCGCTTGGTCGACACTCACGTTGTACGGCAGAGTCGAAGTGGTTCGCGACTCCATCTCCAGCTGACTTCGCCACGACTTGTAAATGTCCACCGGGTTGGTTTCCATGCACAACGTAGAGTCATTCATCACCTGCAACATCAGATTCATACCATCACCTTTTCTTGCAGTACCTCAGAGGTAGAATGCCTGAAGTCCATTTCAATGATCCTTGAAGTGAGATCAAACATCAGTAACTCTGCCTTCATCCAATCATATTTGTAATAGTGGCATTAGTCGTTCCTTAAGAGAATACTACAAACTGTACTTGTAGAAATTAATCAATAGAGATTAATAGAGCTCGATTTCATCATTCCAACATTTAATCAAAAAAATTAGCTTCTGGCCTTCTACCGCTGACTCTGAGGTAAATATATTAATTACTGGTAAAATTACATTTAGGCTGCGTTTCACCAAGATTCTAAACCCGGTTTAGAGGCGGTAAACCTGGTTTAGGGGCCTCTAAACCAGGTTTACCGCCTCTAACCCGGGTTTAGAATCTTGGTGAAATCCAGCCTTAGGTACACATTGAATATATCAAGGCTCTAATCACACCATTGCAAAATAGAATATGCTATTCATAATGGCATATTCAAATAGTACATATTATGTAGGTATGCTAATGGCATGCCATTCGGATTAGTAATGTTTTATTGACCGTCATTCATAATTATTTTGTAATTAATAATTGACAATAAAACACATTCTATTCTATTCTCACCAGGCATCACTGTGACAAATTATTTTAAAAGGTGTGGAGGTAGAGGGGATGTGTCTCAATTCCTAGTGGGGGCAATTTTTCTTTTGTAGGTACCCATAATCATCCTGACTCCATTTGGCACATTGGCCAAGAACCTAAGCCCTAACCAGCAACCTTATTTCCATGGGCAGAATATCACACAGAGTTCTTGACGCATTTAGTTGCTGATTTACTTCCGACTTATGCCGACTCACCTGCTCCACCAGCGGTCCAATAATCTGGCGCAACGCGTTGTGTTGCCGGGCGAAGTTCACGGCCATCTTCAGCTCGGCAAAGTTGGCGGTGAGGACATTGGTCGGCTCTTGACACTTTGTCCGCACTTCTTCCACCAACGCACACTCCAGCAGCCGCAGGAGGAGATATTGCTCGCGATGGCTTGATCCGTAGCTGAACAGCGCCTGGATCACATCGAGCAGCGTCTTGCTCGTTGCACTTTGGGGGAACAACACTAGCAGTTGGGAGAGGTATCTAATGAGTAATGAGGAAAGAACCAATATTAGATTTGTCTGGATAAATCTTGGCAAGTCAGAAATTTAGGAGCTTTAACGATATTTATTTGTGAATAAAATAAATGTCAATATGTTTGTTTGTGCTCTCCACACCAATATTATAAATTAGTATGCGGTATGCAATGTGTGTAGAATTGTAGTCTGAATGTAGAAAAATCAATATTACTACCTATGTGTACTCATTTCAATTAACAAATCTGTATAAAATGCTATTCATTACCTGGGCTGAGTTTGCAGAGTGTAGAGCAGATGTTGGTAGGCCTGCAGGCGATCTCGGGACTCCTTGGTGAAGGACTTGAGCGCATGCTGAGTGGGGGCAGCACTGGTCAGCTGGGCTAGACTGGTGCCGTGCGCGTCCACGTCTCTCAGTGCAATGCGGTTCTGAACCAGCAGCCCGATCTTGATGTCCATCGTGTCCAGCTGCAAAACAGAAGATATAGGATTACATTTCAAATACCATTATTACCTTTGCAACTTGTGCATAATATCTTGCTGAGAATGTACCTACTTATTTCAGATAAAATTGTGACTCGTTCTGTAGTATCTTGATATTTGGCAAATTTTCCCATTCACAAATGACGCAAACGGACAACGGGAATGGATTTTTTTCAAGCAAAATCCAACATTTTGCATTTGCTTTAATCAAGCATTGAATTTTGCTGCAGGAACGCTCAATCCCCCACCCTTGCTCCGACAATTGCTGTGTATCCACCTACTTGGTTACAGACTAAAAGCCACTTAGTGAAGATGAATGTCGCACGCAGAAGGAAGGTACCTGCTTTTCCAGCTGCTTGTTCTTCCGGATGGCCTGGACCACCTGGCCCTTGAGCTCCTGCAGCCTCCACTCTTCATCTCGCTGATACGCACACTCTCTGAGCACCGGAGCAAAGTGCCGCACCGCATTGAAGTCCGGCCGAGCAGATCGCAAGAGCACCAGGAACACGCGACGCGCAGCATGTCCGCGCCACACCGCCTGGATCAATGTGGCGGCTTGGTTGCGCTGCGCCAGCAAGTCCCGAGCGTTCAGTTGCTTCCCACGCTGGCGCTTCCGTTGCAGCACTCTGCGCCACCAGGACTGCACAAGAAAGGGAATGAAGAACAATCATCAATAACATTGCAGCTTCCATGCAGCTGAACATTACAACCCAAGCATTGCATAGCAAACAGTTTCCGAGACAAATTTAACTCATACCTTTCAAAAAGAGAAATTAATTCGTACTTTTAACAATATTAAGACCTCATAATAAGATGAATTGATTTCTTCAATTACTGATTTGTCTGTCTGTACTGTAGTACCTACAGTTTGTTCAAATCTTCTTTACAATGACTATGGTGGCGAAGATTGCAACGAAAATGATGTACTACCCTAGCACCAACACAAAAAATGAAAATCAGCTAGAAAGAACTGAGCTAGAACATTCCATGTTACATCTAGCAGATTCACCTTGGAAATTTTAGGTTGGCAATTTGTGAATTCAGGTGGAAGGTCTGGATGGTGCTGCTTAGTTACACTCTAGCGGCGGTGTAAGAGTAAATTGAAAGCTTGTAGTGTAGACAACAATTTGAACAATTTGAGATACTTTTTTATATTTTTTCCTTTTTCATATTACAAGGTTTTGAAGACGTGATTTACAGGAATAATTTTGGTATGAAGATAAACAACAAATGTTTTTGCAACAATATGAAATAATAAGCATGAAATATGAAAATGAGCCTTCGAAATGATTTGATGACAAAGATAACTTAAATTTTACACCAATAGAAAAACATGCTAGAAATTAATAGGCAACAAACAGGACAGTAATGAACCTTTTGTGAAACAATTGGCAAAAAATTGGCCAAAATTGGCCAACCTACTTCTTTTCACAAAATAAACACACAAAAATATAGATGCTTGCATCAAAATTGACATGGAGACACTTTCTTATGAGAAGCTTGAGACTGGCCACTAGTGTTGAAGCAAAGCAACCGACCTGGATCCGCTGTACACTTTGAACGAAGTGAGCCGTCCGCCGGCGCAGAAGATATCCGCGCGCTCTGGCCTGCAACGCAACGATCCACTGAGCGTCCTGGGTGACATTGCGCAGCGCACAGTGCACGTCCTCGAGCCACAAGTCTGAACACTTCCGCTGGCGCGCGACCTGCAGAACATAACATAACAGTTGATGTCGCCGGCAACACAAGCCCAGTGGAGGACCAGTCCACTGCACAAAAACATGACATTGATACCAGTCTTTTATCATTAGGTACATACTTCAAATTAGGGATGGAGCGAACTTAGATTTTGATATCGACTATCGATATCATTTATATATCGATATATCGATACTTCGATATATCGATATATTGAAATATTGAAATATCGAAATATCGATATATTGAAATATCGAAATATTGAAATATCGAAATATCGAAATATCGATATATTGAAATATCGAAGTATCGATATATCGATATATTGAAATATCGAAATATCGAAATATTGATATGGAAATAATATTTAGATGTATAGGTATGGAAATATTGATATATCGTATGAATGTATTAAATTGCTCCTAAAACTGCTAGGAATTTCAAAAGAAAATGTAAAAAGAAATAACACAGCCGTTCCAAAATATAGGGTCACCGGCCAGATAAGAAAGAAAATGTGAATAATCTGAGAAATTGTCCATAAATCTTGTAAACGCTGCACTGCAAATATGAATTATTTTGCCATAGTAGGTATAAACTTCAATTAAGAACATAATTGTATCATGCGGTAAGGCTTCAATATATCGATATTTCAATATTTCGATATTTCAATATATCGATATTCAATATATTCAGGTATCGATATTTCGATATTTTTTTGATATCGATATATATCGATATATCGATATTTTCTCCATCCCTACTTCAAATACTGTTTCTCAAACAAAATGTTACCAGCCTTATCATCAAAATAATTTCCAGATTTACTGGCGCAAGTATCTGGCCATAGTAACTACTAGGTACTGGATTCTCCCTAGGTAAAGATTAGTAGCTCACAGTCTTGGGGTGATAAGAATATGAAATTCTACTTTGCACCTGCAGCTCCCAAACATGCACTGCAAGGTATGTCCTATGCTGAAACAATGAAAGACACCTTTTCCTGAACTTTGAATTTTGTTGAGGAGGTTTCTTTAAACAACTTGAAAGCCTAGTTCACACAGTTTAATGATCCATTCAATACTAATAACTATTTTGTTTTAATTTCTCGTCTCTACGGTGAACCAGGAAGTTAAACTCAATGAATTGAATGAAACACTGAACCGTGTAAGAGAAAAGCGTACATTGTGACTTGATATCTCTTGGTCCTCACATTCATCAGCCGTTCTCTGACAATGAGACATTCGTAATAACACAGACGCTGTGTCTGTGATAGGCAATGTTACCTGCAAGCGCTGCATGTAGAGTGGAATGTCCGACGGCTCTACTTTGGACGACAGTTGGCCAACTGGATCAGTCAGGCATCCAGACAGCAAACCAAGGTCGCAGTATTGCACTGCTGAGTTGATGTTTTGCAGCCACAAGATAACTACAATGGAACTAAATGTTTAAACCAAATAGAACGAAATACTATGCACAATACCAGTACATGATAAACTAATGCAAACATTTTCACTCACTCAATTACTGTCTTGACAATGAGGAGAAAGTGAAATTGAAAACAAATTGCAGTGTTTACAATTGACAGTAATTTTAGAGACAAGACCAAATGATTAAATTACAATTTTAACAAATATCATCAAGGGAGCCAAGCAATTGGAAGGACTTACCATTATTGTTGTACTTGTTGCTGTCATTAACGTGATCAATTGCCATCTGTATATCGGTGTAGTTCAGCAGCAAACAAGGCTCCTTGTCAGTAACTTTCTTCTTGCGTACGTTACTCAGGACTTGATAGTAGTGCGCCTGCAGGGTGGGGTCAAGACCACTGAAGAACGCCAGCGGGTTTTGCAGCGCGATCCACGTGGCATTGACGTTAGCGCAGTCCACAGCAAGAGTCACAGCGCCCACGGCTCGCAGCACTCGCAAACTCTCTTGGACGTCCGTGAGCGACAGGTCTTTCTGCAATCACATGGTTCAGATCACAGCACGTGCAGTGTGGGGTAGCTGCTTACATTTAAATAATCCAGGATTTTAAATTATTTTTGGGGGGTGTGGGATAAAATTGCGCCGCAAGATGAATTTTTTAGTGGATTTTATTGTTGCACGTACTTGGAAGTAGGCTAATTATGGATGAAAGATGACGATAGGTAAATAATGATAATTAATAGGTAAAAACGGTGTCTTACGAAGGTACAAAAACTAATAGAAAGATTTTATTCCTACAAAGATGGACCAATGTGTTTTGCTTGCACTGAGCATGCGTCGTCGCACGACAAAATGCAGCCAATCAATGCTCATGAGACAGGTACCAGTTTAAGGATGAGTAGGGAGGAGAAAGTACCTCGCATTGGCCTCTCCACTGAAGAAAACCAAGGAAGAACTGCAGTCATGAAGGAATTTGCTACAGTTAAAGATTCAAGAATAAATGGTGTTCGAAGAAATTATATTTTTAGGAAACCACTGAGCCTTCTTCTCTGTGGAGGATGCGTGTAATGATGCAATGAAGATGAGCTTAAAACCAGTTTTAATTTATAGAAACTAAGGAATTAGCATTTAGATGCAAATACCGACCTGTGAGTCTATGCGGTCTTCTCTCATCTCGCGATGGAAGAGTGGTGCTAAGAACTCGTCTCCGTGTGAGAGCAAGCCGAGAGCCGGATGCTGGAGAGCGGCCAGCAGCGGTTGCCAAGTGTCTTGATCCAGAGCCGAGTTGATTGCAGCCATCGCTTTCCTGCCTGGCAGAAACAAATACACAAGCTTGTTATTCTTGCCTTGCTAGACAATACTCAGACAGTACACAGAGGATGAAGGACTGCTAATTTGTTTGGAAATCTAATCATGAATATTGGTTGGTTGAAGAGTTCATTCAGAATAACTATGCACCTAATAAAACCACTAGGTTAAATAAGAGAAAATCCAAAGCAAAGAGTAAACCTACACATTAAACCCATCAATGAATATTACCCACTTTTTAAAACATTCATTGGTGGGATTATGGGACCGCAGAGGGGCCTAAGACCTAAGGGGGCCAGAAAATTGTTAGTAATTGCTATTCCCATACATCGTTCATAAAACTGGTTGTAGTTGTAGGTACCTACATTTCTTCAAAGAAAGTGCTGCTGCATTGCCATTTTTCACAGCCTTTTGGAGTCCTTGTCGTTGCAGTGTTGATTGAGAACAAGATTCTGGCAAACTTTGCATCTCTGTAACAGCAAGGTAAACATGTTGTTCAATAGAATTTACATTTTAGTGAATTGCCGCATTTCGTTTCATGTAACGAATGGTGTAGGACCTAGGTACTACCATAAAGTAAGGAGGATACAGAGGAATTACTGAATGTTAAAATCTTGGCCCATTTTGCTAGTTGTAGAAATCAGCAGCAGACTGCGCATCGATAGATATTTGTTGACTAATTGTGCTGTTCATAGCAGAATTCTAGGTGAACTTCATCATTTGTTACGTTGGCTCAACTACTATACCGATGGACAAAACTTTATGTTTATCGATAACATTGAGGCGCGTCACTACGGTTTCTCGCGAGCTAGCCGCTCCTATTGTTTAGGTAAATCGGCGCCAGATCAATTGAAAGATTCAAAACAAAATCAAATATACCTCGATCTGACGACAGAATACTGACGTATCAACCATGAGTAGAGAAAATGAGTTTGAATAGTTTTTATGGATAGCCAAGTATTAGGACAATAACAAACAAATAACAGACACCGACAGTTTCATAATGAAATCTATATTCCTAAATAAAGATTATATGGAAATTAAAATTGTTTTCATCTTTGCTATAAGTAATACGCTTAAGATTTATTTCCGTTTCGACAGTATGGGAACTTCGTTTTGTGTACCTAAATAATGTAATAGAATAACTACGCACAGTGAACATTGGTATTTTGACGCGAATCGAATGCAATGCTATGCGGAAGCTGCCGTCTTTTGTTGACAAATATGGGCAATATGCAAAGACATTTTAAAAGAAATACCTAGTGCACGAAATAATTAATACTTTCTAAAATATCCAAACAGGTGTGTGTATCAACAATATACTATCATGATTAGGAAATAAGACCGGTAGATTAATTGATTGTATGATCTACGTAATAAACACACGCGCACAATTACTTAACTCGCAACAATAATAAAAGGTAATTCAATATCGTGAATCGTGATTGCTGAGAGAATAGAGATTCAGTGGCTGGTAGATGAGGGGTGGGGGTTGTAAGCTTATTAGGAGGGTTGGTTTCCTATGCAGTTTTCATACTTTTAAAAGAAATACAAATGTACACATAGGTAACACTTGTTTTGGACGGTAATATAATAGATTCTGCTGCAGTATGAGGCTGTTTTTCTAGCACAATTTTATTTTCAAATAACTTATTTTTACGCCGCTTATTGCAAAAAATTGTAATTCAAGATAAGGAGTAAGCACGCAACCTGTTTGAAGACATCCCCACGGTAAAATTTGTAATCGTAAAGGATTTTTATTTAAAGTCATTTAAAATTAAATAATGTATATGATTTGGTTTTTTAAAGTTAAGTTTTGTCCTAAAGAAGGTCCAAACATATGGACCGAAACTGTTGACATTACCTACAAATAAACTACCTACTACTACAGAATGAAATATCCCAATCAAGATGATTTTAATAATAATAATAATCTATCCGCTGGTTCCAATTAAATGGGTCAGGGGGTGGGTGTTCCTACCAACACTAGGGCCGCAGGACTACTGGAGACCGGCTGGCCACGCCTGGCGTCTCCTCCTCGTCTTCTTCTTCTTCCTCCACTTCCAATTGTTCCACAAATTGCCTCCACCTTGTTCTGTCCTCCCACTGTCTTTCAGCCTCCAACTCACTCCCAACTCCAACTCCAACTCACTCCATTTTAATAATTGTAATAATCCTGAATCTTTCAAAACTTTAATAAAAAAAACATCTTATTCATAAATTACATACAAAACTAGGTAGGTATGGTAAATTTAAAAAAAATTTGAACTTTCGTTTGAATATATGACATGTGTTTTTCTTTAAAATAAATTTAAAGTCTTACTTTATTAAATAATGTTTTTTTCACTTGAGTCTTGACGAACAGTTTTTTAAAATGTATACATTGATATGGGACCGAGGAGATGAAAAACACTCCGAGTTACCTATTTTCTCATTGTCATCATATATTTTATTATTTTTAAAAATCAATTGAGATTTTTTTGATGTTAATTGCCATTTAGTGAGATTTTAAAAAATATGTGTAGGTACATTGATTTTTAATTGATTGCCCCTCGTACATACCGATGTAAGCGGTCGACGGGTCCATACCCAAGGATTAGGGAATTTATAAGCGTGTGATTTGTGTGTGTTTGTGTGATTGTTCTGCGGCAATAATAGTGCTTTTGCTTCTCGGGTATCCAGTGGTTAATTTGTATCAGAAAAGGTGGGTAAGCCCAAGATCTCTAGAGTAACCCATATATTCTACCTTTCTTGGGGTAAGCCCACCCCACAATTGTCATGGGAAACGCATTACCGTACGGAATCAATGGGGGGCTGGGGGGAGGGCCCCCCAGAGAACGCGGGTCCGGGGCGCGCAGCCCCGGAAAATTTTTGAATTTCTGGGATGAATTTGGTGTGTTTCTGCGCTTTTTGTAAAATATTTGAACCAATTTTTATCTCCCTGAAAAATAAGTTTGTAGTGGGCGACCAAATTTGTTTTATTTAACAGTGTTATTAATATTAAAGATAATAATAATAATCCATCCCTGGTTCCAATTTAATGGGTCAGGGGGTGGGTATTCCCACCAACACTAGGGCCGCAGGACTCCTGGAAACCGGCTGGCCACGCCTGGCGTTTCCTCCTCTTCTTCCTCCTCTTCTTCTTCTTCCACTTCTAATTGTTCCACAAATTCCTTCCACCATGTTCTGTCCTCCCACTGTCTCTCAGCCTCCAACTCACTCCACCTTCCTCCTCTCTCCAACACATCCTCCTTGATCAGTCCAATCCACCTGTCTCTTGGTCGCCCCACTCTCCGAGTTCCCCCTGTAGCCGCTTCAAACACCCGCCTTGGCACTCTATCGGTTCCCATCCTCTTCATGTGGCCGAACCACCTAAGCCTCTCTCTTCCCAGCTTGAACACCAATCTTTCAACCCCAAGCTCTTTTCTTATCTTCCTACTTTGGATCCTATCCATTCTTGTCACCCCCTTCACACTCCTCAAAAACTTCATCTCAGCTGCCTGTAGCTGATTCATTTCCTTTCCACCTGCTGACCACGTCACTGCCCCATATGTTAGAATTGGCAGGAAATACATCTTGTACATAATGATCTTGCAGACTTGTGGAAACTTCTCATTCCACAGCAACTTCCTCACTGCTTGATAAAATGCCTCTGCTTTCTTTCTTCTTTCTTGTATTTCTCTGTCTACTTTAGCCTTGTTGGTGAGCAGGCTACCCAGATACTTAAACTCTTCCACCTCCTTCAACCATCCCTCTCCAAGCTTGATCCTAGCATGACCATGTTTAAGCTTCTTTTTTTCCATTGTCATTACTTCACTCTTCTCTTCGCTTATTCTCAAACCCATCTTCTCTGTCTCTTCACTCCACTTATCAATCTTTAACTGCACTTCCTCCCTAGTTTCTCCCCACACCACCACATCATCCGCATAAATCAACGTTTGAGTATCGATCCCCTCATTCGGCTCTGCTTTCTTCAACAACTCGTCCATTACTATGATGAACAGTGTTGGTGACAACACACTCCCTTGCCGAAGCCCTTCACTAATACTAAACCATTCCGATCTCCCCACTCCCGACTGCACACAACTCACACTGTTCTGATACATACATTTGATCCGCTCAACCAAGTCCTTGCCTATTCCTCTCTTCACCAAACACTCCCAAACTATTTCCCTTGGCAACCTGTCATACGCCTTCTCCAAGTCCAAGAAAGCCATATGCATTTCCTGCCCCCTCTCCCACTGCTGCTCCATCATCTGTCGCACTGTGAAAATTGCGTCTATTGTCGATCGCCCTCTCCGAAATCCATACTGTTCTTCTCGCAACCCCTCTTCAACATAATTCTTCAATCTCCGTTCCACTATCTTCTCAAACAACTTCGCACACTGACAGAGTAAGGTCACACCCCGGTAATTATTACATTTCCTTCGATCTCCTTTCTTAAAAAGGGGAACAATAATCCCCTTTTCCCAATCAACTGGAATTCTCTTCTGTTCCCATGCTGCTCGGATCACTCTACAAAGCCATCTTCTACCATCCTCCCCTGCAGCTTTTACCATTTCTATGGTAACCTCATCAATACCAGGCGCACGACCATTCTTCATTTCCCGCATGGCTCTAGTTACTTCTGCATCACAAAGATCTTCCTCCATCTCACTGTCTTCCATTTCACTTCCAATCTGCAGCTCTTCTTCACCCATTGATACATTAAGATCCTTTTTTACATTTAAAAGATTCTCAAAATACTTCCCCCACATCTGGTTTATCTTCATTACATCACTTATCAGATCACCCTTGTCATTCTTCATACTCTTTAGATCGTCTCGAGTTCCCCTTTTTTCCTTGACTAGTCCATAGATCATCTTTTCGTTGCCATTAAAATCTTCCACCAACTTGTCTGCTAACTCCTCCATTGATTTGTCCTTCTCTTCTTCTACAATGCATGCCACATTTCTTCTGCATATTCTGTACTGATGTTTACTTTCTAACGATCTGTCTAATTCGTACTTCTGCCATGCTAGTCTTTTCTCCTTCACAGCAACTTTTACTCTGTTGTTCCACCATCTTGTCTCCTTCTCCTTCCTTCTTCCACCTGCTCTTCCACACAATTGTTCAGCCCCAGCTACTATAGCATTCTTGAACTCCTGCCATTCTTCTTCCACATCCCTCAACTCTCCAACAGGCACTCTGTTCTTGATCTTATTTCTGAATTCGTTCTTCACCGCGGGGTCCTGTAGTTTCCATCCTTTGATTCTCTTATGTGAGACAGTCACTACTGGTTTCTGCACATCGATCCTGAGCGTGCACTCGAGCAGTCGATGGTCACTGTCGAGTGAAACGGCTGGGCATACCTTGATGTCTATGATGCTCTGCCTCAAGCTGTCCCCCACACAGATGTAATCTATCACGGACTCCGATCTGTCCTCACCGTAGCCGTATCTTGTTATACAATGGCTTCTTCTCTTCTGAAACCAGCTGTTGCCTATTTTCAGTTGATTTCTTCTACACATATCCAGCAGCCTCTCCCCATCTCTGTTTCTCTCGTCTACCCCATACTTCCCCAGCACCTAAATATTAAAGATAATATTTATACAAAAAGGTGCATAAGCCCGGCTTACCCTCCAAAAAAGGTGGGTAAGCCGGGCTTACCCGGGCTTACGCCCAAATTAAGCACTGCGGGTATCATGGCATATCAGTCAGGTACATTCATGTTGACCGTTCTTTGATGCTCGGCGGATGTCGATTTAATATTGGTATTTATTCCAATTCCAACAACAAGGAAGTGAAACCACATCTTTCCCTGTGCTATCAGCAATGACATGAAATAAAAATATTAACAGACATAATAAATATCGCGACCCTGCTTCCAACTATTGTCGGGTCAGGGGGTGGGATGATCCCACCAATGTTCTAGGGCACTTGTGTTCTCAGAGCCGACTTGCCAAGTCCGACACTCCACACTTCTTCAATCTCTTCTTCCAGTTCTTCAGCCTCCTCTCTTTCCACCAGCTCCCTCCATCTCTCTCTGTCTTCCCACCACTTCTCTGTTGTAATTACTCCCCAACACTCTCCTCTTTCTTCTGCAGCTGCCTCTATTCCGTTGATCCATTTAGTTCTAGGTCTTCCTGCCTTTCTTCTGCCACCCATGGCTGCACGCTCTGCCTCTCTACATGGTATCCTCTCTTTTCCCATCCTCTTCATATGTCCGTACCATCTTAGCCTCTCTTTTCCAAGTTTAAATCTAAGAGATTCCACTTCTAGGTCTTTTCTAATCTTTGCACTCCTCACCTTGTCCATCTTCGTCACTCCTGCCACACTTCTCAGGAACTTCATTTCTGCAGCCTGCATCTTCATTTCTTCTTTCCCTCCCATTGGCCAAGTTACTGCTGCATATATTAAGATTGGTACAAAGTAGGTTTTGTACAGTAATATCTTACACCTCTGTGGTACATCTTCATTCCATAGTAGCTTCCTTACACTCTGGTAAAACACTTCTGCTGCTCTCACCCTCCTCTCGATCTCCCTGTCCACCTTTCCATCCTTTGCCAATACACTACCTAGATATTTAAACTCGTCTTTTTCCGTAAGTTCCTCTCCTCGCATCTGCATCCGGCACCGTGTCTTCTGTTGCCTTTCCATAACCATGGTTTCGCTTTTTTCTCTACTGATTTCTAGTCCATATTTTGCTGTCACTTCTTCCCACCTGTTGAGTTTCTCTTGCAACTCTTCCTCGGTCTCTGCCCACACAAGAACGTCGTCTGCATATATGAGTGTGCGGGTGTCCTCTTGGTCCTCCGGCTCAACCTCTCTCAGCATCTCATCCATTACTACTGTAAATAATGTTGGTGACAATACACTCCCTTGCTTCAGTCCCTCCCTCACTTCGAACCAGTCCGTTTTTCCCACTCCCGTCTGCACGCAACTACTGTTCTTCTTATACATACTTTGAATTCTTTGTATCACTCCACTGTCCACACCCTTCTTCTCTAGGCACCGCCACACTTCTTCTCTTGGCATTCTGTCGTACGCCTTTACCAGGTCCAGAAATATCATTCTCATCCCGTTCCCTTTCTCCCATCGGTCTTCCATGATTTGTCTCACTGCAAAGATGAGGTCAATCGTTGACCGTCCTCTTCTAAAACCGTATTGTTCTTCTCTTAGTTTACTCTCAATACTCTCAGCCACCCTCCTTTCGATGATCTTTTCATACAATTTAGCTGTTTGGCACATCAAAGTTACTCCCCTGTAGTTGCAGCATCGCTTTCTGTCCCCTTTCTTAAAGATAGGAATAAGTATTCCCTTCCCCCAATCTTCTGGGACATCACACTGGGTCCATGCTGCTTGAATTACCCGGCAGAGCCACTCAATTCCCTTCTGCCCTGACGCTTTCAGCATCTTGACACTGACTTCGTCCATTCCTGGGGCTTTTCCATTCTTCATCTTCTTTAGCATTTCTTTCACTTCCATCTGTCCTGGTATTTCACCCGCAACCCCCTCGCTTTCCTCTGCCATTCTTCGGTTTGTCTCTCTGTCTTTCCTTTGTACTGCCTCTCCCTGAAGTAGCTCCTTAAAGTACTCTTTCCACATTGTTTTTATCTCCTCCGGTCTGTTTGTGAAACCACCATCCTCCTTCTTCATTACGGTTTGAGTCTCCCCCGTATGTCGTTTCGCCTTGATTAGACTGTACAGCAGTCTCTTATTTCCATCAAAGTCTGTCTCCAACCTGTTTGCAAACTCTTGCATTGATATTTTCTTCTCCTCCTCTACTATCATCTTTACAATCATCATCTTAACAGACATAGGTAGGTAATATTACGAGGCTGTCATTGTTTACGCATAATTAACGGAATTTGTGCCTTTATTGAAGTTGACCTCATTAATCTTAAAATTACGAAAACTGAAAATGGAATTGCAGACCGAATCACGAAATGTTTCATGAGCTATTTCGATAAATCCCTATTCAAGTTCAAGTTCTCTAGCGTTTGTTGGGGGGGTGGGGGGGGGGGGGGGGCAATATTTTTGATATTTTGACTTGTTGAATGATAAGTAGGTAGGTACACTCGACAATTCATAAAACGGTATTTGAACGAAACAGATTGGCTGTTGGTCATGGTTCATTGACAATCAATCCTTGTTATTATCAATTAAATCTGAGCTCACCTACTAGAGGTAGATGACGAGTAAGTATGGACTTCATCAGATGATGCCATCACATTTTTTTCAGACAATCAATTTCTTTCAAATACCGTTTTATGAATTGTCCAGTGTACATACATTATGAAGGGGTAAGAAAAAAAATTATTTTATTAAACTACATTAATCAACATCCATCTACAAAATTCATCCCAATTAAATTTCAGAATGCTACCTTTCTGGATTACATTTTTAATTGAGTGTAAAATTGCTGGATTAGGCTTCTTTATAAATGCATCCTGATTGTAAATTTATCTCTAAATTCATGCATAAACACAAATTCAGTCAACTGATCAAATCTCCTACAAGAATTGCTGTTGGTTCGGCTGATCGTTCATCTTCATCAACGCTGATTGATCACATTTACATAAAATGCATTGATTGTGTAGTCAATACAAGAGTTATAGATGTCTCCAAGATTAAAGATGATCGGGGCATAGCAATCACAGATCATTGTCTAACATCCTGCACTCTTGTCTATAAAACTCCAAAACGAGAGCTGCAGAAGAGATATTTTAGGAAATATTCTGATATTGACCTTGAGAAAGTAAAAGAAGAAATTGATCTCTTTACTTGGGAAGATGTTGCTGAGGAAGATGACATAAACGTTATGATTAAGAAATTGAACGATCAACTTCTCCACATTGAAAACAAATTTGCACCTTTAAGGCATCTTAAAACGACAAAATCTCCATGTCCATGGTTTTCAGAGAGATTAAAGGGTATGTCTAAACTGAAGTTAAAAGCTCACAACAGTTTTAAGAAGTCACCCTCTGCAGAAAAGTGGCAATACTATTGTCAACTCAGAAACCATATAACATTGCTAGTTAAAAGGGAAAAAAGGGCTTTTATGGAAAAAGAATTGAAAGCAATTGAAGGTAATCCTAAGGTTTTCTGGTCAAATCTTCATAAATGGGGAATTACCTATAATCCGAAAATGCTTAAATCCCAATTACCAGAAGAGTTAGCACATGCCAACCAGCTGAACGAGTATTATATAAACTCAGTTGCTAACCTTCCAATTGACAATTCTATAATTGAATACTATATGAACAACACTCATCCAGCTGTAGCAGAAGATAATATGTTTCAGTTAACACCAATAGATGAAAACATATTAATAGACAATTTGAGAAGAATTAAAACAAAAGCGATGGGTAATGATGAAATAAGTGTAAACACTATCATGCTCAGTTCTTCACCACAATGTGGTAGCGTGATACTAAAAATCTTCAACCAGTCTCTATCTACTGGCATATTTCCACTGATATGGAAAGAAGGTTTAATAACTCCAATAGCTAAATGTGTGTCACCTACAGAGTTCAAAGATCTTCGGCCCATTACAATTCTCCCTGTGTTGTCTAAAATGCTTGAAAAAGTAGTCTGCAAACAACTGACCACTTACATAGAACAATTACATTTACTTCCTCAAACGCAATCCAGATTCAGGAAGAATAGAGGCACTGAATCAGCTTTACTTGACATCACAGATGATGCTATCAGAGGAATTGACAATAAACAGGTGACTAGTTTAGTCCTGTTGGATTTCTCTAAGGCTTTCGACACAGTCAATCATGAACTTCTTTTGGCTAAGCTATCTTATCTTGGAATTAGTGAAAACTCATTAAAATGGTTTGGAAGTTACCTAATTGGTCGCCAACAACGAGTCAAGTTATCCGCAGAAAATATTTCTTGTCCACTTCAAATACAAACCGGTGTACCCCAAGGCTCAAGCATTGCACCGATACTCTTCATCATTTATACTGCGGACATCGGAGACTGCATTAAAAATTGCAGAATACATAGTTATGCTGACGATACTCAGCTTTTGTACACCTTTGACCCTAAGGACTTCGACGATGCACAGGAAAAAATTAATGAGGATCTAAATAGCATTGCATCGTGGTGCAATAGTAGAGGCTTGATGCTTAATCCTCATAAGTCGGTTGCAATGATTTTAGGTACCAATCAACAGAGAACAAAAGTTATCAATAGTACATTTCAATTGACCATCAATGGTTGTATTATACCAATGTCGAACTCAGCAAAAAACCTTGGACTCACATTAGACAGCCACTTGAACTTTTCTGACCATGTGAACAGAATGTGTGGGAAAGCTTATGGCAAATTGAAAACACTCCAGAGAGTAAAGCAGATTTTGCCGAGTGGGACTAAATCCAGATTGGCAGATGCACTCGTCCTATCTCAGCTGAACTATGGGGATGTTATATATGGTTCTTGTATATCCAATCAAGATAGTAATAAAATACAAAAAGTGCAGAATGCCTGTGTCAGATTTGCTTTAAATGTACAGTTGAGACAACGTATTACCCCATTTCTGAGAAAGCTAAACTGGCTTGATATGAAATCCCGACGATTATTGCATTTAAGTTGCGTTACGCACAAAATTCTCTCCACTGGACAGCCAGAATACCTCAAGAAGAAACTCATCCAACGGAAGGACTGCCATACACGGACAATAAGAAATTTGAATCAGCTCAACATCCACGCTCATCACAGTCAGAAATTTAAATCATCTTTTACTTACTCTGCCGCTTCAACATACAATAAAATATCAGAAAAATTCCAAGAACTTAATTTGCCATCGTTTAAACACAACCTAAAGAATTTTCTACTTCAAGATAATTAATAACATCAAAATAGCCACACCACAGAAGAAATACAAGTTCACCTACGACTTTAAATATTATGCTTTTATTATGTATTACCGTATTAACTCGTGTATAAGACGCACTCGTGTATAAGACGCACCCTTGTTTTGAGAAGTCTATTTTAAGTAAACACTTAGCATGCGTGTATAAGACGCAGTAAAATGATGAAAAACATTGTGTGTTTGTATACATGTGATATCCATCTAAATGTTGGTTTTCCAGCTAACTGAGCTATTTGAATGAAAATCACTGCCAACTTGTTGTAAACAAACAGTAATTTCCTGCTTCTGAGAAAGGGGGGAGGGGATTCTCTTCCCAGCAGCTGTTGCTTGCTTTAAGAGGCATGCACCTGCCTTTTCTCTGCATTCCAAAACAAACCCAACTCCTCTCCTCCCCTTCCATTAAGATCGCCATTCAACAGTGTTTTGTCTATTTTATGTCTGTCAGAGCAATGTTTTTCAGACGTAAACATATATTTTGTCTCCTGATCTAAATGCAAGGGAAAACATTTTGTTGCAAAAATGTAATATGTTAATAGTGTTGTGTCTAGACACAGTATGAGTAGTCCAGACAGAGTGAGAGGGAAAGGCAGAGATAGACAACATGTGGCAGTCTACCACAGCTCTGTTTACAAACATCCACCTTGGATTTACTGGGAAAAAAGCTTGGTATGCGTGTATAAGACGCAGGGCTGTTTTCAGAATCAAAATATTGACATATAATTGCGTCTTATACACGAGTTAATACGGTAGTAATTTTCTATCTATCCGTTATAATATTTAGATTTAGTTAAGATTTAGATACTAGTTGGTTACATGGAAGATCAACAGACACAATAGTGTATTTTCCTGTTGAATGTTCGCCATTTTGTATATCATGCAAATAAAGATAATTGAATTGAATTGAATGTACATAGTTGGTATATTGTCGTATTAAAAAAGCTCTTTGTCACGCCATATTTACAAGATATTTTGTTCGACAATATCGTAATAGAATACATAATAATTAAAAATATTCGGAAGTTTGGTCCACATACAAAGTGACAATTTATCTTCGTTATTAATTAAAGTTTCATTAATGTTATTGTGCCTTGTGCGTCTATTTATCCCTTGTATCAAGGGATGGTACATCGAAGATGGAAAAGCAAAGAAGTACTGACATAAGGAAGAAGCTAGGTGTTGAGAGCCTCAACTATAAGATAGGAAGAGATAGACTGTGCTGTTATGGTCATCTTAGAAGAATGAATCCCAAGAGAATACCGAAGAGGGAATTTGAAAGAGCGAGAGACCGGGAAACCAGAAGGGGTAGACCGAGAGCGAAGTGGGAGGACCAGGTGAAGTGGGATGTAGAGGAAAGCGGTGAGGAGTGGGGAACAGTGACTGCAGGAAGATTGTGGGAGGACAGAGAGAGGTGGAGAGACATGGTGGAGCGGCAGCAACCAGAATACGAAGAGGAGGAAGAAGAAGAGTGTGATGTGTAAGGACCGGCCACCCGACATCACTGAAGCGAAGGCCCATGATGGATGGTGGAATTCCACCCCCCGACCCGACATTGTGTTGGAAACGGGAGACAGACATTTATTATTATCAAGCATTATCTCGTGACTATCAAGCCGGTCTAGGTCACGTGGCTCCCCTGGTTGCAGGTAACCCGCAACAACCCGAGTGAGTGAGAAACCCCGATCTGCAGCCTCTATGGCTGATTTCAAAACAAGCAGTGCCATCTATATTCCACTCACCTTTTCACTGCCGGGTGAGTGGGAGAATCCCTTCCATAAGAGTAAAGCCTCTGTATCCTCCTTACTTTATGCTACAGTGGAACCTCCTTAGTACGTTTCTCCTTAATACGTTTTTCACCCTAATACGTTATTTTCAAAAGGTCCTGGCATTCCCCCATAAGAACACATGTTAAATTGTTTCTTTAGTACGTTTCTCGCTAGTGCGTTTTTCGCGTTAGTACGTTAAAAATTCTGGTCCCTTGAAGCAAATTACTAAGAATAGTACATTTTTCATTCCATTTTCAACCCATTTTCGTACATAATTAATGTCAGAAAACACACCTCAGTTTTGGAAGTCTGTTTTTGACAAAAACACTTTGTATGTGAAAATAAACCATGGGGATATGGGAAAAAAACAATCATTTGTCAGGACCAGACTATACATCCATCTATTTTACACTTGAGTTGAGTGACAGGTCCTTTGAGTACTTGACATGGGTTGGCCTCAGCTGTTATCTTGAGAAGGGGGAAACATGAATAGTGTGTTTTTTAAAATTTATTGAAACATTATCATCCATCAACACTTCAGGACTGAGTAGAGTGTTTTTTCCATTTCAAACAGGAGATAAGACATTAAACCCCAATCTAAAAATATTGATCTTCAAAAAAAACATTGACCCGCGAATAGACCCCTTTTTTATGAAATTTCTATAGTACGTTTTTCACTTTAGTACGTTTTTTTAACCTGGTACCTTCAAAAACGTACTAACAAGGTTCCACCTACTAAAAAAGGAATTTTTAGTTTTTACTGTAAAAACTAAAAATCTAAAATTAAAATAGGTAGATAGATCATAGAGATAGATAGATATGTACTGTTGATCAAATACATTGACAACAATACAGTAAACCCTCGTTATTACGAACTTCAATAATTCGAATTTAGGGGTAAATTCGAACTAGGTGCATGGTCCCAGTGGACAGGATAGGTTTTTACATGTTAAATAATTTTTATAAATCGAATTTTAGGTTAATTCGAAATTCGAACTGAATTTTGGTCCCAGCCCATGTTATTCCTTGCATACAGTTGTTTTAATTCGAACTTTGCAGAAGGATTGATAAAATAATCGCGAACAAACTACGAAAAAACAACACTCAAAACAAAACACAACCTTCAATGGCATCAAAATGAGATAATCTGGCTTGCGAGGTTGGCCAAACTGCTGTTACAGGTTTGCCAACCCCACTTTTTTGCAATGGCGGGAATATTCCACAGGCGGGAATATTCAAACTTCATGAAAATGCACACAAATTTTTTTGCATTAATTATATATTTCGAACTTTTTTAATTCGAACTGGGATTTTTTGGGTCCCTTTGAATTCGAATTAACGAGGGTTTACTGTATCGGGAAATCATTACCTTTTGAAGTCCCATCAAGTTGTGTAGCCTGGCTGCAGTAAAGCACCATACTCTTTAAACTTGAGTTCACATTGTCCAGTCCCAACAACGGTAGAATTTCCAGCAAAGCTTGAGAGTCTTGAGCAATGGCAGCATTCCAAGCGGCGTCGGTGTTAACTGCAGTAATGTAGCCTTGAACTTCAGCCTGAGTTAGCAAATCACAGTGGTCCCCTGAACAGCTGTCGTTTAAAGACTGAAAATTAAGTAACATTCACCAAGTGTCAATAGATGCAGCCTAGTTCACGCTCTTCAAGTACTCCAAAGTCTTTGGACGCGGTCCAAAGATAAGCTAGACTTTGGAACTCATCGAAGTAAAAAATTCAAGAACTGTTTTTCCTATTCAGCCTCAGTAGCATACAACACAACAACAACAGAAGAGCAGACCCTAAGGTTAAAAGCTTTCAAGACGCTCGTTAAGGATAAACTCGCTATCATTCAAGAAAGAGAATTCGTGAAGTAATGATATTGGAAGACGAGAATCAAGATTACATCCTGCTGAGAATGTTTTTTCAGTGGTTTTCCCTCAGCTAAAAAGCAAATGCTTGGATGTTCTTCCAATATTACCACTGATATTGAAGCACAATTTTAATGACTATTATGAATTAAGAAGAAGTAGGTAAATGGTGAAGATGTGAATCAGCTGAAGAGAAGAGATGGATGTATGGAAGATCAACGACTCGATTGTTGAATACAGACCAATTATGTACCTATTTTATGTGCTCAATAAATTACATTATTATTATTATTATTATTAACACTAAAACTGGCACAAACACCAAGATCTGAATGAAATACTAGTGATTCAAATTAATTAAAACTAAATTCCATTGATTGTGAAGTTGTGTATGATCCAATAATATGTTCTTAATAGAAGTTCCCTTATGCCAAAACAAAATTACTCAGAGTCAGATTGCACCAGCATTGCCAGATAAGGTACTATCTATTGGTAATTTTTTCACATTATTCTACCTACACTTTTCCTTCTTAATTGGCTGGTGAGGGAACTACATTTTGGAAAGGCAGTCTATTCCAAAAAGTGTTCTCTTTGAATTGAGACTATCAAATCAATATTTTGTAAATTCTCTTGTTATTTAAGGAGCAATTTACGTCCAATATTCAGGGATCTATTCAGGGATCATTCTTCCTGTTATTTTATGGGAAATAGCGGAACTTCAATCAAGAATATATATACAAAATTATAAAGCTAAGTATAATACAGTAAAGGGAAGTATTTTTTGCTAGTTGTATGTAATATGGTTTCATTAACTAATCTTTGTATGAACTAGATTTAGGAACAACAAATGCTCATTCCTATGACGAAACCCCCTTAATACTTAGTTTGTGTCGCACGCACCCTGTTGAGAGCTGCTTGTGCTTTTGCTTGCTTTGCATCGCACAAAACTAGTTGATATTCCTGGGAGAGGCGAGACACAATGTGCTGCAGTCCGGCTGCTGGATGCCCCAACGCCAACATTAAGCCCTTCTTTCTGTCGATAGCCGTGTTGATCGCAAGCAACGCCTCGTCAAGTGCTGGCGTATCCTTGGTTACGGTCTCGGAGAGGACACGACCAATCCTCTTGAACTCTGGCATTTGGACTCCCCGGTACTTCAGATCTTTGTAGACGTCATTGATTTCCTCGTCACTGAACTTAATCTGGCCTGAAAATTATTTAATTAATTGAACATATGTCTCTAACTAAGGTATAACAATAGTACAATACAGCAATGAACTGTACCTTTGGTAGATATTGCTATGCTTGAAAGAGGTGTTAGAGAAAAGAAATGATTACCTAATGAAAGTCTGAAAGTGCCAACAACAGCATTAGAAGCATAGCATTTTTAAAAGTGTACCTAGGTAAAATGTGATGAAAAACTTATGACATTTAAAGAAACTTGATATTATCATATTAATCTTCACTGAAAAGGGAATTTTAAAGAGGAAGAGAGGAAAGCACAAGGGGTAAACCAAGAGTGAAGTGGGCTGACCAAGTGAGATGGAACAGGTAGATTGTGGGAGAGAGATGAGAGTTATGGTGGCGAGGCAACAGCCGGAAGGATGCAGGAGAAAGTGACTTGTCAGGCAACATCACTGAAGCGAAGGGCCAAAGTCCCACAATGAAGGTGGATCTCCACCTCAGATTACCTAATAATGTAGATCCCAAAAATACAATTTTTACATTCACGAAAAAAAACGAAGACCATCCCCGACTGTAAAATTGAACATTATTTGTGAAATTGTGCAACAAAATAATGGTTGCCCCTTCAAATGAGGGTATCTGGTGTTTGGCTAGTGTTTTACAAGTTTAACATCAAATTAAACCAATAGCCTAGGTATAAAATCGCAAAATCACTCTTCCAGAAAAAAAAAACGAAATTCAAGATTATAAACAAATTAACAGAAATAAAATCACCATTTTCAATACTGGCTCTACCCATGAGGTGTGATTGTGAAAGAGCTTACCATACAGATCTTGAATGAGTGGAGCTCGGCCGAGTTTGAACAAGTGACTGCTTAGAGCGTGAATGCAGTAGATGACACGAGGCATGTTCTTTCTGTTGTACACATCCGTGGTCTCCGGGAGGAATGTTACAGGCAAGCCAGCAGAAGCTAAAGCTTTCAAAAAGTAATTTATGTTGTCTGTATGGCGGAACTGAAGACCGGCTACATTGAATCGTTTCAGTTCCTTGTCAAAAATATTATTTATGGGTACCAATGATGGTGTCATGAAATTGCCCAATTTGGCTAAAATAACTCCATTCCTTAAGCTTTCCTCAAGAATTGTCACAGGAGGAAGATCTTCCTTTAGCACCACTTCCAGCCATCTGAAATAAAATAGATTACAATAGTACCATTATTAGGTAGGTACCTAGACCTTTAGACAGTAGGCAGATAGATGAGAAAACTAATCAATATCGGTTATTACCCGGATTTAAAATAATAATACGCTCATTGTTAGTGACATTGTCTCATTATATGATTATACCTACAGGCTACATTATTATATTACAAATCATTATTTTCTCTTAAACTGTAAAGGTATGCCTACTGTTTATACTGTTTTTATACTCAAGAATGAAAAAATTAATTTAGTGATTATCAGGCAACTTATGGGGAGAGCCGAGAGGTAGGCTACAAAATTTACCAGTTTCATAAGTAAGCAGTGGTTAATTTGGGGGCAGACGCGTCCCCTCACTCTATTTTTCAGGGTGGACGCCGTCCGCCCACTTATTTTTCATAGAAGTAAACATAGACTTAAAATAGTGTACAAATCACGTAGAAGGGCGCCAAATTTAGTCCTGAATTTCAAAATTTTCCCTGGGCTATGCGCCCCAGACCTGCATAGCCCCGGCCCCGGAAAAGTGATTCTGGGACTCTGAACAAACTGAAACAAACTCTGGAACAAACTGGAAAATTTTCAAATTTTTTGATTTCAGATCTTTATAATTTAAATTGTGAAGAGCCATTCAAGAACCACCAAGGAGCGCCATGCGGCTCCGGAGCTGCAGGTTGCCGACCTCTGCAATATACAGACATGGGGATTTGGCTGGCTTATTTTGACGCTGACCCTGATACCCTGTTCACACTGAGGATTCGATCATGATCCAAAATCTCGATTGCAATCGAAAATGTGTGTGAACTGAACTCAATCGAACTCGATCATGATTCAAATCTCGATTGAGTTGTAAGAACGTAATCAAAATCTGAATCATGATCGAACTCAAGGTCAAACAAAATAAATCATGAATTTTAAAAACGAACACTTACAAATGCATGCTCTTATTGCATGTAACAAGCATTATAAAGTTTAACTTGAATCTTGCCTCCATTTTGATTACGATTGTAATTGAACTGGATCATGATCGAATTCTCAGTGTGAACAGGGTATGAGCTGACCTAGGTACACCCACCTCCATGTATTCGTACTGTCTTTCTCATAAGAGCACAATGTATACAACGGAGAGAGCACATTGTGCTCTTATGAGAAAGACAGTACGAACACTTGGAGGTGGGTGTACCTACCTACCTACCTAGGTAGTAGTACAATGCTAAACTTCATTCCATGCAGTTTTGAGTCCTGTTTAACATGGGTAGTAGTCCTATACCTGCCCATGCTATCTAGGACTCGAGACTCCAGGGAACGGAGTATAGAACCACCGTTCCTCCTCCAAGTGACATAAAGTAACCAACCTTTTTGCCTCCTCCAAGTGACACATATATTCATATGCTATATTTTTCTGCCGCAGAACATCCATTTGTTCAGCAGATAGGCGAATGTCCATACTTCCAAGAGATTTCATTATGTCCATGCTTCCCGTAGCACTCCAGCAGGTGCTAAAAAAAACGTTAGTAAAGATTCAAAAAATTTCGGAAGGAAGACTTCAACCAGAAAATTAAATATGTACATACCTGCACTGCAATTACTACATTCAGTAAACCAACCACACCCGAATCTTCCTCCACTTCCCCTAGTAAATATTGGCAAAGCCGATTCCAAAATCCAAAGCAACCCAACTTGCTAGTACAACAGGTTGTTTCAGTTTGTTGTTGTTTGTTACCCAACCAAACCAACTGTCAAATCCGGTCCGACTCCGAGCGAGATACAAACCAAACCAACCAATCAAAACGCTCAGAACCAAAAAATCGCGCGAAAACTTAAATCGAAAATCGAATATTTCGATCTTCGACCTTCCTTTAACCATAGACGTAAACCGCGCGACTTTCAAAATTATCCCACAATCATTTTATTTGTACCTCTACTCCCTTTGATCATATTTCGTAAAAAAAAGTGGATTTAAGAAAACACTAAAAATTCATAATTTTTTAATTCAATGCTAATAGATTTTAAAAACGTAAATAATTATTCTTGGAACCGGGAGAAAGATAATAATTATTATTTATTTTATATGAAGCACATTGAATACCTAGCTGAAAATGTGCAATATTTCAATCAAATATAGGTGTGATTAATGTGGCAAATGGTGTCTAAGCTCACACAAAATATTTAAACCCACGAATGTCTCGACATGAAAGTGAGCGAGGAAAAAGTATTTAGGTACATATTATATTAGATTGTGTTTTAGCTTGTAATATTAAGGTACTTACCCACCAATTTTGTTACTAGCTAGGAGAGTTCAAAATAAGGAAATAAATTAAAGTCGGGACATATTTTCAATCAACTCGCGAGCTGAGTGAAGTACAGCACTCTCTCTCAATTGGCTGTCAGCTGTCACACGACCTTCTTTGTTTTTCTGTCTGATCGAAAAAGAGGAGAGTTATTTAGCAGACAGTGTGTACCGGGTTTTCAATTCTTAAGTAATTATATTATCTAGCTAAGTAATCTGGAATTAGTTTTAAAATAAAACTTCATTGCTCAATTATACGGTAGTAACACTTATAAATACACCACACATATTTTCTCTTTACATCAGTTTTTTGGTACCTATATAAAAATATTGGAGTGAACAACCAGAATAATTGGAATAAAAGCTCATTATTACCATTTAGTTTATGAATCTGTTATTTAAAAAGAAATAACACCTAGAAAAATAAGCTAAAACCTGCCTGCCATATTCATCCCAAAATAAATACCTCATTGCTACTCGATAGTAGGTCTGTTTGTTGAGCTTGCTCCGAGCTAGAGTGGCACCGAGCGAGCTAGAGTTTCTAGAGTTGGCCAAAACAAGAACTAAACTTACAAAGCAAGTAATGATACTTACAAAGTAAGTTTATTGCAGCATCAGTGTTGAAATAAACATTTATTGGAAGGCAGAGGACAGCCATCTGGATGATTAGCATTGAACCAACATGGCTTCTTCACAACACTCACTTCTGTCTTCTTCCACGATTTTTTATTCTTTGACGATCGTCTAGATGTCGGGTTTGAAAATAAAGCAGTTGGGTCACGCAAGGAAACCAGTCCCTGGGCCACCACAAATAAATGACGCTTATTTCGAAGCAAAGTTTGTAAACCACCACATTCGCTCTTTAATTCTAAGAGCGTCTCTTTTGGAATTGAATCAGCAAGTTCTTTCAATGATGCATTTCCTCCGGCATTCCATTTGTTGCTCTCACTCTCGGCATCAGAGCTCTCTTTCGGTTTCTGCAGCAGCAACTTCAAAACGATCTGAAGGACTTCTTCAATCACTCCGCTCTTTATCCTTGTGCAGTTGCGAACTTTTTCCACACTCTCACGAGGTTTAAAATTAGAATGTCCTTCACATCTTGAATTAATTAATGACTGAATTGTTAGTTCAACTGCAGTAGAATCTTCAGGAAGATATGTTCGCTTTGTGCCCACTAGACATGTTCGCTTGGTTGAAGGAATCCTTAGTTTATCAATCCGAGTTAGAAACCCACAGGAATCACATATTTGTCGAACAAAGTTAAGATATTCGCCGTACTGGCTCTGTGAAGTGTCCTTACGCTGATACTTATTGCCTGCAAAGTCATAAAAGCAACAAGGCAACAGAAAGAAACTACAATCATAAGAGCAGCGATTTGCCAGAACTGGAATCCAAGGAGTAAGTTCGTCTGAGTGATTACCGATCAACCAATCAAAATCACCAAAGTCACAACCTTCAAAAGGGTTAATGGCCGATACTTGAAGTTTCGTAGTGTCTGGGTACATGTCCCAAATCCCTCGCTTACGAACATCTATTCCCAATCCACGATGACCTTCACTGCTTAAGATGTATACCAACAGGCCGTTGCCACATCCCAGGTCAACAAAGGATTGTTTCCAATCTGGTTTCCCTTTCTCCTTTCTTTCAATCTCCCAGAGAAGCAACAAGTATGTTGCTATGGCTACATCCTCGTACACGAATTTAGCAGGATCCGTGTTTTCTGGCCAGATTCTAACCATTTCCTTGCCGTACTTGTCCTTCAGCTCCTCATAAAGCTTGACATAATCATCAACTGAGACGAGAGATAAAGAACGTATCACTTGATCGGAACACACAGGATCGGCTAACTGGGCCCATTTCACAAGTTTAGGAAACAGCACGGTTTTTAGCCAATCAGACGACAAACTCTCATACGGCAGAGAATCATCTTGAGGCTTAACACAAAGCTGCATCTCATCACCGACAAGCTGCATCATGTACGTGCAACTTATAGTAACAGCCGGTAAATCTTGGGAGCTTTTCTCAGCTTCGTTCAATGGAGAAAACAATGCAATTTCTTTTTTCTTGTCTGCAATGAAAACATACAAAATAAATAATCCATCTGCTTGTTCCATCACAATGAGTCAGTCAGGGGTTATTCTCATGAGAATAATAAAGCGAGCGTCACCACGGTAGATACTCTTATGGCACTTTCTCTGTGTGTTTGTTTGTTTTTTGTTTGTTTTTTGCCTGCACTGCCCAGGTCAAACCACACAACCAATCGATCTGAAATTTTGCACTTACTAACATAATCTAAGAGGTCTCTGGGATCGTTTTTGAACGAGATCCTTTTAAAAAGGATCTCACTTTTTGAGAAATCAATATTTTTATCATTTCTATAACTGGAATATCATTTACACAATCTGGTAAAAGGACATAAGCGACACATGAACAGTTTTATAGATATTTACACATTTTTAAAAGTCCATGCCAAAAGAGCCAAAAGAAGACGCTCGCTTCGCTTGCTCAATTATTTTATTATGTATAAAAGTAATAAAGCATACACACCAAAAATTGAAATGTCCAATCCAGCCTTATATTTGTTGTATTTTCTCGGTATAAGCTTCTTGATTGCAAGTGTTATATCGTCTGCACCATCCTCGAGGAGTTCCACTACATCAATTCCATCTCTTTGAAGAGTTGCACACAGACCACCGTTAATACAGTCATATACATTCGGAGCATTCACGTTGCTCAAGAGTTCATAAACTGTGTTGGATGATAAAACCTTGCCCCGGAACAGAGAAACCGATCCACACAATCTTCTGCAAACAAAGTGAGGGTTCTGCTGCCAGATGTTGACTGCAGTCCAGAACTGCGCTGATGTAATACCTTTATGGCGAGCAACAGTTGTAAATGAGCTTGAATCCATGTTAGGCAATGAAACAATGCAGAACATACGCCATACAGACCTAGGTTCTAATCTTGCCAAGTTGTCTGTCAGGTTGAGATAGGTGGGTGGTGGACGCACATAACCAAACATAACCATAACCAAACTGCAACTTTCAGCTTACCTCGAAATGGCGCCAATATTTAAAAGTTCGGGCACCAACACAAAACACATGAAAAGCGTGAACCTCATTGTGCAAGTCATCGAAATATATTCGGTATATATTACCGAATATATTCCCTTTCCATGCATTTACGTTAGTTTAAGGCGGCTTCATCATGATATTATACATTTATACAAAAATATTTTTTCTTGAAATTACAAACTTGTCAAAAAACATTTTCAGTTTTTGGTTGATAACTTTTAAAATAGCACACATTGGTATTGTTTTCAATTTTTTCCCCAATAGAATGTCGAACCTACGATCACCACGTCGAACTACTATCAGTTTTTTTGAAAAAACGTTAAACCTCAGTAAAATTCAAAACTCAAAAATAGCATGGAAATCGTCATGATTTTGATGGCCTAGATAAGACTACATGTTAAAAATAGGAATTTATAACTACAATTCGATACTAGAAAGGCAAAAGGGCCTAAGAGCCACTTTTTGAGAAATCAATATTTTTATCTTTTCTATAACTGGAATATCATTTACACAATGGCGTAAGTGGCGCCTCGAGGGCGAAAGCACCAGTGACATTGCTAATTGTCATATGCACTAAAGGGCGTAAGCGACATTGAAATTATGATTTGATATAGTAAATTGGGGTGTAAGCGCCAAATGTATTACTATTTTCAGACTGACCTTTATTGTAAAATGTCCATTAAATCATAAATAAATCAACTAATAAAGTTCGTTCACGATTAGAATAGCAAGCCCGTGTACTACTGTAGTCAAAGCGAGCATTTGTAAACCTACACATGTAAATATCAATTATCAAATAATAATAATAATAATAATAATGTAATTTATTGAGCACATAAAATAGGTACATAATTGGTCTGTATTCAACAATCGAGTCGTTGATCTTCCATACATCCATCTCTTCTCTTCAGCTGCTTCACATCTTCACCGTTTACTTACTTCTTCTTAATTCAATTCATAATAGTCATTAAAATTGTGCTTCAATATCAGTGGTAATATTGGAAATGTACACTCGGCCAAACAAAACTTGAACGTTGACCAAATTTGAATGACTGCTGGTCATGTCCCATAGGCCATAACCCATCAAAGCTTGCTATTATCATTGAAATGTGAGGTCACCTACTAGAGTGAGACAATGAGATCGCTTAGACTGACTTCTGATGGTGCGATCTTACATTTATCAGCCAATCAGATTTATTGAACGTTCAAGTTTTGTTTGGCCAAGTGTACAAGATGACTGTAGATAAAGATAAATCAATTTTATTGAAGTTTTCTAATATTTTCTACTATTAAAAAGTGTGTATTTCACATACTTTATACAATTTCAATAATACAAAGAAGATGGTCTTGCCATTGACAGGGCAGTGTTCATGTGACCGACCAATGAACGACGTGATCGACTTCAATCGACTTGCTATTCTAATCGTGAATGAACTTTACCCACACAAAAAATGAACTCTAACCTCACATAGAAAAATTAGTTATGAATCATTCATTATGTAAAAATGTTCGCAAGCCAATGTAGCTAGATAGTTCGAAATCAGGCACTCAAGTTGCTTTTGAACGATTTACTTTGTATATGGGTTATTAGGAAGTCACTGACTAGGGATGTACAAAATAAACAAATTTGATTCTAATATAAATGTAATCTTGAATTTATTTATCAAATAAAGCTTCATTGTGGAAAATACAATGGTGATAATATTGATTAAAATATACCACACAATTGTTTCTTAATAGCATTTTGATACATATTATAAAATAATGAAAAACAAACGGCTAGTATTTAGGTGTTAGTTTTAAGCTACTAGTTAACTAGGATACGTAGATCTAGCATCTACAATACTTAAAACATTTCACAGTAAATACAATTGAATTCGGTATGCAAAAACATTGTGGCGAGTGTGGTGAAGCAATACACAATACAGAAATTTATTTCATAGCAAGCGAGTACTTACTTAATAATATTGGAGTGAACAAGGAATGGAAGCTCTACCTTAGTTTAATCAAAAGACAGCCTGGCAAAATAAATTAAAATAGGGCTGCCATTTTCGTCTCAAATTGTGTCAATTTGTTCGGTATCAAGTTCGGCTTCTTGATACTAACCAACTAAATATAACATGTATTGGGTCACAACTTCAAAATATCATAATGACATGTCCACTACATACCTTGTAAACAAAACACCATTACTGAAATCTTCATTAAGTTTCGGTGGCAATGATAGACAATGGCGTTTTCATTATTATTACGTAAATACATACAGAAAATATGCTCAAATAATTTCTCCTGCAATTATCAGCATGTGAAATCTGCAGCTACCTTTCTTGAGGCAGACAAATCAAGAACTTGTCACAAATGATTATCAAAGTATGAATGTAACCCCCTGCTATTGAGTTTGATGTGTCAGTGTCGGTAATGCATCGGTAAGGCTGCCACATGCATATCGTGATTCATTGCCATGGCAACACAGGCGTAAAAACTCACGTGACTTTCCTACATGGTAAGCTGTTTGTAATGGAAGTCAACAACAATCTACTGTGACATAATCTACAACAGACTTTCAATGTAGGTATATATATTTTTTATCCACATGAATTTTGGTAATTAATTAAGATTAAAAACGGCCTCACAAAAGATCATTACAGGCCTTCGCGTTAAACTGGACGCAGATTATACTTATCAATATTATTATTATAATAATAAACTAAAACTTAAAATTAAAACTTAAACACTTTGTGTATCCAACTAGGAATCTGTCGAATCTTCTTGCCGATGTTATCATTACTAATGCAGATTATAAGTCCAGTAAATGGCAATATCTCAATTCTCAACATTACTATAAATTTCAACTAGAAAAACAAATCTGCAAGGTAGCCATTCCATTGAGATTGACTTGTTAGACTTAAGATACATCATTACAAAACATAGCGTCAGGTGGCCTCTGCCTGAAATCTTTCCCCTGACGACCATCGATCTCGGCAAGTGGCAGTGGATGGCCCTAAGTAGATGTGTGAAGATTACATGATGCTGCAGCGGTCTTCGCCTGTCTGCGGATCCCCTTGCTGATGGTACAGCTCCTCGCCGCCGTAGCCCGACATCTCGCGCAGCCTCGACGCCGACATCTGTTGCAGCTGGCGCTCGCTCAGAGCGACCTCTTCTCCGGTGTTGTTCTTGAGGACAGTGGTCATGTCGTTCCCGACGAACCACTTCTGTGTCTTCATCACCAGATTGCTCGGCGGCTCATGCGTCTGCTTGGAGTCCGAAGACCAAACGGACAGGGAAGCGCCGGCCTCCAGCTTGCTTGTGCGATGGAACTTGTAGGCCACCTCAAGGTCGCCGGCCTTGTGGAAGAGCTGGTAGCCGCTCAGCGAGACTTCCTGAAGAGAAACATCGACATAGACGTTTAGTGAAAGCTTAACATAAACATTTCAATGTCGAGTTACCAGTGGCATAACAATGGTGAAAGAGATGATTGAAAACCTTTACACACAACAACCATTTTCAAATTTTGGCTTATGCTAAAATACCTGTTATTAGTAGTTTAGTACCTATAGGTAGGAACTACTATAAAATTTTAATGCATTTCATACTTTTGTTGATATATTGTACACAAACTCTCTGAAAATTATTGCTAAAATTAAAATAATGTTAAGGAACACATTGTCAGACATGTATGAACGCCATATGAACCAGAGTCATGATTAAAATATGAAACGGAAATATTTTACAAAAGGTTTAGTTTGTACACCCTGCTCTAAGACTAGCTTCTACCCTCCATCCTCCCTTTCCATAATTTACGTTAGTTTAGGCTCCTCCCTCTCGATCGGCAACACGGGAAAAGTTGTTTGAATGTGGTGGGGGGTGAACGGAGGGATAACATTTCACCTACAGCCCACTGTACAGTAAACCCTCGTTATTACGAACTCGGATAATTCAAATTCAGGGGTAAATTCGAACTTGTTGTGTGGTCCCAATCATCAAGATAGGTTTTACCATGCTAAATCATTTTGCTAAATCGAACTTTAGGTTATTTCGAAATTCGAACTTAATTTTGGTCCCAGCCCATGTTATTACTTGCATACAGTTGTTTTAATTCGAACTTTTCAAAAGGATTGATAAAATAATCACAAACAAATTACGAAAAAACAATCACCACAAACTATGAATCTCTATGCACAAACTAAGCATTTTCCATTGATTCAATGGCCTATGTCACACATAGAGACTAGAGAGTAGCCAACTGCATAACAAACTTCTATCTTTATACAGGTTTGCCAAACCCTAGAACAATTTAGGCGGGAATATTCAACTTCATAAATTATTTTTGAAAGCATTTGAAGGCGTATATAGTGCGAGTTAGCTTTTGAAGGCAAAAAATAATGAAAAAACATCGCGTTACATTCCAATCAACATGGTATGTACTACACTACTAATTTAAAAAAAATATATATATATATTTTTAACTTTTTTAATTTGAACTGGGAATTTTTGGGTCCCCTTGAATTCGAATTAACGAGGGTTTACTGTACGTATTTTTAAAATACCAGCTTACTTTGTCCCCTTTGTTGCGCAATCGCACAAAACGACCTTCAGGGCAGACCTCGCTGATTTCGATGTCACCCGCCTCACGCTTGTTGGTGATGAACTCGCTCATCGAGCTGGAGGACGTGTCTTCAAACCGCTTGCGCTTGCGGATCTAGAACATCAAACTCATGTCTTAGCCAGTTGATGACATCTGCATTATACCTACATCAATCATGGACCGCTAACAAAAAACACACCCCAACAAAAATAAATGTTTGTTTTAGTAAAGCCTCTCCTTTTACCATGAAGTCCATAAATCTCCTGACCAGGTATAGGAGTTTCCTAGTTTAAAACTACTATGTAGCCGGGTGTTTACAAGAAAATGCTTTTGAATCCTAAGTGGCCGTTGGCAGGCTTCGGGGAAAAGGTTCTTGTTCATTTCAAGCTCAGTTTACATAGCCCTCTACCTCAGAAGTAGTGGGCCTGATGTCCATATTCTCAATGTTGCGTTGCACACTTCTGGAATCGTGCAATGAGGTCAACAAATACAGCTAATGAACAATTCTCTTACACTAGGAAAACGCTCAGTGTAACGCGTTGATGAGCGAGCACAGAACATGCAACATCCCCATAGTAACGATGCACGACACGGCACAAGACGATTTTCTCTGCAATTTTTCAATCTCCATAATACTCTGGATGAATAACAGATCCATTGTGTCGTGAAGTCTTACCTACATACCTTCTCCAGAAATCTCTTGTGACATCCCATACTAAACTCGTAAAATTACAATTAATACTTGACTGATTGGGCTTACAATGTGTAAAATTTAATATTAAGTTGGTCTCGATCACCATGCAAAATTTGAACTTAATGTGAACATTTTGATTGTCGACCAATCAGAAGACATTATTTAAACTTAAACCAATTAGAGGATTTGGCCTTCGTACTGCATCCGATTTTATGCGCTAGCTCAAAAATGCTTTCATTTTACTGTACATTGTGGATAGCTTGGCTGCTCTACAGGCCTTGCCTTGGAACAGAAGCTTAAAGAAGGCAGGGATGACAATTTAGTATACATTTTTCAAGATTATGGAATAAAATGACCTTAAAATGACAAAACTTTTGAAAATAACGACAGATTAGACTGAAAATTGGCAAAAATACCTAAAATGTTGGTACCAATGACCACGCGAAGTTTTAAGTTGATCGGTCAATCTGTTCTAGTTTAAATGTAAAAAATCACATGAAAAATGGTTTTAAATTTGAACCAATAGGAGGATTTGGCTGAAACTTTTTATGATTGGGTACAATGTTGGTTGCAATGTTTTTGCCAAATTTCAAATTGATTGATGCAACCAATCGAAAGATAATTTTTTTTAAATTTGAACCAATCACGGGAGCCCGTTCAAAAACGATCCCAGGGACCGCATAGAGTACGTTAGTATGTGTACAAAATTTCAGATCGATTGCTTGAGCGGTTTGATCTCGGCAGTGCCGACAAAAAAAAAAAAAAAAAAAACACACAGAGAAAGTGCCATAAGAGTACCGTGGTGACGCTCGCTCCGCTCGCTCAAAAATTATTTGTCACTAAATTTGTGATTGGACGAATTGACTACAGAATGACTGGTTTTGAAGCTCACATCAAGATATAGCGGTGGTGTTTAAGGACTCACGTTGACCGGCGTGCGTCGCTGTGGCGTCCCCCGGCCCGTGCGCACCCCGGGGCTCTGCATGGGACTGATGTTCAGCCGAGCCTCCTCCGACTCCAGCAGCTTGCGGTACGCGGCGATCTCCAGGTCCAGAGCCACGCGGATGTCCATCAGGTCCTGGTACTCCTGCAGCTGCTTCTCCATCTCCTCCTGGAGGCTCTGCAAACCAACAATACAACATTAGTCGTTTTATTTCATCGTGTTTTCTTACGGTATAGTTTGTTCCAAGAGTAACTGTCCTTTTCTTATTAGTCAAGTATGTATTACCTCTCGAATAATACACACTGCAATCGGTTTTATACTTACCTACATTTAAAGAATTTAATTTAAAATTACATGGTATTACGACATCAGAATAATGTTGGAAGGACAATAATCACAGGAAAGTTTTGTCTGTTCCTAACTATTTGTTAAAATAAAATAATTGTGTTCTTCAGAGAGTTCTCATGCACTTTCTAATCCCGACAGTTCCGTCGCCGATGAGTTCAAGGTCATCACACTTACCCTGAGCTCCTTCTCCAGCAGCTGTCGCTGGTTGAAGTTGGAGTCTCGTTCCGCTTGCATGAGTCTCTCCAGGTCCTGGATGCGAGCCAGCAGACCGCTGTTGGCCGCTTCAGCCTCGGCCAGCTTGGATGACACGAGGTCGATCTGGGCCCGGTATTGGCGGCTCTCCTCCAACAGCTGCGAGTGTGCACCGGTACTGCGGTTGGCCTGCAACAGTCGGCGGACAGTTCAGAATTGAGGTCAGTTTATTTTTATTCTTCAAAATGGTTCAGATAGTGGTGAGTGTGTTCACTTAGTAGTTTGATACCCCAAGAAGTATCGAAGACTTGTGCTGGAGCATATTTTACACGAATAAGAATAACTGATTTAGTTATTGTGTTGGGGTTGGGGCTGCTAATCATATTATAAAACATTTCTTATGGAATATAATATAGGTACCGTCAAAATATTATTAAATAGTAAGTGGTACCTACTACCTAGTTAGTTTTACTAGTTATTATTAAGTATAAAATACATTAACATTTGTTGGGACATAAAACATTGCAAAACCATATGACGTCCTAAGAATCACTGTGAGAATCACAGCTACTACTAGGTATATATTTTTACTAGTAGAAAGTAGAAAGAAACTACTTGATACTATGTGTACCTATTGTATTATAGTACTTGCACAGGAAAAATTTTTCTTTTGGAAATAGGTATGTAGTGTACTAGGAGGGGAATGATACAAAATTGAAGAATCTCATCCGATTGACTTGGGGACAGATTTTCAATGCTCTACTAAATTTTAACAATTGATTGTATAGTATGTTTATTTTCACAACACTGTATCGCTATGCAAATATATAATATTGGTGCAGTAACATGGACATTGTCCAACAAAGAAGCAGGAAATGTCCAGGCAGCTGAGATGAAATTCCTCAGAAGCATCGCTGGAGAAGCAAAGAAGTACTGATATTTAAAGAAAAAGCTGCATGTAGAGAGCCTCAACTATAAGATAGGAAGAGATAGACTGCGCTGGTATGGTCATCTTAGAAGAATGAATCCCAAGAGAATACCGAAGAGGGAATTTGAAAGAGGGAGAGAGCGGGAAAGCAGAAGGGGCAGACCGAGAGCGAAGTGGAAGGAACAGGTGAAGTGGGATGTAGAGGAAAAAGGGGAGGAGTGGGGAACAGTGACTGAGGGAAGATTGTGGGCAGAGAGAGGTGGAGAGGCATGGTGGAGAGGCAGCAACCAGAAGATGAAGAGGAGGAGGAAGAAAATGAGTGTGATGTGTCAGGACCGGCCACCCGACATCACTGAAGCAAAGGCCCAAGATTGACGGTGGAATTCCACCCCCCGACCCGATATTGTGTTGGATTAGATTATTATGGTTTAACGGTGCGTCAACGACGAGGTTATATTATGCCAAACTGCTTAAAGCCAACTGCATTGAAAGATATTTGGCACCACAACATAACAACTCTTTCCCGATTACCTGCAGTGGTTGAGATATATTTACAACCGAACACGCGTCAAAACACTCCGGATTACAAGCTAAACCCATTGTTGAATTTTTCACAGCATTTGCTGAACTGGCTTCACGTTCAGCCATAACAAACAACTTAAAGCAAATTTAATAAAATTTATTTATATAAATATCCCCGTGATATCCTCCATTATCCCCCTTATGGCTAGTACCAAAGAATCCACCAGAGGTCAGTCGTGTTCCTTATTTTCTCGAATAGCTAGTGCCAAGTTTGCTGAGTCATATTTTATTTCTACCTGGACAATTTCTTAATTTAAATAATTGCATAATGGTAACCTGTATCCTAGATGCTACATAGGTACCTAAAGATGATCCATCTTCCCATGTTACACAATGTCTTATCCTTGGAAACGCATTTATATTTAGAAATATGAGTCATTTACAACACTTCGAAATTTCGCGACCACCATTTTTTAATCGGATCTCTACTCACTGTGAAGATATGAACTTTCTTCATATTCCCAGAGTCTATGTCGCCAAAAAAAAAGGCTCAGCTTCAGCCTTGAAGTGACTTAACTTAGGGGTGGGCGTGAGATAGGGCTTGAGGGGGGAGGGGGGGGGTAAAAGCATCACAGCTGATTGTAGCATTCTGACGAAATAGACGAAACAGAGTATTACAACTATTAACACTTTTTACGTAAACGTTTACCAACGTTTAAACGCAAGCTTGACAGTTACATAAACGTTTAAACGTCCCACCCCTACATCCTTGTCCTATTCGCACTTAATGAAGTATTGACATCAACACAAACCCACGGGAAATTCGAGATCGTCGGGACACTGTCCGCTTAGAACAAGGTGAATGTGATAGAATCACCCACCCCCTGATATCACAACTCAATTGCCATGGCAACAACCAGTAATTCCTAGAATGATCCCTCACTAAAAAAAGCTGTTTTGACAAATAGTTAGGTATATGAGATTTTGTTTACACCTCTAGGTATAAAAGAAAGAAGAAGATAATATACCAGGAACCAACTAGTAAGTCACAAACCTCTAGGTATGTTTTATCAGTGTGTGTTCTATAATATGATTTTGTTGCAACAACAAAAGTCAGAAACACATGTTATCTGAAGATGCTCATGGAACATATCAGCACACTTAAAAATATAATTGTTGATCCCACGTAATTTGAGGAATAAAAAGCAGCAAAATCGTGGCACTTGCAATGTGAGATATTGTAGTTCCGAGCAGCAGCACTCACGTGGTTCTGAGCGTTGCGCAGCTTGGTGTCATACAGCGCCTCGATCTCCTCGCGGTTGGTCCGCATCTGCGCCTCATACTGGTCGCGCAGATCCTGGAGCGACTGCTGCAGCTGGGCTTCGTAGCGCTCGGCCAGACGTCCATCGATCTCGCTCACCTCCGTCTGAAACACACCGACAATGAAACCACAGAGCAGACAATGATGTCAGCTCAGGATGCCCATTTGTCTCGATTTAGTTTTTTCTTAAACATCCTGTCCTGTTGCCTTCCGAGTCACAAGCGAGACGCCGTATGGTCCGCTTCTTCATTCAACATTCATTCACATGGAATTGTATGTTTAGAAGTTCAACATAAAATTTACTTTTGTGTGAAAAGGTATACATAAAGGCGTTTGTAAAATTGTAACTTACTAGTTTTTGTAGGGTGAAAATTAAGTAATGTTAAGCCAAAGAGAACATACAAACTTAAACATGGCTTAAAATTGACGTCCTCCTAATGAAAAATGCTGACTTTTGTGTATATCAAATTGATCAAGAGAATAATTGATTGAAATGTAGAAAGGGTCCAAAATCATGTCTGTAAAACAAATGTTTCCTGGATATGTGCATCCCCGGACTCGCACAAAATTACGGGGACCTCCCTACAGAGTACAGACAGAGTACAGAGTATTGTTCATTAAATCATTAACATTTGTCCCGCTTTTGAAATCTCAGTATTGATACCCTACGTTTACATAGCGAAGTAATACCTGTCGTCGTGTTCGTGTCTCTGTCATTTCATTCATGTGAACTTGTTCCTGGAAGTTCAGCTCTTCTTTCTTCGACTGCAGGCTGTTCTCCATGTCCACACGCATCAGAGTTTCGTCCTCCAGTTGTTTGCGCAGATTGGCACACTGCTTTTGCAGCTTGTCCAGCTCATTTTCAGCCTCCCGTGCACGCTCCTCGGCTTTCTTGCGCTCCGAGACTGCCTTGTTGCACTTTGTGGTCAACTCGGCTACCTGTGGCTCCAGAAGGCTCAGCTGGCGCTCGAGAGTCGTCACTTCCTTGGTCTTCCTCGAAAGCCTAGAAGAAAAAACAGTACCTAGTTGTCAGCTCTCATTACTTTCAGAAAAATACTGTTTTCAAGCCCTTATTAAATAATATATTATTCTTCAGTAAATACTAAATAGGTACGGTTCAGTAAGTAGGGCTCAGATTGAACAGACAAAATAAAAAGGTATTGGTTATTATTGGATGCAATTATTTGTGTAGATTCTTGATGATTCAGATCAGTTCAGTTATTTGTGTGAAAAAGTATTGTAGCTTATCATCTTAGTTAGTACCTACCCATAGAATTTAAGATGCATTTTTTTATTTATAAGATTGAAAACAAGGCTAATAAAATAATTTGTAAAAAAAATCCTAGAAATGCATGAAAATGCATTAGTATGGGTTGTACGTGACATTTGTGAAATTTAATCGTTCGTTGCATGTTGCAAATACTGCTGTGAAGTAGGTACCTAAGTTATTTTAATTCAAATTTTGAAAACCACAAAAACCATAAAAAGGCGGCCATAACTTTTTCTGAACGGCTTGACCGATTGTATTAAAAAAAATTAGCATAGAGATAGAGTAAATCTGTGTCTCTAGTGATTCAAAAAAATAATAAAAAATAATTTTTCTCGTTTTCAGGAGGTGCTAACATGGGCAATATGAGTCTTTTTGGCACCTCTGCCCTGAAATAACTATACAAAAGATAAAACTTTGGGGCTACTAGAGACACAGCTACTCTTTAATAACCTATGAAAATTGAAGATAATCGGTATCTAAAGCCGTTCAGAAAAAAGAAGGGGCCGACTTTTTGTGCTTCTTAAAACATGGATTTCATCAAGTATTGTCTGACTCTTGGTAATCTGCTGAAAAATCTTTGGGAAATCTTGGCAAGATCTTCATTCTCAAAGAAAGATAAGATGCATGATCTTTCAAAGATAACAGTAGCTTGTAATATCTGTGAGGTGGCCCCAAATCAATTTTCTCGATTTCGCGTTGTACACTAATTATGTAAACTTAGTTAGATTATATTAGGATAATGTCAATAATTTGGTGAACATTTTACAAGATCTTGCTAAGAGACCTCGGCAAGATTGTTCATCAGGGTGGAAGAATGAGCATTGTATCAAGTTCTTAGATATGCCTATTTAGGAATCAATTAGTGGAGTTCGCAAATCAATGACGTAAATTTATAAAATCATGTCCAAACATTCTTGTTTACAAAACCACATAAGGCTCGAGTAGGAACATTGTTCTTATGAAATCTTCAATCAAAATACCTACTAAGCAGTGGAATGCATTGTAATGGGCATCTGATTTTAAATAGAGGGAATAGTAATAACGATGATAGAACTGACAAAGTGCACTAACAGTCTAATTATAACCACATCGGAATGAGCTAGGCAGATGTGTTATCCGGTAAATCAATTATTTTACAACGCGGGAGTGTTTAGAAAGCTAGTTTCTAGTCCGCAATAAAGTATTCAAGAAGATGAAAGATAACCTCTTCGTCTGCAATGGGAAGGGATCACATTCACATGTCATCTTGACACTCATCCATTACAAGAGTAGGTAATATCAGCGCTGTAGGCAAGGTAAATACTTACTAATATTGTTGACAGAACCGCGGCTGGTCTGTCATATTCTCACACTTACGTCAGCTAATCATACATTGCCCAACATGGCGATAAAACATCGGTACTTCCTGGCAGGTCTCAAAGTTGCATGCCAAGACGCTTATCAAGCAATCGGCTCTGGCTGAAGTTAGAAGGTTCAGTCATGATCGATGATTCGGTCGCACGCCGTTATAAAGATTCTCTTTCGGCGACCAGATTACCGATATTTTATTTTATCGAACCTTGTCGTAAGGAAAGACCCTACGTGGCTGAAATCATTAACATGAAGATTCCAGTCTTTTGAATTTCTAGACATAGGTCTGTGCGTAGTGCATACAAAGTAGTTATAAAAAAGAACAAATGTTTGACTGGTAAATAAATGGGTGAGCATCACTGACAAAGTAGACAATAGACTTCTGCAGGTAATTTCATCAATCGTGTCAATATGGCTTTCATGGAAATGGACAGTCATAAAACCGAATGATATTCGAAAGCTCTCTCCTGCAACCCGTCCATGATTCTAATGCGCTGGCATTCCATAGCACACCGCACCTACGTTGCCACGGCAATGGTCCGCGTCATGCGCCACCGACTGTACTGGAGTGTTTGATCCTCCGCTTCGCCCCTCGCCACGGCAACATGGTTACACCCCACGCCGAGCAGAGAGCAACGCCTAGAACTCACGCCGACAGCTGCATGCGGGAGGAGGGCTGCTCTTCTAATGCCACTGCGCGTATATAAATAGAGATCCCACCCCACTACTTATTATCATTATAATTAAGATGGTAATAGTTGGTAATTATACGCTTATTACCGACATGCACTTGTCGAGCTCTTCAGGTTGGCGTTTTCTCGGTCAGCGACTCGGAAGTAAAACCAGTCGCATCGGCTCAAGCGCATAGGAATAAATACAATATTGTTTCCGTGCTGAAGAAACATGACGTCGACATGTGCTGTGCCGGTCTGCGTTGTCAGGGCAACGTGGGGGGACGCACGTAAATAACCTCGCGCAGAAACCAAGCGGCTTGCCATTTCATTTACCAAAATAATACATACACAAATTTTAGTAGTTAGCGTCGATTATTATGAAGGAAGCATGAACGTCGCATTACTTTCGAATATTGTAGAATCCCCCCCCCCCCCCCCCCTCCAACAACGAAAACATTACCGGCAAATGCATACAATTTATTATGCAATTATGTGGAGGTCGAAATTAGACAATCGATCGGATCAAGTCGTAAATCCTTATCACGAGACGAGATTAATAACAGATCTCTGGTGTGTTCTTGAAGATAATCGCTGGCGTGAGAGCCTGTACAGAGCAAGGAGGTTGATGTATGTATGTAGGTCACCTGAAGTACCTCCACACTCCGAGACCTTGCGTGGGAGGCGACATTCTTTTACAGGTACGCCCTGCAGGTGCACGGGGCATTCACAGATCTTCATAGTTATTGCGCCAAATGATATCATCCCCATAAATCAAATTTTGAATTTTGACGGTTACTAAAGTTATGTCGATGACGTCATCTTCGTTTACAAGAATGACGTAGAAACATGTTTTGCATTGCATGACGTCATTGAATACGAAATAGATTTTGTCACGTTTATTTTGGATTGAATCGGCAAGGACAAGTCACATTCAGAGCCATGAGGCAATGTGAGGCTTCCCACATGGAAATATCAACACCAAATGCTTACAACCACGATTCTAGTGGACCTAGTACCTAGCCTACACGACGTAAGACGTTAGTGATTCGGGGGAGGGGAGAGGAGGTGCAAAGCAAGATTATAGTGGTACCTTACAGTCTTAGTAGGTAGGTACCTACCTGTTGGTGTAACTACCTAGCCTTGCTTGAATATTACATGCCTTTTAGTTTTAGTTTTATCAATGGTCCTGCTGGGGTAGGTTACCTACCTACCTACTTGGTATCATTTATCTATTACCTAGCCCCTACCTAGGTAGTTTACCTACGCTTGCTGCGAGACTTTAGTACCTAGAGCCTAAAACAACTAGCCCAAACTTTAACCAGTAAAAGAATGTTTAAGATGATTACCTGGTGCTCAGATCGCCATTTTCCTCGGATATGCGTTTCGCGTCGATTTCTAGCTTGGCTTTGTCCCGTGCCGTGAGATCCAAGAGGTTCCTTGCTTCGCCCAACTCCTTCTCGTACATAGACTTCAGCGTCGATCTTTCCCTTGTGATGGTTTCTTGAGTCGTTTCAACTTCTCGTCGTAAACCACTGTTTTCCGACTCCAACTGCCGCACGCGATCGATGTAAGTCGCCAAACGATCATTGAGATTTTGTAAATCGGCTTTTTCCTGAAGCCGGCTGAAACGTGTAGGACTCAAACCTGGACTCTGCGGCCGGCTTCCCTGTTGTTGCGGCGTGTTTGAACGACTCCCCGTTCCCGATGTCGTGGCCGAGGATTGCGTCACAGTCGTCTTCTTCACCTTCGTGGACATGATGGATACGTATTCTTATTCAAAAGTATTAGCAAATTAACAAAAACACAGAGACACCAGTACCACTACGTGTGATGGCTCTACCCCACGCTAGTAAAAACCAATATGGCTGTCGCCCGCCCGCGTTTCTGTAAAATGACGTCATTCAATCGGGTCGCTCCCACTTTCGCGCCATCCGTCGCTGATCGATACTCGTGGCGCTGTCTGTTGTTGTCTTTAAAAGGTACAAACTTCTTTATCGACGGACTTTTAATTCTGTTTGGTCGTTATGAAGTTAGGTAGTTTTCTTATTTATTTTATTGCTGATAAAACCTAATGTGGGTATGGTCTATAGCCTGTCACCGACCTTAGTATTTTGTACTTTTATCTTGGCAAATATCACAACTAAAACACTGGTTTGAATCAGAGTGACCCTGGCAGTACGCTGGTCCTGAAAATCTAGTCGTATCTATTTATTTACGTAAATTTTTAGATTTTTTGAATACATTTTGATATTCTCCAGAAGATGTTAACGTAGGGAAAATAAAGTTAACATACCGACCATCAAATGGTTAAGCCTACCCAGATCTGTCAAAAATTTGTGTTGTGATCAGATCAAAAACAAATAGATGTCTATAAATTCACAATAAAAATATGAAAATGTGAAACTTTTCGTGCTAGATAAGTAGGTTTTATTTTTTACTAGGTTTTATTTTTATAATGCTGTTAGCGTACCTATACCTACTGCATTTACATAATAAAACAGAAGTAATAAATAATTAATGTTTTGTATAGGAGTAGGCCTAATTACTTACTGCAGTAACATTTATAAAATAACATACTAAAAACTAATACGTAGGTAAGTAGAAGAACCCGCATGGACAACCAAACAAACATCTTTATTCTAGTTTAAACCACGTTTAGACAGATAGGGCACTCGCCAAACTTTTTCCCGCTATTGTGCTGCAGCGCTGCCATCGGGAGTGAGTAAGAAGTGTGAAGTAAGCTTTGAAGTAAGCTGTTCGTGCCACTCAAAATTAAAACTCGCGAAACTTTATTTTGACAGGCGTAAGAAGATGTACTTACTGTTTAGATACATATATTTTTTACTCTAGTATAATAAAACGTGTAAAAATAAGAAGATAGTGCAATATCTTAAGCAAATTCGATTTCAATCTGAAGCGACACCCTCTCAATTGTTTTAATAGAAAGTTACAAAATTCCATTGTGCCGTGAGTCAGTTCAAGAAAGCACTGGAAACAAAAATATTTCTGTGAGCTGTCATTATATGATCAAAATATTGTTATTACACTATCATTTCTAATAATTATCCACTCTTTCGGTAAATAACCAAATATCAACATTAATTCTTATAATATAACATGAAAATACGGAGTGTGGGGTAAGAAATACGTTGATTTGAAAAGCACAGCCTCGACGCTAGCGCCAAAGTGGCCGATCCTGTCGTCCTAGCTTGGCATCGCCCCATCGGTCTCGAAGAGAGATGATGGGGTCTTTATTTTCATATCCACGACATCTGTCCAAGGGGCGGGGTCCAAGCAGACAACATCCGTCAAACACTTGGAGTATCCAAAGCCGTAGCTCGCAGAGAATCAGAACTACTTTGATGAGAACCCTGCACTGTTCACTCTTCTGTGAACACTGTTCTAGATTGTGGGATTTACTCCAGGAGGCTGTAGTTATCATCTTACACGACGCAGGACGAACAAACAGGAATGCAACAGTTCGAAATGTACAGCAACTTTGTTCAATAGAACAGGTCAACGACGTGCGTTGATGTCGATTTCGTTTTGATAGCGATTCAGTTCAGTTCAGTTCAGTTTTATTTCCAGATTGGCACAATATGGAAAGATCAAGTACAGAAATAGAAACAGCGCCCGAAAACATTTCATATTAACTCTTCTTCATGTGCACGGATTCTTATCAATGTGAATCTAATCTCATTATTTTCAATCCATTATCTGAGAGATCTGGCATAAACCTTGTTGTAAACCAGGTATTAAAATACAATCTGACATTAATGATTGAAAATAGTCCACACGTAATCAGCACTTCTGCTATCATGCCCATACATGGAGCGTGCGTACGAGAGTCCACCGCTATCAGATCTGCACCCGGTGATAGCTGCAGGGCCAGGTGACAGGAATGCATATACGTGTACTGTTTGTTCTGTGCTCGTAATGTGAACGTGGGAGATGACGACAACACATTGCGGCTTGCTGGAGATCTTCGCCTCCGGCCTGACGGAGTCGATCAACCACCACGTGGTGCTGGACTACGCTCTGCTGGTGCAATGCGGCGTAGCGCCTCCGTGGGAAACTCTCTGCCTACGCCACGACGACCACGACGGTGAGAGATCCGCTGTTCATGATCTAGCTACTCGCCAAACCAACAATAAGCACTTTCACTATCAATGTAATAAAGAAGGGGGATGACAGGAAATTCCGAGTATACCTTCATAGAATTTGAAAGATTCACCGTAGCTCAGTTGGTAGAGCAGTGGACCGAAAAGGATAATTTGAATTTGAATTCGGCTTGTACTCGAGTACTCAGCAGTGTTGACAGATTTGTCCCGTCTTGTTCTAGAGCGGCACCAGATGGCAGCGCTGTACCGCGGTCTCCACGATCAACTCCATGAGGAACTTGGCGAAGAAGTGTTCAGATTCTCAGCCGACATTCCAAGCGAGGACGAGGACCTCCCTGGACCCTCTTCCCCTCCCCCGTCGCCGCCTCCTGTACGCAGCTTGACGCCGTCATCAGATACTGTGTCAGATGACGAGGACCTCCCTGGACCCTCTTCCCCTCCCCCGTCGCCGCCTCCTGTACGCAGCTTGACGCCGTCATCAGATACTGTGTCAGATGACGAGGACCTCCCTGGACCCTCTTCCCCTCCCCCGTCGCCGCCTCCTGTACGCAGCTTGACGCCGTCATCAGATACTGTGTCAGATGACGAGGACCTCCCTGGACCCTCTTCCCCTCCCCCGTCGCCGCCTCCTGTACGCAGCTTGACGCCGTCATCAGATACTGGGTCAGATGACGAGGACCTCCCTGGACCCTCTTCTCCTCCCCCGTCGCCGCCTCCTGTACGCAGCTTGGCGACGTCCCCCGAGCCTTCACCACCTTCATCGCCACCACCTCTACCACCGTCATCGCCTCCTGCACGCAGCGTGACGCCGTCACCAACACCTTCACCACCTTCATCACCGCCACCTGCTAAAATTAGCATTCAATCGACAACATCGTTTCCGCCTGCACCTCAGACTCCTACGTCCGACTTCCCTCCCTCGACTCCTGTTCAAGATCCTCCAACTCTCCCTTCGTTCCCGCGACCAACATCTACTCCAACACCCTCTCACACGCTGGGCAGAAACAATACGCTCCCAACAAACACAAACAAACGTCAAAGGTTGGTATTCAATTAGAATCTCATAGCTATCTCTTTTTATATACTAGGAAAACGCTCAGTGTAACGCGTTGATGAGCGAGCACAATATGCATCCATATTGAATTGAAATATGATATCAGCATAAAAGTATATGCTTATCTTCGAAACTTTAAAATAGCATCTAAGCACCCTGGTTCATAAAGCAAATCAGAATCAATTCAATTGGCACTGGAAAACATTCATTTCGATACTTCATTACTGACAGATATTAAAAATTTCAATACGTTCATACGTTCTTAACTGATTGGAATGAAATTTTGTAAAATAAGAGACAATATTGGTCTTAATGATCATGCAAAATATGAGTTTAATCAGAATTATCGAAGACCGTTTTCATTTTTCAGCCTATCAGGAGATATTTATTTAAATTTTAACCAATGAATGGATTTCAAAAAAAATAGGGTCTGCAAACAGAGAAAGTTGGTTTTACATGTGTGCAAAATTTCAGCTCGATCAAAGAAAAACTCTGACCTGTATAGCCAAAATATGAGTTTGATCAGATTTATCGAAGCCCATTTTCATTTTCAACCTACCATCAGGAGATGTTTATTTAAAATTTAACCAATGAATGGATTTTAAAAAAATTTGGGTCTGCAAACAGAAAAGGTTGTCTCTACATGTGTGCAAAATTTCAGCTCGATTAAAGAAAAACTATGACCTGTATAGCCTCACCCAACGGAAAAGTTACAAAAAAAAAAAAAAAAAAAAAAAAAAAAAAAAATAGAGCTCCGTGCCAAAAGAGCCAAAAGGAGACGCTCGCTTCGCTCGCTCAAAAATTAAAAGTGTAGTAGTCAAAATGTATTCGTAAAGTTAATTTGTTGGTAACATAAAGTAAGGTAACCTAACCTATAATAACCATGTATTTTGCAGCAAGGTGAGATGTGAAATTGGTCAAGACCTCCCTTCACGGAACAGTACTAAAGGTAGGAACAGAACAGTTACTCATGTTGTGGGAATGTTGTGTTGTATTGAAGGTACTTAATGCTTGCAGAGAGCAGCCGCGACGAGAGCGCCGCTGCGGCTGTTGGCACAGTCAGGAAGACGCAGAGCGGCAGAAGTCCGGCGGAGGAGAAACTCCAGTCGACGCAGACTCAGAGTCAGACGCGATGTGACGCTGAACTGCCAAAACCGAGGTGAGTATTGCTGTTAGTGTTTAGAAACATAATGACAGGTTTGTTGTATTGTATCCACAGCGAAGTAAAACTATACGTCATTAGGACAGTTCGCCTGTCACCACTTTCCAACACTCAAATAAGATTTGTAATGTTTTAATAATTATGTAATGAGTATAAATTTATTAAATTTGGACTTATATTTCGAGCTAAAGTACAATAATGTTTCAGAAGTACTCCTGGACGAAATGACAACAAAGGAGCTGTTCAAACTGAAGAAAACCAAACAATTAAAGGTAACAATAAAATCTTATAATACAAGTATGACCGCTTATCTCCAGCTCAAACGAGTAGATCTGCATGTTTGTGTTTGCACTCAACTCAGATGCGCCGCGCGAGTCACGTGACGTGTCTCCATGGCAACCACCTCCTGCCGACGAACAAATGCAAGACGTGCTGCACGTCCACGGCACCTTGGAATACCGCGACGGCATGACGTCATCGCGTCAGCTCTTCGACGACCGCCGCTTCGTCAAGGAAGGCGACGTGCGCAGACACTCCGTCTCGTCCGAGGACACGGCCAGGTTGATCTCACGAGCTCCGTACTTCCGGCGCTCGGCGTCCAGCCTGACCCTCTTCCTGTTCGACAACAGCGTGGTTCTGGCCAAGAAGAAGGGGTGAGACTCTGATTGCATGCTGTGTCGCCTGACGTGGCCGTGTCTGACACTCTGTGACCTCCAGGGCGAGCTACAACAAGTACACGGTGAAGGACCACTGCGCATCGGGCCGGGCGACGATGCGGGAAGTGGCCTACCACATGAGCGCGCATCTGGACGAGTGGCTGGACAGCAACTATCATCAGAACATGATGCTGCTCGTTCTGGAAGCAAACCACAAGCAGAAGAGAGTCGAGATGGTAACGTTCACTCAATCATGCCTCAATCATTCCTCAATCATGCCTCAATCATGCCTCAGTCATGCCTCAATCATGCCTCAATATGCCTCAATCATGCCTCAATCATGCCTCAATCATGCCTCAATCATGTCTCAATCATGCCTCAATCATGCCTCAATATGCCTCAATCATGCCTCAATATGCCTCAATCATGTATTCCCGTAATATTCATGTAATATTTCCGGACATGTTTTGTCTATCCGTGATTCCCCCCCCCCCCCCCCCCCCCCACAAAAAAAATTGAATCCCCAAAAATCGTTTATGAACATATCACTTTTCGGGAAAGAAATTCATCCAATTCTGGAAAATATTGGTAATTCCTGAGTTTTCTCGTGAAATTTTAATTTATTTTGGTAATATTCCCCAAAATTAAATGTCGGGAATGTTCACATCACTAAAATCATACCAAAAGATATTGAACAATGCGAATGTTACACTTTCATGTGATTTATCCATGAAGTGTGTGTTATTCAGGTGTTGTCTTGTAATTCCGAGCAAGAGCGTCGGGAATGGCTGGACTTGATGGCTGCGAAACCGATCCACATCTCCGCCCCCGTCGCGAACACAACGGAGGTCAACAGCTCCATCCCGACCAGAGACATCGTCATCGAGAAGCCCAAGGAGGAGGCAGACGCGAGGCGTAAGTACCCTCTACCACAGTGGTACCTACTCGACCTGCGGCCCGCGGGACTCATTTGTGTGGCCTCCAGTTCATGTTTTAAATACATTCTTATTCACAAAAGGTGTCCACTGTGAAAATAATAAATAAGAATAAGAATTATTATTTCATACAAAATTATGTTTAGCATCCCAGAATCACTTATAAATTGCTTATATTCTAAAAAAAAACGCCCTGCGGAGAAACATTTGGAGGGAACTTTGCTTCAGTTCGTGCATTTTAGAGCCTCAGAATCACTTTTAAATTATTACAATCTAAAAAAAAGCCCTGCGGGGCCAAAACTGAGGTAATCCCCCCCTCCCCCATAATAAAAGTAGTTCCTACGCGCCTGAAATGAACCTGAAAGCCTGAAACTACCTGATCACGTGAGCATTATTGTACGTTTTTAAAACATGCGGCCCGCCATCAAAAGCAAATTCGTAATATTGGCCCGCAAGTCAAAAAGGTTGAGTACCACTGCTCTACCACATCACAAGTAATCATAACATTATATTAGTTAGCTCTTGTGCCACTTTCTATGTTTTGTTTGTTTGTTTGTGTTTTTATAAGTAATACCGTTCAACCAAATGAATTTTAACACAGACTTAATGTCATAAGAGGGGTATCGTGTATATATACTTGGTTTTTAAAAGAGATCATGTTTTTTTTAATTGAAAATGGAACCGTTTGACCATAGGTTTGACCAATAAACTAAAACTTTGCATTGTCATCAATCATTGACACCAACATTTTTGACGTGTTTGATAATCTCCATTGACGTTGGAGAGATGGGTCTTCTTATTCACGTATCATAGTTATTCATCATCGTTATTTAATTATGCTAATCATTTCTTATCCCTCATTAGCATTGCTGTTTGCGTTTGTTTTGTCGGAAGGCAGGTTTCAATTTTGATCAATATTTAGCAGTAATTATTTTCCACCACAATCAAACCATTCGTGCCTTTGTGGAGCTGAGTGTTTTTTATAATATTACGTGAAAGGTATTTAAGAGGCAAACGGAAGCGAGCGGGAATCGCACGGTTCGTCAGAGCGTTTTTTTTGAAATTGTGTCTTCCCACTTAATAATTTAAAAAAATCAGATAGTAACGACCCATTACAGCCTAAAATACTAAATAATGCCGCACATTGGAGTTCATTATGACCTCTGGTGCGACCTCAAAGTGTTAAATACGATATTTTTAATAAGATAATCGAAAATAATCGTATTTAACACTTTGAGGTCAGACCAGAGGTCATAATGAACTCCAGTGTGCGGCATTATTTAGTATATTAGGCTGTTATGGGTCGTTACTATCTGATTTTTTAAAATATTTAAGTGGGAAGACACAATTTCAAAAAACGCTCTGACGAACCGTGCGATTCCCGTTCGCTTCCAAATTATATCTTCCCTAAAGTGTCTTCCTACAATTATCCTGTCTTCTCTTCCCATCACAATCCCAACTCCCACTGAGAGGATCTGTTGCAGCAAGAGCCGTGGCGCCTCCACCGCCTGTCGACGAGGAGCTGATCAGTCAGTACCAGCAGAAGCAGTGCTCCGTGTGCCCCGCCGCCATAGTCAGCTACATCCCCAAAGATGGCGCCATCTACTGCGCATCATGCTACGAGGATAAGTTTGCAGACAAATGCAAGAAATGTGCTCAAGTAAGTGCTTGGTCGAAGCTTAGAGAAAGGAGCCTTTCTCTAAGGTCAAAGTATTTTCCTGATTCACACAAATTAGAGTTAGTCTTATAGGTCTCGCTAGCAAGCACGCAACCTTCAACATTTTGATGCCATCTAAACCATTTGAGTTCTTACGCTATACCAAATTGTTGACAACTTTTTTACAACGTTGTGTGTTTCATCCATTATGTACTTATTTCCGAATATATGTGATATTCGAAGGTTTTTTCTGGTTTTCCTCGTTCGAGAAGGCTAATGGCAGCAAAGTTCAACGTTAAACACCATAAAAAAATAAAAATGCCAAAAGCAAAGTGAATTCAAGTAGCAATAAATGACATTGGAAGTAAAAATGTGACTCACGACTTTTAGCGTGAGTGTGCGTGAGTGTGCACACCACTGCTAAAAGTCGTGCGTGAGTGTGTAAAGTTACTGATCACGCGTGAATCGTGACACGCGTGTCACACGTGACTAATATTCACAACTTTGATCTCTTGGTCCACTTCAGAGTTTCTTCAGTCTTGAATACTAATTGATCTTAAAATATAGTAATAGAATAAAAAAAGGCGAAATTATTTTGATCGATATTTATATTTTACATGGGTTACTTTTTATTTATTGTATGCGCACGTTTTTGGTTTACAATGGATATTGAAATGGGTGAAATAGTTTTATATCGTATTCACGGACCAGCTCCAAATAAGTGACTTTTTATACTAGAATTGTTCACTATTTTGTATTCAATTAATTAATATTTTTATCACGTTTTTTTACCCATAATGCAGCCATGTCTGCGTCCCAAATTAGTTTCTATACCGTTAAAAATAAAAATAACTCCCTGCGGGGCACGATTTTCTCATTTGTACATAGTTTTTCATTACCATCAACAGACTTTTGTGCATTTTGCTTTGGCCAGGAATGGTAATTTTGATGTTCAAATTAAAGGAGCCCTTGATAAGCAAATTTTAATAATTTATGAATTCCTAGTACTAAAGTTATTATCGGGTTTAAGAAAAGAAATGTTAAGGTAGTCTTTGGCCAAGTTACATATTTTCTCAAGATAGACATTTTAACTCAACAGTTCGTTGTACAGAAAAAGTTGAAATGTGTATCAAAAATCTAAGAATCTGACCTCACCCAAACAAAGCATAAGATGTTGAAGTTATCAACGTGAGTGACTGTGCGTGAGTTGTAATTCGTGAGTGTACGTGAGCGTGCATGAGTCCATAAGATTTCCTGCGTGAGTGTGCGTGATCGTGAGCGAAATGGAACCCGTGTGCGTGAGTGTGCGTGAGTGAAAAACGTGGCCGCGTGACGTGACCGCGCGTGAGTCAAAAATCACTCACGCGCTCACCTCTAATTGGAAGTGTGTATCTCCGAACTGTGCAGGCCATCACTGCAGGGGGAGTGACTTACGACGGCGGCTCCTGGCACGGCCTTTGCTTCACTTGCTCTCATTGCGACAAGCCGCTGGCAGGAGAGCTCTTCATAGCCAAGGACAAGAAGCCGTTCTGCGCAGACTGTCACGCGCAGCTGTTCGCGCAGCGCTGCTCAGCGTGCTCCAAGCCAATGACAGGTAACACCCTTAGCCGCCATTTATAAGACTGCGACAGACTCGTTGCATCGGCAAAAATATAGACAATAAATTGCGCTTTGTTCATCGTTAATCACTTGGCTTAAATTTCGGCTCGTAAACAAGATTTAAGAAAGTAATGACGCGCAAAGAGAATTTCATTACAGGTAAAAGCTCTGAACTTATAAGCTCGGCGTCGGCGAATCATCATACAAGTCGGGATGAATTGAGGTGCGTCTGGGTTTAGACATCCAGACTCGATAGAGCAGGTTCTTGACTCTTCATCTGCCCTGCTACATGCATGACAGTTGGATGTCAACACGATGTCAATGATTGCAGGACGCATCGTGACGTCAGCAGCCAAGAGCTGGCACAACGAATGCTTCAACTGTTTCTCCTGTCAGACGAGCTTGGCTCTTGACTCTTCATCTGCCCTGCTACATGCATGACAGTTGGATGTCAACACGATGTCAATGATTGCAGGACGCATCGTGACGTCAGCAGCCAAGAGCTGGCACAACGAATGCTTCAACTGTTTCTCCTGTCAGACGAGCTTGGCTCTTGACTCTTCATCTGCCCTGCTACATGCATGACAGTTGGATGTCAACACGATGTCAATGATTGCAGGACGCATCGTGACGTCAGCAGCCAAGAGCTGGCACAACGAATGCTTCAACTGTTTCTCCTGTCAGACGAGCTTGGCTCTTGACTCTTCATCTGCCCTGCTACATGCATGACAGTTGGATGTCAACACGATGTCAATGATTGCAGGACGCATCGTGACGTCAGCAGCCAAGAGCTGGCACAACGAATGCTTCAACTGTTTCTCCTGTCAGACGAGCTTGGTTCTTGACTCTTCATCTGCCCTGCTACATGCATGACAGTTGGATGTCAACACGATGTCAATGATTGCAGGACGCATCGTGACGTCAGCAGCCAAGAGCTGGCACAACGAATGCTTCTACTGTTTCTTCTGTCAGACGAGCTTGGCTCTTGACTCTTCATCTGCCCTGCTACATGCATGACAGTTGGATGTCAACACGATGTCAATGATTGCAGGACGCATCGTGACGTCAGCAGCCAAGAGCTGGCACAACGAATGCTTCAACTGTTTTTCCTGTCAGACGAGCTTGGCTCTTGACTCTTCATCTGCCCTGCTACATGCATGACAGTTGGATGTCAACACGATGTCAATGATTGCAGGACGCATCGTGACGTCAGCAGCCAAGAGCTGGCACAACGAATGCTTCAACTGTTTCTCCTGTCAGACGAGCTTGGCTCTTGACTCTTCATCTGCCCTGCTACATGCATGACAGTTGGATGTCAACACGATGTCAATGATTGCAGGACGCATCGTGACGTCAGCAGCCAAGAGCTGGCACAACGAATGCTTCAACTGTTTCTCCTGTCAGACGAGCTTGGCTCTTGACTCTTCATCTGCCCTGCTACATGCATGACAGTTGGATGTCAACACGATGTCAATGATTGCAGGACGCATCGTGACGTCAGCAGCCAAGAGCTGGCACAACGAATGCTTCAACTGTTTCTCCTGTCAGACGAGCTTGGCTCTTGACTCTTCATCTGCCCTGCTACATGCATGACAGTTGGATGTCAACACGATGTCAATGATTGCAGGACGCATCGTGACGTCAGCAGCCAAGAGCTGGCACAACGAATGCTTCAACTGTTTCTCCTGTCACGCGAGCTTGGTTCTTGACTCTTCATCTGCCCTGCTACATGCATGACAGTTGGATGTCAACACGATGTCAATGATTGCAAGACGCATCGTGACGTCAGCAGCCAAGAGCTGGCACAACGAATGCTTCAACTGTTTCTCCTGTCAGACGAGCTTGGCTCTTGACTCTTCATCTGCCCTGCTACATGCATGACAGTTGGATGTCAACACGATGTCAATGATTGCAGGACGCATCGTGACGTCAGCAGCCAAGAGCTGGCACAACGAATGCTTCAACTGTTTCTCCTGTCAGACGAGCTTGGCTCTTGACTCTTCATCTGCCCTGCTACATGCATGACAGTTGGATGTCAACACGATGTCAATGATTGCAGGACGCATCGTGACGTCAGCAGCCAAGAGCTGGCACAACGAATGCTTCAACTGTTTCTCCTGTCAGACGAGCTTGGCTCTTGACTCTTCATCTGCCCTGCTACATGCATGACAGTTGGATGTCAACACGATGTCAATGATTGCAGGACGCATCGTGACGTCAGCAGCCAAGAGCTGGCACAACGAATGCTTCAACTGTTTCTCCTGTCAGACGAGCTTGGCCGGCCGAGGATTCGTGTTCAAAGGAGAAGACATTTCTTGCTCTAATTGCGCGAGACTAAAATAATTACCATAAGCTACATTATAGACTCACCAGAGTTACAAAGAGAAAATCAATTTCGATGTATAATTTACGTTAATTTTCTGCATAAGCAATAACGAGCGGCAATAATAATTACCAATAATTCCTCTGTAAGAATAATTTATATTTGTATTATAAAATCTGATCAAGAATAACTGAACTTTTATTACCTTACTGTCTACTTAATTTATTTATATTACAATTATTATAAAGTATGAATCCAGATTGTGTAATGAAACACTTATTTAGTACCTATGTTTCCCTTCTTCTACTTCACAGGTATCATTTCTAAGTCGTCATTATTCATTCACAACTAGTTCATACACTTCACATTCACCTTGATTGTTGTCAATGTTTCATGACTGAGTAATAATTTTGACAATAGGTACATATCAGTTTCCTGTAATAAAACGAGCTAAACTCTATTGATAAGTCATTTCGATGTCTCACAAAGACGTGATAAGTGATAAGTAGCTTGATATGGCTCTTATCTGACCTGACAGCGTGTCTGAGACTCGTCCCTGATAAGAGGGAGATGCAAACACTTTCCCATGTGTGCAACACTAGCGAGAACACCTTCCTTCTTCCTGTGACAACTCAACAGTCACGCAGCTGACATGGAGCTCAATGCCATTCAAAAGAGCCGTGAAGAACTGCGTCTAGGTAAGTTCAAGGGATGTATGCTAATGTTATGTTATTGAACGCTTGCATAGTGATTTGGAATCGTGCGTCAAGTTTAACTTTCCGAAACTGATCGCTGTAGGTAATCACGTTTTCAAAATTATCTTATCGAAATAATCCGTAATTTTGAGAAGTCACATTGCGCCTTTCATTCTCAGAAATTAAATTCCCACGAAATTAGGTAAATAATAATCAGCAATGCCTTGGTCTGGTACTCCCCGATAAAATGTTGATCTCAGACATTATGAATTGGGTTCTGTGTGGGGGGGAGGGGGATGAACAAAATAATTAGAATGGTCAGAATAAATATTCAAAACAGAAATACCATTTCAGGATGGGGATGTTAGAATCTGAATATGAAAAGTGGGAATTGAAATTGAAAATGCTTCTGCAAACCTCTTTAAGTTATTGCAGAATAATGCCAAAATACTGTTTTTCTGTAATTTTCTTACAAAAGAAATACATTCGAATTAAATACTTACGTTAGTTTCATGTAATAAAGACAATACAAAGGTATGTTAACCATATTTAATATCTCAACTGGAGAAATAAATACAATGTGTAAATCGTGTTTGTACTCGGGGAATCAATACCTCTTCCATGAGATTGCCGTCATGTTCCCAGATGATTACCGAGCTGCGGAATCAGGGACGATCCTGGACGCCTGGATGAACGACTTGAGACAAATGTTCGGCAAACGCAAGAAGCCTCCGAGATACGAGAAGAGCGCAGGCGCAGCGGCTTCGACGTCACTCATGAGAATGAGTAAGAATATTTGATTTATTTATTTTATTAGCCATTTGATTACCATTAATACATTAAAAATACAATGTGTAAAATTATGTTGTCAGTGGCCAATAAAACATCAGTTCTTTGCAAGAAGTGAACAACTCAACAAAATCAGTGAACATTTTGAACAAAATCAAACAACCAAAAAACACTAGGAAAGCAATAAAAATCAAATGAAATAACATAAAAACCAAGAATAATAAAAAAGTGTCAGGTTTTAATAAAAAAAAAAAAAAAAAAAAGTATACAAAATTATAAAAAATATATAAAATAAAATATATAAAAATGTCAGGAACACACAATGAAGTATTATCTCCTAAACGTACTATTTTCTGTATCATCTTTCATTTAACGTATAGTGTTTAGGTGTAAAGATTCGTATAAAAAACATACTAATACTTTTTGTGCATCAAAAAGGTGATTGTGATAATTCAAATGGATATTTGTGAACCCCTGTTCCTTGTCATATTTCAAACCGATGGAATGACTCGTGTTGAACTTCAGATCCTCTGCAGACGTTCAGCGAGGAGTCGCGTCCCTCCGCCGGCCTGCAGACGATGTCGGAGCCGATGTTCGGCGGCTACGTCACGGACTCCGTGGACCCGGACACCGGCGTCGCCAAGTTCGTCTTGTGGTGCGTCAGAGCCATCGAGACGGCAGGCGAGGGGCTCAGAACAGACGCCATTTACACGGCCATCGGCGTCCAGAGCAGAGTCAACTTCATCACGAGACAGGTCAGAAACAACAATAAACAAAACACACATGATAGAGTTGGGGGGGGGGGGGGGGATTTACCTGTATTATCTGCTTCAACTTGCAATCCTTTGATCTCTTTCAAATCACGAATTTTTAAATTTATTTTTTAAATTTATTTTTTTAATTAATTTTTTTAATAATGTTAATTTATGTATAATATGCATAAGATTTCACACCTGACCCAAATCTCACTAGGGGATGCTTTCAGTACATTCTGTTTTATTTGTAACTAGAGGGACCCGTCATGTAAAACATGACCAATGTGCACCAGTGAGTTATGCGTAAATATAAAACGACAGCAATATTTGTCAGCAGAGTGTGCGTCGTTAATACATTTGACGTCGTTGATGACCCAATCTTAACAGAAAACGTTAAAAAATGAGGAACGAAGAAAAGCAATTTGATCATACCTATTATGGTAAAACAATTTCATATAAGTTTTCAAATTTCAATTCAATTTAATACAATTTTATTTCTTCCAAAATTTTACAATTTTACCTAAACCATACGCTTTCCTTGTGCAACCTTTACATATTACATAATTACATATTACATTTACCTTTTACATATTGTTACATTATACCAAGAATCAGTAGTAAAATAAGCAATAGTGTTGAGATAAAAGGAGACACAGCGAAATAGAAACACAAAGAAGAGCACCAGAGTATTCGTACTAAGTAAAAATAAGAAGAAAAACAATGTATGCGCCGTAAAAAAAAATATATATAATATATTCATTACGTTGATACCGTGACCTGATGCCCACGGCCTTTTCTTCATTTGTTATGCTATTACATGTTATCTACGGCTTCATTATATTATACGTTCCTCAGATGTAGGGCGGAAGTAAATTTGTTTGATTTGAGGTGCACAATTTTGGATTGTAATCAAGCTCTATCAAGTACCGTTTCACTGATGTTAACAAATAACGTTATATTGAAGTATTCTCTTACAATAACTCATGTCACCATTACAAATGATTGGTTGATGTCAGAAATACTGTTCATATTGAAATGGACTTCAGCCGTTCTACCACTAATTAAAGTATAGATATTCAGTTAACAATGTAAAACTTAAACATTGGTGCTTCAAACTTTATCAACAGCAACATGAATTCGTTGTCAATACATGACTCAATACAGACCACTCTACGAAATAAGAAACGACTGAAAATGATTAATCTAACAACATTATTTAAAAACTTCGTCGGTTAGTTGGTTTGAGGGTTACAGAACCGTGTTGATTAAATGTAGGAAGAAAATAATACGTTTGATCGTTTGCAAATTGCATCTTGAGGCCAATGTTAAAAATCTATCGGCTTTGTTTGGTTTTCATGGCCCTCTAAAATACAGATCAAATGAAATTTTTTAAAAATTACACTTTGACGTTTCTTGGAGTAAAGAAGTTTTCTATGTAATGTCTCTTTTGAACGGTTATTATGTGTTATAGTAGATTTTTTACACACTCAAAGGGATAAGGATTACGTTTTAGGTAAGTTATGGTTATTTCTTTACTTTGCGAAGGCAAAAGACGTATTTTTAGACACGATTGGCAATGAAAGGCCACCATTTTAAATACAAAATAGTGCCGTTTTCAATATAATGTAAAGATTTGGACAGTTATTCTGTGTTAAAATACATTTCTTATAAACACAAAGGGATAAGGATTGCCATTTAGGTAAGTTTCAGTTATTTATTTATGCACAAAGAGCAGAAGATGTATTTTGGACATGATTTGGGCAATGTAACGTCGACCATTTTAATTTTAAATACAACATAGAGAGTGTGCGCGCGAAATTGAGAGGATGCGCGCGCAGGCGTTCCTGACACACAGACAGAACTGCGTAACTATAAGTAAGATATCATCCTTTCACCAACTGAAAATGGCCAGTCTCTCAGCAAAATAAATAAGATTGAAGCAACCAGGGTATGCAGCTACCCTATACAGAAATTTCACTAATGAAACCTAGAACTGGTGAATTCACAGAATTAATAAATATCGCGACCCTGCTTCCAACTATTGTCGGGTCAGGGTGGTGGGATGATCCCACCAATGTTCTAGGGCACTTGTGTTCTCAGAGCCGACTTGCCAAGTCCGACACTCCACACTTCTTCACAGAATTATCGGATTATATTGATAACTTACTGTTCGTTTCATTGTAGATTCTCTGAAATATCATGTTCCCTTGTCTCGCAGGACGAAGAAGTTATGCAGAAATGTTTAGAAGAAGAACAAAATGTTCCCACCCTGGCTGGAGCGCTGAAGGTTTTCTTCCGACAGCTCAAAATACCTCTTATCGATTTCCAAGATATGAACAGAGCGTTTCAAGCAGAGAGTAAGTGCAGGGTGTTTTAATTGTTTTACAATCAAGTTCTGTGTCGATGTTCTCCAATCAAACGATCCTCATTTGATTCCCAGATCCTGTATACGAGATGCGTCTACTCATCAACAGCCTGCCAACTGCCTACCAAAACACGCTGTCGCTGTTGGTCCAACATCTAGCAAGGTAGCCAACATCACAACGCAATGCACTGGAGTGTTGAAAGTGACCAATGTAGATCTTCTCCCCATTCCACGTCATCAACTTACAGACCAAAAAGTTTCATAACAAAAAATGACCAGCATATTGCGGATTAGGTTCTAAGTACTGTTTATTGAATTATTACATGACTTTGACAGTTAAAATTTCTAAAATTAAAACTATTAAACTATTAAAACTCTGAAAAGAGAGAACGTACTGATTTAAGTTGACCAATGCCACTGAGAGGTAAAACGATTTTCGCAACTTAGGTACCTACCTACACTTATTTATATTCTTTTTACCCCTGTAATAATTAATTGTCCTCACTAATCATGTATAATTTTGTATCATTTAAATTGAGTGGCTATGGTTACTTTGCTGATTTTCTTAAGCCACGCCGACCTTCAATGTTTAAATATGTATAACTTTGTGTTATTTTGCAGCGTGCTGAGGCTTCATTTATTCAATAACACAAGTCTGGTGGAACTCGGCGTCGTGTTCGGTCCGACGTTGATGCGTCTTTCTCCCAACTGTCAAGACATGACGGGCGAGATGAAGCAGCAGAACAGCATTGTGGAGTTCCTGGTTCAGGAGTGCGACGCCATCTTCCCTCGCCCACGTGACCGCGACGAGAGCGACGCCGAGACGTCCAGAGGCGCCGTGGAGGCGGTGACGTGCGACGCCATCTTCCCGCGCCCACGTGACCGCGACGAGAGCGACGCCGAGACGCTCAGAGGCGCCGTGGAGGCGGTGACGTGCGACGCCATCTTCCCGCGCCCACGTGACCGCGACGAGAGCGACGCCGAGACGTCCAGAGGCGCCGTGGAGGCGGTGACGTGTGACGTCGACGACGCCGACCAGCAGAGCCATGGAGTTGCTAACCAGCTACAAGCCGACATGAGTCAGCGTGACTCCAGGCCTGACGAGGACGTCGTTGACGAGGACGCTCCGGAAGTCCGTCATCCCGCCGACAACAAGAATGTACCCGACACGGTTGCTGTGAAGAACCCTCCTCAGCCGCCGCCGAAGCCACGTCGAGTCGCTCACGGCGTGCGCGTGTTCCCGCTTGCCAGCCCGCAAGACACGCGCGTGACGCTGGCTCCGGCCAAGAAGTCGCGATCGACGCCGGTGGACTCGTACATGAAGCAGGCGTCGAGTGAGAGCTCGGACTCGGACTCGGACTCGGACCAGGACTCTGAAGACGGCCAGGAGGATGCGCTGCCCAGAAGCGTCCCAACGGCGCTCTGACAACATCCTAGTCCAAATGTGTTCATCTCAAAAACATTATCAATTAACACGCTTACATGTCAAACAATGCTAAATATTGACCCCTCATTGACATGGCTATCACAATCATGAAATAAATCTTGTCTAACCAAAATAACAAAAAGTGTTGAAGTATTTCAGAATTGACACATTATTGTGAATAGGAAGGTTTGATAGAGATGCTGGAGAGATAAATTTTCAGCAAAACGTAAACACAGGATGTACATTTAGACTTGTAAAGTTTTCCATGATCTTCGTAAATACTTCGTCTCCGGCTCCATTATAATGTCAGATGGAGTTTCTGTCAAGCTATGATTCGTGCTTGCAATAGCGTTCTATATTTTATTGAATTATTAGGACAGCAGATTGATAAGGATAATTATAGATTAGGTACCTACATCGGATTTATCTTATCGTTGTCTGGTATTTTAAATGTAGATAAAGTCAATGTTTATTCAGTATTGTTACTAAATACTGCGAAGAATGACTCAATGATTCAAGAATTTTATTATTAATTTTAAATTTTGATACATTTCAATTATTAAAACGAAGAAAAATAAAGAAGGAAATAGACACATGATTCCTCATTTCCACACATAAAAGAGAGTTGTTTGGTGTAACGAAGTAATCTGTACAAAGGCGTAATGAAAGCATTGTTCTTATCTCAGTAGTTAACTGTGATAACGCAGATAACAGGTTGGTACATCGACAAAGACTCGCAGTTATCAGACTCACACCTTACAGCTGCATGAGTCACTAGCGTGTCAATCAGCATGTAATGTTGTGGTGATTCTGAGTCTTCGCTGCTGATTCGAGTTCCAGTACGATGTCGAGACCGAGGAGCATGTACACGATCGCTGAGGATGTCGAGCATCCGGGAGAGCCGAGACCCAGAGGCAAGTACAATCTCATCTGCATGAGCACCTGGACCCAGAGGCAAGTACAATCACATCTGCATGAGCACCGGGACCCAGAGGCAAGTGCAATCTCATCTGCATGAGCACCGGGACCCAGAGGCAAGTACAATCACATCTGCATGAGCACCGGGACCCAGAGGCAAGTACATTCTCATCTGCATGAGCACCTGGACCCAGAGGCAAGTACATCCCAGTTCAATCACATCTGCATGAGCACCGGGACCCAGAGGCAAGTACATTCTCATCTGCATGAGCACCTGGACCCAGAGGCAAGTACATCCCAGTTCAATCACATCTGCATGAGCACCGGGACCCAGAGGCAAGTGCAATCTCATCTGCATGAGCACCTGGACCCAGAGGCAAGTACAATCTCATCTGCATGAGCACCGGGACCCAGAGGCAAGTACATTCTCATCTGCATGAGCACCTGGACCCAGACGCAAGTACATCCCAGTTCAATCACATCTGCATGAGCACCTGGACCCAGAGGCAAGTACATCCCAGTGCAATCTCATCTGCATGAGCACCTGGACCCAGAGGCAAGTACAATCTCATCTGCATGAACACCGGGACCCAGAGGCAAGTGCAATCTCATCTGCATGAGCACCTGGACCCAGAGGCAAGTACATCCCAGTTCAATCACATCTGCATGAGCACCTGGACCCAGAGGCAAGTACATTCTCATCTGCATGAGCACCTGGACCCAGAGGCAAGTACATCCCAGTTCAATCACATCTGCATGAGCACCGGGACCCAGAGGCAAGTACAATCTCATCTGCATGAACACCGGGACCCAGAGGCAAGTGCAATCTCATCTGCATGAGCACCTGGACCCAGAGGCAAGTACATTCTCATCTGCATGAGCACCGGGACCCAGAGGCAAGTACATCCCAGTTCAATCACATCTGCATGAGCACCGGGACCCAGAGGCAAGTGCAATCTCATCTGCATGAGCACCTAGACCCAGAGGCAAGTACAATCTCATCTGCATGAACACCGGGACCCAGAGGCAAGTGCAATCTCATCTGCATGAGCACCTGGACCCAGAGGCAAGTACAATCACATCTGCATGAGCACCGGGACCCAGAGGCAAGTACATCCCAGTACAATCTCATCTGCATGAGCACCGGTGCCCAGAGGCAAGTACAATCTCATCTGCATGAGCACCGGGACCCAGAGGCAAGTACATCCCAGTGCAATCTCATCTGCATGAGCACCTGGACCCAGAGGCAAGTACAATCTCATCTGCATGAGCACCGGGACCCAGAGGCAAGTACATCCCAGTACAATCTCATCTGCATGAACACCGGGACCCAGAGGCAAGTGCAATCTCATCTGCATGAGCACCGGGACCCAGAGGCAAGTACATCCCAGTGCAATCTCATCTGCATGAGCACCTGGACCCAGAGGCAAGTACAATCTCATCTGCATGAGCACCGGGACCCAGAGGCAAGTACATCCCAGTACAATCTCATCTGCATGAACACCGGGACCCAGAGGCAAGTGCAATCTCATCTGCATGAGCACCTGGACCCAGAGGCAAGTACAATCTCATCTGCATGAGCACCTGGACCCAGAGGCAAGTACATCCCAGTTCAATCTCATCTGCATGAGCACCTGGACCCAGAGGCAAGTACATCCCAGTGCAATCTCATCTGCATGAGCACCTGGACCCAGAGGCAATTACAATCTCATCTGCATGAGCACCGGGACCCAGAGGCAAGTACAATCTCATCTGCATGAGCACCTGGACCCAGAGGCAAGTACATCCCAGTGCAATCTCATCTGCATGAGCAGCTGGACCCAGAGGCAAGTACATCCCAGTGCAATCTCATCTGCATGAGCACCTGGACCCAGAGGCAAGTACATCCCAGTTCAATCTCATCTGCATGAGCACCTGGACCCAGAGGCAAGTACAATCTCATCTGCATGAGCACCTGGACCCAGAGGCAAGTACATCCCAGTTCAATCTCATCTGCATGAGCACCTGGACCCAGAGGCAAGTACATCCCAGTTCAATCTCATCTGCATGAGCACCTGGACCCAGAGGCAAGTACAATCTCATCTGCATGAGCACCTGGACCCAGAGGCAAGTACATCCCAGTTCAATCTCATCTGCATGAGCACCTGGACCCAGAGGCAAGTACATCCCAGTTCAATCTCATCTGCATGAGCACCTGGACCCAGAGGCAAGTACAATCTCATCTGCATGAGCACCTGGACCCAGAGGCAAGTACATCCCAGTTCAATCTCATCTGCATGAGCACCTGGACCCAGAGGCAAGTACATCCCAGTGCAATCTCATCTGCATGAGCACCTGGACCCAGAGGCAAGTACAATCTCATCTGCATGAGCACCTGGACCCAGAGGCAAGTACATCCCAGTTCAATCTCATCTGCATGAGCACCTGGACCCAGAGGCAAGTACATCCCAGTTCAATCTCATCTGCATGAGCACCTGGACCCAGAGGCAAGTACAATCTCATCTGCATGAGCACCGGGACCCAGAGGCAAGTACATCCCAGTTCAATCTCATCTGCATGAGCACCTGGACCCAGAGGCAAGTACAATCACATCTGCATGAGCACCGGGACCCAGAGGCAAGTACAATCTCATCTGCATGAGCACCTGGACCCAGAGGCAAGTACATCCCAGTACAATCTCATCTGCATGAGCACCTGGACCCAGAGGCAAGTACATCCCAGTGCAATCTCATCTGCATGAGCAACAGGTTCAAAGCAGCTTTCATTAAACATTCGCGGATTATAATGCGTGTTGTTTGACAAATTGTAAAAGTTCAATTGCATGGAAGATAGATACAAGTTTAAACATAAAACTTCGTTTATCTAGTGGAGCGGTCGCTCCACCCAGCCAAGTCGTACCGTACACTCACACTCACTCAACATACCGTAAATGCATAATAAACTGAGGAGCAGACCAACAACTTTTACTGTAAGCAACAACATGGCATTTTCGGCCTACTGGATCTTAAAATTGGAAAATCTCACATTGTTGCGATATATCTTAATTTCGAGCTATGGCCCACCCCACTACATATACCAAATTAGGGAACAATATGTTATGCCGTTTGCGAGCTAGAGGGCCGTGAAAAACGTGAAATTACACCCCTTTTAAAACCTATCTTGATCTGATGATGATGATGATATCAGGAAACACCGCAATCACCGCCACAGCCTAAACGGCTGAGCCGATCGATCTGAAATTTTCACCACATGTGCACTTTTGGCGTCTGAGGTGCCTTTTTATAAAACCAACAGGAAGCCGCCATTTTGAAACCGGAAGTGACGTCATATCTCGAAAACGGCTGGACCGCTAGGAATTAAACCAGCGCCAAATGATTCAGACGGTCATCTATATGGAATATCAATAGTTAAAGTAGAGATGTACTATTACCGAAACCGGAAATGACGTCATGAAAATGAAGAACTAGATTTTAATGACCTCTTACTACAATAACTACATATTCAGAAGGCTTATAATGATACATAACATTTATAGAAATAAATTCTAGGTGGCAGTAATTTCAGTCGCCAATTTGAAAACCGGAAGTGATACCATATCTCGAAAACGGCTGGACTAATTGGAACGAAGCTATCGCAATTCTTCATGGAATATCACTTTAAGGTAGAACCACCATAACCTCAATGTTTCCGATTTACTTGAAATTTTGGTGACTTATTGATAATCATGCAATACACAATCCATGAAAAAATGAAACACTTCTCGTGTCCAGTTTCTGAGATAAATTGATTTGTCTCCCCCATGTTATCTTATGGCGGAAAAAGAAAATCGTGTCATTTTTAAGCTAAAATGAAGATCTATTTTTTTTGTCTCGATAGATTTGAGCAAAAAACTTTTTTTATGGTAGACATATGGACATACTATCAGGAAAAAAATTGAAAACAATACCAACGTGTGCTATTTTAAAAGTTATATACCAAATTCGAAATGATTTTCCTATACCTCCCATGTTAAAGTTTTGTTCATCCTCTGATAACATAAAATTGAAAACTCATTGTTGGACTGGAGTTGCAAACTACAGAACATTTAATGAGTCTGTTGTACTTAAATATAGTTGAAATGTAGGAAAACGTTTTTTGAACTTGTAATTTCAAGAATATTTTTTTTTTGTATATGTCGATCGATTGCTCCCCCTTAAGCTTAGGTATATTGAGCACCAAACACAATTTTGCGTGTTAACCAATTCGGAAATGGCGAGTTTTTTTAAAGTAATTAGTCATTGTTGCTCCGATGTGTGTTACAAGTTGTGTAAATAAACTAAAAAAATAAGTGATATCCCCATAAAAAACACTCCGTGTAAAAATACGAGCCAAGTCTCTTCAACTATAAAAAAATAGAAGAAATCTAAAAATTCAGCACTGAAAAGTAGTGATATCAAAAAATGAGCCAAGTCAAAACTTAATTTTAAAAAACAAAATATACTTGGCGCATCGTTCTTAAGGGCATTATAGGTATATTATATATATTTAGGTACATTTGATTTTTGGCATAATGCTTCTATACTATTTATATACACGATGCGCCAATTATATTTTGGTTTTTAAAATTAAGTTTTGACTTGGCTCATTTTTTGATATCACTACTTTTCAGTGCTGAATTTTTAGATTTCTTCTATTTTTTTATAGTTGAAGAGACTTGGCTCGTATTTTTACACGGAGTGTTTTTTATGGGGATATCAGTTTCATCCGAACGAATGTGACTTACAGCGCTCTTTCCATGTACACTTCATTTCGTAAATATTGTTCGTATTAACGTCTCAAAAATGTAATAAATATCTATACGAGTATAACACAATTACTTCATTAATTAAGTGGATCCAATATAAATAACGTTTGTTTGCTTGTTTGTTTACTTGATCAGAAAAGCAAAAGGTCGTCAGCGACGATATTCTGGATAATTGGATGAACGGACTGAGAACGTCGTTTGGTAAACGCAAGAAGCCGCCGAGATTCGATAAGAAAGGGAAGATGACGCCTGCGCCCTCGCTGCTGAGAATAAGTATGTCGAATAGAAAGATCTGTCCTTGTTCTTCTCGCTGTTTCTTGCTGTCACTTCACTCTGTCTTCCAGCCAACATCGGCTCGTTCCACCAGCCCAAGCCGTCCAGACCGGCTCCAGGGCCTCCTGGATCCAGGACCATGTTCGGCGGCCTGGTCGGGGACTCCGTGGACGAAGCAACTGGAGTCGCGAGGTTCGTGCTGTGGAGTGTGGAGGCCATCGAGGAGACGGGAGAAGGATTGCAGACCGACGCCCTCTACAGAGCGGCGGGGAACCAGAGTCGGGTGCAGTTCATCATGGAGCAGGTGAAGTCTCGACGATACGAGTCATGATTATGGTCTGCTTATCTCACAACATAGCCTGCATAGTAAATTACTAGGAAAACGCTCTGTGTAACGCGTTGAATGAGCGAGCACGACACGTGCGCAAACATTAACCGAATATGCGTTCGTTAACACACAGAAAACATTAATTTAAGTCAAACTGAAAGCAAACTACGATCCACTGAATCAATATAAAACAATGTGTCATTGTATGACCACCATTAATGTGTAATCCGAGATATACCTAACCTTCAAGGAAATGTCAGGCTAGACAGAAGCTCAGAAACGGAATAAATCCAACGTTTCCAAGAAGAAAATAATTTGAAATAATCAATCCCCTGGACAAAAACTGTAGATACCTAATATCTATGCTTTAAAAGCGATTCAATTTTACTAATACCTTCACAAAGTACACCAAATTGCCAAAATTATCAACGAAAAGAAGCACAATGCAGGAGAGATTTGGAATGACGTGTGAACGCTAGAAGAGAACAAACGCCACTCAATGATATTATTGAAATGTGAGCTTATGTTTCTAATCCCTCCTGGATGCAAAATCAGCCAAGTAGAAACACGGGAGGCACGGCCATCAGAACTACGAATTGACGAAAAGACAATCAAGGTCCTTAAAAACTCGAAATGATTTGTTGGAAACTATGATCCAAATTGAATTATTTAAATTTGATCAACTCAATACACATAAAAATATCTGCTTTTCACTAAAAAAGTGTACATACCATCAAAACACTCTTGTACCTAAAGCAAATCAGATTCAGTTGCATTGGAAAGACATTCATTTTCAATGTTTCATTTCTGACAGCTATTAAAAATGTCAATAAGTGCATACTTTCTTGACAGATTCGGCTGAAAATTGGTAAAATAAGTGACATTGTTGGTCTTACTGACCATGCTAAATATGAGTTTGATCACATTTCTCGAAGACCATTTTCATTTTTTAGGCTATCAGGAGATACTTATTTTAACAATGAACCAATGGATGGATTTCAAAAAAAAATTGGGTCTGCAAACAGAGAAGGTTGTCTTTACATGTGTGCAAAATTTCAGGTCGATCGGTGAAACGGTGCGACTTCTATTGCTTCCTTTAGCATACAAAAACAAAAAAAAAAAAAAAAAAAAAAAAAAAAAACAGAGGTCCGTGCTAAAAGAGCCAAATGGAGTCGCTCGCTTCGCTCGCTCAAAAATATCTGCTTTTCACTAAAAAACTGTACATACCATCAAAACACTCTTGTACCTAAAGCAAATCAGATTCAGTTGCATTGGAAAGACATTCATTTTCAATGTTTCATTTCTGACAGCTATTAAAAATGTCAATAAGTGCATACTTTCTTGACAGATTCGGCTGAAAATTTGTAAAATAAGTGACATTGTTGGTCTTACTGACCATGCTAAATATGAGTTTGATCACATTTCTCGAAGACCATTTTCATTTTTTAGGCTATCAGGAGATACTTATTTTAACAATGAACCAATGGATGGATTTCAAAAAAAAATTGGGTCTGCAAACAGAGAAGGTTGTCTTTACATGTGTGCAAAATTTCAGGTCGATCGGTGAAACGGTGCGACTTCCATTGCTTCCTTTAGCATACAAAAACAAAAACAAAAAAAAAAACAAAAAAAAAACAGAGGTCCGTGCTAAAAGAGCCAAATGGAGTCGCTCGCTTCGCTCGCTCAATCAAAATGATGACCTAAATTGTGAATTGAACTATTACATTTTTGGGTCATTTCTCAAATTATAAAATTTCGTTTGCATATTTGTATTGTATATTTGTCTTTTTTGTATATTGTATTTTTATGAGCCCGAAGTTGGAATAATTTCACACAATCTCAGAGTTAGATCTGTTTTCATGCTGTTATCTTTTCTCGCAGCTTTCAAAACACACACTAGAGATATGTGAACAAGAGAGGAAAATAGCACAGGCTGTTTATCTGTCTACAATTCGGGAATAAATGCAAACAACAACCATGTAATTTGTTTATTTTCAAAGTTTTTATTTTATTTTTATTTTCAATAACGCAAGCGACAATAAGAGCGATGGCAACAGTCATACAATGAAACTCATGATGAAGTTTGTCGGCAGAGAGAAGATGCAATGAGGGCGACTCTGAAGAACGAAGACAACGTGAACGTCTTGACCAATGCCCTGAAGCAGTACTTCAGGAAGCTTCAGCGTCCCATCATGGATTACAAGGACTTCCGAACCGCCTGGCAGACAGATTGTAAGTGGCACTTGTCGTGATATCTTGCTTGATGCGTGAAGACATGCTGTGACGTATGCGTCTGTTTGCTCCGCAGCGCCGGTGGAAGAAGTGCGTCTACTGGTCAACGGACTCCCCGCGGCGCAGCGCAACACTCTGGCCTACATGATACGTCACATCACAGAGTAAGTCAAGTACCAGTATCAGTTTACCAGTATCAAGCAGCATTCAATCGCTTAATGCATTCATACAATACAAAGACTCGCTTATCAACGCGTTACACACAGCGTCTTCTTGTTATCCTGATATTGCTATGAAGCTAAAAGGCTGTGTTGAGTGAACTCATGAATGTGTCCGCAGGATCCTGGCAGATCAAGAACACAACCACATGGGTTTGGCCGCCGTGGGCGTCGTGTTCGGCCCGACGTTCATGCGCCAGTCGCCCGCCAGCCCCGACATGGCGGGCGAGATGAAGCAACAGAACAGCATCGTCGAGTTCCTCGTCCAGGAGAGCGACGCCATCTTCCCGCGCCCTCGCGACGCCGACGACAGCGACGCCGAGATGTACAAGGGCGCGACGGAGGCGATCAACGTGGAGCCGTCCGACGACTCCGACGAGGACGCCAGCGACGACTCCGACGACCAGCGGAGTCCGGGAGTCGTCGACTACCGCGAAGAAGCCAGCTCATCCAGCCAACACGACGCCAGCTCCGACGAGGAGGTTGACGACTCCACTCTGCCAGTAGGACGTCGTCCTGGCGTCGTTCAGCAACCAGAGAGCGATCAGGAGAGTGACCTCACCAGTGGCGTCCCTGATTCACCGCCGCCACTGCCAGTTAAATATGTCAAACCTTCAAACCCACCGCCAAATCCCCCATCCAATCCACTTCCGAATCAGCCACCAAATCCACCCCCAAGTCTGCCGCCAAATCCTCCACCGAATCGTCATACTAATCCACCCCCAAGTCTGCCACAAAATCCACCCCCGAAACCGCCTTCTATTCCTCCCCCGAGTGTTCCATCTAATCCACCAAGCAACACCAACACGACCCCCGCCGGTTACAATCAACCCGCAGCCAAGGACCACTCTGGAGCTGCAAGTACGTCTTATGAACCAATCTACCCTCAACAACAACAGAGCCGTCCCACCAGCATTCAGAGAGAGCCGTTTTACACTAAGAATCCATACCGCGCCGCCGTCGCTCCTGTGAAGAGCAGCTCGCCAGTCTCTCCTCAGTCCTCCACGCTGATCGACTCCGCTAACTTCAAGATCAACACGTACGAGAAGCACCAGACCAGGCAGATGTCGAGCGGCAATCTGCGAATACCGTCGACCCACGAGTCCGAGGAGGAAATGGAGTCGCCGATCCGAGCCGGACACTTCACCAAGTCGCAGAGTTCAGATCGCTTCTCGCAGGCCTCGTCGACGAGCACCACGCGCTACCACTCGGAGCAGACGGTCGTCAAGAGCGCGCACACCATTGACGCGCACTACAAGCAGACGTCCAGCAGCGACGACGACGACGAGTCCAACTCCGATCAGGAATACGAAGTTCCACATAAAAATGTCGTCACTGCAGTGTGAGTTTGTTATTTGTACCAGTCTTTAGATTTCATGTTTTTAAACACATTTATTTGTTTCTACATTCTTAGATGTTTTGGCAAGGAATCATTTACATTTACATTAAACTTTCATAAAGATTATAATTTACTATAAGTGTATGTCCTACAAATTATTGTTGGTTACGTTCATTGCAATAATGAATATGAACAAGAGAACCTTCCGATATCTAGCTACGTTATCGAGTTGGCACATGTTATCGAGTCCCAGTTTCGTTAGTCAAACGTTTCAGTTTTGTTATCTCTCTCAGTTTATTTCCTGAGCTCCTTTATTTTCAGAGTTCATTAGTATTCACAGAGCATGTTGTAATACTAAAACCACAAAGATCAAGGCATGAAGACACTCTTCAATACTTCCAGAGGATACAAATAAAAATACTTTATAGAAAACTGAATGGCTCGCTTTTAGGTAGAATATTGTTGTGTTCGTAGAACATTGTTATACATTTGCATTTCATAAATACATAGTATAATTCCTTTCATAGCAATGTTTTCGAAAATTGTTTTATTTGTATTTAGAAAATGTTAAAATTAAAAGGGTATAGAAGAAAATTAAGACTGGTTATTACTGAAAAATCAACAAACATTTATTTCAATTCAATAATATAGTAATTCAAGTTATCTCATGATACAAGTCCCACACCACAGTGTATTACCATGTCTAACCATAAGATCCATGCACGCAGTCTCATATTTATTTTATTGTGGCAACTTACACAGCTCTCCATTCTCACACGTAATTCAAAGATACAATCATGCTCTGCTGCCGTTTGACCGATTGAAACATAGACACTACATTCAATGCGACTGGAAGAATGGAATTATAACGGCTCTGTCAACAGAATTGGTATGAATGACGAATTATTCGAAGAAGTAAGCGATTTCAGAGGTGGGTGTCAATGTTCTACAAAAATGAATAATATATTTTGATGGTACATTAAGATGGAAGCCATATAACAAGGTCTAACATGTATGTAAGTGATCGATTTGGTTTGAAATCGTTTATTAGGGTAGCTGTTAAATCTATGAACAGAATTTTCTGTGTGATGTAATATTCTTAATAAGTTTTATCTTTCTAGACACTGAGTTTTGTTAATTGATAATTGGTAGTTTGTAATCTACTCTAGGCGTCGTGATGTGTTTTGTACGGTTAATATCTGTGCATTTGGAACGAACTGAAATGCTCGCAGTAATGAGCTTTAAGAATTGATGGGCAATGAGTTTCCAGATGCAATCACAGGATTCCAGATGCTGTGATTTCAAAAGAGTAAGCTTGATCTGACAGCAAGCAATAGACGTTTAAAAGAGGCTGTAATCAGAAATATTAGACGAAACCTTTTTACATTTTGTATAATAGACCACATTAAAAACTAACACATCTAAACAAGTACGGCCATGTACGACGATCCATAAAATTAGGTACCTGGAAGCTAGTCATCATTCGAAATTTTTAAAATGCAGAACTAACTTGATAATCTGTAATAATGGTCTATTTGATATTTGGTTCCCCATTGCCCACAAAGACTTGCTTATTGTTTCGTTACTTTTATTGAAGACAACTAGATTGAAAAATGAGTATTTCGGTGTTTGATAAAATATTGAAGACATCGATACTGATATTGTTGTACAAATTACATTTCTACAGTCTTTCAGTAAAGTACCCAAGTAAAACAATAATATTGACATGGTGATTATTATAATTATTGATTCGGTATTTGTCCTGAGATAGTTCTTGAACATCTGCCATTGACATGATATAAACACCTCTACCGAGGCTTTGACTTGCATCACATTGCCTTCATCCATGGCGAGTGGCGAGAACACAGATGGCAGTGATTCCAGACTCCTCGTTCCCTCTCACTCTCCTTCTCTTCAGACTCCTCGTGAAGACTTCCCTCTCCCTCTCATTCACTTCAGACTCCTCGTGAAGACTTCCCTCTCCCTCTCATTCACTTCAGACTCCTCGTGAAGACTTCCCTCTCCCTCTCATTCACTTCAGACTCCTCGTGAAGACTTCCCTCTCACTCTTCTTCACTTCAGACTCCTCGTGAAGACTTCCCTCTCCCTCTCATTCACTTCAGACTCCTCGTGAAGACTTCCCTCTCACTCTTCTTCACTTCAGACTCCCTCCTCGTGAAGACTTTCCTCTCCCTCTCCTTCACTTCAGACTCCTCGTGAAGACTTCCCTCTCCCTCTCCTTCACTTCAGACTCCTCCCTCGTGAAGACTTTCCTCTCCCTCTCCTTCACTTCAGACTCCTCGTGAAGACTTCCCTCTCCCTCTCCTTCACTTCAGACTCCTCCCTCGTGAAGACTTTCCTCTCCCTCTCCTTCACTTCAGACTCCTCGTGAAGACTTCCCTCTCCCTCTTCTTCACTTCAGACTCCTCGTGAAGACTTCCCTCTCCCTCTCCTTCACTTCAGACTCCTCGTGAAGACTTTCCTCTCCCTCTCCTTCACTTCAGACTCCCTCCTCGTGAAGACTTCCCTCTCCCTCTCCTTCACTTCAGACTCCTCGTGAAGACTTCCCTCTCCCTCTCATTCACTTCAGACTCCTCGTGAAGACTTCCCTCTCCCTCTTCTTCACTTCAGACTCCTCGTGAAGACTTTCCTCTCCCTCTCCTTCACTTCAGACTCCTCGTGAAGACTTCCCTCTCCCTCTCATTCACTTCAGACTCCTCGTGAAGACTTCCCTCTCACTCTTCTTCACTTCAGACTCCTCGTGAAGACTTCCCTCTCCCTCTCATTCACTTCAGACTCCTCGTGAAGACTTCCCTCTCACTCTTCTTCACTTCAGACTCCTCGTGAAGACTTCCCTCTCCCTCTCCTTCTCTTCAGACTCCTCGTGAAGACTTTCCTCTCACTCTCCTTCACTTCAGACTCCCTCCTCGTGAAGACTTTCCTCTCCCTCTCCTTCACTTCAGACTCCTCGTGAAGACTTCCCTCTCCCTCTCCTTCACTTCAGACTCCTCCCTCGTGAAGACTTTCCTCTCCCTCTCCTTCACTTCAGACTCCTCGTGAAGACTTCCCTCTCCCTCTCCTTCACTTCAGACTCCTCCCTCGTGAAGACTTTCCTCTCCCTCTCCTTCACTTCAGACTCCTCGTGAAGACTTCCCTCTCCCTCTTCTTCACTTCAGACTCCTCGTGAAGACTTCCCTCTCCCTCTCCTTCACTTCAGACTCCTCGTGAAGACTTTCCTCTCCCTCTCCTTCACTTCAGACTCCCTCCTCGTGAAGACTTCCCTCTCCCTCTCCTTCACTTCAGACTCCTCGTGAAGACTTCCCTCTCACTCTTCTTCACTTCAGACTCCTCGTGAAGACTTCCCTCTCCCTCTCCTTCACTTCAGACTCCTCCCTCGTGAAGACTTTCCTCTCCCTCTCCTTCACTTCAGACTCCTCGTGAAGACTTCCCTCTCCCTCTTCTTCACTTCAGACTCCTCGTGAAGACTTCCCTCTCCCTCTCCTTCACTTCAGACTCCTCGTGAAGACTTTCCTCTCCCTCTCCTTCACTTCAGACTCCCTCCTCGTGAAGACTTCCCTCTCCCTCTCCTTCACTTCAGACTCCTCGTGAAGACTTCCCTCTCACTCTTCTTCACTTCAGACTCCTCGTGAAGACTTCCCTCTCCCTCTCCTTCACTTCAGACTCCTCCCTCGTGAAGACTTTCCTCTCCCTCTCCTTCACTTCAGACTCCCTCCTCGTGAAGACTTTCCTCTCCCTCTCCTTCACTTCAGACTCCTCGTGAAGACTTTCCTCTCCCTCTCCTTCACTTCAGACTCCTCGTGAAGACTTCCCTCTCCCTCTTCTTCACTTCAGACTCCTCGTGAAGACTTCCCTCTCCTCTCCTTCACTTCAGACTCCTCGGGAAGACTTCCCTCTCCCTCTCCTTCACTTCAGACTCCTCGTGAAGACTTCCCTCTCCCTCTTCTTCACTTCAGACTCCTCGTGAAGACTTCTCTCTCACTCTCATTCACTTCAGACTCCTCGTGAAGACTTTCCTCTCACTCTCCTTCACATCATCATTCAATTCACAGGAGATCTCGTTCCTCGAGTACAGTTTTAAAGTGAACTTCGCATGTCTCATAGTTTCCCAAGCAAAAATACAACCTTCTGTTTTCTTCAGAGTACTGCTGTCAACCAATGGCAATTTCAAGCAAGTAGTAACTTCACATGGGCTGAGTTGATGCCGACTTAGAGAAGCTTTAGGTTGACGTCTCTCTGGAACGACGCCTGCTGAGACGCGTGCTGCCCTCTAGGAGCTAGACGTCCATCTGGATCGACGCGTGCTGCCCTCTAGGAGCTCGACGTCCATCTGGATCGACGCGTGCTGCCCTCTAGACGTCCATCTGGATCGACGAGTGCTGCCCTCTAGGCGCTAGACGTCCATCTGGATCAATGCGTGCTGCCCTCTAGACGTCCATCTGGATCGAAGCGTGCTGCCCTCTAGACGTCTATCTGGAACGACGTCTCGCGACTCAGCCGAGTGCTGCTGCGTCCGGCTTTGCGTCCCAGCTTGCTCATGTCGCACTCAGCCTCGCTCAGCTCGCGGGAGTGCGAGTGAGAGTCGGAGAAGCGAGATGGCGGATGAATTCGCTCACTGAAACTGGCGCAAGGGAGTTCATCGTCACGCGAGGTACAGTTGAGACTTGAGAGAAGCAACAGGAGCAGGCATGAAAACATCTACCTATGAAAATTACAAGTGATGGAAACGAAGAGGGTTTAGGGGCAACCCTCACAGGGATATGGTCAACAAGGTAATTCATTTTGTTGTATTTTAAGCCTACCTTACATACTTTTTGTACGTAATTCAAGTCTTGAGAATTCTCTATTTCTTTACCTTTCCAGAAATTTCTTGTGATTTTTTATAGTTATTAGTTACATCAAAGATTATGATTCAAATACAGTTCAGATTTCTGAAACTTGAAAATTTCCTATCAAGAATTATTTCTAATTATGGCGTATGCACTCGACTGCACCATCTGACCAGACTCATCTGGCCGTGCATGACATTGAGTGATCACCTGAACGTGGTCTCCTCGGTGTGACTGGAGTAGCCGCTGCTGCTGCGCACGTGTCTCTTGCCCAGCACTTGGCTCTTGCTCTTGGACTTGCGCGCAGTGAACGGCTTCCGTCCGGCAGAGTTCGACTCCTCCGACGACGAGCTCGACTCCTCCGTCGGCTTCGTCTTGCCGACGTCTGCAAGAAACATCGCTCTGTCTGTCAAGCACAAGACTAGATGATCTTGCGCAGTGCATCTTTTAATGTCACTTTTCAATTTTTGTAAATACAGTTACGTGCTGTGGACTTTTGAGTAGGTGAAATAATATAACGGCAGATTCGATTTTGTCTGTGGGAGGGTCTCAAATCAATTCATGGATCCGGGCCGCGCAGCCCGGAAATTTGTTAAATTTCGCTATAAAGAATTTAGTATTAATTTAACGAGATTTAAACTCAATGTTTAAACACAACTTTGGGCGATTTAATGTTCTAAATTCTCTAAATTACTACTATTTTCATTCCTATAGTTTATTCATATTTTTGTTTTTGGGGTATTCATTCGATACACATTTTCATAACCCCCCTTCACCCCCTCTCGCGACTGCGGTGGCTACGACATCGAAGTTACGCCAGTGTTTAGATCAAGTCTCGCTCACCTCTCGACATTCTGTGCCTGAAAGAGACTAGCTCTTGACTGGCCGCTACTTGGGCACCCGGCATTTCTCCTTCAGAATCACTGCCCAGTGTATCATACTCTGAAATAGGCAGGTGTAGAGTTAAAATCTTCTTGACCTCGGAGTCTGTGCTACCCAAGTTGTCCGATTCTGAAAGAAACATTCCAGCTGATCAATAAACGAGTTCGGCAATTGAAATACAATTCAGATCTCTCAATCATCTTTGTGAGTGATAAGTAGAAGAAAGTGTTCAGATGTCTCGGTACACTAACGGAACGCGCGCGGTCTTCAAATGTGTTTTGTGAGATTTTTCCAATCCTGATCGTGTGAAGAGAAATATTCTCTTCTAAAGACCGCGCGTGTCCCGTACTTTACCGAAGCCTCTTAACATATTATCTGAACGTGGTGTCAAAACAGTTGAAGTGCAGTGCAATGTAATGAACTCTTCTTCAAGTTCTACCTTGGCTCTCAGAGTGAGGGTCTCGAAGTTTCCCGCCTTTTCTCCTCACTTTCGTGTATTCCGGTTCTTTTTGCTGAAACAGAAGACAGAATTTCAGTAAAGAAGAAGAGGGCGCCTGCTTGAGTATCGTCTGCATCCAACTCACATGTCTGAACTTGTAGCTCTCCGCCCCGGAGGACTTGGGGTCGTGATACACGAACGAGCCCCGCACGGAGTGATATGGCCCGCTGTAGACGTTGCCGCTGTACGTGCTCTCGGGGTACGGCGCCTTGGACAGCTGGAACGTCGCGTAGGGGCAGATGTCGTCGATGTAGTCTACACACAGAGCAAGACGTCACACGCTCGTCACACGTCACAAACACAAGTCACGCGTCACACACACGCATCCAGCCCGGGATTGAAAATTAAAAAATTACATAATCTTCGAAAAAAAAGTTTTTAATTTTAATTTTATGGGTTAAAAAATTAAATTGTTGAATAAAAAGAACTAAACATACTTTTTTTACAGTACCTATTTCAAAATCAATATAATTCAATTGGTAGGTATTAAAATAACAAAATATTTTTTATATTTTATTAACTTTTGAAATAGTATGTAAATTATGTAAAAAGTGATTAAAAGAACTTGAGGAAAAATAGCCAAAACTTTGGTGTTTCCCATCGTCACGCGTCACACTCACGCGTCACGCGTCCCACTCACCTGCTGAGTCAGTCTTGTAGCTGGCTGAGTCGATGCTCAGCGCTGGCGGCTGATTCCCGCCGACTCGGATGGCCAAGTACTGCTGGTCGCGGTTCTGCTGGTTCTGCATCTGAGCCACCGACGGGGATTCGCCCATCTGCCCGTCTTTACCTCTTAACTCTGCAAGCAACATCGAGTGATATTGTTTCGTATCATGTAAACTTGACACTTGACAGGAGTAGTCACTCTGAGGGCTACTCTTCAGTGAGAAGATTTTTTCACGTTCTTTGCATTCATTGAATGGGGAAACTATTTCTAAACCAAAACCAAACTGCTAACTATGGTTAGCAGCTATCTCTCCTCTGAACCTTTCTGAATATTCTTCGACCATGCTTCGACATAGCAATTGTGAGTGAAGCAAGAAATCAGGTAACTTACTACGTTTTCGAATGTAGAATCCAAGTCCTATAAGACTCAATAATACCGCCAAGGTCAAGATGAGTGGAATGATAATCTTCATATTGGCATAAAAAGGCACTTCTCGTTGCTGCGTGGGCGGCGGGGCGATCTCGGGCACCACAGCGGCTGCGCAACAGACAGACCAGTTAGAGGCAGAGTCGATTGATAAAGCGGCGTAAAGCAGTGCAGGTAGGATGAAAAGAAACTAGTGTAATGGAATATGAAATGGAGCCACTCACCGCCGTCAGCAGTAAGCGTAGTGAAGTTGTAGAGGGCGACGGTGGAGCCGGCGTTGTTGTGTGCCGTGACCTTGAGGTTGTACTGCGTGGCCGGCGCGAGGTCCAGGATGCTGTGGACCCTCTCGGCAGGCAGCACGTTGTTGGAGACCAGCGTCCAGCTGTCCGACTGCTGCGGGTTGCGGTACTCGACGATGAAGTAGAGGATCGCGCAGCCGCCGTCGCCCCACGAGTCCAGCCAGATGGTCAGCACAGTGGAGTTGACAGTCAGCACTTGCGTCTGCTTCGGCTTCACGGGCACTGAGCAAGAACAACAGGAAGTATGTGGTCACGACGATGAAGTAGAGGATCGCGCAGCCGCCGTCGCCCCACGAGTCCAGCCAGATGGTCAGCACAGTGGAGTTGACAGTCAGCACTTGCGTCTGCTTCGGCTTCACGGGCACTGAGCAAGAACAACAGGAAGTATGTGGTCACGACGATGAAGTAGAGGATCGCGCAGCCGCCGTCGCCCCACGAGTCCAGCCAGATGGTCAGCACAGTGGAGTTGACAGTCAGCACTTGCGTCTGCTTCGGCTTCACGGGCACTGAGCAAGAACAACAGGAAGTATGTGGTCACGACGATGAAGTAGAGGATCGCGCAGCCGCCGTCGCCCCACGAGTCCAGCCAGATGGTCAGCACAGTGGAGTTGACAGTCAGCACTTGCGTCTGCTTCGGCTTCACGGGCACTGAGCAAGAACAACAGGAAGTATGTGGTCACGATATCATTTTATTACGAACAATATATTAGTACAAAATAACTTTGAAACTTTAAAAACCTGGATTTTCTAAGTTCTTTTTTGTACTAATAAGTGGCTTTTCCAGTTTCTTCAGAAATTTAGGTACCTATGTTCCTCCCTCTATTCTTAACCTTTTTTACGTTTCGATTTTTTCCCCTACTTTATTGAGCGAGCGTAGCGAGCGTCTCCTTTCCGCTCATTTGGCACGGACCTCTGTTTTGTTTTTTGTTTTTTCTGTTGGGTGAGGCTGTACAGGTCAGAGTTTTTCTTCGATCGATCTGAAATTTTGCACACATGTAGAGACAACCTTTTCTGTTTGCAGGCCCCAAATTTTTTTAAAATCCATTCATTGGTTAAAATTGAAATAAACATCTCCTGATAGGTTGAAAAATGAAAATGGTATTCGATAAATCTGATCAAATTCATATTTTGGCTATACAGATCAGAGTTTTACTTTGATCTAGCTGAAATTTTGCACACATGTGAAACCAACCTTCTCTGTTTGCAGACCATATTTTTTTTGAAATCCATTAATTGGTTAAAATTTAAATAAATATCTCCTGATAGGCTGAAAAATGAAAACGGTCTTCGATAATTCAGATCAAACTCATATTTTGCATGATCATTAAGACCAACATTGTCTCTTATTTTACAAAATTTCATCCCAATCAGTTAAGAACGTATGAACTTATTATTATTATTATTATTATTAAAGCAGATTGTTTACAGCACTTCAGGCCGTATTCTGCATCCTAAATGCCATTTATCTTTATTTAAGAAGTCTCCATCGCGAAGACCTCTTCTTCTCATGGCAGTGTCAACTCCTTCTGCCCACCTCCTCCTTGGTCTTCCTCTCTTTCTTCTTCTTGACGGTACCCATGACCAGGCTCTCATTGGCAATCTTTCATCTGGCATCCTTCTCAGATGGCCATACCATAAGAGTTGCTTCATCTCTATGTAATCCGTCAGTGATGTCTCCACTCCCATCATTTCCCGTATACGGTCGTTCCTCACATGGTCGAGTATCGTAACCTTGCAGCATCTTCTCCAGTACCCCATCTCCATTGCTCGGACTCTTTGTGCCATTCGGGAAGATAAGGTCCAGATTTCTGATCCATAGGAAGCGCAGCTTTCAACGAATGAGTTGTAAATACGTGTTTTTGTCTTGGTTGAGATGACATCGTTCCAAAGCACTGGGTGTAATTGTCTGGTGATCGCTCTTCCTCTGCCCAGCTTGTTCAGCACATCCCTCTCATCCGTTCCGTCAGCCGTCAATGTCACACCTAGATATTTGTACTCTGTTGTTAATCTTATAATACCTTTATCGGTTACCATGTCTTGACCCTCTCTTCCAATGACCATACATTGAGTCTTATCCATATTCACTTCTAAGCCCCAGGAATCGTATTCTTCTATAAGCTTTCTCATCATGTATTCTGCGTCGTGTTCATCTTCAGCAAGAACCACCTGATCGTCTGCGAATAGTAAAGAGTGTATATATTCTTTCCCAATTTTAACACCCATCGAACTACATTTTCTAGACCAATTCTCTAAAACCCTGTTCACGTATATTTTGAACAGGGTTGGTGACAAAGGACACCCCTGCCTAACACCTTTGTTGATTTTAAATTCTTCTGAATATGATTGTCCACTTTTTACGCAACTTACAGCATTTTCATAGAGCTTTTTAATAGCATTCACATAAACTGTTTCGATCCCTTGATCTTCCAGAGCCTCCCATAATTTATTTAAAGGAACGCTGTCAAATGCCTTTTTAAGATCTACGAAAATCAGGTGTAATTCACTTCCATGTGCAATACTCTTGTCCATAAGTTGTTTTATACAGAAAAGGTTGTCTACACATGATCTCCCGCTCCTGAAACCACTTTGTTCTTCTGTGACTCTAGCTTGCTGTTCTAACCGCTTAGTCAGAATTCGTCCATACAGCCTACCTATCGACTTACTAACTTATTAACATTTTTAATATCTGTCAGTAATGAAGTATCAAAATGAATGTTTTCCAGTGCCAATTGGATTGAATCTGATTTGTTTTATTTTAACCAGGGTTCTTAGATGCTTAGATGTTATTTTCAAGTTTCAATGAAAAGCATAATAATATGTTGTATTGATTGAGTTATCATATTTCAATTCAATATGGATGTATATGTTTTCTGTGCTTGTGTACGCATTTCCGGTTCGAGAATTTGCATGTCCCCGTGCTCGCTCACCAACGCGTTACACTGAGCGTTTTCCTAGTTGTAAAAATATGGTTCTAGGTATCAGGGTTTAATATAGGTAGTTTAATTAGGGCCAGTATTACCAAAGTTAATCTGAGCCGGATAAACTAAATATTGGACTATTTTGATGGCACAGCCAATCAGATACCTCAAAATGATTAAAACAGCTGAATTTAATCCAAAAGTTAGTAAATCCAGCACAATTTAACTTTGGTAATAGCTGGTCTTGGTGCCTGAGAGGTAGTGACGTAAGAAGGGAACTAAGAAGGGAATGTGCGTCACCGACCTGTCCCCTTGGTGTAGGCGTTGACGATGTCGCATGGCAGTCCCGTGCCGATCTTGTTGTACGCCGTGATGTAGAGCTGATAGCGACTGCCGCACCACAGGTTCTGCAGCGCATGCGTGTCACTCTGGGCCTCGATGTGCAGCTCCTCCCAGTCGCCGTGGTCGCGCTTGTAGTTGATGACGTAGCCCAGCTGCGGACTCCCGCCGTTGTGGTTGTCAGACCACTGCACCTCCAGGCTGGCGGCGTACGCGGCCACCACTTGCAGGGTGGGCGGGTCGGGCGGCACTGGAGGATCACAAGAGTATTCATACTTTCATGGCACGCAGAATAGTGGTGATTTTCTGCTTTTTTTCAAGATATTTTATACTTAATGGGTACCTGGGAAATTGTAGAGGCGTCGGAGAAATCTTTAGTATGAAGAAGAATCACTCACATTACAAAAATACATACTTAGATTAACCCCAATAAGTTATAGATCTGACCCGTCAAAGTGCCAACAAAATGTCCGTCGCCAGGTGGAAAATTCAATACTTTCGTGCAAGCTATGAATAGTGTTCTATGTTCAACATTTGCAATATCGAGTAAATGAAGGGTTAAGTTCGAAAATAACACGGCGGAACATAGGAAAAAGACAGCTAATAGGTGTAATAGAAGTAGGGCACTGTGAAGAAAATAAAATAAAAATGAGCTTCAAAGAAGTGAAAATTGAATGGTGAACACTTTTATTGTGAGCTGACGGAACCATTCTAATAGAAATTGAGTATAATCACAGAATCACGTGTCTTGTTCCTAACCTCGACGCTAGATTCGTGTATGTCTCGCACTCATGTAGCGACATCTCGTCCTCGCGACGTACCTTTGACTTGTATCGCGTAGACGATCTCGTCCTCGCGACGTACCTTTGACTTGTATCGCGTAGACGATCTCGTCCTCGCGACGTACCTTTGACTTGTATCGCGTAGACGATCTCGTCCTCGCGACGTACCTTTGACTTGTATCGCGTAGACGATCTCGTCCTCGCGACGTACCTTTGACTTGTATCGCGTAGACGATCTCGTCCTCGCGACGTACCTTTGACTTGTATCGCGTAGACGATCTCGTCCTCGCGACGTACCTTTGACTTGTATCGCGTAGACGATCTCGTCCTCGCGACGTACCTTTGACTTGTATCGCGTAGACGATCTCGTCCTCGCGACGTACCTTTGACTTGTATCGCGTAGACGATCTCGTCCTCGCGACGTACCTTTGACTTGTATCGCGTAGACGATCTCGTCCTCGCGACGTACCTTTGACTTGTATCGCGTAGACGATCTCGTCCTCGCGACGTACCTTTGACTTGTATCGCGTAGACGATCTCGTCCTCGCGACGTACCTTTGACTTGTATCGCGTAGACGATCTCGTCCTCGCGACGTACCTTTGACTTGTATCGCGTAGACGATCTCGTCCTCGCGACGTACCTTTGACTTGTATCGCGTAGACGATCTCGTCTTCGCGACGTACCTTTGACTTGTATCGCGTAGACGATCTCGTCCTCGCGACGTACTTTTGACTTGTATCGCGTAGACGATCTCGTCCTCGCGACGTACCTTTGACTTGTATCGCGTAGACGATCTCGTCCTCGCGACGTACCTTTGACTTGTATCGTGTAGACGATCTCGTCTCGCCCGTGGATGTTCTCGACGCTGCACGAGTAGTTGCCCTCGTCGCTCTGCTGGATATCCTTGATCACCAGCGAGCCTTCTTTACTTTTCTGCAGACAAACATCAACGCAATCAGGTGTGAGGAAACTCTTCTAACACCAGAATACGCGTTAATCGAATTGAGACTAAACGAGATGAACTGTCAGTACACAAGAATTTCCACCAGAAAGATGGTGGCCTCGATCTTCTAATTTTAGAGATTATCTCCCCATTTCAATGAGTAATTCTAAAATTCTTTCTTTGGCTGATAACATGAATAAAATATGCGTAAGAGCACAAAAAAAAGATGTGAAAACTGTATTGGTGACCTATCAATCATAACGAATTATCGTCCTATCTTTGACATTACCAATGAAGATATATAACAGTATCTCAGAGGTAGAAAGCTGGAAGTCATTTCACTGATTTTTGAAGTGCGCTCAATAACCAGCAATTCTGCCTCATTCAATCTTATTTGTAATGGTGACACAATTTCATTAGGTTTGATCGTTTATATGACTGTCACAACTTGCCTAATTGCCAAGCGTTCGTTTTGGACTTTTGGTAACTTGTGGCTGAACACAGCCTGTTCGATTTGACATTTGTGTGGCTAAAACCTGCCACTTTCTACACATGGTTCTGATGGTGTGAGTGTAGGCTTTGGCGAGTTGTGGTAATTTTAAAATACAGGCATTTTTTACTATGACAGTGAATAATTAAGACTTGGAATTTTGTTTATATGAAAAATATTTATTTGCCTTAATATTGCTTCCTATTTTATAACCTTACTCTACAACCACAAATGCGTTCGTTTTGTGTGACTATTTTTGACTGTTTGCGGTAACTTCGCCCACTTTTGGCTGTACCACAGACTACAAACAGCTGCCATTTGGCAGGTTTTGGCAGGGTAAACGAACAGACCTAAGTGCAAGAGAGCAATGTAGTACCTGCTGCCTGCCGTTGGAGTCGACGACCTTGTCGTGTCTCCTCCAGACCGGCTGGGGCGCTGGGTCGCCGACCCTGCGACACGCCATGTCGATGTCCTGCTTCCACGGCGTCACGATGGCTCGGCCGAACGACACGATCTTGGCCGGCACTTGGCTGGACGGCGAGATCGTGATGCCCCGCGTGAACTCCCCCTCGCCCACCTTGGTCGACGCCGTCACCCAGAACTTGTACGTCGCCTTCTCCTGCAGCCGCGTCGTCTCGTAGACCTCCTCGCCGGGGCTCAATATCCGCTTGTGCGTCCCTTCCTGAAGACAACGCGAAGACAATGGAGTTGGAAGGCAACGGATTACCCTCAAAACCCACACTTTTACATTGTGATCATCCATTGACGTTGTCTATACATGAGTGTAGAAATAAATTGCTGTGAAACACACATTTTAAATTTATTAACAAATTGGATTTGAAGTTCAGTGAAAGATGCGACTTTTATACAGAATAGGTATAAAAACTTAGAACTTCCATAGTCCATCCAGATGCTTTTACTGGCACTATGTCCCCATTGTCACTCCCATTATACAAATCAGTTTTAGTGGTAACTGCAATCATACCTACATATATAAATATCAGTTAGTACGTGTTAGTATCATATCAGCTAATTTGTGGAAGTGATCTCGTGTCAGTACAATCACAGACTGAATGGAATACAGGAGATACAAATGGTGTGCTTTAACATGAGCGGTCACAATCTGAACATTGGCGGATGCGCTGGCTGTCCCTCATCTTAAGACATGGATTCACCTCTTTGCCGTCCTCGATGAGTCCCATGTAGAAGGTGTATCCCGTGAGCTGGCCGTTGGGCTGAAGCGGCGGGAGCCAAGACACGAGGATCTTGTTCTGGGAGCTGATGGCGGCCTTGATGTCTGCCGGCGGCGAGGGCACTGCGCAGGAAACAGACACTTTCATCCAGTCCTGTACAGTGTTGTCACATCTCCTCTCGGCACGACTTACCGTCCTCCTGCGTGCGACAGAACGTCGGCGAGCTGGCAACGCCGTCGCCGCTGGCCGTGAACGCCAACACGGAGATGCTGTAGTTCGTGAACTTGCGCAGGCCGGTCACACTCGTGCCCAGTGATGACGTCACCTTGGGCTTCTGCTCCAGAGATTCTGGGGGAGACAGAAGACTTGGTCATTCCTTCTCTCCAGTCATACAATATTCTCAGGAAGAAAAGCCGATTCGATTCACTTTAATGTCACTCAAGCGACTCTGCACAATGTGTAGACAATTTCAGAACAAAATTGCTACCAGTCTGAATTGACCGTAATGTTTCGCTAGAAGTATTGATGCGTTATGTCAATTCACAACCCTAGAGAGCAAGTAGTGAGTAAGTGGAGCAAGTAGTATCCAGCTTCTTGTTGAATATTTTAATCTTTGCAATGAGCTTCGCTATTGATTCCGAAGAGTGTTTCATGCTTTTACCCACCATACCATTCTTCTACTGGTCGATGCAGCACTTTGTAGCCTTGAATGACTCCGTTGCGACCTTGGAACGGCGGGAGCTCCCAGGACACTTGTAAACTCTGCGAACTCAGCGCTGCGCACGCCACGCTGTCTGGCGGCAGACTGGGCACTAGGCAAGGAGAGTTGCGTTAAGTAAGGTTTCCAAGGGCGGAATTTCGCCGCGTTGCGGGAAATATTTCGCGACGGATTTGTTCCGCGGAAGTATCCCGTTTCCAAGCGCGAATTTTTCTCCGCCTAGTTTGTAGTGGTACCTAGCGGCCAAATTAGGCAGCGCTGAAATAAGTCGATCTATCGAGATCGAGATCTTAAAATCGCAAAGACAAGGATTGTCCTAGACCACTTCAATAAAATATTCTGGATCATATTCCATGATTAGAACATATTTTATTAATAAACAAATATAAACTTGACAACACATGTCACTACCTGACGGCAGACAACAGATTTGATTTATATCGAATATCGATATCGTAAGTCGACTGAAAAACGGAAACTATAACACCACGAACCTGGCGGTAATCGTGAGAAAACTACCAGCTTCCGGTGCGCGGAACGAATTTCGTCCCGCTAAAGTAGGAGTAGATTCAACTTTCTCGGCGGCGACTTCGCCGCTGGGTTTCTGGCTTGTGATTGGTCAAAGTCGGCCATTTTGCGGAATTTCTCCCGCAACGCGGCGAAATTCCGCCCTTGGAAACCTTACTTTAGTCCATGTTATTTCAGTCTACGGCTGATGACATGCTTTGCAAGAAGGTGTCATTCAATGGGAATTCTCAGAGAGGGAATGCAGCAAATCCTCGAATTAGTGTCATACATTAGGACTTCAACAAATACAAACGAAACAAAACAAAATAATTATTCCAATTGGTCGTAAGTGATTAAACTACCTATCTAAAATGAGAAAAGCCCAAATACATACGTAAAGTGGCTCTAACGAAACCCAATGTTAATGATAATTTGATGAAATTTGGTAATTATAGAGATGAAATTACGCTGATTCCAAATATATCGTAGGTTATTCAAATCAATTTATATGAACAAGTATCTCTAGCGCATGCGCACCATCCTCCTGCGTGCGCGCCGCCACTGGCTGCGAGGCGGGACCCGCGCCCCTGCTGTTGTAGGCCTGAACCACCACCAGATACGTGGTGTACTTGCTGAGCTCCACCAGCGCCACCTCGCCGCCGTACTGCGCGCCGACCTCCACCGTCTTCCAGCTGTAGCCGGCGGCGGCGGCGGCGGGCGTCGCGGCGCCCGGCGTCGTCTGCTCCTGGTAGCCCACCGAGTAGCCGAGGAGGCTGCCGTGCCACAGGCTCCGCGGCGGAGGCTCCCACGTGACCACCAGCTCCGACGAGCTCCGCGGCTCCGCGCGCACCTCCAGAGGCATTCCACTGGGCACTGCGCACGCGCAAACAAGCAGCATTACGTCATAATAGGAGCAACCTCAGAGGTAGAAGGGCGGAAGTCCATTTCAACTAGTCTTGAGGTGAGCTCAAAAAACAGTTTTCTGCCTTCATCCAATAATATTTGTAGTGGTGACGTAAGTCTTTATGTAAGAGAATACTTCAATATAACTGTACTTGTTTATATTAGTCAAATTGAATTCATGGAGCTTGATTATATCATTTTAAAAGTGTGAAGCATAAAAAGAAAATGAACTCCCGCCCGTCTACTTCTAAGGTACATATTTGTTCACTCTCCACATTAGTTTTTAGGCTGATGTCTACGAAATACAATTCTTTCACGTTGTAATGTGGTGGGTTTGTAAGATCTTACCTTCCTCCTGAGTCGTCACCTGGATGACCTCGCTGGGGTCGCTGATGCCCAGGCGGTTCTCAGCCATGATCCTGAGGTGATACGAGTTGGCCGGACTGAGGTTGGCGACAGTGGCGGTGGTCTGCGTGCCCGGGACGGTTACTTTAGCAGGCTGTGCTTGCCACACCTCTGCAGACACAACGAGCAGAGTTAGAAGCAGCAAGACTTCGTTAATGGGAGTAAATGGTCGGTGACAAAAACTGTTTAGACATTACGCTTTATTCAATTAGAACTCTGATGTATCATGTTGTGTACTGATAGCTATAACATCAGTAAAATGAAGGATATTAACAGTAATGTGCTCCATTTCAACTTTTGTTTTCATTTTAAGGGGTTTTTCGACTCCAATTCTGTAGCAGGGCTATTGTGAAAGACAGTTGCTAACTTAAGAGGCAAACGGAAGCGAACGGAAATCGCACGGTTCGTCATAGCATTTTTTTTGAAATTTTGTCTTCCCACTTAATAATTTTAAAAAATCAGATAGTAACGACCCATAACAGCCTAATAGACTAAATAATGCCGCAAACTGGAGTTCATTATGACCTCAGGTGCGACCTCAAAGTGTTAAATACGATATTTTTTATAAAATAATCGAAAATAATCGTATTTAACACTTTGAGGTCGTACCAGAGGTCATAATGAACTCCAGTGTGCGGCATTATTTAGTCTATTAGGCTGTTATGGGTCGTTACATCTGATTTTTTAAAATTATTGAGTGGGAAGACACAATTTCAAAAACGCTATGACGAACCGTGCGATTCCCGTTCGCTTCCGTTTGCCTCTTAAACTAGTTTCATCAATCATATTTCACTTTTAAAACTGCTGAAACTGGAATTTTTAAGAATACATTTATTCTGCCATTTACGATACGAAGTCACGAAGTCACGAACCGTCGCCCACTGGATGACGTCATCTCACACACACTCACCCGACACGTCATATGACGTCATCACACACTCACCTGACACGAGCTTGTGCTGGATGACGTAGCTGGTGATGATGCTGTTGCCGGCGTACGGCTGCGTCCAAGAGAGCTGCAACGAGCTTGTGCTCTATGACGTCATCACACACTCACCTGACACGAGCTTGTGCTGGATGACGTAGCTGGTGATGATGCTGTTGCCGGCGTACGGCTGCGTCCAAGAGAGCTGCAACGAGCTTGTGCTCTATGACGTCATCACACACTCACCTGACACGAGCTTGTGCTGGATGACGTAGCTGGTGATGATGCTGTTGCCGGCGTACGGCTGCGTCCAAGAGAGCTGCAACGAGCTTGTGCTCTATGACGTCATCACACACTCACCTGACACGAGCTTGTGCTGGATGACGTAGCTGGTGATGATGCTGTTGCCGGCGTACGGCTGCGTCCAAGAGAGCTGCAACGAGCTTGTGCTCTATGACGTCATCACACACTCACCTGACACGAGCTTGTGCTGGATGACGTAGCTGGTGATGATGCTGTTGCCGGCGTACGGCTGCGTCCAAGAGAGCTGCAACGAGCGACTCTGCTGGTCGTTCACCCGGATGTTCTTCGGCATCTCAGGGACCTCTGCCAACAACCAGAACGCGTCACAGAAGTGTTGACATTGATGAAGCAAACCACGTGAACTACATCTTCAACTAGTGCCAGAATATAAAGCGACGTTTATTCTTAATGTACATTTTATGACTCAACTCGATATATTTAGTAAAAGATTGAATTATATTGAATAATATTGATTGAATAACATTGAATAAAAGAAAACTTAGCATAGCCTCACTTCATATGGTGACAGACGAAGGACAATATATTCGCGTACATTATTCTTACGACAATACGCATTAAACTGTTTTAAATATAGATTTAAAACATTTGAAAGCTAAAAGAGTGAAAATAAAACAGAACTCACAATACTACATTTGGTGGCAGGTGTAGGAACTATTCGCGTACGCTATTCTGACGACCAACCATTTCAAATACAGATTTAAAACATACAAAACGCCTCAAGTTGCTAAATTGAGTTAAATATTATTATGCACAATATTACATTTGGTGGCAAGTGTGGGATTTAATATACTCACCTATAATAATATTCTTACAACTGTACGTAATAAATAGTTTCCAAAATAGGTTTAAATAATTCGAAAAGCATAATAAGTTGGGTACTCACAAAACTCACAAAACTCATATAAGTAACTCACAAAACTACATTTGGTGGCAGATGTAGGATATTTTTACAAAGTATCAAAATCTTACTTACTTTCATCTGATTTGCTATACAAGGCGATTAATAAAGACTTCTTGTTCTAAATACTCAACAAGTAACAACATATTTACCCTGGATAATGAGCTGTATCGTCATCTCGTCGTGTCCGTACGTGTTGCTGGCCAGACACGACAAGATGCCCGTGTCGTGACGATACGTGTGCGATATGCCCAGCTCGGACACCATGCCGTCGTCCAGCAGCTGCTCGCGGATAGAATACCTGTCACGACACAGACAACATTACTCCTGGCATGTCCACGTCACGACAAGATGCCCGTGTCGTGACGATACGTGTGCGATATGCCCAGCTCGGACACCATGCCGTCGTCCAGCAGCTGCTCGCGGATAGAATACCTGTCACGACACAGACAACATTACTCCTGGCATGTCCACGTCACGACAAGATGCCCGTGTCGTGACGATACGTGTGCGATATGCCCAGCTCGGACACGCTGTCGCGACACAGACAACAGGAATATTCACGTCAAAGCACATTATTATTCGTAGGTGTGAGAAAGTTACAAAACATTATCACTTGGGGGTTTAATCGTTAAAAAGGGATTCGTTAGCAGCAGCACTGAATGCTTTAGTTGAAGGCCGAATATTCACAGCAAATTCTGGTTACCGTGTCTGTAAATCAGCATTCGAAATATAAAAGTAAACTGTAACATCTAGTGGAGCGGTTGCTCCACCCAGCCAAGTCGTACTATACACTCACACTCACTCAACATACCGTAAATGCCTAATAAACTGAGGAGCAGACCAAACACTTTTACTGTAAGCAACAACATGGCATTTTCGGCCTACTGGATCTCAAAATTGGGAAATCTCACATTGTTGCGAAATAACTTAATTTCGAGCTATGGCCCACCTGACAACATATACCAAATTTGGGAACAATACGTTATGCCGTTTGGGTGCTAGAGGGCCGTGAAAACAGTGAAATTACACCCCTTTTAAAAACTATCTGATGATGATGATGATGATTCAGATTCAGATATCAGGAAACGTTGCTATCACCGCCACAGCCTAAACGGCTGAACCGATCGATATGAAAATTATACCACATGTGCACTTTTGGCGTCTGATGATACCTTTGTTCTTATAAATTTTTTGTGCCGCCATTTTTAAACCGGAAGTGACGTCATATATCAAAAACGGCTGGACCGATTAGAACGAAATTAGCGCCATTCGATTTAGAAGGTAATCTATAAGGAATACCAATAGTGAAAGAAGAAATGTTCTACAACCTAAACCGGAAATGACGTCATAAAAATGACAAATCTGGCTAAAATCATCTCTTATATCAATAACTACATATTCAGAAGGCTTATAATGTTACATAACATTTATAGATACAAATTTTAGGTGGCAGTGATGTCAACCGCCATTTTGAAAACCGGTAGTGATGCCGTAACTCGAGAACGGCTGGACCGATTGGAACGAAACTTTTGCTATACTTTGTAACATATTATTTATAGCATTAACACAGTAACAAGCACAACTTTTCTTAGCAACCAAATCACAAAATCTTATTTTTTTAAAGAATTATAATCTTTGGTGCCACAATATGTTACAAGTTGTAATAATAAACTGAAAAAAGGAGTGATATCCCCATAAAAAACACTCCGTGTAAAAATACCAGCCAAGTCTCTTCAATTAAAAAAAAAATAGAAGAAATCTAAAAATTCAGCACTGAAAAGTAGTGATATCAAAAAATTGGCCAAGTCAAAACTTTTCAAAAAATACTTGGCGCATCGTTTTTTTTAGGACATGTGTAGATGAGTACATTTCATTTCCTGCCTACTTCTATACTATTTATATGCACGATGCGCCAAGTATTTTTTGAAAAGTTTTGACTTGGCCAATTTTTTGATATCACTACTTTTCAGTGCTGAATTTTAAGATTTCTTCTATTTTTTTTTAATTGAAGAGACTTGGCTGGTATTTTTACACGGAGTGTTTTTTTATGGGGTACTTTTTAACTGGAAGGTACTGTTTAAAGCCTGATTTAAATGGTACAATTTCTTGAACAATTTCTGTGTCACATTCCCATTTTTCATACAATTTTGTATTTACCTACACGATGCAACTTCTTGTTACAGAACTTGAGTTCATATTTTATATCATTTAGGGCCAGTCTTTCAATACTCTGCTAACTTTTAAGCGGTTGATTAGGACTGCATTGCCATGGCAACAACCAATTGAATGACAGAGTTTTGTACTAACTAACTGTTAACAACTATAATTGAGACTTTAACAGAGTATTAAAGACCGGCCCTAAGAACATGTTCTAATTTCCATTCAAGAAGTGTGGCTCAGAAGTTGAACAAGAAGTTGCTCCGTGTAAATTGGGCTTAACGTCTAAATGTTCTGCTGTTAGCAAATACTGACTAATGCGTGATTACGGTGATCAAGAATATTTCATCATGTCAAGTGTCGCGGCCTGTTTGTGGGGAACCTTCCCGTCATTTGTCCCAGATTAAGAGAACCCAGGAAAAACCAACGGACGGCAGCGGGAATCGAACCCGGAGTCACAGTGAAAGTCCAGAGACCGTATCGACGTCGGTAAACATATCTTTCTGTAAGCGTCATTAAATACCAAGTATCTTACTTTTACGTCTGTACGTAGTTGCTACGTGCGCCCCAAGCACGGACAATAAACAAGTATCCTGATGAATAAGTGAGTGAGTCACGAACCTCTGGTCCATGTCCTCCGCTATGCGCTTGCCGCCGACCTTCCACATGATCTCGATGGGCGTGTCTCCTAGGGCCGTGCATTGCAGATGAGCCTGTTCGCCCTTCTGCACTTGCATCTGCTTCGACTTCTGCGGGAAGTAGGCGGGCGCTGCAAGCAAACAAACACGCATCGATTCACAAAGTTTCGCTCTCGGGAGGATCGATCCGAAGAGTAAACATACGTTACATACCGTTGACTTTCAAGAAGATGACTTTGCTTACTCCCGTGCCGACTTCGTTCTTCGCCTCGCAGAGATAATATCCTTCGCTCTCCTTGGTGATGTGCAGGAACTCCAGCGAGCCGTTGCGATAGAAGTTGACCTTGGGCTCGTAGAGGAACTCCTTGTACTCGCCAGGGTGCGTGGCTGTCGATGTCAAGTGACGTCTAGTTATTGCGTGACTTATAGTTGTTGATGCACTTGGATAAAGAAGACTAGTACAAATATTATCTCTTGTATTACAGTGAATTTATTTGTTCTGTTGTTTATTATTTGTGAAGTGAGCTCTGAAGGTTTCTAGAAAGTTGTAGTTAAATCTAAGTCTCTTGCCAACTAATGTAATTCTCGTCACAATCGAGGGGGTGTCATTTTTTAAGGCAGTGCTTGAAATAGTGGTTAGATGACGGGGTTAGATGCAAAACCTAGTCATTTGTACTTAGCGAAGTTCGGAGTCAAACAAGAACACAAGTCACATTTCCTATACAAATAGACGGAGAAATCAGTTTTCAATCCACGTTTCGAAAGGGAAGATAATGTTTCTTGCACTTTACTTTGTAGGTACTTGAAAGATGGAGAATTAGCAACTGGATATGGTTATCACAGAATCATAACCATCTTAGTTGGGTCCAGTGGTCGAATTGGGGGGGGGGGGGATGCGGGGGGATGGCATCCCTCCATGGGGAATATATTGATGTTTCCATCCCCCCATGGCTAAATTGTCCACTTCACCATCCCCCCATGAGAGATTAAAAATACACTTCAGAACGTCTCAAAATTGATTTCAAGTGTCAAAAAACTAAAAGCAAGGTTTGGTTTGTAAGGTTTTGGGCAAGGTTTGTAGAGCATTCCCGTTAAAGATCAAAATAAATACATCTCAGAACGTCTTAAAATGTATTAAAAGTATCAAAAAAAACAAAAAACGCCCTGCGGGGCAAGGTTTTTGGGGCATGTCCCCAAAAAAGTTTTGTTAGTTCACTTGCCCCCCCCCCCCCCCCCGGGGCAGAAATTCTGCCAATACACCTTCCCCCCATGGATTGACTTCCAATTCGACCACTGGTTGGGTCTCTCTGAGAGTGTAATCTCCATGCTGAGATTGAGTGAGAGAGACATACCGACGGCCTTGCGCCACATGATGCTCGGCGTGGGGTAGCCGTCAGCCTGGCAGTGGAGGGTCACGTCTTGTCCGGAGGCCACGTTCGAGTCCACGGGCTCCACAGTCCAGCGAGGCGGAACTGAAACATGAGTCAGTGTAACGCGTTGATGAGCGAGCACCGACACGCGCAACATCTCCAACCAAACACGACCCATTCAAGATTTACACCTATATTATTTCTGATTTTCATTATACTTTCTAAATTCCATACACTCTGGAAAAATTTAATGACAGATCCATGTGCCGTGAACAATCTCTTTTGACAGCTTTTTTTAAACTATAAAATTGCAACACGTCTATAAATACTTGGCCGATTTGGCTGAAAATTTGCAAAATATGAGATAATGTTGATCTTGATCCCCATAAAAAATTTGAACTTAATCGGATAATTTTGATTTTCGACCAATCTGAAGATGTTTTTCAAATTTTAATCAATTGGAGGATTTGGCTTAAACTTTGTAAAATTTGATAAAATTTTGGTCTTAACGACATTGCAAAATTTCACATTGATCGGATGAACCAACCAGATATATTCAGTCGCCGCCAGAAGATGAAGGAAGTAACTCCTTCGAAACGTCGCGAACGGCCCTTATCAGGGCCACCAGCACATTCATCGGAACAAACCGTCACCACTACCAATTCAACCAGATATATTTTCTGTGTCAAAAGTGTCAAAAGTCTGTGTCAAAAGAGCGAAAGGAGACGCTCGCTTCGCTAGCTCAATACTAATGTCCTGAGATGGAGTGTGTATAGCACATCCAACGTGCCGCTGAGATGGAGTGTGTATAGCACATCTAACGTGGGCTGAGATGGAGTGTGTATAGCACATCCAACGTGCGGCTGAGATGGAGTGTGTATAGCACATCCAACGTGCGGCTGAGATGGAGTGTGTATAGCACATCCAACGTGCGGCTGAGATGGAGTGTGTATAGCACATCCAACGTGCGGCTGAGATGGAGTGTGTATAGCACATCCAACGTGCGGCTGAGATGGAGTGTGTATAGCACATCCAACGTGCGGCTGAGATGGAGTGTGTATAGCACATCCAACGTGGGCTGAGATGGAGTGTGTATAGCACATCCAACGTGGGCTGAGATGGAGTGTGTATAGCACATCCAACGTGCCGCTGAGATGGAGTGTGTATAGCACATCCAACGTGCGGCTGAGATGGAGTGTGTATAGCACATCCAACGTGGGCTGAGATGGAGTGTGTATAGCACATCCAACGTGGGCTGAGATGGAGTGTGTATAGCACATCCAACATGCGGCTGAGATGGAGTGTGTATAGCACATCCAACGTGCGGCTGAGATGGAGTGTGTATAGCACATCCAACGTGGGCTGAGATGGAGTGTGTATAGCACATCCAACGTGCGGCTGAGATGGAGTGTGTATAGCACATCCAACGTGCCGCTGAGATGGAGTGTGTATAGCACATCCAACGTGCGGCTGAGATGGAGTGTGTATAGCACATCCAACGTGCGGCTGAGATGGAGTGTGTATAGCACATCCAACGTGCGGCTGAGATGGAGTGTGTATAGCACATCCAACGTGCGGCTGAGATGGAGTGTGTATAGCACATCCAACGTGGGCTGAGATGGAGTGTGTATAGCACATCCAACGTGCCGCTGAGATGGAGTGTGTATAGCACATCCAACGTGCGGCTGAGATGGAGTGTGTATAGCACATCCAACGTGGGCTGAGATGGAGTGTGTATAGCACATCCAACGTGCGGCTGAGATGGAGTGTGTATAGCACATCCAACGTGGGCTGAGATGGAGTGTGTATAGCACATCCAACGTGCGGCTGAGATGGAGTGTGTATAGCACATCCAACGTGCGGCTGAGATGGAGTGTGTATAGCACATCCAACGTGGGCTGAGATGGAGTGTGTATAGCACATCCAACGTGCGGCTGAGATGGAGTGTGTATAGCACATCCAACGTGCCGCTGAGATGGAGTGTGTATAGCACATCCAACGTGCGGCTGAGATGGAGTGTGTATAGCACATCCAACGTGGGCTGAGATGGAGTGTGTATAGCACATCCAACGTGCGGCTGAGATGGAGTGTGTATAGCACATCCAACGTGGGCTGAGATGGAGTGTGTATAGCACATCCAACGTGGGCTGAGATGGAGTGTGTATAGCACATCCAACGTGGGCTGAGATGGAGTGTGTATAGCACATCCAACGTGCGGCTGAGATGGAGTGTGTATAGCACATCCAACGTGCCGCTGAAATGTGCATTCACTTTCGCGAAGCTCCTTGGAGATTTCACGCGCGTTCCACAAAGCAATGATTAATGTATGTTAGCACAGAGCTCTCGAGGACTTCTTCTCCAGACAGAGGCAATAATTCAACTTTTCTTCACATTTATTCAATCTTTAGCATTTTCACGCAGAACGGATTATTTCTGTTATACCCAGTTGAACAAAATGTTCACTGTATTTTTTAAATCCGCTCAAAATTCGAGTCAAGAAACACGAGGGGTCCATAAAAAGTATGCCTGGGGGATTTTGAAAGTTCAGTGGGAGATCTGGGAAGGGTGCAAAATTCATGAGTAGTGTGTTTCAGGCTATACAATGTCTATGATTATATAAACACAATTTTAAAGCACTCGATGGGTTTTTCACATCATCTATGCGTTGTTCTAAGATACCATTTTTTGTTTGAAAAAAATTTACTTTATTTTCGGTTTGAGCTTTCCTACATTTATTCTAAATTTTTAAACTAAAATACAAACATTTCAAAAAATGCTGTGAAGAAGACAGCGATGAAGCATAACACTCACTACCCTTTATTTAATTAAAGTTAAGTACTAATTGCTTTGTATGTGATTTCGTATTGATTTCTGTATTTGCTTTTATTATATTATTTTTTTGTAAACTTGCAAGGTTTTACAAAACACTATATTGAATTACAGGGGTATTAAGTGCTCCCCCCCCCCCCCCCTGTAGACGCAATGAACAAGGTGAAAGGCGCTCACCGTTGACAGTAAGCGGGATCGTGTAGCGCTGCGAGCCCGCTACGTTGCCCCCCCCCCCCCCCCCTGTAGACGCAATGAACGAGGTGAAAGGCGCTCACCGTTGACAGTGAGCGGGATCGTGTAGCGCTGCGAGCCCGCTACGTTGCCCCCCCCCCCCCCCTGTAGACGCAATGAACGAGGTGAAAGGCGCTCACCGTTGACAGTGAGCGGGATCGTGTAGCGCTGCGAGCCCGCTACGTTGCCCCCCCCCCCCCCCCTGTAGACGCAATGAACGAGGTGAAAGGCGCTCACCGTTGACAGTGAGCGGGATCGTGTAGCGCTGCGAGCCCGCTACGTTGCCCCCCCCCCCCCCCCCTGTAGACGCAATGAACAAGGTGAAAGGCGCTCACCGTTGACAGTGAGCGGGATCGTGTAGCGCTGCGAGCCCGCTACGTTGCCCCCCCCCCCCCCTGTAGACGCAATGAACGAGGTGAAAGGCGCTCACCGTTGACAGTGAGCGGGATCGTGTAGCGCTGCGAGCCCGCTACGTTGCCCCCCCCCCCCCCCCTGTAGACGCAATGAACAAGGTGAAAGGCGCTCACCGTTGACAGTGAGCGGGATCGTGTAGCGCTGCGAGCCCGCTACGTTGCCCCCCCCCCCCCCCCTGTAGACGCAATGAACGAGGTGAAAGGCGCTCACCGTTGACAGTGAGCGGGATCGTGTAGCGCTGCGAGCCCGCTACGTTGCCCCCCCCCCCCCCCTGTAGACGCAATGAACGAGGTGAAAGGCGCTCACCGTTGACAGTGAGCGGGATCGTGTAGCGCTGCGAGCCCGCTACGTTGCCCCCCCCCCCCCCCTGTAGACGCAATGAACGAGGTGAAAGGCGCTCACCGTTGACAGTGAGCGGGATCGTGTAGCGCTGCGAGCCCGCTACGTTGCTCGCCACGCACGTGTAGTTGCCGCTGTGCGCCGAGCTGATGCGCTCCATCACCAGCGACGTGGAGTACTCGTCGAGGCGGCGTGTCGAGTACTCGTCCAGGCGGCGGGAGTTGACGATCGGCTGTCCGTTGCGCTCCCACAGGAACGTGATGGGAAGATCTCCCTCCAGGATCTGGCACGAGATGGCAGCGCGCATTCCCTCGCGCAGCAAGTTGGTCATGGCGGAGATGGGCAGGATCTTGGGCGGCACTGCGAGACAAGTTTGCGAGTTACAAATGTGATTGAGAACAAGTGGAAACACAACGCGAATGAAACGGATCAAGCTCGACATCTCAACTGGAATGATTGAAGAAACAATGTCAATCCAAAGAACTTACGGATTTTAAAACAAAAACCTTACAAAGTCAAGACGTGCTCTGTTAGACGAGCTCTTAGTAGTCGGCGTGATCTTAAAGAGGTTTTTAATCCATTTTCACCAATATATTTTACCAATGTAATTGTTTATGAAATAAGGCTTTGTACCGATCTTCAGAATTGTTCAATGAAAGTTATTTCATAGTTTCTAATGGTGTATTAGTTTTATTTTGTCCTACAGAAGTTTAGTGCCTCACATTTAGTAAAAATACGGCACTAAACGTCTGTAGGACAAAATGAAACTAAACAACCTCTCCAAACTATGAAACAACTCTCATTGAACAGTTCTGAATACTGGTATGAGGCCTAATTTTATAAACAATTACATTTGTAACGGATATTGATAAAAGATCGATTAAAAAACTCTTCACGCTCACTACTCAGCTGTCTTAAGGTTTGACTTCATACTTAACGCCATTTTGATTTCGATCGTGATGAAACTCCAGTGTGAACATGGTGTGGTATCCGGTAGTGGGGCTTAAGGGACCAGCTCGCATAGCGAGTTGGTCCCAACCAAGTGCAGTCCAGGGTCGGCCTAGTCCCAGGTGATCCCCCTGAAATCGAGTCCCACCGGCCCGAAGCCTCCCCCTCCCTCCACCCCGGTCCGTCCCCATTCCGGCCTGGCGCTCCCACCAGTGCTGGACTCCCCCGGATCGGGCCAGTTAGGTCGACCCCTCCCCGTGCCCTCCAATTTTGTTCAACAAAGTTAAATATAAACTTAATGTGCGCAATATAACCTCGTCGTTGACGCGCCGTTAAACCAAACTAATCTGGTGTGGTATCACAGCGTCATTCAATGAAATGTCAGATTCACATAACATCATGACGTCACTCACCCAGCACCTGCACCTCGACGTCGCGTCGTGACGTGTTACATAACATCATGACGTCACTCACCCAGCACCTGCACCTCGACGTCGCGTCGTGACGTGTGCTTCTGTCTGTTCTGCGCCTGACACGTGTAGGTGCCGGCGTCAGCTTGTCTCTGCGCATGCTCAATCACTAGCGTGCCGTTGGGATAGACGCGCTGGCGCCTGTTCATCGGCAAGATGGTTCCGTCTGCAACAAGACCATTACATGTCGTGTGACTTAGAGGGTCACTCGCGACAGACGCAACTCGAGGATCAGATTTAGAATTGTCATTGATTGATTGATTGATTTATTAGTTACAAATTGTATGGCATACAGGTGGTAACATTTTTAAGATAAGTTAAGATTAATGTTAATAATAATATTAGATATAAGAATACAACAAAGGACAAGATAACCATAGTAACAATGTTATGGTATAATATAATTAAAACTAAAATTAAAACTAAAACTAGATCTAATTAATTTAAAGGAATATTATTTAAGGAACTATGGTTGTCCTAGTCTTTACTATTCTAATGTCCTTAAGTCACTCATTTTGATTTGTGCTTTACCAGTCTTACTTTAAATTCCTGTACTGCCTCTGGTAACGGCGTAATAACATCCCCACTCAATGTATTCCAGTCACATATCGTTCTTCTCACAAATGAATACTTCCCTACATCTCTCCTTGATTCTACTAGTCTCACTTTTTCCGCTTGGTCCTTCCGCCCCAGATAATTCGGTTTCTTAATCCTATGTGCAATTTCGTCCCAACCAACACGCCCTGTGTATGCTCTGAAGAAATGGCAGAGTCTCATTTCCCTTCTTCTTTCCTTTAACGACTTCCATCCCAGCTCCTTAATCATTTCCGTGACACTCTCCGGCACTCTCTTTAGTCTTATGTTTATTCCTTCTCCCTTCCTATCTTGAATGATCCACTTCCTTCTCCTTAGCTTTCCTGTTACCCTCCTGGCTGCCCACCTTTGTACACTTTCAACTTTCTTTATCTGTCCTATTTTATGTGGGTCCCACACCGCCCCTGCGTATTCCGCCACTGGCCTTATTAGTGTCAAGTACGCTTTTTCCTTCACTTCGGTTGTCGCTCCTTCTAAACTTCTCATCACGAAATTCAGATTTCTTGTCGCCTTTGTTGTTACTGCATCCACTTGATCATTCCAATTTAGTCTCTTGTCTAACACTACACCTAGATATTTGTATTTGGTCATATTTTGAAGTCTATTACCTCCCATCTCATAGTTAGGTTCTTCTCCTTGTTTCCTGTTTGTATATCTGACTATCTGACATTTGTTTACATTAAATTTCATTCCATTCTTAGCTGCCCATTCCCACAGAGTATTTAGGTCTTTCTGTAATGAGTCCTCATCTTCTTTACTCTCCGCCTTTCTATATACAACTGCATCATCTGCAAACAATCTTATCTTATTATCCAGTTTATTTCCTATATCGTTTATGTAGATTATGAACAGAAGTGGACCTAAGACACTCCCCTGTGGGACTCCTGATGTGACTTGTATCTCATTTGAAAGCTGGTCTCCCACTCTTACTCTCTGCTTCCTGCCCTTAAGGAAATCCCGAACCCATGAGACAACCTTCCTATCTATGCCTATGTCGGCTAATTTATTTAGTAGATTCCCATGTGGGACTTTGTCGAACGCCTTTTCAAAATCCAGAAAGGCCGCGTCCACTACACTGCTGTTACATTCCATGGGTTTATATTCAGAGTTAGTTTCCTTGTTGTCTTATTGAATGTCAATATAAATCAAAGAATCTACTATTTATAGCTTGCACGAACACTATTTGTTTTACATCAGCGATGCAAAAAATTGATTTTCCCCCGAGGGCGGTCAATTTGTTGTTACGTTATTGTTGTCGAAGACGGGTCAGATGTAACTTTTAAAATGAATTGATGTATTTTTGTAATGCGAGTGATCCCTCTTCTTACTAAAGATTTCTCCTGAGCCTGGTAACCATAAAACTATTAAATACCGCTAAAAAGCACAGACCATCTGATACGTCTTTTGAAATTTGTCGAGTTTCCTTTGCGGATATTTACCTCTTTCCCATGTGATGGACTCAATGGGATATCCCGCCACTGGACACTTCACTACCAGATTGTTGCCCGCCACTGCCGTGATCTTCGGCATTTCCCGAATGTACGGCAAACCTGTCGAAGGAAGAACACGTGGTCAGCGATGTACGAGGTTGGGGCTTAGAGCTTGAGATTCTCACCATAGACGTTGAGCCTGGCGCTGTGAGAGACATGCGCGACGCTGTTGCGCGCTGTGCACGTGTACTCGCCGCCATCTTCCTCCTTCAGGTGCGAGATGTTCACGTGGCTGATCACGTCATCGTGGATAGTCACGTACTGACCCACCAGGAATCTGAGAGCGAAATATTGCACTTTTAAAGGCCGGTTGTCATGGAGAAAAAAGTTGCAAATCATTCCGAAAAGTCCAACGCCGACAACGTGAAGTTTCTGCGAGTTCTAGTTTGAAAGTTAGCCTTACATAACCCATAGGCGGCTGAATCCGTGACGTCACCGCTACGGAGCTTGCCGCAGCGGTGACGATTTCCCCCTCCACTTTTAAGATAGGTTCGCGCTGCATTTTCCGATTGGAATATCGCATCTCATTCTGGTTTTCGGCGCCGTATTCTTTCAAACGGTGACGCATATGATTCCTTTATCTTATAATGATCTAAAATGAAGATACCAAGGGGACCAACAGCTTAACGTTCCATATGATATGAAGAACGGTGTAAGAACGGTTTCCGTCGCCATTAGCCTCGCTGCAGAACAGTGCGACGTTAAGCCCCAGACAAAAAGACAAAAAAAACGGTGTAATGTTTACAAGACGGGCCTTGACTTTGACAGATTGATGACAGGTGGCGGAGCTCGTCACACGAAACCCCAGCCGGACTTGAACGGTCACCCATCCAAGTACAGGTCCCGCCTAATGTTCGTCTCACCTTGTGGTCTCCGGCACGGGGAAGCCGTCAAGAGTCCAGACGAACTGCGGAGGCGGATTCCCCGCGGCGACGCACTTCAAGGACACGGCTGGACCCGGCTGGAGCGTCTGCTCGGTGAACCAATGCAGCAGCTCGGGGCTGGCGTCTGCAACATGACGTCACAACATGACTCACACATACAACAGGTGCTGTTCACGGCCGCTTTCTTCAAGCAAACGGCTGAATACACGTTTCATTATTTTCATTAAGAGCATCACAAAATTACATTTTACGGAAAAACTTTCTCGAGTTTTGAAAGAACCATTCATTTAAGTACATCGTATTATTTGTCTTCTTCGTATGAGTTAGTTGACGGACTCACCGCCTAGCTGCAGCTCCGCCGTCGCCTGCGTCATCTCCCAGTCGTTGCTGACCAAGCACTGGTACATGCCGTGGTCCTCCTTGTGCAGCGGCCGCACGGTCAGACGGTCCGGCGCGGTGGTCACTTTGTAGCGGGAGTCCCCGATCACAGGCTTGCCGTTGTGCAGCCACGAGACACGGGCGACCGGGTGTCCGCCGGTGATGCACTGGAAGCTCGCCTCCTTGCCGACGTCGATCACTTGCGCTTGCGGCTGGAGGTGAGCGGAGAGCGGCGCTGCAAGAAACACGCACTTAGAGCGGAGCGGAGGTGAGCGTAGAGCGAGAAGCACACACTTAGAGCGGAGAGCGAGAAACACAGACTTAGAGGTGAGCGGAGGTGAGCGGAGAGCGAGAAACACACACTTAGAGCGGAGCAGCGGAGGTGAGCGGAGAGCGAGAAACACAGACTTAAAGGTGAGCGGAGGTGAGTGGAGAGCGAAATACACTTAGAGCATAGCGGAGGTGATCGGAGAGAGGGAAACACACACTTAGAGCGGAGCAGCGGAGTGAGTGGAGAGCGAGAAATACAGACTTAAAGGTGAGCGGAGGTGAGCGGAGAGCGAGCAACACACACTCAGAGGTGAGCGGAGGTGAGCGGAGAGAGGGAAACACACACTCAGGGCGGAGCGGAGGTGATCGGAGAGAGAGAAACACACACTCAGGGCGGAGCGGAGGTGAGCGGAGAGCGAGCAACACACACTCAGAGGTGAGCGGAGGTGAGCGGAGAGAGGGAAACACACACTTAGAGGTGAGCGGAGGTGAGCGGAGAGAGGGAAACACACACTCAGAGCGGAGCGGAGAGAAACACGGACTCAGACGCTGCACGAGACAACAGACATTAATCCGATACAACTCCGTTCTCTCCGGGTCTGAGATTATCTTCTTCATCGCTGCAATTCATCTTCTGGAAGAGTTAATTAAACTTGCCAAGTCTTAAGAGGAATCTGTGAGGTTAATGGATGCGCACGCTATACCTATGCGTTTCTTTGACTTCGGCTCCACTCTAATAGAATTTTAAAAAGTCAGATATTAATCATCATTTCAAGCTTACTGGACTAAATAATGCCCTCCACTTAGTACCTACTACCTATTCTATATCCTTTTTTGATCCGTCGCAACCGAATTCAATTCACTGTCATTAAGATAGCATACGACGAAATGAATTCGGTCAAAACGAGATCAATCAGAGATATAGAATAGGGCCCCTGGAGTACTTCAACGTGTTAAATATACGATTATTTTACGATGTCGATACATATCGTATAATGAAGAGATGTTAATGAGTGACGCACCTGTGACTGTGAGAGTGACCTGTATGTTAATGACGCACCTGTGACTGTGAGAGTGACCTGGACGGTCTCCTCGCCCGCAGAGTTGTTGACCCAACACAGGTATTTGCCGCGGTCCTCGAGACGCACCTTGCTCATGCGCAGAAGGCCGGCGGAGATGACGTTGAGGCGGTCGTCGACGTTGACGGGCATGAGTTGCTGTTGCTTGTCCTCGCGGAACCATCTGCATAGCAACGCGGACAATCAGAACCATCTGCATAGCAACCATCTGCATAGCAACACGGACAATCAGAACCATCTGCATAGCAACCATCTGATCCACTTTTTCGGTAAATAACCAAATATCTACAACAATATCTTATAATGAAAATAAATACGGACCAAATACGGATGTGTCTCAAGAAATTCTCTGATATAAAAGTGACCTCCCTCGACGCTGGCGCCAACTAGTGACCGACCTGTCGTCTTATTTATGCATCGCCCTATCGGAAGATATTTTTCTTATAAATTTAAACTAATTTTAGGATTTGGCTAATACTTTGTAATGTTTGATAAAGTGTTGGTCTTGATGATCTTGCAAACAATTAAAGTAATCTGATCAACCAATCTTAAGACAATTATTAAAAATTTGAAGCTATCAACGGATTTCGACAAAATTTCGGTCTGCAAGCCAAAGTTTGTCTTTACATCAGTGCAAAATTTGAAATCGATAGGTGAAAAAATGTGACCTGGCGTCATGGACAGACAAACAAAGAAAACAAAAAATAGAGGTCCGTGTCAAAACACAGGTCCGTGGCAAAACAGAGGTCCGTGGCAAAGCAGAGGTCCGTGGAAAAAACAGAGGTCCGTGGCAGAGAAGAGGCCCGTGGAAAAACAGAGGCCCGTGGCAAAGCAGAGGTCCGTGGCAAAACAGAGGTCCGTGGCAAAGCAGAGGCCCGTGGCAAAGAGCCGAAGAGAGTCGCTCGTTCAATGAACACAGCGGGATGTCGAAGTGAGAAGCGACACGATCATGATTCATCTTGTGCTTGCCTGTAAGTGGGGACGGGGAAGCCCTGGGCCACGCATGGTAATGTGACGTCCTCGTTTATCTTCACTTGGCGAGTCACGTGCTTCTCCACGGTTATTCGCGGCTGAACGCTTCCCTTGGGCTCTGAAACAATCAATCCACAACGTCAGCTCGCAGATAGAATTCGATTCTTTGAATGAATTTCAACACCAAGTTTCTTAGTTTACGAAAAGGTTAATGGCTGTTTAAAGTAGTTAATCGATCTAAAAATACCAAGTACAAATTGCCAGTTAAAAAGCAATTGAAAGTTTGAATTAAAGTTGAATTAACTTCTAGCATCTTCTGTCCCAGGTGGCACCAGAGCGTAGTTCTGACTTTAGACTAGATTAAACAGACTAGACCTACACTTCCCCCACCCACCACAAGGAAAAGTGTCAACTTCCATTCCAATCCTGATTCCTGCCAATGCTAATATTTGAATCTGAAAAAGTCTACGGATGCTCGTTCTGTGGCTCCCTCTATTCCTATACCAATAGTTCTCTCAGTTCCCACCTCTAGACTATCAGGAGCGCTGCTGGTCGTGATCACTATTTTAGACCGTCCAGGCGCGTAGGAAGGGGGGGGGGGTGGATATGATTATCCTCCCCCCCCCCTCCCCCCTCGAAGAGGCTGACTTCCCATTCACAATACAAAATTAAGTTTGGCGTCCAAGAATCACTTAAAAATTGTTTAAGTCCTGAAAAAAAGCTCTGCGGGGCAAAAATAGGTAGTTATTTGTCGTAATTTGAGCATCCTAGAATCGATTTTAAAATGTTTATATTCGAAAAATGCCCTGCGGGGCAAGAATTGGAGTGTTTTTTTGCTTCAGTTTGTGCAAAGTCTCAGAATCACTTTTAACTGGTTTAAAATCGAAAAAACGCCATGCGGGGCTACAACTACCCCCTTCCGGGCGACGCAATTCCCCCCCCCCCATGATGAAAGTAGTTCCTACGCGCCTGAGAACTTTCATTTCGCGACCGATAGAATCTTCGCGTTGCGCCACTTGACCTGTGTCTTGACCTGTGACCTGTACCTGTGATGATGATGCGGCCTGGGTAGGTGCTGGCGTGGACCTCTCCCGTGAGGCGGTGCACTGTTCTGCAGGCGTAGCTCTTGTAGCCGTCGCTCGGCCCCGCGTGGTAGATGTACAGGTCGCCGCTAGAGAGCACGGCGTACTTCCCACCTGACACACACACACACTCACATCTCACTCTCGGACTAACTTACAGTGAGCATTCACATATTTGTTCACATAATGTGTCTTAAGAAACGTGATTTAAAAGGAACGCTGAATCTTGAGTGGCTCAAAATTAGTTTATTCGATTTGACTGGTTCTTACTGTCGCCCCATAAATATCTTAATATTTATTTTGCAAAGTATACAAATAAAATTAAAATAAAATTATAACAGAATTATTCAGCTAAATTCTCTTATGATCAATTTTAAAAACAAAATGCAAACATAATATGATTTATTTGTGTTATAATGTAATAAAGATATTCTACGGTATTAAATGGTTCTTTGTGACGTTTGGCCTGAAAAAGGCCGTTTGTCACTTGTCAAAAACAACCATTGGAGCGTGTAACGTAGAAACTTCTTGCACCTAACAATAGCTCTCAGCCTCTCAAGTCAACTTATAATATGTTAGGACTTGGACGTGCGAGACCTTCCAGTCCAATATGCGAATCGTGCCCTGAAGATGTTAGCCAATCATCCTGACGGACATTTACACAAGTAGCAGAGGGTGTTGATAGAAGTGGAACTAATATCTAAAACACGTGCACCAATAAGAACCTCGAGAGACGAAATAAAGAGCCGTCTAAAAATATTCATTTCATCGGAAAGCTATATCTGTTCGTGTCTGCGTGTCTGAGCGCGGTGGAGGCGCCGGGTTCGGAGCTGATAATTACCCGTGTCGGTGTTGGGATAGATGTTGACCACGCCATCTTGGATCCATGACGTCACCATCACGTACTCGGCCACGTAGCTGGGCACTTGGCAACGCAGCACGGCGGTGTTGCCGCTGATGACGTACTCGTCGTACACTTGCACCTCGTACTTCTGCTTCACCACTGAAACATTCATTGCGATCCGAATCAATCACAGCGCTTTACATTGGTGGCGGCGGTGGGACTCATTTTAACACTTAGTTGCATATTGTACTCAGAGGTGGAAGTTCCAGTCCTTTGAGCTCAAATCATCATGACGTCAGCTCAAAAACAAGTATTTTGCGTGATAATATTCAGTAGAACTATATTTTTTGCCTTCAGGCAAATGGCAATTGGAAGAGCTTGATGACGTCATGATTTCAAAAAGTGTTCAACGAAATCGAGAACATTGACTTGGGCCTTCTACCTCTGAGGTACAGCGTATAAGTTGACGTATAAAAATAACTCCAAGATGAATGATGAAATAATGATGAAGATGAAACGGTGTGAAGACAAACAGAAAACCCGTATTTTCAGAGGCGTTCACACATCAAACTAAAGTGATGCGGAGTACATTCTTTTATATTACCTATCCAATCACAAGTCCAAGAAACACAGTCGCAAGAAATAGTTCGCGGCAGACTTGTCGGTTACCGCTTTACGCGCTCCTGTTAACAACGCGTCTGTGTTGTTAGACTTGGCGCTTACCGCTTTACGCGCTCCTGTTAACAACGCATCTGTGTTGTTAGACTTGGCGCTTACCGCTTTACGCGCTCCTGTTAACAACGCGTCTGTGTTGTTAGACTTGTCGCTTACCGCTTTACGCGCTCCTGTTAACAACGCGTCTGTGTTGTTAGACTTGTCGCTTACCGCTTTACGCGCTCCTGTTAACAACGCGTCTGTGTTGTTAGACTTGTCGCTTACCGCTTTACGCGCTCCTGTTAACAACGCGTCTGTGTTGTTAGACTTGCCGCTTACCGCTTTACGCGCTTCTGTTAACAACGCGTCTGTGTTGTTAGACTTGCCGCTTACCGCTTTACGCGCTTCTGTTAACAACGCGTCTGTGTTGTTAGACTTGTCGCTTACCGCTTTACGCGCTCCTGTTAACAACGCGTCTGTGTTGTTAGACTTGCCGCTTACCGCTTTACGCGCTTCTGTTAACAACGCGTCTGTGTTGTTAGACTTGCCGCTTACCGCTTTACGCGCTTCTGTTAACAACGCGTCTGTGTTGTTAGACTTGTCGCTTACCGCTTTACGCGCTCCTGTTAACAACGCGTCTGTGTTGTTAGACTTGTCGCTTACCGCTTTACGCGCTTCTGTTAACAACGCGTCTGTGTTGTTAGACTTGCCGCTTACCGCTTTACGCGCTTCTGTTAACAACGCGTCTGTGTTGTTAGACTTGCCGCTTACCGCTTTACGCGCTTCTGTTAACAACGCGTCTGTGTTGTTAGACTTGTCGCTTACCGCTTTACGCGCTCCTGTTAACAACGCGTCTGTGTTGTTAGACTTGTCGCTTACCGCTTTACGCGCTTCTGTTAACAACGCGTCTGTGTTGTTAGACTTGTCGCTTACCGCTTTACGCGCTCCTGTTAACAACGCGTCTGTGTTGTTAGACTTGTCGCTTACCGCTTTACGCGCTCCTGTTAACAACGCGTCTGTGTTGTTAGACTTGTCGCTTACCGCTTTACGCGCTTCTGTTAACAACGCGTCTGTGTTGTTAGACTTGGCGCTTACCGCTTTACGCGCTCCTGTTAACAACGCGTCTGTGTTGTTAGACTTGTCGCTTACCGCTTTACGCGCTCCTGTTAACAACGCGTCTGTGTTGTTAGACTTGTCGCTTACCGCTTTACGCGCTTCTGTTAACAACGCGTCTGTGTTGTTAGACTTGGCGCTTACCGCTTTACGCGCTTCTGTTAACAACGCGTCTGTGTTGTTAGACTTGTCGCTTACCGCTTTACGCGCTTCTGTTAACAACGCGTCTGTGTTGTTAGACTTGTCGCTTACCGCTTTACGCGCTTCTGTTAACAACGCGTCTGTGTTGTTAGACTTGTCGCTTACCGCTTTACGCGCTTCTGTTAACAACGCGTCAGTGTTGTTAGACTTGTCGCTTACCGCTTTACGCGCTTCTGTTAACAACGCGTATGTGTTGTTAGACTTGTCGCTTACCGCTTTACGCGCTTCTGTTAACAACGCGTCTGTGTTGTTAGACTTGTCGCTTACCGCTTTACGCGCTTCTGTTAACAACGCGTCAGTGTTGTTAGACTTGTCGCTTACCGCTTTACGCGCTTCTGTTAACAACGCGTCTGTGTTGTTAGACTTGTCGCTTACCGCTTTACGCGCTCCTGTTAACAACGCGTCTGTGTTGTTAGACTTGTCGCTTACCGCTTTACGCGCTCCTGTTAACAACGCGTCTGTGTTGTTAGACTTGTCGCTTACCGCTTTACGCGCTCCTGTTAACAACGCGTCAGTGTTGTTAGACTTGTCGCTTACCGCTTTACGCGCTTCTGTTAACAACGCGTCTGTGTTGTTAGACTTGTCGCTTACCGCTTTACGCGCTCCTGTTAACAACGCGTCTGTGTTGTTAGACTTGTCGCTTACCGCTTTACGCGCTCCTGTTAACAACGCGTCTGTGTTGTTAGACTTGTCGCTTACCGCTTTACGCGCTCCTGTTAACAACGCGTCTGTGTTGTTAGACTTGTCGCTTACCGCTTTACGCGCTCCTGTTAACAACGCGTCTGTGTTGTTAGACTTGTCGCTTACCGCTTTACGCGCTCCTGTTAACAACGCGTCTGTGTTGTTAGACTTGCCGCTTACCGCTTTACGCGCTTCTGTTAACAACGCGTCTGTGTTGTTAGACTTGTCGCTTACCGCTTTACGCGCTCCTGTTAACAACGCGTCTGTGTTGTTAGACTTGTCGCTTACCGCTTTACGCGCTCCTGTTAACAACGCGTCTGTGTTGTTAGACTTGTCGCTTACCGCTTTACGCGCTCCTGTTAACAACGCGTCTGTGTTGTTAGACTTGTCGCTTACCGCTTTACGCGCTCCTGTTAACAACGCGTCTGTGTTGTTAGACTTGTCGCTTACCGCTTTACGCGCTTCTGTTAACAACGCGTCTGTGTTGTTAGGATTGTCGCTTACCGCTTTACGCGCTTCTGTTAACAACGCGTCTGTGTTGTTAGACTTGTCGCTTACCGCTTTACGCGCTCCTGTTAACAACGCGTCTGTGTTGTTAGACTTGTCGCTTACCGCTTTACGCGCTTCTGTTAACAACGCGTCTGTGTTGTTAGACTTGTCGCTTACCGCTTTACGCGCTCCTGTTAACAACGCGTCTGTGTTGTTAGACTTGTCGCTTACCGCTTTACGCGCTCCTGTTAACAACGCGTCTGTGTTGTTGCTCATAGTCACGTCATCAAACACCTCTATGTGTAATAAGATTCACTCTTACAAGGCCTACGAACATTAGTTTTCTCGCAGTTCCTCAATTGTGTCAGCGCAGGTAAGAAACTTTAATGAACACAGAGCGTCGAGCTAAACTCGATGGTTTCAAGTATTTCGTCAGTTGAATTCATTTGCAAGTATTCATGAGAAGTGCGATGTAGTTTGAGGATCTTTCCAATCATGCAAATACAATTTAGTGAAAAAATTATTTCCAGTTCTTAATGAAATGAATCTCAATTCCCTGAGTCGTCCAGCTAATGCGCTTCAAGTTTGGACGAACGTGATCAGCAAGACATACCAGTCTCTTCCGGAAGGCGTGATTAATTATTGGAGAAAGTCTGAGCCGAAGAGCTTGAGAAACTCTCGAGACAAGTGACTTGAGTCGAACTTCACAAAGCGAAGACGTTCTGCCGGCGGCCAAGTCGGATGATAGTTCAGGCAGTTGTTTGATAGTTCAGGGAGTCGGATAATAGTTCATGCAGTTGTTTGATAGTTCATGCTGTTGTTGGATAGTTCAGGGAGTCGGATGATAGTTCATGCAGTTGTTTGATAGTTCATGCAGTTGTTTGATAGTTCATGCAGTTGTTTGATAGTTCAGGGAGTCGGATGATAGTTCATGCAGTTGTTTGATAGTTCATGCAGTCGGATGATAGTTCAGGCAGTTGTTTGATAGTTCATGCTGTTCTTTGATAGTTCATGCAGTTGTTTGATAGTTCAGGGAGTCGGATAATAGTTCATGCAGTTGTTTGATAGTTCAGGGAGTCGGATAATAGTTCATGCAGTTGTTTGATAGTTCATGCAGTTGTTTGATAGTTCAGGGAGTCGGATGATAGTTCAGGCAGTTGTTTGATAGTTCATGCAGTTGTTTGATAGTTCAGGGAGTCGGATAATAGTTCATGCAGTTGTTTGATAGTTCATGCAGTTGTTGGATAGTTCAGGGAGTCGGATGATAGTTCAGGCAGTTGTTTGATAGTTCATGCAGTTGTTTGATAGTTCATGCAGTTGTTTGATAGTTCAGGGAGTCGGATGATAGTTCATGCAGTTGTTTGATAGTTCATGCAGTCGGATGATAGTTCAGGCAGTTGTTTGATAGTTCATGCTGTTCTTTGATAGTTCATGCTGTTGTTTGATAGTTCAGGGAGTCGGATGATAGTTCATGCAGTTGTTTGATAGTTCATGCAGTCGGATGATAGTTCAGGCAGTTGTTTGATAGTTCATGCAGTTGTTTGATAGTTCATGCAGTCGGATGATAGTTCAGGCAGTTGTTTGATAGTTCATGCAGTCGGATGATAGTTCAGGCAGTTGTTTGATAGTTCATGCAGTCGGATGATAGTTCAGGCAGTTGTTTGATAGTTCATGCAGTCGGATGATAGTTCAGGCAGTTGTTTGATAGTTCATGCTGTTCTTTGATAGTTCATGCTGTTCTTTGATAGTTCATGCTGTTGTTTGATAGTTCAGGGAGTCGGATGATAGTTCAGGCAGTAGTTCATGCAGTCGGATGATAGTTCAGGCAGTTGTTTGATAGTTCATGCTGTTCTTTGATAGTTCATGCTGTTGTTTGATAGTTCAGGGAGTCGGATGATAGTTCATGCAGTTGTTTGATAGTTCATGCAGTCGGATGATAATTCAGGCAGTTGTTTGATAGTTCATGCTGTTCTTTGATAGTTCATGCTGTTGTTTGATAGTTCAGGGAGTCGGATGATAGTTCATGCAGTTGTTTGATAGTTCATGCAGTCGGATGATAGTTCAGGCAGTTGTTTGATAGTTCATGCTGTTCTTTGATAGTTCATGCTGTTGTTTGATAGTTCAGGGAGTCGGATGATAGTTCAGGCAGTAGTTCATGCAGTCGGATGATAGTTCAGGCAGTTGTTTGATAGTTCATGCTGTTCTTTGATAGTTCATGCTGTTGTTTGATAGTTCAGGGAGTCGGATGATAGTTCATGCAGTTGTTTGATAGTTCATGCAGTCGGATGATAGTTCAGGCAGTTGTTTGATAGTTCATGCTGTTCTTTGATAGTTCATGCTGTTGTTTGATAGTTCAGGGAGTCGGATGATAGTTCAGGCAGCCGGATGATAGTTCATGCAGTCGGATGATAGTTCATGCAGTCGTTTGATAGTTCATGCTGTTCTTTGATAGTTCATGCAGTCGGATGATAGTTCAGGCAGCCGAATGATAGTCAAATCTCAAATAATTGTTTGATTTTATCCTCCTTAGTATGATTTAATATACGTCCTACATCTGTCACCATTTGTAATAATAATTATTCGGAATTTTGTAATACAAGTAAAACTACTTGTTGTACTACTTGGAGTAACACTATCTGCATATAGTTTGTCATAAGATCTACTTTTGTGAGAAGAATGTAATTTACAAACTCCTCCAAACACATGTATAGTTATTCTGCTGACATACTTGTGCTTCATCAAACGTTCAAAGGAATCACAGAAATGGAAATGTCCTGATTCTTCATCCACGAATGTTAAACACTCAGTGTGAATACATCAGTTTGTAAATACACAAATCGTGTTTGTTCCACGACGTGTTTTTAAGTGTAGTGTGTCGACTTGGCTGATTGGTGCGACCGCTCACTAAATAAAATATGAGCGATCAAAAAAGTAGATTAACTAGGGATTAAGTGATCGCTGATTATGTTTATGTGCACAATGTTTATCGTTGATAATCGATACACATTGCTTTAACGCTGTTTGGCCATCAGAAACGTACAAAAAGGAATGATTGAAGAGGGTATCAGTTTTAAGCTATTCAAAATCGTGACTTAATCTTGATTTTTAACGTTACTCTTATTTAACGATCAATGTGACATTAAACAGAATGAATGATTCGTTGAGTGCGTGCGCACAGAGGTATGCTGTTCATTGCGAACAGCGGTGTGGGAAGCTAATACAATCGAGAAGCGATATCAGAGTCATTTGCCCTGACAAGTTTCCGAACAAGTCGGAGTCGGAGTCCTGTCGGAGTCGCTCGGGAACATAACGCGCGGATATTATTCACGGCAAAGAGTTTCTTCTTCTCTCGAAACAATAGAAGAGAGGAAACTGTTTTTTTAGTCAAGAAGTTTTCCATTGCTTATTCATGTCTCGGTCTGATATAATAAAGATGATGATTGTCGCAGAGAGACTTTTACAGCCCTTTTTAATATTCATCTGAGAGTCCGCCGAGATTGCGTGAAGCGTAAGTGATTCTGGGACGACATGCTTGAGATTGTGTCATGACGCGCCATCTGGCGACCGACATACCGCGAAAACCTTTCAATACAGCGTGCAAATACTCGCTAGCATCACAGCACAGCAGCGTTCAACGGTCGAGAGCTTTCTCAGATATCGTCCGATAATATTCCCTGTGCTCACAAATACTGTATTGTCTTTTTAGTAACATTAGTACTGACACATCCTAAAATATGAAGTCGGGAATCATTACGTAAATGCGAGCTACGAATGTCATTCAATCTGCAAGCTCAAATATATTTATAATTCCTTTTCAGCGGATCGACAACTATCTTCACTAAAGAACGTTTGAAAAAGTTTATTTACCTCCACATTTGACTTAAAAACCTACAAATGCTGAGCCAAAAAAACAGCGAAAAATTTTCAAAACTTACTTCCTGCAATTTTAAAATCCACTGAAAAGGTTTCGAACTTTCTTTCTGTGTTTTGAATGAGCAACTTTTAAAGTCTCTCTGTAACTTTTATGTGTATAATGGGTGTCGCACTGTTCTGCCGCTAGAGTTGAATTAATGACGATGGGAAACGATGTGCGAATAGTTAGTTGGAGATAACGACGAAAACAGTGATTTATGTTTTGGGAAAATGTGGACGCTTTTTATTTTTGGGAACCACTCAACTTCCAGCCTTTGCAACGGAGGAAAACTACGACACAGAATATGGGATTGAAGCCGGGTAGTAATGCGAAAAATAAATTCCTTTTCAAAACCAAATTAATGGATAATGTACAAGCTAAATAAATCATCGAACTGAAATATGGTTTTTACTGATTCCCTCAGTTAGGTGAATGTTAACCAACTGCAATGTGAACAGATTTTCCTCGAGTGGGACTCGAAATCACGACCTTCCGATCTCCAGTCAGATGCTCTACCAGCTGAGCTACCGAGGCAGTTCACATTGCAGCGGCTGTGTTCCAATATAAGCTGCGTTAGCAACTTACCTATTTTGAAAATAGGTAGAGCATCTGACTGGATATCGGAAGGTCGTGGGTTCGAGTCCCACTCGAGGAAAATCTTTTCACATTGCAGTTGGTATTTATCATCGAACTGTTGATGCATATGATTTACATATTTAATTAATGCATGTTATTGTATAAAACATTTGATTATGAGTATTTTTATAATATTGAATTATTAATTTCAATTTTTTTCGTGGAATTATTTTCATACTAGGTATAATATTTTTTAACATTTCGGCATGTACACAAAATTTGCCGGAGAGATTCATTCTTTTCTTTACTTTTCATATTTTTTAAGTTATGAAGGGGGGTCTTATATTCGCTGACTCAAAGGGTTATAGTAGAGACGTGAGTTTCTAGAGCAAATAATTCAATTGTGTGACCCTTTTTAGGCATACCAAATTTTAGCATAATTGTGTCGTTATTGTATAAGTTAACGCCAAATATGCAAGTCAACCTCGAAGAAAATTTAAATGGTCAAATTGAGTGTCGTGTCATTATCAAATTCATTCAAAATCAAGGAAAAACTTATCAAACGACCTACCTCAAAGAATTTGGAAGAGATTTTAGTATTGTAGTTTATGTTGCATATTGTTTATGGGGACTGTTTCATGGATTTCCATAGAAAAATCTTTTCCAATACTGTTTGAGGTGATTTTCATTGATTTTGAAAGAACTTGATGACGGTGCAACACTCAATTATTGAAATGTTCTCCGAGGTTATGTGGCGATATCCTATACAATAATGACACAATTATGCTAATATTTGGTATATATGCCTAAAAAGGTCACGCAATTGAACTATGTGCTCTAAAAACTCTTGAGTCCGCGACTATAATGACCCCCCCTCGTACGGCAAGTCGTATTCGATCCTACCTGCTCTGACGTGCACGTCTCGACTGTAGATCTGCCCCACGACGTTCCTCGCCCGACAGCGGTACACGGCCGTGTGGATGTCGTGGCGATATCGCTCGGCAGTGAACGGCGGGAACTCAAGCGAGCCGTTGTCGTGGACGACAAGCAGGTCGGCGACATCTGTCGCGCGACTCCCGTCCGCCAATGACCACTCGACCTCCGGCGTCGGACTGCCGTGCGCCGAGCAGTCCACGCGGCCCCCGGAGCTGTTGGAGAACTCGACGCGATGCGGCGGTTCAGAGAGGAAGACGGGTCCTTGCAGATCCAGCGCCACGCACCACACTGCAACAACACGTCACGTCATGATCCAGCGCCACGCACCACACTGCAACAACACGCCACGTCATGATCCAGCGCCACGCACCACACTGCAACAACACGCCACGTCATGATCCAGCGCCACGCACCACACTGCAACAACACGTCACGTCATGATCCAGCGCCACGCACCACACTGCAACAACACGTCACGTCATGATCCAGCGCCACGCACCACACTGCAACAACACGTCACGTCATGATCCAGCGCCACGCACCACACTGCAACAACACGCCACGTCATGATCCAGCGCCACGCACCACACTGCAACAACACGTCACGTCATGATCCAGCGCCACGCACCACACTGCAACAACACGTCACGTCATGATCCAGCGCCACGCACCACACTGCAACAACACGTCACGTCATGATCCAGCGTCACGCACCACACTGCAACAACACGTCACGTCATGATCCAGCGCCACGCACCACACTGCAACAACACGTCACGTCATGATCCAGCGCCACGCACCACACTGCAACAACACGTCACGTCATGATCCAGCGCCACGCACCACACTGCAACAACACGTCACGTCATGATCCAGCGCCACGCACCACACTGCAACAACACGTCACGTCATGATCCAGCGCCACGCACCACACTGCAACAACACGTCACGTCATGATCCAGCGCCACGCACCACACTGCAACAACACGTCACGTCATGATCCAGCGCCACGCAACCACACTGCAACAACACGTCACGTCATGATCCAGCGCCACGCACCACACTGCAACAACACGTCACGTCATGATCCAGCGCCACGCACCACACTGCAACAACACGTCACGTCATGATCCAGCGCCACGCACCACACTGCAACAACACGTCACGTCATGATCCAGCGCCACGCACCACACTGCAACAACACGTCACGTCATGATCCAGCGCCGCGCACCACACTGCAACAACACGTCACGTCATGATCCAGCGCCACGCACCACACTGCAACAACACGTCACGTCATGATCCAGCGCCACGCACCACACTGCAACAACACGTCACGTCATGATCCAGCGCCACGCACCACACTGCAACAACACGTCACGTCATGATCCAGCGCCACGCAACCACACTGCAACAACACGTCACGTCATGATCCAGCGCCACGCACCACACTGCAACAACACGTCACGTCATGATCCAGCGCCACGCACCACACTGCAACAACACGTCACGTCATGATCCAGCGCCACGCACCACACTGCAACAACACGTCACGTCATGATCCAGCGCCACGCACCACACTGCAACAACACGCCACGTCATGATCCAGCGCCACGCACCACACTGCAACAACACGTCACGTCATGATCCAGCGCCACGCACCACACTGCAACAACACGTCACGTCATGATCCAGCGCCACGCACCACACTGCAACAACACGTCACGTCATGATCCAGCGCCACGCACCACACTGCAACAACACGTCACGTCATGATCCAGCGCCACGCACCACACTGCAACAACACGTCACGTCATGATCCAGCGCCACGCACCACACTGCAACAACACGTCACGTCATGATCCAGCGCCGCGCACCACACTGCAACAACACGTCACGTCATGATCCAGCGCCACGCACCACACTGCAACAACACGTCACGTCATGATCCAGCGCCACGCACCACACTGCAACAACACGTCACGTCATGATCCAGCGCCACGCACCACACTGCAACAACACGTCACGTCATGATCCAGCGCCACGCAACCACACTGCAACAACACGTCACGTCATGATCCAGCGCCACGCACCACACTGCAACAACACGTCACGTCATGATCCAGCGCCACGCACCACACTGCAACAACACGTCACGTCATGATCCAGCGCCACGCACCACACTGCAACAACACGTCACGTCATGATCCAGCGCCACGCACCACACTGCAACAACACGCCACGTCATGATCCAGCGCCACGCACCACACTGCAACAACACGTCACGTCATGATCCAGCGCCACGCACCACACTGCAACAACACGTCACGTCATGATCCAGCGCCACGCACCACACTGCAACAACACGTCACGTCATGATCCAGCGCCACGCACCACACTGCAACAACACGTCACGTCATGATCCAGCGCCGCGCACCACACTGCAACAACACGTCACGTCATGATCCAGCGCCGCGCACCACACTGCAACAACACGTCACGTCATGATCCAGCGCCACGCAACCACACTGCAACAACACGTCACGTCATTTCGAGCCGAGACAAAGGTCCAGTGTATAGTTTATGAAAATAATCCGCCTGTTGCAGTGATGTAGTATTTTCCTTCTGAATTGTAGTCCTGATTTTTTTTTGGGAGGTATACGCTAAAAACATTGACAACTTAATGAAAATAAGGGTGTTCCAAGAAATTTTTCGTCAAGGTCATTCGTTTTGGTGCATTTTAATGATTACTTGAGACACTTTATGTCTGTAATAAAAGCCTTGAGAACTCTGTATTTATTTACTTTTCCATTTATTGTGATTCCTTCAATATTAGTTATTTAATACTTCTAAATTACAATGAAATTTAAAGTTTTCTGTGCAAATTAATGTTCTGTATCAAATTACAACGTTAGGACACCTTAATGTTTTTAAACATACCTCATTTATTTAAGAACAATTGGGTATACGCTCGCATACAGCGTATACCCCAATAATTATTTATGTAGGTATAGGCACAGGTCACAAATGATTTTTAGGTATACGCCGCGTATACCCGCGTATACCCTCGACTACATCACTGGCCTGTTGGTTGTAGAGGGAACAAATCGAGATCGAATTGAACATCTGCATTTGACCAACATTTATCATTTTCAGCCATTCACACCAATTTAGTTTAAAACTAGAGAAAATAGATGTAAATATTTGTAATTTAATTCCTCATTTTTGTGAACTTTGGACCGCTTTTTTACCTCATCAATGTTCGTATTTTCGTAATCGTTCGATTGGTCATAGCTCGCATATTTGAGTGTGCCGTCAAATTGACGTCAGACCTAACGAATTATAATTCCAGCTGCCAAATCAGTGCATTGTTTTGCTCGGTCTGACGTCAGGAGGACGAGAATCCGTGTGGCATAACGAATAGAACGATCTAGAGGTGATTTTGTAAATAGTGATCAGGCGAAAATTATAATTGATGTTTGTGGGTGAATCATCCCCATTAAGAGCGAAGATACACAACTGAAAAGATCCTGTTAATATTATAAGCAGATGTTATTCCAGCACATCACCAAATAAACTGATTCTGAAGGAGAATCTTCTGCGTCGCACTTCTAAATGATTGAAGATCATTGGTGGATTTTATTGCTTGAGTGTCTTTGCTGTTTATTTTGCACTCTTCCTGAAAGTTCTATTGTATGCAACTTGAAGCGCGCAGTACTTTGGTTCCGCACATAATAAATTTACATTTTGTAACATTGTGTGAAAACGGCGATGAGACTGGTTGAAAAGCAACGTTCAGTCATATACAACTGTTGTTTACTGGGAAATAAAACTGGACTTTGCACGGAAATTGGCTATTTCAATGTCTGGTTGCAGCAGCGTGCTTGGCAAGTCAACGCAGGTTCTGTTCATGTTCTTGTTTAATCGGCAATCTCACCCATCTTCCTGGGCGACACGTCACTGCTAATAACGACAGTAACTCATTTTAATAAAAAGTATATTATGCCTTGTACATTATTGATGATTATGAATTATTTAGCTCTCCCCAGTGACATCTTCATGAAAATGAACGTCACAGAAAGACGTTTCTAGCAAATTTAAAAGATTATTTCGTCGCAATTTCCCCGTGCTCTGGTTCGCTGTAAAATCTAATTATGGTTAGATTGGAAGTTGCGCCCCCCCCCCCCCCCCCCCCCCCCCCCACCAAACCGCCCAACCCGCTTCACTCCGCCTTTCCCTCGATCATAACCAAAGCGTTTCCATCACTTCATCTTCAGCATTCTGCAACTGTACGCTGGAATATAAACGTGACAAGCTCGTCAGAAATCTGCACAGAATTTCAAGAGTGTGTTATGTAAAGTGATAACGATTGGGAAAACGCTCTTTAACGCGTTGATAGGAGAGCCTTGGATAGGATTGCATGCGAATTAATATGAGTGTGAAAGTTGCTGATCTGTAATAGACCTTGGAATAAAGTAAGACAATCGGATCGAATGCTTCAAAGGAGCAGTTACATTCTTTGAATATATCCTGGGCTTGGAGGAGATGTCTAAGGGCCGGTTTTTCAATTCCCGGCTAAACCAGTAGCTAAGTTTTAAGCGGTCATTCCAGAATTGTCATTGGTTGTTGCCATGGCAATATAGTCCTCATTGACTGTTTAAAAGTTAGCACGGCATTGAAAAATTGGCCCTAAATCCAATTTTTTCAAAACGTGTTTTTATATTTAAAAAAAAAATCACTTTAAGAGATACATTTTTCAAGTCCCGGATGTGTTCAGAAATACCAATTAATTTAGTAAATGAAAAAATTGGATGATTAATACTCAAATAACTAAATTATGCTCAAACTTTATTCAAAACGTACTAGATAATGTTATTAGGAACAAACGAGTAATTTAACAAATACTAAGCTCATTTGTGAGTACAATCTTTCTCTATTTGTTATAGTACTTCTCCTTGTGGGTACTTCCAAATAACATCGCCATTATCTCAGTTCGACATTCATGGACATCGTTTCTCCTCCAAGCCCACGATATTTGACAAATATTTCAGAGAGTCTAAAATAATAACTCTTGAAGTTCTTGACAGATGTACTGAAAATTGTCAAAGCCCCTAAAATGTTATACCTAATGACCACGCAAAATTTGTAGTTGATCGGTCAAATGGTTTCATTTTAAATGTTTAACGAATAACATGTTCTCGTTCAAAAACTATACCATGTGAGTGCTCTCATGACATTAGTGTGTGTGCAAAATTTCATATCGATTGATTGTTCAGTGTGACATGGATATTGCCTACAAAAACAGAGACAAAAACCAGAGAAAGTGTCATTGCGGTAAATCATTTATATTCTGCTTGAGTTGATCTAAAATGAACAATCTTTCAGTTATCATCCACGAGATATAATGTTTGCTAAAGAATTCCGAATGGAATATCCATGAACACATTTGAGCATGTACCTAGTTCTCCGCAACAGTTTCAATGTGCTCGCAAAGTAGAAATAATGGGCGAGTGGCTCTCGACTGTGCGCCGTGAATCCGCTCATTTGTCGAATGATTCCAACCAGCGCGTGAATGATGCGCGCTGCAGGCGAGTAACGAAGCCTCGGAAAAAACAAAGCGTCATCGTATTTCATCTTTTAGTTGATACAATACGGAACTCTCGTTCCAAATTACAGGCTACATTGCCACGGGCTTTCAGGGATATTGTAAATATCTATTGTCGATGTGCTATACAATGTGTAGAATGGAATGAATGCAGCATCGAAACAATCGTCGATATGTGATGAATTGGGATGTTTTTATTTTACTTTTAACATCATTCACCACCGAATATTCTTCTTTCCTTCAGAATTAGATTCAAACAAACACCACATCAAAAAAAATTAATACCTTCATCTGCCACCATTTGTAATATTGCAAAAAATCTGATTTTCTGAAACACCAAATATATTTGAAATGAGCTTGATTTTATTTTATATTTCATTCACTACTGATGTTCATTACCTATATATTGGTGGTGTTTAACGTCGCATTGTTCTGCAACTTGGCTAATGGCGCCAGACGAATGATTGTGATGATGATTTGGGAGATAAGATGAATAATAGACAAGGATGGGCAGTGCGAAGGAGGTGGTCGTGGCCATTCACCTAGAAAACTAGTTTCAGACAAAATTGATGAATATTTCGTGTTGAACAAAGCTTTCCTATTATAGTAGGGGAGCAAATGTCATTCCGCTCGATTGGAGTGCCGAAATTGATTTTTTCATAATTATCAATTGTTTACATCATTCTTAATATTACCTGACGTGCCTTCAATTTTTTTGGTGGCCATCTTGGAAAATATGGCGGAAAACGAACGAAAAACGTAAATTTTACAAATTATTTAATTGTTGGTAGAGGAAATATTGAAAAATTATGAAATAATTCACTAAAACTAACTCAAATATAGTGACTTGAAAAAAAAAATACGCCGTAAACAAAAAATTTTAAAAATATTTTTTTTTAAAACGCATATTGTTCAAAATGAAATTGTCTACAAATTTTAATTCTACATATTTTAGTCTAAGTCTACGCGTTTCATAATAAATTGAGAGCAAAAAAACACAGAAACGTGATTGGTAAATTCCAACAATGAAAAAATAACGTTCACGGCGTATTTTTTTTTCAAGTCCCCATATTTCAGTTAGTTTTAGTGAATTATTTCATAATTTTTCAACCTTCACTCTACCAACAATTAAATAATTTGTAAAATGAACGTTTTCCGCCATATTTTCCAAGATGGCCACCCAAAAAATTTTGAAGGCACGTCAGGTAATATTAAGAATTATGTAAACAATCGATAATTATGAAAAAATCAATTTCGGCACTCCAATCGAGCGGAAAGCATTTTTTCTACACTTGAACCTGCACTATTATGAAAATGATAGAGAAGAGACTAAATCTCGTCCTCTACGAAGTGTGATGGTCTGTTACATGGGCAAGTAAATCAGCCTCTCGCTCACAGATGACATTGCGTTCTGCTTGGAACGTTCATGGGCTAGTCGCTATCATCAGTCGCATCGCTCTCGAGTGACATCGTTCTGAACACATTGAGCGACATTGAATGAGAGTTACATGATCGCATATCTCCGTGTTTATCATCTTCTCTTGTTTTACCGGGCTTTTGTCTAAATGTCGAGTCATCTTATCGTTAGCTGCGTGAACGAACATCCGCACAACAATGGAGCTCTGTTTCAACATAATTAGCATAGATGTCATGGCAGGCGAACGATACTACATGCAATGCTTTTATCTTAATGAAATTGGCAAGTCTGTCTCTGGTCGCGTGATCTGTATGGTTATTAATTATGCTCCAATGTTTGGCAAGGGTGGATGGCTCCGTCCCTCAGCTCTGGACAGATTTTACGTCTCATTCAGGTCGGAAAACTTCGGATAAGTTATTCATTCTATTCAAATTACTCTAATTATAGCATATTCAATATTATATGACACCGTTTTTTATGAAGCCTTCTTTTGCAGTAGGTTGATGGAAAAACAAACAGAAACGAATATATTCAGCGATAAATTTGCCTGCCTTATTGAGCGAACGTAGCGAGCGTCACCACGGTACTCTAATGGCACTTTCTCTGTGTGTTTTGCTTTGTTTTTTGTTTGTTTTTTTGTCTGCACTGCCCAGGTTAAACCGCACAACCAATTGATCCGAAATTTTGCACACACACTAACGTAATCTATGCGGTCTCTGGGATCGTTTTTGAAAGGGATCCTGTGATTGGTTAAAATTTTAAAAATATTATATTTCGATTGGTTGGTCCGATAAATTTGAAAATATGACAAATTATTACGACCAACATTGTCCCCAATCTTACAAAGTTTCAGCCAAATCCTCCCATTGGTTAAAATTTAAAACCAGTTTTCCTGTGTTCTTTTTAATTTAAACTAGAACCATTTGACAGATCAACTTAAAACTTTGCATGGTCATTGGGATTAACATTATCTGTTTGTCAGACTGTTGGTTATCTGTTGGTTCAGACTAATCTGTTTTAAATCCAAAAGTGATTGACAGTTTACGGACTTTTGCGCGTTGACTATCAAATTTCTCGAATTTTTCATATTTCACGGCAACTTCGACTCTTCGTCCAAGGAAGTTAAAGCAGAAAACTTTCAAACGTATAATATGAACTGATATGACCGTTCAACAGATCGATCTAAGTAAATTATGTCTATGATCTAATAATGTGTACACACACATGAGTGGTCCCAGGTATACTTTTTGAACGAGATCCTGTTATTTTTTAAAATTAACAAGGTGATCGATCAACTTAAAACTTTGCATGGTTATTGGGAAATATTTCAGGAATTTTTTAAGATTTTCATACAAGTCTGTGACGAAATTTAAGAATGATTGGCTGTAAGGACATTTTCGATATAGACAGAATTTCGGTTCGAGGTGTTGCGCGGATCCGTGCTCTCTCATCAACGAGTTACACAGAGCGTTTTCCTAGTAAAATTGAAACATACAATGCCGAAGTAGGTATATTAGTTTGTAAAAAATTGTTGATGTATTGTACAATTTTTATTGTCGCAAGGGAATAACATCGATTCTAAAACTCATATTTTTTCTTATACTTCCCTTTTCCACCAAATGTAGTTTTCTCCTCGACCTCACTACATTTGGTGTCAGAAATGGTATACAAACAAACTGATTCTTTCAATCTCCAATCTCTTGCTGTGCGTCATAACTCCAGATTTAGATTCGAGGGGAATAAGTTGAGAGAAAGAAATGCGCCAAGATTTCTGCACGCTTTTGACGGCTCAGACGTTCAGAAACATTTCCGTGCCTTCTCTCGGTTACAAATGAAGCACATTTGTTTCCTGCTAATATGATGTAACACACTAGAGTCGGGGACAGGCAAAGATGAACCCAGCTATAGGGCGGCCCATGCTAGCGCGGGTTCATCTTTGCCTGTCACCGACCATACACAGACTCAGTGACGCTTTACAGATTTACTTGAGGTCAACATCCTACCCTCATAATAACCTGTCATGTCTGATTGGTATGATCTGTGCGCTGCATCACCCACGGCGATTCCAATCAAACCAAGAAATTGTGTGCAGACTTTGTTCATTACTGTACTTGCAGATGTCGTCGTCGTGCATGCAGCATTCAGACAGTCTGTTCACAACGAGTAAATTAATGTTGAATATGAAAGGGTAAGTTTATCGTTGAATCGATCCAGGTAACGCTTCATTCACGTCGCCCTGCTAGTGAGGAGTGTGGGTGCGCCGGGTGCACGGCTGTGGTCATGGTTACAGCTCCGTCGCTATAGACAAACATCTCCAGCACAAAGCACAGGAGTCGAACGGAGATTACATTGGAATAGTAAGATCACAGGATATGACTCTGACGTCAGCTTTACAATATTCCCCTTGATCTTCACCGCAAATCAACATATATGTTGAATGTGCATCCTTTGTCATTGTCTCATTAAACCAGAGAAATAAGTTCCCAACACTCTAGATACATATATTCGACCAAAGATTTAGTCAAGAACAAAATACTCGCGCTAACCTTATCGACTAAAACATAAATCCCTTGGTAATTTGCATCTCTGAGTAAACCACAAGGTTCTAATTAAATACTAATTCAGTTAATTATGATGATTAAAAGCAGATTCGTGGTTGGTGATTGGTTCTTGCCATGCCTCGATGCGTGCAGATGTCGTGAACCAGTAGGTTGTCACTTCGGGCCGAATCAAGCGCGTCCATCTATGTCGCTCAGCCACACACATCTGTATGGGGCATTGAAGGTCCGCGTCTCCTAGCAACACAGCTTCCTTGTCGGCCCACACACATCTGTATGGGGCATTGAAGGTCCGCGTCTCCTAGCAACACAGCTTCCTTGTCGGCCACACACATCTGTATGGGGCATTGAAGGTCCCCGTCTCCTAGCAACACAGCTTCCTTGTCGGCCACACACGTCTGTATGGGGCCTTGAAGGTCCGCGTCTCCTAGCAACACAGCTTCCTTGTCGGCCACACACATCTGTATGGGGCATCGAAGGTCCGCGTCTCCTAGCAACACAGCTTCCTTGTCGGCCACACACATCTGTATGGGGCATTGAAGGTCCGCGTCTCCTAGCAACACAGCTTCCTTGTCGGCCACACACATCTGTATGGGGCCTTGAAGGTCCGCGTCTCCTAGCAACACAGCTTCCTTGTCGGCCACACACATCTGTATGGGGCCTTGAAGGTCCGCGTCTCCTAGCAACACAGCTTCCTTGTCGGCCACACACATCTGTATGGGGCATTCAAGGTCCGCGTCTCCTAGCAACACAGCTTCCTTGTCGGCCACACACATCTGTATGGGGCATTCAAGGTCCGCGTCTCCTAGCAACACAGCTTCCTTGTCGGCCACACACATCTGTATGGGGCATTGAAGGTCCGCGTCTCCTAGCAACACAGCATCCTTGTCGGCCACACACATCTGTATGGGGCATTCAAGGTCCGCGTCTCCTAGCAACACAGCTTCCTTGTCGGCCACACACATCTGTATGGGGCATTGAAGGTCCGCGTCTCCTAGCAACACAGCTTCCTTGTCGGCCACACACATCTGTATGGGGCATTCAAGGTCCGCGTCTCCTAGCAACACAGCTTCCTTGCCGGCCACACACATCTGTATGGGGCATTGAAGGTTCGCGTCTCCTAGCAACACAGCTTCCTTGTCGGCCACACACATCTGTATGGGGCCTTGAAGGTCCGCGTCTTTTAGCAACACAGCTTCCTTGTCGGCCACACACATCTGTATGGGGCCTTGAAGGTCCGCGTCTTTTAGCAACACAGCTTCCTTGTCGGCCACACGCATCTGTATGGGGCATTGAAGGTCCGCGTCTCCTAGCAACACAGCTTCCTTGTCGGTTACACACATCTGTATGGGGCATTGAAGGTCCGCGTCTCCTAGCAACACAGCTTCCTTGTCGGCCACACACATCTGTATGGGGCATTGAAGGTCCGCGTCTCCTAGCAACACAGCTTCCTTGTCGCCGACCACGTCTTAGATCGTGATTCATCCGTGGAGGAAATAGTGTGGGATAATCCGTTAACGCGCTCGACCAACGAACTTCGCTTCAGACGATGCATTTGTTTGGTTTCCACATGGAACAAAGCGCACGTGATAATTCCTGGACATCCATCACACCCTCCTGGAGGCGGCCACGCCCGGTGACGCTGGAGGTGCACTTATCCAGAGCTCGCACGTAAATCATAAAAAGCCGGAGTGTTAGTGAGCTGTACGGCAATCATTCGATAATCCATTCACCATTGTCGATCCGCGTATCTGCTCTGATTCGGTGCCCCTAATGCCGACCAGACAAATGACGTCATTTGCCAGTTTCCATGAAAACCTCTCTCGTTGTAACTTATCATTGCGGTGTACACATTTTATTCCATTTACGTTCGAATAATGCATTCATGGCGCGCCCAGATACAATATTATCCAGAGCGGAGTGCACGAAGCGATCGCTCTCTACGCAGGACTTCCAAGAGCATTTGGAATTTTCCATCAACTCGAGCGATGAAGCGTATCGAATCCAATAGAACAGCAGTACAGGTTCCATGCAAAGTGCGAATATATATCAAGATGTAATAGCTGTGACATATCGAGCCAGGCCGGGATCAAGTTAACACTGCTCAGCATACTTGAACATATTTCCCGATCGCCTCATGAGCGCATGAGCACAACGCACTACTACACACAGAACTTCTACTACGATGTTACGTCAGAGCATTTTGATTTAGTTCCTTGAATGTGAACCAAGAGAGAGGGATGATTTAAAATGGAATTCACTTTAGAGGGAAGGAACGTTCCTCTTTAACTATATTGAACACATTCTCGCTATTCTCTCTGGTGGTTCGTTCCATGACGTAACTACTAGCAACTTGTAATTCGTATGATGATGATAACACCTCTAATTTATGCAAACAGGAAATGTATTCATTAATAGTTAATTAAATGTGGTTAAATTTGCCACTGGAGAAGATTACAAGTTTTTCATAGCAAATTGAAGTCCTCTCTCCCATTCCCGCATCATCCATTGTTAACGAACATAAAGTTTACGGACGGGCTAATAAAACGGCTCGCGGATGAGGATGAATAACTACTCTGGGTTTATTAGTTGCGCGAAAACGGTAAAAATGATGTTTATTAAAAGTCCAATTTGGTACGTAATTATCTCTTCCAATCTTTCATCAAGTTTTCGATCGGCCTTAATTGCTGTGCCCGTGTCTCGCCTCGCCTTGCCGACCGAGCCGCGGAGCCCGGAGTTGTCACGCGGGTTGTGCAGCGATTCATTCCACTCGCCAGGGCGCGCTTGCAGCGTAATGACACGTGAAATTGGTCAAAAAGCTATGATCTGCACAAGATCGATAGGGCTGCGGATCGAGCAAATGTTCCAAAGACTAGCTTAGAATTACTACTTGCTTCAATTCAAATACAACCTACCCACACCGAAAATCAATTCGTAATTCTACCCCTTGACTAGTTCCAAACTTCTTGCAGAAAATGAATTTACAAATCCGAATGGCAAACTTTGACATAATCAGGCGCTTCAGTGTGAACAATAATCTCCCATCTGCTGAGCGAGAAATTACTTCAGCTCCTGTGTTCTATCACTGTCAGAAATCTAATTTTACTTTAGTCGTCACTCTACAGACAAATATGCAACGTTCGTAACTTTTCTTCTAATAAAAGGATTCAAACTTTTTCTGGGAAAGATTTCAATAAATGTAAAAGCGCTGGAGTACTCGACACTTGCAGCACAAGTAGTGAACAAGACAATCATAAACAAAAATATAGTGTTTGAAAGTTGAATGGAGACGCTCTTTCCTTATTTTTCACGTTCCGTTATGATAAAAGATGCAAATTACTTTAGAGTGTATTTTATCATATTTGTTGGAACAAAACGTATACATTTAATCAATAGTTTGCATTCGCTGTTTCTGCTAATCTCGAGTATTTTTTTTTGATTTCCATTCCCCAGCATTTCAGTTCCAGATTCTAGGGAATGAATTAATTCTTTGACACTTGTCACTGGATTAGCGTATACTCTTGCTAGCGATGATAATTGGATGGGATAGGACAAGATTATATAAATCCTGATAGGATTGGAGCGGGTTAGATACTGCCATGAACATGACAAAGAAAGTAAATGTGACATTGGCCTTGGGATCATTTCGCTTACTGACATAGGATTGAAGTGTTATCGGCAGGATCAAATTCAACACATTTGAGAAAATAATTCAAAATACCAATGCAATTCGATGGATCAAGGTACGTTCATAAGTCCATTTTAAAGAATTTATAAATACTCAACTCAAATGTGAAATCACATTGGTCTGAAAGAATCGCTTTTTCACATGAAGTATGTCAATAGTTAACTCCAAATACGATAAGACTATTCCGATATAACTTTCTTAAATTTTTCGACTGATATGAGATGTACTTTGCAAGTTTGCTCCGAAGTTCGAAGGAATGGAAACAAAGTTTATCCCATGTGTGCGTTCCCTGGAGTAGCGGGCAACCGAAGCTTACGTTCGCCGTCTTCCCGCTCTCCCTTTATTCCCGTGAGTTGGGAGTCCTGCGGGAGCTTGCGTCTGCTCCTTCCCGTACCTGTTGCGATTAATAAAACCACTACAACCCATCATGTGCAGCGGAAACATTCAAGTGAAAGCAAGAAAACTTCTTTCGAGCACTTTGATTTGCTTTTTGAAATAAACGTACGGATCTCGCTAATAAATTACAAATAATATTGCAGTCATTTCAAAATGTAAACTCAAGTTCAATTTATGTGATACTTTTCCCAATGTCGTCTATTTCAGATCAGAAATAGGAGGAAGAGGAGGAGGGGGAGGAGGAGGAGGAGTGATTCCGATTTTCATAAGGAGGATTTTCTTAAGGAATAAAAAAATGTGACAGGTATGTACTTAGATATTTATTTGTTGTGGTGTAGTAACCAACTAAATGAGGCGGAAGATCTAATTGTGGATAATATTGGTAATTTGGTGTCACCGGGTCAGATACTGCAAAGTGATGGAAACACTTAAATTAATCCAAAGTTTACTCCGCCTTATCTTCAGTTGGTAAGATGTGTTAATTGGTGTTTGTATTTTGTGTGTGTAAATATTGAATACTGTGCGTATCTATAAGCTATTCATTATTACCATCGCGAGTTCTACCATTTCATGTCAAGTTATAATGTTAGTCAGATTGTTCACACCTCAAAAAGCGACGGGTCCATATTGTTATATGGGAGTGGATTCTACACTAGGAAAACACTCTGTGTAAAGCGTTGATAAGCGAGCATTCGTATTGTATGCGAATTGATACGAATGTGAAAGTTGCTGCTCTATAAGAGACTCTATTTTTGGCCGTCAAAAAAGCTGTGATAATTTCTTTCAAAATTCCTTGAATAAATTTGACAATTTTGTATTTCATTTATTTATATTTGTGTTATTTATATTTAATTATATTTAAATATATTGTATTTTATTTACCAATATTTCAAAACAACCATAAAATGTCCGTAAAATGTCAATAACTCTTGAAGTTCTTGACAGATTTGGCTAAAAATAGTCAATAACATCTAAAATGTTGGTCTCAATGACAATGCAAAATTTTAAGTTGTTCGGTCAAATGGTCCCATTTTATTTTCAGCCAATCACTGGATATCTTAAAAAAACTACACGTGTAACCAACCGCTCGTGTGACATTTGTGAGTGTTCAAAATTTCCGATCGATTAGTTGACGGTTTGGCCTGGCAGCGATCATGATCGCTGGGCCTCGGCATTGCCATAAGAAGGAAAAAGAAAACATACTCATGCCGACTAAACTCGCCAGGCGTTGAGAAATAGGCGCAAGCCTCCGTCTCAACCACCGTGGCACAAGTGTCACCAGCCTGACGAGACAGTCTCAACCACCGTGGCACAAGTGTCACCAGCCTGACGAGACAGTCTCAACCACCGTGGCACAAGTGTCACCAGCCTGACGAGACAGTCTCAACCACCGTGGCACAAGTGTCACCAGCCTGACGAGACAGTCTCAACCACCGTGGCACAAGTGTCACCAGCCTGACGAGACAGTCTCAACCACCGTGGCACAAGTGTCACCAGCCTGACGAGACAGTCTCAACCACCGTGGCACAAGTGTCACCAGCCTGACGAGACAGTCTCAACCACAGTGGCACAAGTGTCACCAGCCTGACGAGACAGTCTCAACCACCGTGGCACAAGTGTCACCAGCCTGACGAGACAGTCTCAACCACCGTGGCACAAGTGTCACCAGCCTGACGATCTTGACACCCACAGAGTAAGTTGCTTGAGGACCGTGGTGGAGCTCGCTTAATAATCTAGATAATTTAATTAGGTACATAAACGTGCAGTGTGCAGTTGCACATGCACTTTTGGATGCATGGAGATTGTTGATGAGTGATGACAAACGTCAACTTAACGCTTTTGGGAATAAAGGAAAAGGCTCAGTCTGGTAGAAGACTTGAGGTTACACAGTAGGTATAAATCCCAGCCAGCCAGCCAGCCGAGCGAGATTCTCCTGTAGACACTTTTTACTACTCGTCTCTGATCAAGTTGAAATTTGGCCACCTGATGAACAGAATTGTCAGCACCTTCGACAATCCTCTGATTGATAAATAAATAATGCAAATAGTCTACAACTAACACAGTGTAACTGAGGAAAGTCAAACTTCGAATCTGTTATTCAGCCAATCAATTTGATTAATTGATTGATCACTTAGTCGTTGATCTTCCATACATCCATTTCTCTTCACTTCTCCTCTTCACCAGTTACAATTCTTGTCAATTTACTTCTGATTAAGTTAATCCGTGATCATTCGGTAAAAGGTCACTAAATCACAATAATGAATTTCAAATTTTAGTTATAGTTCTGCCGGACAAAAATATTGCAATCAAAAGTCACTAACTCCAATTGTTTATTTGATTTATTTGACATAGGATTGTATTTTGCACAATACTGTCTCTTAAGGTACCATCTACCACATGACATATCTGGCAATTTTGTATTTAGAATGCCAAGATTTTTTCTGTATATTCCCTGTTACAATATTTGAAAAATTGTGGAATTTCATTGTTTCAAAATCCATTGTTGGGAATTTTTAACAATAGGAAAAATTGTGTTTTCTTCAAAACGTGATTCAAAAGTCACGGTTGGTCTGAGGAGCCACATTTTTTTGTATGGAGGTAGAATGGTGAATGGTTTGGACTAGTATCAATATTCTAAAAAAGTAACTACTATCAAAACGTATTTAATTTTTTTTTTAATTATCAACAATACATATTATTTTCAACACCTCATAACAAATACCCTGTTGACACCAATTTTATCATTTTAGTTCAAATCACAGAGAATGTATAATCTAACTAACGAAACAAAAATCAAGTTGATAGCTGCTGTACAAACAGAGATCACATTTTGAAACTTCAAAATCGTTCGAAAAATCAGTTCTAAGATACAATCAGTCAAAGCAGTCAAAGTGCTAGGGATTTCGTCTCGCATGACTTACGTTGCATTTTGTTTTAATATAAGTGTTATAGAATATATAATCAAACTAAAAGAAGAAGAGAATCAGAAACAACCCAGGGTGGCTGCATATCACGTGACTTTTCAACCAAAAAGCTACACATTTTCATTTGGAAGGGTTCAGTTTAGCAAATACTTCTCACTCATCAGATAAGTTAGGACACATCTGTTGGAACAAATCTACGCAGAAAAGAACTGCGAAAATAACTTATTAGATGATTTTACTTCCTTGCACCTAAATATTCTCAAATCAAGACCTTAAGTTTAAGGAAATCCTATGAGTTGCCAAAAACAGCAAACTTTAATCTAATAAAAGGGCACACACATATGCATCACAAACCTGACACAATTTTGCCAACAAAACATGCGCTCTTTCTTCATCTTTCCAACGAAATGTTGAGATATTAATTATATCCACTATTATGAATGTAATATTTAAAATAACAGCACTGGGTTTTGACAGCTTTCAAACGCGTACGGATACACACGATTTTCATTTATTTTATTCTTAAACCACTGCAAAAATAAATATTATTGACTGAAAATATTGATAAGCTCCAGTATGCAGTGAATTTACTTCATAAATCACCTTGGATTACTCAGCATGAACGATGTAAGGTATGTACTCATAGGTAACTATTTCTTTTGATCGGATGTAGAGAAATAAAGTCACGTGATATGTATTGGCCTTAAGTAAATAAAAAATGAAAAAATGATTTTTTAAAATATTTTATGTTTTCAAGTAGTAGAAGACACTTTTCTGCACTTTATCTGTTTGTTTCTCTGTTTGTCTGTTTCGCCTGCACTGCCCAGGTCACACTGATCAACCAATCGGTCTGAAACACACTAGGGACACACCATGTCTATGGACACACCATGTCTACGGACACACCATGTCTATGGACACACCATGTCTACGGACACACCATGTCTATGGACACACCATGTCTACGGACACACCATGTCTATGGACACACCATGTCTACGGACACACCATGTCTATGGACACACCATGTCTATGGACACACCATGTCTACGGACACACCATGTCTATGGACACACCATGTCTACGGACACACCATGTCTATGGACACACCATGTCTACGGACACACCATTTCTATGGACACACCATGTCTCAAACACACCATGTCTACGGACAAACCATGTCTACGGACACACCATGTCTACGGACACACCATGTCTATGGACACACCATGTCTATGGACACACCATGTCTACGGACACACCATGTCTATGGACACACCATGTCTATGGACACACCATGTCTACGGACACACCATGTCTACGGACACACCATGTCTACGGACGCACCATGTCTATGGACACACCATGTCTACGGACACACCATGTCTACGGACACACCATGTCTATGGACACACCATGTCTCAAACACACCATGTCTACGGACAAACCATGTCTACGGACACACCATGTCTACGGACACACCATGTCTATGGACACACCATGTCTACGGACACACCATGTCTATGGACACACCATGTCTATGGACACAACATGTCTACGGACAAACCATGTCTACGGACACACCATGTCTATGGACACACCATGTCTACGGACAAACCATGTCTACGGACACACCATGTCTATGGACACATCATGTCTCAAACACACCATGTCTACGGACAAACCATGTCTACGGACACACCATGTCTACGGACACACCATGTCTATGGACACACCATGTCTACGGACACACCATGTCTATGGACACACCATGTCTACGGACACACCATGTCTACGGACACACCATGTCTATGGACACACCATGTCTACGGACACACCAGCGCCAGCGGTCATGTGTACCTAATGCCTATAGTTAGTCAGCATAATCCTCTGATAAGTTGAAAAGTGTAAACGAATCGTTTGTCCGAAGTTCACATTTTGCATGGTCATGTATAAATACCAACATTTTATCGCACGCAATCTTTTTAACTAAATGAGTCCAGAATTTGAAGTTTATTTTGAAACATATGTCAAATTTGTTTAATTTAAAAAGAATTATCATATCGTACTTTGATCTCTGTTTCAACGCCTACCATCAATCAATTATCATTTATTTACATGTGATACAAAGTCTCGCTTATCTACGCGTACGCAGAGCGTTTTCCTCCATTTAATTAGTTACGCAGCTTTCAAAGAGGATAGAACTCACATAATCGTACTTAGTTCTCGCTGACTCTATTTTCGCTCTTGCGGACTTATAGTGACAACTTGAAATTGATTTTTTAGGAGTTAGCGAATTGTGCAGACTGAGACTCGACTATTGCAGATTTTATGATGCTGCTAACACAATTATCACAAAACTTGAATTCCAGTGACTTGCCAAATGCCCGCGATAAGTGCCTTGATTGATCTATCATTAACCATTGATGCCATGTCCCTTCCATATCCATGGTCTACAGACACAGACACCATGGACGAACGCGTTTTTCCATAGCTATTCACACTCCACTAGAAACTTATGGCTCGAATCTATTTTTCTTATTTTTCTTCAGATCCCTGTCTGTCTGTTCTCTTCGCATTACTGGTCAAACCAAGTAACGGACCGCAGGTCAATTTAAAAAAATCTTACTCTCCTGTTCGGTTACCTATTGATTCCTAGCAAGATCAGTCCCTTGGTTTCTTAGGAAAAATGATTTTGTAGTTTAGCAGGTCAGGTTGCATGCAAAATATAGTAACAACTCTACGAAATGTTTATTAAAGCGTCACCACGGTACTCTTATGGCACTTTCTCTGTGCGTTTGTTTTTTTGTTTGATTTTTTGCCTGCACTGCCCAGGTCAAACCGTTTTACCAATCGATCTGAAATTTTGCAACATACATACTCAGGGACCCGAACCTTTATTAATAAAGGTTCCGGTTCCGGTTCCGGTTCCACAATTTTACTTTATAAAGGTTCGGGTTCCGGTTCCGGTTCTTAAACAAATAATCTTAAAGGTTCGGTTCCGGTTCCGGTTCCTGCATAAAGGTTCCGGGTTCCGGTTCCGGTTCTCAAATTTTAAATCAAACTAGATTATAACACTTCAGTATTATGTCAAATTTAATGGAATTATTGGGTTTGGATTTTGTCCTATGAATGAAGCACTGGTGTAGTGTCTGTAATATGCGTACAGAAGTCACAGGTTGGTACGCAGACTAAATCTCAGAGTCAGAAGAGACAGTGGCGGCAATTTTCTCCATAAGACGGCGTAAACATTCATTTTGCCAGAGCTTCATAATTGTCAGCAATGCAGTTCTCATCGCAGTAGTCAGATTCAAAAATTGAAAACTCGAGCATCATTTGAAAATGAAGGATTTTCAAGAATTAAAAAAAGTCTACAAAAAATACTAATAGAAATTGAATCAAAAAATAAAACTTTTTGCAACTTTGGAAATAATATTTTTTGAAAATATCATAATATTAATATCCAAGTGTTAAAAAATTAAATCGTACACGTTTCTTTTATTAAAAGAAGGAACCTGAAAGAACCTTTAAGAACCTTTAAGAACCTTATTGATTATAAAGGTTCGGATTCCGGTTCCGGTTCTTGGGGAAACAAGTATAACGGTTCCGGTTCCGGTTCTGGTTCCAAAATTATAAAGGTTCATACCGGTTCTAGGTTCCGGTTCCGGTTCGGGTCCCTGTACATACTAACGTAATCTAAGCGGGTTCTGGGATCGTTTTTGAACGGGATCCTGTGATTGGTTAATAACTGAAAATTGACTTGAGCTCACACCGTTCGACGTAGCGATTCGATTCTTTTCCAAGTTGTCGAGGCCGTCTTATAGTTTCAGGATTATACATTTTATGGAAATCCGTTGATTGGTTAAAATTAAAATCAATATATTTTATGATTTTTGAAATTTAAACTACAGGCGTTTGACCGATCAACTTGAAACTTTGCATGGTCATTGGGCCCTACATTTAGGTATTTTCACCAATTTAAAGACTAATACGTCATTATCTTCAAAATTTTTGTCATTTTAAGGAAATGTTTTTCTAAAATCTTAAAATACCTATTTGCAAATGTATGCCAATAATTTTAATAATTTTATCAGTGATTTTATCCTTGATGCTTCAGTTTCAAGGCGTGTTCCAAGGCGTCTAGGAATTCCAGTTCTGTGTTGCACGTATCGGTGCTCGCTTATAACCGCGTTACACTGAGCGTTTTCCTAGTTATTGTGAATAAACCTAACTCAATCCTTCAAGCCGGTTTTACTCATTTTCCTTCCGTGTTTCAACTTATTAAACCATCACTAGCAGAATTCGCAAGTTGTATTGTTGTAAAGCCCACACTTGGATAGAAAGCAATACAATATAATACGTATGTGTTTTGAGAAGTATAATAAGTTGAAGAAGTTGACGTCTAAACTTACCGGCCGGAAAGAGCAGAGAGGCGAACCAACAGCCAACGACAATAGGCCCCATGTTGCCCCCTCAAGACATCTGCGAATAGAGTAGGTAGTTAGATTAGAGACACTACACAAGATCATCATTGCATAATCTATCGCTTACTCAAATCTTCAAATATTGCCTTGTGTTTCATTAATGCGGTGATTGGAAATATTTATGAAGCGAGATTGACAATACCTATATTTTAGATACTTTTATATGCTGTATTTTTCATGTCACCTGAGTGATACCGATCATGTAGGTACGTCAACAAATCTGTTGATTCAAGACATTGATTTTGTAGATCCTCATATTTGATATGAAGAATGCGGGTGAAAAATATCCGGCCTACTCTGGGATCGAACATGGGATTCTCTCTAGCTGGCGGAGAGCTCAACAAACCATCTGTCAGACCACCGGTGACTATACTGTCACCTGCGCGTGCGCATCATCTAGTCACCGGTGACAGCTCAGATGTAAGAGTTCTCGCCCGGCAAGTGAGAGTCAAGACGTCGCGGCTAAGACCCACCCAGGGTGTGGAGGTCAGGACAAAGTAACAAGTAGAGTGAGAGTCAAGACGTCGCGGCTAAGACCCACCCAGGGTGTGGAGGTCAGGACAAAGTAACAAGTAGAGTGAGCGTCAAGACGTCGCGGCTAAGACCCACCCAGGGTGTGGAGGTCAGGACAAAGTAACAAGTAGAGTGAGAGTCAAGTCGTCGCGGCTAAGACCCACCCAGGGTGTGGAGGTCAGGACAAAGTAACAAGTAGAGTGAGAGTCAAGACGTCGCGGCTAAGACCCACCCAGGATGTGGAGGTCAGGACAAAGTAACAAGTAGAGTGAGAGTCAAACGTCGCGGCTAAGACCCACCCAGGGTGTGGAGGTCAGGACAAAGTAACAAGTAGAGTGAGAGTCAAGTCGTCGCGGCTAAGACCCACCCAGGGTGTGGAGGTCAGGACAAAGTAACAAGTAGAGTGAGAGTCAAGACGTCGCGGTTAAGACCCACCCAGGGTGTGGAGGTCAGGACAAAGTAACAAGTAGAGTGAGAGTCAAGACGTCGCGGCTAAGACCCACCCAAAGTTTGGAGGTCAGGACAAAGTAACAAGTAGAGTGAGAGTCAAGACGTCGCGGCTAAGACCCACCCAAAGTTTGGAGGTCAGGACAAAGTAACAAGTAGAGTGAGAGTCAAGACGTCGCGGCTAAGACCCACCCAGGGTGTGGAGGTCAGGACAAAGTAACAAGTAGAGTGAGAGTCAAGACGTCGCGGCTAAGACCCACCCAGGGTGTGGAGGTCAGGACAAAGTAACAAGTAGAGTGAGAGTCAAGACGTCGCGGCTAAGACCCACCCAGGGTGTGGAGGTCAGGACAAAGTAACAAGTAGAGTGAGAGTAAAGACGTCGCGGCTAAGACCCACCCAGGGTGTGGAGGTCAGGACAAAGTAACAAGTAGAGTGAGAGTCAAGACGTCGCGGCTAAGACCCACCCAGGGTGTGGAGGTCAGGACAAAGTAACAAGTAGAGTGAGCGTCAAGACGTCGCGGCTAAGACCCACCCAGGGTGTGGAGGTCAGGACAAAGTAACAAGTAGAGTGAGAGTCAAGACGTCGCGGCTAAGACCCACCCAGGGTGTGGAGGTCAGGACAAAGTAACAAGTAGAGTGAGCGTCAAGACGTCGCGGCTAAGACCCACCCAGGGTGTGGAGGTCAGGACAAAGTAACAAGTAGAGTGAGAGTCAACCCCTGTTCGGTCAGAGATCTTTTCACTCCTCGCATCACTTTATTTCATCTTGACTCCACGGGAAGCATTCCATAAGACTCAGGATTTCATCCTCATATTTGTCGAAAAACATGATTCGCCGGTCAAGCTGCATGAAAGTTCCTCTCTTCTCCTTTTTTTTCTTAAATAGTAGATAAAATACTCCGAGACAAAGAGGCGATATTTGAATAATGGGTATTTGACTGAGTTGACTTAAAGGTCAACAATTGACGTAACGGCGACGTAACGCACATTTATCATTCTTCTCGTACCGTCACCGTTGCGTCAATTGTGGCCAGACTTTTGAACTTCCCATATTGAATATTCCCGTTCCGTCCCGTACGTCACCGTCACGTCAGAGAAGAAGGCGATTCAACGCCTTTTCCCGCTTTGTTGGAAGCTTATAATAGTGTGATCATTATAGAGCCCTCTTCAGAGCGGTTTCCTTGCTGTGCTCTGTGCCTTGCTAAACAAGCTCGTCAACAAGCGTTCAGCATAACACCGAATGGATTCATTTATAAAGATTACAATTTTAAATAGGACTCTTAATTTACATTTACAGCTTAACAATTTTAAATATAGGATAATAATTTGCTATGAATAATTTACTATGAATCATTTACTATGTAAACAGTCGTATTGATGGTAAGTGTACGTACATGACGAGTATTGCCCGAGTGAAACTAAAACTTTGCCTCTAAATCTTTCAGGTCCGCCTTATAAAAAGATCGAAGAAATTTATTACTTAGAAAGCGAAATCTGCTGCCTTTCACTTTTAAAATCTCTCCTCAGATCGACTCGAGAGATATTTTGAGGATGAAGGATTGTTGAAAAGTCTTGATCCGAGTGAACTGGTGAGTGGCGTCGGCGTCGGGCGTCACGACGCCGCGGGCAAGTCAACAAGCGTGGCGCAGCGGATTTCATGTGACGGACTGACGCCGCGCCGGAACCATTCGGGAAGCACTGGGTGGAAAACTTACAGACTTAACTACAGGGTGAACAGAAGAGAGGGGCACTCGAGACGCCGTCTTGAGACCCGAGACAATAGTCCATTGTGTCGGCCCCAGCACTCACATTTGCATTTCTTTCAAGACTTCCCTCGTTTTTATATTTGAATAGTAAGCAAGCTGCAATGAGTACAGCATTCGGGGATTGAAATCAATGGTTCCAGGGTTGGGAAAAATGATTCTCCTCCGGTATTAATTAAAAGTAATGGCTCTGTAGCGCCGGGCCGTCTAATGAGCACACGCAACGATGCGCCTGTCGTGACGTCATGCAAGGACACGGCGACACACGGCCACTTGGACTCTGGACGTGATCGAGCACGAGCTCGAGTCGTCAGCTGACATGACAAGATGTAACAGAGTTGTACGACTTACCTCACAGCCGCGAGTGCGTGCAGGGCGGATCGATGACGCGTTGTACGTCGGCCGCAGCTTGTCGCTGAATGACTCGAGTTCGACTCCGGCGCAAGTCGCCCCTCCCGGCGCCCTGCCCCGGCCCCGACACATTGGAGTACTATGCGCTCAATCCGCTGCCATAGTAACCAGAGGGTGGGACGGGACGAGTCAATGATAGTGCAGGCCGGACGGCTCGGGAGATGAGAGATGCGGGGACAAAGAGCCTCGTCACGGGAGAAGAATCAACCGTGAAACAATACATTGCGAGAAGTAGAGATATTTACCGCTGTTTTAATCAACGCGGGAGGCGGGAGTGGGGGTGATATCTGTTTCTAGTTGCTAGGAGACGAGGGTGGGGGGTGATATCTGTTTCTAGTTGTTAGGAGGTGGGGTGGGGGGTGATATCTGTTTCTAGTTGTTAGGAGACGAGGGTGGGGGGTGATGATCTGTTTCTAGTTGCTAGGAAGTGGGGTGGGGGGTGATATCTGTTTCTAGTTGTTAGGAGGTAGGGTGGGGGGTGATATCTGTTTCTAGTTGCTAGGAGACGAGGGTGGGGGGTGATATCTGTATGTATGTATGTATGTTTTATTGGTCCGCTTTGTGATACAATGCACGGTGGCAGAACATATAATAATGTGATAATATTATCTCACATAATAACATGATAACAATAATTATAATACATGCGTCTCGACATTAAAAATCTAGTGTAGAATGAGAATGAATGAGAATGAGATGAGTGATATGTGATGAGTACAAACAATAATAATATGGATTCATGCTGCACCTTCTCAAGAAAATCAATCTTAGTTGAGTAATGACATTAATTATTAATCATGATAACTCGAGATTAGATGTCTAGTATGTAGAATAGTGATTAATGAGATGTGATGATGGTGTGATGCGTACATAGTATTATAGATGCATGCATATTCTCAAATAAATAGGTGAAGAGGTAGTAATATTAGGATGAAGGTGCCATGTTTCATTAGTGAATACAGAGGTGAAAGATGACAGCAGGACAGAAATGGAGGTAGAAGATTGAGGAAGACACGATTTAGGGAGGCACGTCGATTAACTTGTTAAAGTCCACGATGGTCACCACATCCTCCAAGTCCTTTGGAAGTTGATTCCACAATCGCACTGATCTGCCGAGGAGGGAGTATCTGCCCATGTCTGTCTTGTGCCTCGGGAGATGGAGTTTTCTGTTGTGGTCCAAGCGGCCAAAGAACGTGGGAGACTTGACTAGCTGGTGAAGATCCTGCCATCCAGGCTGTCCGGAGACGGTCTTGAAGAGGTATCGAAGGCTGCATTTCTTTCGGCGGGAAGCCAGCGATTCCCAGTGAAGGTCGTCAACGAGTCTTGAGACGCTGACGTGTGGTCGATGTGTTGCCTTGTTCCATCTCCGATGGCAGTTCCAGACGTACCTTGCCGCTTTTCTTTGGACCATTTCGATGGAGTGTATTGCTGCCTCAGAGTGCGGATCCCAGACTCCATATCTGTTTCTAGTTGCTAGGAGACGAGGGTGGGGGGTGATATCTGTTTCTAGTTGCTAGGAGACGAGGGTGGGGGGTGATATCTGTTTCTCGTTGCTAGGAGACGAGAGTGGGGGGTGATATCTGTTTCTAGTTGCTAGGAGACGAGGGTGAAGGGTGATATCTGTTTCTAGTTGCTAGGAGACGAGGGTGGGGGGTGATATCTGTTTCTAGTTGCTAGGAGACGAGGGTGGGGGGTGATATGTGTTTCTAGTTGCTAGGAGACGAGGGTGGGGGGTGATATCTGTTTCTAGTTGTTAGGAGACGAGGGTGGGGGGTGATATCTGTTTCTAGTTGTTAGGAGACGAGGGCATGGGGGGTGATATCTGTTTCTAGTTGTTAGGAGACGAGGGTGGGGGGTGATATCTGTTTCTAGTTGTTAGGAGACGAGGGTGGGGGGTGATATCTGTTTCTAGTTGCTAGGAGACGAGGGTGGGGGGTGATATGTGTTTCTAGTTGCTAGGAGACGAGGGTGGGGGGTGATATCTGTTTCTAGTTGCTAGGAGGTGGGGTGGGGGCTGATATCTGTTTCTAGTTGCTAGGAGACGAGGGTGGGGGTTGATATCTGTTTCTAGTTGCTAGGAGGTGGGGTGGGGGGTGATATCTGTTTCTAGTTGCTAGGAGACGAGGGTGGGGGGTGATATGTGTTTCTAGTTGCTAGGAGACGAGGGTGGGGGGTGATATCTGTTTCTAGTTGCTAGGAGACGAGGGTGGGGGGTGGTATCTGTTTCTAGTTGCTAGGAGACGAGGGTGGGGGGTGATATCTGTTTCTAGTTGCTAGGAGACGAGGGTGGGGGTTGATATCTGTTTCTAGTTGCTAGGAGACGAGGGTGGGGGGTGATATCTGTTTCTAGTTGCTAGGAGACGAGGGTGGGGGGTGATATCTGTTTCTAGTTGCTAGGAGGTGGGGTGGGGGCTGATATCTGTTTCTAGTTGTTAGGAGGCGGGGTGGGGGGTGCTATCTGTTCTAGTTGCTGGAACTTGAAGTTAGCGATCTCATCTAATCTGAGTAGAGTAGATATTTAAATAATGTGACTCAAGGTTTCATAATATTTTAACTTATGGTATGATTTATAAAGAATGTGAATGCATGGTAGCTTCATTAGTAAGAAATACCAACCGAATATGAAAGTGAAAATGCCAAATATTGATTAAGCATAAGATGAGGAAAGGGAGAGCGATTTGCTCGAGTACTGAGATCGACTCCCTGCTGTCAGCTGCGGTCAAGCGTCAAGTGCACTCGGCGTCAGACATTGATCCGCATGGCCGTGCCGTGACATGTAAACAACTCCCTCCAGCTCCAGGATAAAGCTTCCGACTCTTGACCAAGTGGAACGGAACAGGAAGTGTCATCTTCGCCAACCGCGCGAGTCAAGAGTAAGGCTGTAGGCAGGTTCGCCCAATCCAAACGAGTGTAGCATTATTTTACCTACGTCGAGCCGGGTTTACCATATTGATTGGCGGGAGGCTCGCCGGCCGGCCCGCTCCATACAGCCACAAATAGAGTCCGATTCCCATTATCTAACCGACTCCAGTTCGTCGACAGCGTCAGAGTCCTCACTCCGCCATTCATCTGTCTTGAGATCTTACAATACTAGAATATTGATATTCAGGCTATTCGTCTGATCGTCTCCGCCTGAATTCCAAATGTGATCGACGACATTTACAAACATGAGCCACGACAACACGAACTTGTTCATGGGCCCCCCTTTGATGTCTTAAAATAAAAAGTTTCGCTGTGTTTTTAATGCGGTTAGTAAATAAAATTGCATCTCAAAACGTCCACAAATTGAAAAAAGCTTTGAGGGTAAGATGGGTGGCAAATATATCAAGCACAATGCAGTATGTTGCTTTCCAATATACCCTAATACATGAGGGCAAACATATGCTCCTCAAGGGTCATGACATGTAAAAATGTATCAATTGGAAATAAAACTGAAACTGAAACTATATATATAAAGGTCGTGGGTTCGAGTCCCACTCGAGGAAAATCTTTTCTCATTGCAGTTGGTATTTATTTACATCGACCCATCTGAGGTTATCAGCAAAAATCATATTTCACACATATATATATGTTTAAATGAATGACTTTTTGTTTGCTAATCGAGCATGCTATCGAGTGATCGCACCCCGTTATAGTAACTTGGACCGTGCTGCATTATTATCGCGCATTCAAACCGCATTGCCCCAGGATTTAAAAAAAAATATCAATTCTATTTTTAATCATTTTGGTACGGTTTCGGCATGGTCTTTTTTCAAGTATTATTTAACATTATTATTTTAAATGTGTTTTTAGCGTAGCCCTGATTTCGGGGCGAGGGGGGGCTAAGCCGTTCCGTTCCCCTGGATACCTCTTGGTCAAAGTGCATGTTACAGTGAAAACGTAATAAAAGCATGCACCTGAATTTTGAGCAGGGACTGGAACCGGGACCAAATGAACCGGTATTCTTTTAGGATCTGTTGGGTTTCATACAGGATCTTTAAATAATTAATGTCCTTTAATTATTCCCCCCCCCCCCCCCAAATCTCAAATTCTCAAATTACAATTGAGGGCTTTGTCAAATAAATAATCACCGAATCAATGTAATGTTACACGACATTTCTTACCTAAGCTATGTAATCTATTGTATCTGTTAGTTCAAAAACGGTGATTTAAAAAATACATCCGAATTGTAACTTGTAAGGAAACTTTAAAAAAAACGCAACCCGAATCTAAATTCATTTGTGTTCTAGTCCCTGATTTTGAAATAACTAAATACCTAATACACAATATTTATGGATAGGTAAAATGTATTTTAAAGAATGAGTCAATGTGAACAAGATGTGTCCTGCTCTCGGTCTTATTAGCTGTAGAAAAGTGCGGGCCAGATAACTAATTACATATCGATTTTCTGCTGTATTTGAATGCTCACTGCCCGTTTCGCAGGCCCATCATTTTAAAACTCTTGCAGATTTATCCGTTCGAATCTGCAGCACCTCCTACTTATTTTGATAACGACTCTTGAGCACTTACCGAACGATGATAATTGCAATACAGCTGTAGCTAACCGAACTACTTTGTGAATTGCTAATGGAAGTATTGAGGGGTGGGGGGATGCTTGGAAATTGTGCCTGTCGTTATCTCAATCAATAATCTAATGCTACTCAAATACAGCGGACTGAATAATTTCGTTGAGAGGTTGTTGCCAAAAAAATCTACTACCTACTTTATTTTATATTATTTAATTAATATCTAGGTTAAGAGAATGATACAAATGAAAACTTGTATTTTAACCAAGTTGTGTCTCTGGAAATTAAAGACACTTTGTATTTATGTCGTTGGCACAGTTGCATAAATACTAGTAGCTGCAATGAACCGATAAACAATGAGAAATGGGTTTCAAAATGATGCATGGCTTGTAACTGAGATGATTTGTTGGATGTTGCAGGGCAGTGCCGTGAAATAAGTAGGAACTCGACATTATTATTCACAATACTGCTTTTATTGATAGATTATAATGACATCATAGAAATTACAGTTTAAATGATATATAGAAATGAAAAGGTGCACGAGTGTCACAAAGTCATTGACACGATGAATTGTTTCTACATTTCTAAAAAATAATTACACTAGTTTATGGCATTACATATTATAATAACGTCCGTCTATTACTAAACTGTTACACACTGTACTGAAAAATATAAGAACTTATGTGTTTATGTATGTTGGCCTAATGAATATGAAGTTTCACACGTTGACCTATAACAATCTGTTTTTGGTGCTACATATGAGTGGTTATTCAGTTATATTGCCGACATATTATCGTGTTTCTAATAATTAGTAGAGTAATCAGTCCCACTCTTGATATTTATTGGTCATACTCAAAGCAATGCTAAGTTCAGCCATGGATGTAGGTACATACAGTACGAAGTTAATAGTTCAAAATACTATTCAAACAATATTCTTTCACCAATACAGCGTTTTAAATTTATGTTTAATCTTAAAACACTTTTTCTTTGAAAATTAACAAATGTTTTCATTTAGCATGATTGTTTAATTGAGTAGTAAATTACATAATGAAAGATCAAGATCAGGTAGGTACAGCAAACCCAAATCTATTCTCAAATGATCAAATACAAATCAATGTTTGTTGCAACTTTAATAAGACTGAAGAATCATTTCGAAAATATGAGTACACATCCTGAACTATCCTTGATTTGTATGAATCAATTCGCAATATCAAATCGTCCCCATCTGAAATACACCAGTCACAAATGTGTAGAACATTGTATATTCAAAAATATTTCTAACTAATAAATAGGATTCATTGAAGCAAACATAGTTGGAGCTTTTTTGGCAAGAAAGCAAAGTTTGAGCCATAAAAAGCGCCAGCTAGCAGTACATGCAAAGTCCCAGCTCTTTAGGTGAAAGTTTGACACTGTTATTTCGTTAGATTAGGAGACTAGAAAGACCTAAGTATAAGATAGTTCCTGAAACCTCACCACTGACCATAAAGTGCCACTAAGCGCGAATAACAACGTAATAGTGGACTCCGACCTTCGCATAACTCTTTGCAATGAGTTTCAATCCATTGTCAAACATTCAGTGCAAAGAAAGGAAGTCTGGCTATTAGTTTGGTTCCGCAGTGTTTTCACTGTTTAATAGGTTCAATACCAACCACATCATTTTAAAATACCATATTTACCTACCAATAGAAATGATGTTCAGAGCAAATCACATCTTCTACAGAGTAATATGCCATTGAGTAGAAGGATAATGATTAAATAATCCACAGTACCTAGGTACAAGAAGTATTTCAATGTAAATAAAAATGCTGCAAGCAACTGATGTTTCCTTCTAAACTGTCTTCACTCGAAGCATTTCAGCAAATATTTCAAAAAACTTCGACATCTTAAATATTAAAAAACCAATCTCCTACAATGTTTTCAGTTTAACTTCAAATGTTCTAAAATACAAGCCCAGAAGTGGCACGAAATAGGTAGGATGGAACATTCAAGTCATTCAAGTTCTTTTCATGCACTCGCGAGAGTGATCATCAAAAGTACATTGTAATACGAGTGTGATGTCTATTATTGATTTGACATTGAAAATTAGTAATCGATAATCGTGAAGTCCTAGCGTCTGTTTATGATCATTTATATGATCACATGAGACTGGCAAATACCCAGGTTTTGATGTCACCGTTTTTGAGGAAAGCAAAATATGTAGTACCTACTGTTGATACAAACCAGCCCAATATGTTCAATCTTGTTTTTTGTAATGTACCTATCTATAAGAATTTAAGGAATAATAGGCATTTATTTTCACAAAAATTTGAAAACAATGTATCATAGGTACTGGAATTTATAATTACATATCAGCATCATCTCACTACGGCAGCACTATTATTTTATCAAAATACCAGGTGTAGGTAATAGTTAGTGAAGGTTGGAGTCCCATAAGAAAGTAAACTTGAACTAACTATAAGTTCCCAGTTTTACACTTCTTCTTAACATTTTAAAAAGATAGTTTCTTACCCTCTGTTGCTATCATGCAAGTAGGCAGAAGTACAAAAAATGTATTAAACTGTCTGGAATTTCAAGATTTTAAGGAAATTACAATGTTTTCTTGTAAAACTGGGCCTACGTTTACAAAGAAATGAAATGACGTTAGTTACTTGTCTAGTGTCTTGCAGTTAGCATGAACAAATAGAGAAGATAAACGAAGATGATGAGCAATGTGGCAATGAGTTATGATCAGTATAATCACCACATGGTATAGTCTGTGTCTTCCGAGTCGAATGTCATGAAGAAGCCGACCAGCGTTGCGTAGACGACCACGTTGCCGGCCAGAGTGAGGTAACAAGTACCCCACTGGATCTGTAAAGGACGAAAGCACTTGTAGCTCACAAACAGAATCATCCCTGATGAGATAGAAGTTGGAAACAGCACAATAAACTCGTCATAAAGAGTCAATGGACCAATGGTGATGGGAGGAGCATAATAGTTCTCTTTACTCACACTAGAGCAGCACGGTCCAGAGTGGGAGAGAGAACCAATCAAACGTGTGGGGTAAAGAGACCAGACCTACATTTCCCCCGCCCCACCCGGGGGAAGTGTAGGTCTAGTATGTTTAGCATTGCTGTCACAGCCTTCTTGACGGTCACGGCCCACATCCTTCTGTCATCTGTTTTATTCGTGATGTCACATAGCAAGATAATGACTAGTGGTCCATTAAATTCCGGACAAAATAACTTCGGGATAGTTTAATGAATTTTGGTTTGGCTTTAGGGAAATGTCTACTATGTAGGTATGTTTTTTATAGTAAAGCAAAAATTATGATTTTACACTAAATTTCTCTTTGTACCTACTTTATGATCATATTTTCGACCTGTATTTTCAATTTCAATATGGCACATATTTTCAATTTGCAATTTTGCCTTAAAATTGTGGTGTGGCATAGGAGGATTGAGATAGGTACCTACTAAATGTGTGATAGCTTGATAATAGGGAAGTGAAGTGAAGTTTAGATTTAGAATAATATATTTTATGAAAGTTGAGATGTTGTTGAAGACAGATGTGGTATTATTTTTGTTGTGTGATGAATAGTTTTCAAGGAACGAATTTACAAAGTTTGGTAGATTGTAGCTGTCCATGAAACACAATTTGACGTCACCACCAAGTCGGGCCGTATAGATAATGTTAGCCAGAGCCGGTTCTATGCATCCCGTAACACTGGGAACACAGCGTGTGCCGTACAGCTTGTTTTTGCATAGAAGTGAAATGTTGAAAACTAATAAATTAATAATGGGAAATATGAATTAAAAAAATATAAAAAAATTTCACATTGCTCTTTGAGGCTATTCTGTGTTAAGGGCCAATCCACGTAACTCGGGACAATTTTTTTAAAAAGTTTTATTTTTTTAAGGATTTTTTTTTTTTTTTTATTTAAAGATGTTTATAAAGATTGTTGGAAAACAAATTTTTTGGAGCTATCATGAAAACTCTTGAATTGACAGCTCCCTTACCACCAGGTTAATTTGTTTTATTAAAGTTAGAAGTGGAAGAAGAAGAGGAAGAAGAGGAGGAAACGCCAGGCGTGGCCAGCCGGTTTCCAGGAGTCCTGCGGCCCTAGTGTTGGTGGGAACACCCACCCCCTGACCCATTGAATTGGAACCAGGGATGGATTATTATTAAAGTTAAATAAAAAATGGGAGAAGCCCAACGATTGTCGGGGGAAACTATACCGTTATGTAAACAAGGGGGCTGGGGGGAGGACCCCCAGGAAGATGGGCGCGCAGCCCCGCGGAAAATTTTGAATTTCAGAAATGAATTGGTGCGTTTTAACACTATTTGAAAAATATTTAAACTAATTTTTATCTCCGTCTCGTTTTTCACCAATAGGCCATTTAAGAAAGTCAAAGCGCATGCGATAAAGCCTGACCGGTCCACAGCCGTCTAGTATGTAGTGACTAGTTCTGTTTAGTGTCTGTCATATTTACGTGTTGTTTTCGAGAAGGCTGTGGGTGGGATGACGTCACCCCGAGTCCTTTAAAGTGCGCACTGCGCATGCGTTTAAGCCTGATAACATTAGTACCACACCTCACCAACAGATGTATCTTTACTTTCTTAAATGGCCTATGGTCAGATTCCCCCTCTCCTATGGCCATTCAATGGTGAATTGAAAATAAAATGCAAATAATATTAAATGTCTTATATTATTTCTAATTACGTAGGTAGTGTAGGTATGGTACTACCTAAGTGTATACCTATTTGGGAAAAACAGTTTTCCACGCGAAACAATGGGTTGTCGGGGGCGGGGGAGGGTCCTCAGAATATAAGGAATTGGCGGGCCGCACAGGCCCGGGAAAATTTTGAAATTCCACAGTAACTTTTGACTATTTTTATGGGTTTTGGACAACAATTTTCGTCGATTTGATATTTGGTCAACTAAGAATATTTTTTCACAATTATGAGCAAATTTTGTTTAAAAAACGCTTTGGTTACCTATATTTATAAAAAAAGGTGCGTAAGCCGGGCTTACGCCCAAATTAAGCACTGCTTACCACAGGTTTGAGATCCACAACAGATCTGGCCAAGACGATTGGTAATGCAAATGATGATATCACAAATCCCATAGTAATAAATATTGCAATTTCATATGCGCCGGTACCGCTGCTACCTGAGCTTTCATTGTACCGTCTTGCTATTAGAGTGGGCAATGGTGCGAGCATGTAGAATACCACTACGAAGAACGTCCACCAGATACTGTTCAACAGAAGAAACAAGATTGTTAATTATGGTTGGCTTAAAAATCACAAAATTTTTGATGAGCCCTCATTGGCCGATTGAGTCTAAGACTCGAAAAATTTACATTATGCAAATATTTGTACAACATAATAATTATTTGACAATTAATTAGGTTAGGTACCGTAATACTAGTATCTACATAGTATCTACGATCACCACACTTTACAGGGATCGGAAACTGTCTGACTAGCTGGCCATGTGCTTGGTCACCTTGAACACAACAATCATAGAACAGGCGGCTGTGATGTCGCTCACGTGACACATGTCTTTATCTCCCGCCAGAACAGAATTCAAATATTCGACAATGCGCTATCATCTTTAGCAGCGGCTAGTTTGAGAAGCTCTTTCAAACCTGGCGGCAATTGTGTGAATCAAATTAAAACACTCCAAAATCGTACTTTTTTTAAATTTCGCGGGTCACCGGCCGGAAGTAAGACGGAGCAGGAAGTAAGAAAGAGCAAATCGGCGGCCCAAGCACTGGGCCGCCATCATTTAGCATTGGTCTTATGGGAGTGACGTCACAATACGCAGACAGTTTCCGATCCCTGTAAAGTGTGGTGATCGTAGATAGTATTTTCCTACAGATTACGAATAATTGTCAGCGTCACACAATACCTACATAGGTACCTAATTAAGAATTAATATCATCCAGAATCATTTTTAAATACAATGCAAAGCAAAAATAGCATTAAAAAGCATTAAAATAGCATTAAAATAGCATTGCTATGCCTTTGCATAGCAAAGGCAATGCAAAATATTATTGAACTTACTTATATTGTGGTAGTGCACATCCTAAAATGACCAGTGTCATTCCAATTGATCCAGCAAATGCCAATGTGACCAATCTAGAACAGAAACATTATGGTGTCAAACATGAGTACCTACAGCGGAGTTCATTCAATGAGAATTAACTAAATTTGACAGTACAGGGTAAAGGCATATTTTCAGGTGATTTAATTAATAGTTAGTTAGTTGGCTCAGAGTATGAAAAAGCATGAGGTAAGGATGTTGCGGAGAGAAGTGAAGGATTGTGGGATGGGGAGAGTAAGAAGAGAGAAGTGGTGGGGAGACAGAGAAAGATGGAAGTAATTGGTGGAGCGGCCGGTGGAATTATCAGAGGAGAGTAATACGATGAGGAAGAAAACAACGGGGAAGAAGTTGGACTGGCCAACCGGCTTTGGCATCCCAGGAGGCCCTAGAGGACGGTGAAGCTACTTCACTTCTAAATAAAATAAAATGGATACATTATATTACCCTGTGATTGGTCTTTACCATAATCACAAAATTTGACTGATGGGGAAAGCTTTCATAATCGCTCTTTCCAGGAGATAACAAACCTCAATTCTAGCCGATGAGACTTTAGAATATCCATGCTTCTAAGGTGCAGTCATAAGAATCCCAAAGAGAATGCAACATTCACACAAATTTAAATTTTAGTTTTCATGTATGCACCGAGGTTTACACTGCAAGTAGAACAAAAAGTGCAGATCTGTCATTATTTAAAAATGTACCTTTAAGCAAGTTCTACACAAGTAAATATCTATGGCACCACTTATTCCTCGAAAGCACAACTTGAAATTAATTTATTATATTGAATGTCACCATTTTGGTACTAAAAACATGAAAAAAGTCCACTTGAAATTCAACAAATAAAACAATTGAGTTGACTATAAAAACTGTGAAAAAGCCTCAGGAAGGCTCTGGCTAAGCTTAATTAAAAAAAATAAAGAAAATGAAAATTAGAATCACGGCCTCCTATTAGAATCCTAGTTTCTTTTTGCTCCCTCAGACGGTGGGGATCTAATTGAGCGAGCGTCACCACGGTACTCTTATGACACTTTCTCTGTTTTTTTGTGTGTTCACTGCCCAGGTCAAACCGCACAACCAATCGATCTGAAATTTTGCACATATGTAATCTATGCGGTCACTGGGATCGTTTTTGAATGGGATCCTGTGATTGGTTCAAATTTTAAGTAAAATATATTTCGATTGGTTGTTTCGATCAATTTGAAATTTTGACAAGTCATTACGACCAACATTATTCCCAATCTTACAAAGTTTCTGCCAAATCCTCCCATTGGTTAAAATTTAAAAAAAAATCTTTCATGTGCTTTTCGAAATTTAAAGTAGAACCGTTTGTCCGATCAACTTAAAACTTTGCATGGTCATTGGGGCCAACATTATCTGTATTTTTGACAATTTTCAGACTAAGTGTTTAAATCCAAAAGTTATTGACATTTTACGGACATTTTGCGTGTTGGATGTCACATTCCTCGAAAATATTTGATCACCACATACTTCGACTCTCAGTTCCAAGGTAGGTAGAGCAGAAACTTTCAAACGCATATGAAACTAATAATGACCGTTCAACAGATCGATCTGATATTGTGTGTACACACTTATATCATAGGTATGAGTGGTCCCAGCATAGTCCCAGGATGTTTTTTGAATGAGATCCTGTGATTTTTGAAAATTAACAAGGAACCGTTCAATCAAACTTTGCATGGTTATTGGGACCAATATTTTAGTCATTTTTTGAGATTTTATTACAAGTCTGAAATTCAATAATGATTGGCTTTTAATGACATTTTCGATAGACAGAATTTCGGTTCGAGGTGTTGCGCGTATCCGTGCTCGCTCATCAACGCGTTACACAGAGCGTTTTCCTAGTATTCTATAACTTCAAAATTCCTGACTCTGCTTTTGAAACCATTCACGTTTGCATTGTCTAAAACTTAAATGTTGACAACTATAGCCATTATCTTTCAACTTATTCAAGTTTTAAACAATGCAAACATGAACGGTCTTAAAACGTGAAAGCTTATGTTTAAACGTTGTCTCCTGGGCCCTGATTCTACAACAGCATTTCTTCTGCATTTCTTGTCTGCTAGCAATTTCTTCCATAAGTTTAACATTGAAATACTAATTGCAGTTGTAGAATCAGAGCCCTGGGCCCTGATTCTATAACTCCATTGCAACCGCTTAGCAATTATTTCAATGTTAATCCTTATGGAAGAAATTGCTAAGCGGTCGCAATGGAGTTATAGAATCCCACCTCTTGACCCTGATTCTAGAACTGTGTTGCTGTTGCCTAGCAATTTCTTCCATACTTTAACATTGAAATAATTGCTAGGCAACCGCAACTCCATTGCGATCGACTAGCAATAGGGAATAATGTACGTTTTTTTTTTTTAAAATTTAAATTGAAAATCAGTGTAAATTTTGGCAGGAAAATGCCATTCCGGCAAGTGATGTCATTTATATCAACCAACAATGATGTTGACAAGGTTACAATAAAATATGACATCACTGGCCGTGATAGCGTTTTCCTGCCAGAATTTACACTGATTTTTAATTTCATATTTATGAATGAAAATTTACACTTTTGAGATTGAAAATAGTGTGTTTTACATGGTTTTACCAACAAATGTGTTATTTTGAAATATTGTAGGTATTTTAACCGCATTAAAAAACTTTTGCATAAATACCCTATTTTTGCTAGGCGACTGCAATGCAGTTGTAGAATCAGGGCACTGGGAAATTCTTCTATAACTTAAAATTCCGGATTCGGCCTGAATACGATTCACGGCCATATGGATTAACATTGCACCGAATCGTATACGGGCCGAATCTGGAGTTTTAAAGTTATAGAATAACTGCCCTGTCGACAGAAGCTAAACGAACAATCAGTCCGTCTGGCATATTTAAGTACACAAGAAATTTTGCACTGGGAAGAAGATGCGTTCGATTTTGAAACAATTACAGAACATCTGGCCAAATATTTCAATATGTCAACATTAAAAAATGGTTCTATAAATAACAAAATATGTACCCTACCTAATTGCCAATTGGCACTTTATTTATGGTAAATAAGGTTAATTGCATTTTACAAACAATATACCTATGGATATTTAATGCCATTTTTCAAAGAGAATGAAACCAAAAGACATGACAGTCAACACACTTTCCCACAAACAGCTCACAACGCATAGGGTGGATGCCGTTTGACATGCCTATTGATCGCGCTTGACCACTATAAAAATGCATGAATTGAGTGACACACACACACACTGTTATATATTAATTTCCTATTACAATTTACATTATATCAAGTAGTGGGTACATCTATCATTCAAAGAGTTGGCCCACGACAGCTGAGGAATCGAAAGGAAAACAAATCAGACAAACAGCTAGATTGTGTAACTTTCATTTTGAGATGTAGATCTAAACATTTCACATCTAGCCTATAGCGAAGAGAGGCGAAAGGCAGACTCTTTAGTTAATGTCTAAATATGAAATGTTCAGTTCAGGTCAGGGTGGATGTTCAGGTTGGAATGTTCCAATTGAAAGGAGTTAGCTACAACATGGATCAAGGGATCCAGTGATTATTCCTTTTTCATTGATAAATTGAGGATAAAATATGCGTACAATTGTGAAAAGTTTGTATATACGTATTACGCACAACTACAAATAGTTTTTCAATGGCACACATTTATTTCGAAATGTGAGGAAAACTATAGAGAAAGCAATGTTTTGCGCTTTTAATATACATTTCTGAACTCAATTTAGAGTTCTGCTAAGAAATGTCAATTAAATATTTTCCGGGACCCGCCTGTATGCTTTCATGCCGTATAACCTATTTATTACCTATGCTGGTGGAAAACTTTTCCCCATTGTTTAGGTATTTTCAGCTCCTAAAATAAAATTTTCAATATTTTGTTGCACCCTCCCCAAGTAGGTATTGATTTGCCCCTTCCCCCACCCCTAAGAAAAATGTAAGAAATCATCGCTGAAGGGATCTGAAGAGGTGATTCACGGCCGACAGATGTGCGGTGACGACTGGCGAGACAGGGAAACCAGGTGGCAAGGAAGCGAGTGGAGATGACATTCACAGTAGACCTCGCCGTGATATCTATTCATTATTTCTAGACATAAACAAAGAGTATGGTTTTACTTACGCTGGACATCCGCCGAATTCAGCAACATAGAAGAAATAAAAGAAGACATGAATTAAGCAATGACGAAGCAAAATGAAGTGTAGTCTACCTAGTACAATTGGTTTGTAACTGGACAGGATGCCTGTCCAGCTGGTTTGGTCTACATGTAGGTAAATAGAATTTTAAAAAACCAGCAAACTTGGCAATATCCTATAGGTAGTAGTTCCTTTATCTATAGGTAGTGTTTTTAATTTTTTTACATTGAGCTTCCCTAAAACGGCAGTACGGGCACATGGTTCTACAAAGTATTTTATTGAATTTTGTTTCCACACAAGATGGAGCACCATCGCACAACTCCAACTTACTAGGTTAGGTACCTACCTACCTTTAAACTTAATAATTTCACTCACTGGAGCTACGAAGTATGGTAACCTACCTACCTTATGCTACATTATGCGTAGGTAGTGATGGCCCATTGAAAATTTTCAGAAAATGAAAATTTTCAGAAATTTTTCAATGACTATTGAAAAAATTGAAATTTTTTGAAAAAGTTTAAATCAATTATATTTGATTTAATAAATGTATGGGCATACTTGGGATGCATACTGAACTCTATTATGATGCGTGTTGTTGTCTGAGTGGTAAATGTGCAAAATGATCATTAATACAGCATTCAAATTTCTCGCCTATGTAGAAATTACAGTCTGGCCAAAATTACAATGAGAAAAACTGAGATTTGGGCTTATATTTGGCTAATGATTTTGATTTTACGCTTTTTTCAGATGTGTGCAATAAAGCAATAAAAAAGTAATTTAAAAAATTTTCTACGCATTTAAAATTTTCAAAAAAATTTCATGAAAATTTAAAAAAAAAAAAATTCAGAAAATTGCCATTACTAGTAGGTACTCTAATTATGTAAAGTGTGTGATCGGAAAAGTCCCTTTACCTTACCGGGGTCCCTTATTATTATAAAGTTTAGGTACATAATGGGAGATACAGGTACCTAGGTATGGCTTCTTAAACTAGTTTGGGAGTCCTTGCCCACCCTAATTTCAAAAAAGACCAATAATGGCCATATTATTATCTATTCACAACTCAGAGACAAGTATTTCCACCGATGTGGGTTCAACTGCAAACCTGTTGGTCTATCCTACGATGTCTATCAGTCGGTGTGCAAATCTGTGGAATTGTCTGGTTTATGAAAAGTAAGTAGTAACACAACAAAAATTTAATTAAAATGGTGTAAGATAGGCACAATTGATCAAATTCATTATGAAATAATGCTTTCAAATCACAATTGATCTTGAACAACCCAATTTAGCGCTACATGCATTCCTATATTTTTAAATTTATTGAATAAAACCTTCTGCAGAAGTAAATCCTTAGCAATGCTTGTGATCCCGATCTAAATTACCAAAGTAACCAGTTACACAGGTTATGGACACACAATGACCCTTGGATTGGTTGGTATAATTATATTAGGTTTGTTCGTCGGCCTGTTCCTAACCTGCTCGGAGCAAGCGGAAGTCGGCACAGATTGTGTTTGGTGCATGAATTACGAATCAAAACTCGACGGATAGGTACAAGTAAACTTTTCCGTGACTACTTCCGGTGTGTTCCGAGCAGGCTAGAACACCCCGACGAACAGACCTATTATGTCACGAAGTTCTGAGAGCAATGTCGTATTGAAATGTAAGTCTTGGTGGTTGTGAATTCTTATGTTTTGATACTTTTCGATTGTATTCGATCTGGAATTGATCACTTTGAAATCATCAATTTAATCAGATCAAATTCAGCCGAAATGACATGTCAGCTGGGCCTGGCCTATATTGTGAATATATTGTGAATATATCATATAGGTACCTACATAGGTTTCCTCAATCTCTTCTTATGCAAGCCAAGCTGCCTTATTAGGCAGTAGGTAATCAAATTCCTTACTTCCATAACAATGAGACAGTTAGTAAATAGGTACAATTACACATACCTACTTAGACAAGAAAGCATAATAATCATCAGTATAGTTAAATAATAAAGCTAGGGATGAAAACAAACTCATTTAGGTAGGTGAACTAGGTAGAAACTACTAGGTACCTACTACCTAGCTAGGTCCTAGATAAAGAGTTCGCTTGTCGAGGTCCTGATAAAACTGACGATCTGCTAGGTAGGCTCCAAATGTTTGAGATTACATGAAGTAGGTACGTACGAGATTGATTTTAAATTCTAGGTACTCTTTTTGAATACGAAATGAGACTTTATTATATTTAAGAAATATAAATTAATATGAGAATAGAATCACCTTTTATACCCGCCATGTTGAAAACAAAACAACCTGCTGATGACAATGACAGTGACAGTTAGTAAAGTTCAGTAAAGTTGGCAACAGTTGGCAATGACCTAAGATGTTGGCAAACTTACGCCGGTTCCGCATTGTACGTTCAGAAAGCTTATATAACATGAATAATTTTGTATGGTTATATGGTTTATTTCATTTCATGTTATATTATTTTTGATAGAAATAGATATAATAGGTAAATTTAAATCAATTTTCTTATAACTATAAATCAGAATATCTACCCGCGGTACTGAAAGTTTGTACACTTGGCAACGTTACCCACAATTTGTGTGGAGACAAGAGATTGGTGTTCGCTGTTCGGCAACATCATTTCGTTGCATAGCATTGCATAGACTCTGACTTGGTGTTCTGCTGTCTTGTTGAACTGCGGTAAAGAGTTTTTCGAGGACTATTTAAATTAATAAATTATAATACAATGGCAGAAGGGCGAAAGTAAGTACACAATTTATAGTCTAATATTTATCTAAGAAGAATTCTACCTCTTGATAGCATACTGTGAACATTTTTACATCTCACAAAGGCGTGAATGCTTGGTCGACCCTTCAATTTTACGTTGTCATCATGTCGTTCTCCACAAAACTATTTTTTTCCGGGATCAATTGTCTTAACGGTATTTACAGTTCTAGATTTCCCTTTAAAGATCGAAGAAATGTCTAATATGCAAAATTTTATTATTAACTGTCGATTTATTTATTGACGTGATGTAATTCTCGACTCCCTGGCTATTCCTGCAGTTAGGGTGACTCAGTAGACTGTAACCCTTCGCATAGAGCTTCTCATCCAACCCGTAAATTAGTTAGGTGGGTCCTATTTACCTACGTATGTCCTACTCCTAGGTAGGTACCTACTTCTAACTGTCAAAAGTAAACTTACATTTTACCTAGTACCTAGGTAGGTAGGTACCTAGGGCAGGTAGTGTACCTTAGCTTGATTCGGATTCCCCTACACTCTAGGTAGCCTACTAGGTACCTATAGCAGAGTAGGTAGGTTGCTTAGGTAGGGTCAGCGTCAAAAGAAGCCGGCCAAATCCCCATGTTGGTATGGGAAACCGGAATAGGAACTATTGGAAGTGGGTGTAGGTACCTACCTACCCAGTCTCGGCAGGTTTACCGTGGTTGAGTTATTGGTGCCCTTTACCACTAAAGCCCATCACACTATGGTCACACTGCCAACCACACGTCCATTTGCAACAATCGTGTTAAGATTGACCATCCACACGCTCAAAAATAGAATGATTTCTATTTCTCTATACCAACCCAACCGCCATACCTAAGTATTTTGATGACAGCGCTCAGGCACAGCGTTCGGTTAAGTACCTACGATTGCCACAAATGGACATATGATACAAAGTAGGCATTAGTACATAAAAAATGCAACAACAATGAAATGCGTGCGCGTCTTCAATGCGGATTGAACTTTAGGTATATCACATTCACACCATTTCAAATCGTTTTGAAACTTCCAGTTCATTTTTAGAAGTGAATCGAATTGAGTTTTAAATTTTATGTGTATTACCTATACGTTTAAAACCAATTTGAGTCAACCCAATATGGCTTTAAAATGCGGATTCAATGTGGTTTGATAGTGTGTGGTTACCTACGTGGTAAATGACAGTTCAGAAATTAATCTTCAAAGTTCAATGTCTAATTTATCATGGAATGCAGACAAGATGTGACATTTCACAAAAAGTGTTTTAAAAATTAGTATCCTGTAGTAGGTTCTATGTATTATTTTATTATTTATTATCTGTTTGTACAGCATACTAAATTGCAAAAATACACAGAATACTAAAGAAAAGAAAATGTTTGGTTAAACTAAAAGCTACCTACATATTATGATAATAAATTGAAAAGATAAAATTAAGAAATTATCCTACTACATGAAAACAATAACGATATTCTAAGACTAATAGAAAATGACAGCAAATTAAATTAAAAACCAAAACCAATACTATAGGGGAGAGTGGGGCACATTCGGACGATTTTTTTCTTTTGCAGATAAGATTGTTGTTGTAAAGAGAAATGAATTTATTTTTGTTGTTTATATAAGTTCAATCTATTACCTTTAAATTGCTTTCTAAGCAATTTTGTAAATATTTATATTTACATATAATAATTGCATTTTTAAAAAATACTTTTTTGTCCGAATGTGCCCCACCGGTGGGGCAGATTCGGACATAACGTTATTTGCATTGAAAAACAATTAAAAACGAAACTCTGTAAGGAGAAAATGAACTCAAACATTCTCTTAATCAACAATCCTTATAATTACATTTATTTCTTGTAATATTTACTTCAAATTTCATAATTGAACCACTTCTTTATGACTAGGTCTCAACGGTTAATTCCTACATAAATGTCCTCTTTGACTGGATGAATATTATTCCAGGAATCATCTTTCTTATGTAAATACATAATTTCAAAGAAAGATCTACCAAACCATGCTGTAAAAATCGACTTGTAAAAATAGCATATAAATAGCATGTCCGAATGTGCCCCCTAGAGATTGTCCGAATGTGCCCCAAACGCATTGGAAAGAAAAATATTTTTTCCTGATGAGGGTAGGTGCTTCAAGTTTCAGGTTAGGGGCTTAATAGATTGCTAAAAGTATTGATTTAATGAATGTATGAAGTCAAAACAAATAACTGTCATCACCTAATAGATATTACTACAAACATAAAACAGTTCAAATTTACTTTTGGCATCAAAAAGTGACTTTTCGCTGTAATTTCTGCTGTGTTACAGCTGCTCTTCTCAAACTACATAGGAACAAGGTACACACTGCTACCAACTTTCTGTATTTATTTGAAATTTTTACATATATGTTTAGGCTGGAAAATCAAGCTGTCCAAATGTGCCCCCTGTCCGAATGTGCCCCCCTCTCCCCTACAACACTAGGTACTACAAAATCATCAGTCTAATCACTACTTAAAGTGGTCCCACTGCTCCAGCCAAGGTGCTTAGAATTCGCCGTAATTCATACAAATCTCTGATGAAATAATACCTCAAACAACAGCATAAAACAATTATATCTTACCGTACGTTCCAATTATTTGTTTTTAATTGAAGTTCCAATTAAACTATCCCAAAATAATTCATATTTGTAGTGCAATGTTGCCAGATTTATGGTAAATTTCACACATTGTACACAGTTTCTTTCTTATTTGGCCCGTGACCCCATATTTTCAAACGGCAGTCTTATTCTAAATATTATTATCTTTAATTTGAGACTATTTTCAATAATTTGTCATTCCTCTTGCGGTTTTAGGAGCAATTTAAGGCCAATTTTCCAGGACGATTTCATGTCTCCCTGTGTTATCTTATGGGGGAAAAGATGATCTTCAATCAAGAATATCTAATTATATGATACCGTAAGGGGCAAATATTTTTTGCTAGTTGTATGTAATATGGTTTCATTAATCTTTGGTGTGAATTACAGCAAATTCTCATTCCTATGCCGAAACGAGGGAACCACTTTAACTTGGAATAAAAATTCAAACTTTAAATACCTACTAATTTTTCAGTACGTACCTACATAGGTAGCTATGTAGGTACGTACTGAAAAATTTAAAAAAATATAAACTTTGAATAGGTAGGTACCTACTACTGAATTGTGCTAAAGAGTGCCGAGAACGGGTACACTCACCCTATTGTAGAAACTGTCTATTAAAGGAAATTTACAAGTGCACTTTCATAGGCATAACTTTGCAGTGATTTTTAGGCAGTTTGATGAGCTTGTAAATATGGCAACCTACATCTTAATTTTCTATTTTAGCCCTGATGATTTGGCAACTGCCATACTGAAGAGGAAGGATCGTCCCAACAGGCTGCTTGTTGAAGAGACTGTCAATGATGACAATTCAGTGGTTGCACTTTCTCAGGTAAACTACAAATCATAGACCTACCTAGTAGGTAGGTACAAACTTTTAATGGGGAAAATTGGGAAATCTCTTCTAGTAGGTATTAGGTAGAATGAATTTGAACCATGAGACATTAAATGTACCTAGGTACCTACTACCTACACGCATTATGATCTCGATGAACAAAAAATTATTCTTGTTACAAAAGTTATCAAGAATCTTTTAAATATGAACCAGGGACCTCTTGCCCACCTGGCAAGTGAGAGGTCCGGACCACGGTTTAATCTGACATATTTCGCTTTGCACATCTCTTCCCATCCTGACTCCACTGGAAGACGAGATGGCGGCACAGCTAAAAACTTGATGGTAAATAAAGGAAGAGGCTAAGAGCTCTACAGAATGACAGCCTCATGCTCAAAAGAATTTTTAGATTTATCGATGCAAGTGCCCAGAGTCTACTGGATTCCGTCCAAGACTCTAGGGATGGCACTTTTACTACCTACCGGTTCTGAAAAAATTGGTTAATTTACCGGTCAGCGGTAAATTTTGAAAAATGATGGCAGATAGATACCAAATTATGAAGATACCAAATACAAAAATGACCCTACTACTTTATTTTTCGACCCATTTACAAAGATTACCAGTCAGGACAATAACAATACTGCATAATGATAAGGGATGATAGCTGATCGCAATAACTTACCTACGGCAGAATAAGATCTTACCTCGCAATTGATTCGACCAATCTAGTATGCCTTGCCTGTGCTATTCTCCCATATGAGGAATTGTTGACCATACCAATTTGAAGAAGTTACAATCACTATGCTCTGTCTGCCTTACATAATTTATCCTCGTGATAAAGAACCTAACCTGAACAAAGATTCCGACATTGGAAGTAATCGTTTAAGGAATTATCATTCAGACTGATTGAGGACAACCAAAATTCAACATAAAATGTTGTCACACTGAAGTTTACTTAAATAGTTACCTATTACTTAAATTTTGATATCTCCATCCATTCATATATTCGAAAGGATTAAAAAAACAAAATTTACATTATTTTACCGGTAAATTAATAATGGATAAATTTACCGGTAAATTTTACCGGGTGCTTTCCCTAAGACTATTAGCTCACGGTCTTGTGGTGTTGAGGACTGAACTGACACCTGCAAATTTCTACTTGCGGACGCAACTTCTTTTGAGCATGAGGCTGTGAATGTCCTTGGGTATAATATTCCTCCTTCATCTCCCATGTGATGTTTTCATTTCCTTAATGAAGGAAGATGACACAGAAGCTTTATAGGTAGGTACCTGATTAAGTTTTAGCCGTTGGACGTCTCGTCTATAAAATTACCAAAAATATAAGGAGAATTTCCTATTGTAGTACCTAGAACTAATTTAAACACGGGCCACAGTCTATCAACTTAACTCCCTGCTTTTCGAGCAGCTCTTCACGCTGCTTTCACTTGACTGTGTGTCCCTTGTTTAATAATAATAATAATAATAATAATAATCTTTCCCCGCTTCCAAAAGTTGGGTCGGGGTGGCGAAGGCCACCATTTACTAGGGCCCGGACTCCTAAGCTAGCTGGCCAGGCTTGGTTCTTCCACTTCGTTCTTCTTCTAGATCTATAGGTACAATTTTTTCCACTTCTTCCTGTCTTCCCACCACCTTCCATCCTCCACTTCTTCCCTTTTCTCCAGTCTCTCTTGTACATCCTCTGCTACCAGCTCTCTCAACTTTTCCCTCCTTTTATCACTTCTCGCAGCTTCGAACTCCCGACGCGGTATTCTCTCCCGCTGCATTCTCTTCATGTGGCCAAACCACCGTAGTTGTCTCTCCCCATTTAAATGCCAACCTCTCTACCTTCAAGTCTCCTAATCTTTTCACTCCTGATCTTGTCCATCTTAGTTATGCTTCGTAAAAACTTCATTTCTGCTGCCTGCAACTGGCTCTACTCCTTTCCTCCAATCGCCCACATTACGAAACCGTAGTTGAGTATTGGCAGGAAATAGCTTTTGAAAAGGAGTAGGTATCTTGCATTTCTGGGGGAACTGCTCATTCCAAAGAAGTTTCCTGACTAACTGGAAAAATGTGTTAGCCTGTTGCGCTATTGATGTTATCTCTCTTCCTATTTTTCCATCCTTAGCTAGACAGCCAGCTTGTTTAAAAGAAATAATATTATAAAAATTATCTTCAATTTCAGCACAAGATGGATGAACTGCAGCTTTTCCGAGGAGATACGGTTTTACTGAAAGGAAAGAGGCGAAAAGAAACAGTTTGTATTGTGTTATCGGATGACACTTGCCCCAACGAGAAGATCCGCATGAACCGTGTTGTTAGAAACAACTTACGAGTTCGTCTCTCAGATGTGGTTTCCGTTCAGCCATGTCCTGATGTCAAGTATGGCAAGAGAATCCATGTTCTGCCAATTGATGACACCGTTGAAGGTCTAACCGGGTATGAAATCTATTTGAACGGGCTCCTTATTGCCATGCAATTCACTACTGATAGAAGTGTGTGAATTGACAACTAGGGGTAAATTAACTTCCCATGTAGGGGCACTGACTGTCCTTTTTTGTCTACCTACTGCAGTACCTACTCGAGTCACTACTCACTACCAATAGGTACCTACGATATAACAAATTTGTTTTCATCTGCCTTTAAAGTGTAAAATGACTAAACTTCTTCTGCCCTAAGCTACATCCAAGAAACATCAAAGAAACAGTACACTTCTCATTGCATTGCATGTAGGCCTACTTTTCAAATTAAGATACCTACCTACAAGAATTATTAAAGTTATTTATTTATAATATTTTCAGCAACCTGTTTGAAGTCTACTTAAAGCCGTACTTCCTCGAAGCATATCGGCCAATACACAAGGATGACACATTCATTGTGCGCGGGGGAATGAGAGCCGTTGAGTTCAAGGTCGTGGAGACTGACCCAGCTCCGTATTGCATCGTTGCGCCAGACACTGTGATCCATTGCGAAGGAGACGCCATCAAGCGAGAGGAGGAAGAGGAAGCTCTGAACGCTGTGGGCTATGACGACATCGGAGGCTGTCGCAAGCAACTGGCACAGATCAAGGAGATGGTCGAGTTGCCGTTAAGGCATCCAAGTCTCTTCAAGGCTATCGGAGTTAAGCCGCCGCGTGGCATCTTGCTCTACGGACCTCCAGGGACAGGAAAGACTCTGATTGCACGAGCTGTTGCTAATGAGACGGGAGCATTCTTCTTCTTGATCAATGGACCAGAGATCATGAGTAAGCTGGCTGGTGAATCGGAGAGCAATCTGCGCAAGGCTTTCGAAGAAGCGGATAAGAATGCACCCGCAATTATCTTCATCGATGAGTTGGATGCCATAGCGCCCAAAAGAGAGAAAGTAAGTTTGGTTTTGTAGTGTAGTGGAACAGTCTATGACTTTATTACAAGATTGTCATTACAATTTGTTTTGCCCATGGATAGACTAGAAGTTACTTGTTCTTATTTATAAAACTATTGAATTATTTATTTCGGAGCTTGCTTTAATAATACTAGGAATTTCCAAAATTAATTTTAGTATCTAGAGAATATTTAAAATGGCATGATAATGTCTCACATGAGGTGTACATACTTCAAAAAGCTAAGCTCAGTTTGATCTTTTTACAGTAGGTAGGTACACTTGGCCAAACAAAACTTGAACATTCAATAAATCTGATAGGCTGATAAATGTAAGATCGCACCATCAGAAGTCAGTCTAAGCGATCTCATTGTCTCACTCTAGTAGGTGACCTCACATTTCAATGATAATAACAAGCTTTGATTGGTTATGGGACATGACCAGCAGTCATTCAAATTTGGTCAATGTTCAAGTTTTGTTTGGCCGAGTGTACCTTACCTAGGTACTACCTAACTAATATTTTTTTATTTGTCTTACTGAGCTGCACTAGTTCTGCACTCAGTTTGAAATTTGCATAGAGTTTTGTATGGTGACGTAATTCTAATTTCAGTGCAGCCCTAGTGCGGCCAGGGGAACGCCATAAGTTCTACGTTTGTTAGGGTTTGGGAGATGAACATTGATCCATTATGTAAAAGTTTTAAGTAGATTTAACTGTTTAACATGAAGTTGAAAGTGTACTTGCTTTGTAGTATTCATGTGTGTTGGGATATTCATGACTTCATGCTGTCTTGCAGACACACGGTGAAGTGGAGCGGCGCATCGTGTCCCAGCTTCTGACGCTGATGGACGGTCTGAAGCAGAGCTCTCACGTCATTGTCATGGCCGCAACCAACAGACCCAACTCCATCGACGGTGCTCTGCGTCGCTTCGGCCGCTTCGACCGCGAGATAGACATCGGTATCCCGGACGCCACGGGCAGACTGGAAGTGTTGAGGATTCACACCAAGAACATGAAGCTGGCGGACGACGTGGACCTGGAGCAGATCGCGGCGGAGAGCCACGGACACGTCGGAGCCGACTTGGCATCGCTCTGCTCGGAGTCCGCTCTCCAGCAGATCAGGGAGAAGATGGATCTCATTGATCTCGAGGATGACCAAATTGATGCCGAGGTGTTGAACTCTCTGGCCGTTACAATGGAGAATTTCCGGGTAAGTCCAAGAGAATGTTTTTATAATAATAATAATCTTCCTCCCGGTTCCAAGAGTTGGGTCGGGGGGTGGCGAGGCCACCATTTCCAGTTTTTTCCCAGTTTTTAAATGTTTTTAATAATAATAATAATCCATCCCTGGTTCCAATTTAATGGGTCAGGGGGTGGGTATTCCCACCAACACTAGGGCCGCAGGACTCCTGGAAACCGGCTGGCCACGCCTGGCGTTTCCTCCTCTTCTTCCTCCTCTTCTTCTTCTTCCACTTCTAATTGTTCCACAAATTCCTTACACCATGTTCTGTCCTCCCACTGTCTCTCAGCCTCCAACTCACTCCACCTTCCTCCTCTCTCCAACACATCCTCCTTGATCAGTCCAATCCACCTGTCTCTTGGTCGCCCCACTCTCCGAGTTCCCCCTGTAGCCGCTTCAAACACCCGCCTTGGCACTCTATCGGTTCCCATCCTCTTCATGTGGCCGAACCACCTAAGCCTCTCTCTTCCCAGCTTGAACACCAATCTTTCAACCCCAAGCTCTTTTCTTATCTTCCTACTTTGGATCCTATCCATTCTTGTCACCCCCTTCACACTCCTCAAAAACTTCATCTCAGCTGCCTGTAGCTGATTCATTTCCTTTCCACCTGCTGACCACGTCACTGCCCCATATGTTAGAATTGGCAGGAAATACATCTTGTACATAATGATCTTGCAGACTTGTGGAAACTTCTCATTCCACAGCAACTTCCTCACTGCTTGATAAAATGCCTCTGCTTTCTTTCTTCTTTCTTGTATTTCTCTGTCTACTTTAGCCTTGTTGGTGAGCAGGCTACCCAGATACTTAAACTCTTCCACCTCCTTCAACCATCCCTCTCCAAGCTTGATCCTAGCATGACCGTGTTTAAGCTTCTTTCTTTCCATTGTCATTACTTCACTCTTCTCTTCGCTTATTCTCAAACCCATCTTCTCTGTCTCTTCACTCCACTTATCAATCTTTAACTGCACTTCCTCCCTAGTTTCTCCCCACACCACCACATCATCCGCATAAATCAACGTTTGAGTATCGATCCCCTCATTCGGCTCTGCTTTCTTCAACAACTCGTCCATTACTATGATGAACAGTGTTGGTGACAACACACTCCCTTGCCGAAGCCCTTCACTAATACTAAACCATTCCGATCTCCCCACTCCCGACTGCACACAACTCACACTGTTCTGATACATACATTTGATCCGCTCAACCAAGTCCTTGCCTATTCCTCTCTTCACCAAACACTCCCAAACTATTTCCCTTGGCAACCTGTCATACGCCTTCTCCAAGTCCAAGAAAGCCATATGCATTTCCTGCCCCCTCTCCCACTGCTGCTCCATCATCTGTCGCACTGTGAAAATTGCGTCTATTGTCGATCGCCCTCTCCGAAATCCATACTGTTCTTCTCGCAACCCCTCTTCAACATAATTCTTCAATCTCCGTTCCACTATCTTCTCAAACAACTTCGCACACTGACAGAGTAAGGTCACACCCCGGTAATTATTACATTTCCTTCGATCTCCTTTCTTAAAAAGGGGAACAATAATCCCCTTTTCCCAATCAACTGGAATTCTCTTCTGTTCCCATGCTGCTCGGATCACTCTACAAAGCCATCTTCTACCATCCTCCCCTGCAGCTTTTACCATTTCTATGGTAACCTCATCAATACCAGGCGCACGACCATTCTTCATTTCCCGCATGGCTCTAGTTACTTCTGCATCACAAAGATCTTCCTCCATCTCACTGTCTTCCATTTCACTTCCAATCTGCAGCTCTTCTTCACCCATTGATACATTAAGATCCTTTTTTACATTTAAAAGATTCTCAAAATACTTCCCCCACATCTGGTTTATCTTCATTACATCACTTATCAGATCACCCTTGTCATTCTTCATACTCTTTAGATCGTCTCGAGTTCCCCTTTTTTCCTTGACTAGTCCATAGATCATCTTTTTGTTGCCATTAAAATCTTCCACCAACTTGTCTGCTAACTCCTCCATTGATTTGTCCTTCTCTTCTTCTACAATGCATGCCACATTTCTTCTGCATATTCTGTACTGATGTTTACTTTCTAACGATCTGTCTAATTCGTACTTCTGCCATGCTAGTCTTTTCTCCTTCACAGCAACTTTTACTCTGTTGTTCCACCATCTTGTCTCCTTCTCCTTCCTTCTTCCACCTGCTCTTCCACACAATTGTTCAGCCCCAGCTACTATAGCATTCTTGAACTCCTGCCATTCTTCTTCCACATCCCTCAACTCTCCAACAGGCACTCTGTTCTTGATCTTATTTCTGAATTCGTTCTTCACCGCGGGGTCCTGTAGTTTCCATCCTTTGATTCTCTTATGTGAGACAGTCACTACTGGTTTCTGCACATCGATCCTGAGCGTGCACTCGAGCAGTCGATGGTCACTGTCGAGTGAAACGGCTGGGCATACCTTGATGTCTATGATGCTCTGCCTCAAGCTGTCCCCCACACAGATGTAATCTATCACGGACTCCGATCTGTCCTCACCGTAGCCGTATCTTGTTATACAATGGCTTCTTCTCTTCTGAAACCAGCTGTTGCCTATTTTCAGTTGATTTCTTCTACACATATCCAGCAGCCTCTCCCCATCTCTGTTTCTCTCGTCTACCCCATACTTCCCCAGCACCTCCTCATAGCCCTTTCTGTCACTCCCTACCTTCGCATTAAAGTCTCCCATCACAATTAATTCATACTTTGATCTCTCCAATACCTTTTCTATTTCCTCACTAAAACTCTCTTTCTCTTCCACTGCTCGACCTGCCTGTGGTGCGTACACCTGCACAACCTCCACTGTCATCTTGTCACTTGCCTTCAATATCAGTGACATCAACCTGTCGCTGTGACACTTCACATCCACCACAAAGTCACTAACCTTCGGACTCACTACTACCGCCACTCCATTCCTTCCCTCCAAGCCACCAGACCACCACAGCTTAAAGCCATTTCTCAAGTCCTTCGAACCACTTCCTTTCCACTTTGCTTCACTTAGCCCTAGAAACAATAACTTCCTTTCAACCATCACATCTATCATTTCTTCCACCTTTCCATTCAATGAAACAATGTTCAGCGTACCAAATGTAAATTCAATTCTACTTCCTATTTGTCTTTCTTTCCTGGTTCTTCTCTTTGCTCTGTTAGATCCTGCTTCCGGGGCTGTTTCCTGAACTACGTCACTCGTCTCCACACTGTGCGGCTCCAAAAACCCTGATGACTCCTCTCACTTGTTCTCTCTTCTATTACATTTCGTAATCCTTCACCAATTGATCGATGCCAGTCCCATTTCCCCAACAACCCCCTTTGCATTCCCCTCAAGCTAATGTTCCACACATGTTAAATTTTTAATTTAATAAAATTATTCCTCTTGTAGTGCAGTGTGATTTGATAACGTATCCCATCTCCTGAGATATTTTAATAACACCATGCCGACAATTACAATGCTGATGAAGTGATGGGAACCTGTCCAACAATGTGTTGATTTTGGTTCCAGTACGCTATGAGCAAGAGCAGCCCAAGTGCTCTGCGAGAGACCATTGTCGAGGTCCCGAACGTGACTTGGGACGACATCGGAGGCTTGCAGAACGTGAAGCGCGAGTTGCAAGAGCTAGTCCAGTATCCAGTCGAGCATCCGGACAAGTTTCTCAAGTTCGGCATGCAGCCTTCTCGCGGAGTTCTGTTCTATGGACCTCCAGGATGTGGAAAAACGCTGCTGGCCAAGGCTATTGCCAATGAATGCCAAGCCAACTTCATCTCAGTGAAAGGGCCTGAACTGCTAACCATGTGGTTTGGTGAATCCGAGGCTAACGTGAGAGACGTGTTCGACAAGGCTCGCTCCGCTGCCCCATGTGTCCTCTTCTTCGACGAGTTGGATTCCATTGCCAAGTCTCGCGGTGGCAATGTGGGCGATGCGGGTGGGGCAGCTGATCGTGTCATCAATCAGATCTTGACGGAGATGGACGGCATGGGAGCCAAAAAGAATGTTTTCATCATCGGAGCAACTAATCGACCAGATATTATTGATCCTGCTATTCTGCGTCCTGGTCGCCTGGATCAGTTGATCTACATTCCATTGCCGGACGAGAAGTCTAGAGAAGCTATATTCAAGGCTAACCTGCGTAAATCGCCAGTGGCAAAGGTACGTCTTATGGAAATTTTAATGAGTTCCGATTAAGGTACAGGAAATGAATGATGCAAGAATAAGTGAACTAGGTATAATTTGAATTAAGTTTTGTTTGATGTTTGGTTTATTTTTTTTAGGATGTGGACATGGTTTACATCGCCAAAGTAACGCATGGCTATTCTGGCGCCGACTTGACTGAAGTATGTCAGCGAGCTTGCAAACTAGCTATCCGGCAATGCATAGAGGCAGAGATACGGCGGGAACGAGAAAGAGCAAACAATCCGGCCCAAGCCATGGATGTAAGTATCATTGTAGAGATACATTGGGTGCCTAGTACTACCTACTGTGCAATAGGGAAGTCTCTTAGAATGTAGAATGAAATAAATACGTGGATTTTTAAAAATATACACGTTTCTGATCTCGATGATCAAAAAATTTATTCTGTGGGATAAATACTCTAGTAGCAAAGATTTAATCGAATCTGAATGAAATGAGTCACTTATCTAGAGCGCAAGAACGACCCAAGGGACATATGACGTCAAAAACGTGTATTGAATCACATAAACCCAGTATATAATCATGATGAGACCGGTTGCTGATAACATTGCTGTCTACGTCATAATTGTTCATGTTGTCCAACTTCGTTTTACCAGCCTGAATGCTAGGCGATATTTCAATGCGAGATTTGACAATGAAAATGACGGACTAGACAAGGAAAACAAGTGTTGACATTTATCATTTTTCCTCTAGTTTTTAATTTAAATTTAAGAAAAAATGAGGAGACTTCCCTATTACATTTCATTGCACAAGGAAATAACTACCGGCCTTTGATCCAAAAATTTTTTTTGCTGGTCTGCCAATGGCATAATTTTTGGGCAATGACATAAAATGGGCTTTATCTTGGCTTGTCAACTTCTGATTTTAGGTCAATAAATGAAGGGCTAATCCTATCCATCCAGTCTCTCATACAATTTATCTCTCGGTCTCAACTGGACATTCTCGACTTTAGTTTTAAGTTATCTCTTTCTTGTGCTGAGATTTGGACCCTCTAGTACCTATTGAGGATAAAACTGAGCAATTCTTCTTACTTGTACTAATTACCTAAAGCAATATCTTCTTACAATTTGTTAATTATGATTTTATTTTAGATGGATGAAGAGGACCCTGTTCCCGAGATTACACGAGCCCACTTCGAAGAGGCCATGAAATTTGCTCGTAGATCGGTTTCAGATAACGATATTCGTAAATATGAGATGTTTTCGCAGACGCTTCAACAGTCGAGAGGTTTTGGAACTAATTTCAGGTTGGTGACTATTTTATCTGATGATGATAATAATATCTCTTCCAAGTAATTGAGGAGTCTTCAAAGTTCTAAATTTCTGCCACAGATTCCCGAGTGCTACGGCACCAAACGCAAACGCTCCAGGGGGAACTGCGGGTGACCAAGGCAACTTCCAGGACGACGGAGATGATGATCTGTACAGTTAAACACTTGGCTTTGAAAAAAGCATCGTGAGTTGCAGTTTTGGCCGGTATTAATTTCATTAATCTGCCACCGATTGTTGTTTCTTTAACAATATAATACTCTGCAATCCGAAGTGGTTCAAGTTTTCAAAATTTCAATTAATTCTATGAAATAATAAATTTTTGCAAGTCACAACATGACATTCATTGCCTAGTTGCTATCAGCATTTCTAGTTTCTGCCATCCTTCCATCTGCGGACTTGAACCCCAGAATCATCAACATCATTTCACCAGACAATGCCATGCAATGTTTCTGTTGCTCGTTTGTTGTGCGTGTGTAATACCAAACTGATTCATGTGTAATGGTGCAATTCTCCGTGGTAATTTATTTGTGATAGTATCTATTGTATGACCCGGCATTTGTTTTATCATTTAAATGTCTGATTCGCCACCAACTCGAGAATCTTCTGAAACGAGAAAGTTTTTTCGAGGCCGATTCTCGAGGCTGTGTTAGGTTTTTTCAATTGGTCATCAACAAATAACTTCGAAATTTAGAAGTACATTTATTATACATATTTAATCTGTATTTTGGATATGTTTTTTAAGTTACATTATGTTAGTATCAATACTATAAGTTTTGTAGAATTAGATTTGTAATTTGAACAGAAAATTATTACTTTCGCCCTTGTTTGCGGGTGATGCTGCAGCATACTGGACTAAACCATATTTACCTACTGGATTTATTATTGGTTTTGTCCAAAAAGGGGTCGTGGAAAATGTCCTGTAACACATTTTGAAATAAATTTACACAAAATACACAAACAAATGTCTTCAAATTACTTCTAGGCAAGTTTCACCCCCACTGAATACAATAGGAAAAGGCTCCTCCCCTTACCTCGAAATCTTGGCAAAGGGCCTTGAGATGCAGCAATAGCATATGTTTAGGGCAATTGTTTTCTTAGCCTAGATAAAGTTTACAAGAAAGATATTTAAACTAGGAAAACGCTCAGTGTACCGCGTAGATGAGCGAGCACGGGTACGTGCAAATTTCCGAACCGGAAATGCGTACACAATGCACAGAAAACATAATGCATCCATATTGAATTGAAATATGATCCAGTCAATCAACATAAAAGTATAATATGCTTTTCATCCAAACTTGAAAATATTATCTAAGCACCCTGGTACATAAAGCAAATCAGATTCAATAGATCAAAACATAAACCAAACGCGCATGCCCAATCCGCCATTTTCTCTTCCAGCTATGTGTGACATTTGACCTTGAACTTACCTATTCGGAACTAAATCTGCGCGCGCGGGCAATTGCACTTTCATGTCAATGGTTCTGTAAAAGCATGGTAAAGTTATAACTACATCACGAAATAACAGAAATTGATGCTTACCTCGGAGTCAACATTCAAATACAATCGGCATATTTCAATTCAGCACAAATTCATGCAAATTCTTGCGAGAATTGGATGTCTATTTCACCAAAAGCAGCTTTTGACAGATTGCAATTGTTTTGTACGAGGCGTAAGAAAAATGGGTCGGACGCCTCATTCAGAAATGGTTCAGAAGGCCGTGATAAAAACAAATTGCGATAATGTCAAATGGTGATTTTGGTGAATAGACATCTAGCTTTCACAAGAATTTGAATGAATATGTGCTGAAATGAAATATGCTGATTGTATTTGATTGTTGACACTGAGGTAGTATCAATTACTGTTATTTCGCAATGTAATTTTAACTTTTACTGAACTCGTTAAGATTGACATAAAAGTGCCATACCCGCATGAGCACTTAGAATGGTCAAACATAGGGCCCTACTGCTTTGAGGGCGCCACGTTTCTGTTTTGGTCTATTCAATTAGCACTGGAAAACATTTATTTCGATACTTCATTCCTGACACCTATTAAAAATGTCAATAAGAAGTTCGTACGTTCTTAACTGATTGGGATGAAAATTTGTAAAATAAGAGACGATGTTGGTCTTCACCCTCCAAGTGCCACTGTCGATTTTTTCGACACTTGAAACTGTATTTCTAGTGCCACAGTCGATTTTTTCGACACTTCCTAAATTTTATTTAAGGGCTCGCAGAGTATTTTGTTTGTGGATTTGTGTATTTGATCAGTAGTGGATCAAATGTTGAGCTGGATCAGACGGTAAAATTACTTTAGAAGGCCGTGAAACCGGATTCATAAAGATGGCGGTGAAATCTCGCCTATTGTTAACATGTGTGCAATTGCGCATGCGCATCAACTAAAATCGACCTATCTTTCTTTTATTCTATTGCAGATAATTGTTTGATTACTTTTTTGGCATTTCTTAGCAATGTAAAAAATAATATAAATTTTGATAAAAATGATTATGGTCATTAGTAATTATTTTGTGCAAATAATTTGGCAAAATCCTTTTTTATTTAAAAATAAAATTTTATACGATAAATTATATTTTATATCAATTGATATTTTGAAAAAAATTATATGTCATGCACTCAAATGATTCTTTAGAGTCTTCTGAAACTTTTAAAACCGATCCCGATATTGTTGAACAATTATTTCATCATCAAATTAATTTTCCCAATTACTTCAATACTTAAAAAAAACCTGAAAAGTCTGTTTAGTCTATTGATACACAATCCTAGAAAGTCTACATGGTCTTGAGCTCTTGACAAAGTAAATAAGTCTCACAGTGTCAGCAAGGAGGATTGCAACACTTGAGAAGTTCCATTCCGAGAACATTTACCTCGGGAGGCATTACTGAATTTGCCTCTTGCTGTTGGAATAAATACGAATACAACGTAGCTGTAAGGCACAAGACTTGCATAATATTAGACAGGATGGTTGTGTGCTAAGGTTACATAACTAAAACCACGCGATTTTTAGGGTTTACAACATCATGTTGGTTCTTTTAGTACATTTTGTAGAGCAATTGATTCTGTTTAATTAACATTAATTATAATAAGCTCATTACAAAGGTATTAAACATCAGTTGGCATTTTACAGCCAGGTACACCAAACTACCCTTTAAAGCAGGTTTATCAGTAACTCCATTTAATCGCAAGTCAAATTGCTTGAATCAACCGATCGCTTAATTAAATTAAATTAATAATAACTCGTCTTTAAAGGATAGAAAACCAGTTAACACATCCACTACGATTAATTGTACATACCATACCTAAACCAAATTTGATTTTTGTGAATTTAATATAAAATTAATACAAATAATATTATTAGTACAATATGTAGGTATGTATGCATTTGATTATATAATATGCATTTAATGACAATGGTAGTTTCATTCTAATTGAATGATTCTTAAATTTTGGTCACTCAATTTAACGTGGAATGACCCAATACAGAAATTGCATCACTACAATAGAAATTGTACATTTCCTTGGAACCTCAACAATAAGCCGGGCATTGAAATGAGGGACCAGCTGATTGGCAGCATGGTGCTTTCAGTTTAAAATACACATATTTTAAAATCTGCTATGATGTCAAAGCATCATGTATTGTTATGTACATAATTTTCCATTTTCTTCTGTGAAATTTCAACATTATTAGGTACATTTTTTAATAATTGGAAAATAATAGGATCACATCTTACTCTTCATTCTTGTTGAGTCATTACAATTTTCAGTTTCCCCTGGATGGACATTTTAAGCGCTCACAGGTATATCAAATTCTAACGTACGATAATACAACTCACAGATTACAACCATCACACATTTCTTAAATATTATGTTTCACCACATAACAATAACTGGGTAGGAGGGGCAACATTGTCGAATCATACAATGGAGTCAGAAGTGAAATAGACACGAGCTAAAATTTGATCACTTCTTAAGATAATAACTACTGCCTCCCACAAACTGAATTTGTTTCTCAAATCATTCCACAAAATAGAGGTAGGTTGTGCAAAATTGAATTCTTTCATTTACAGGAGAAACAAACAGTATACAAGCCAATGGCGTACGGAGAAATTGGTTTATTGATAGCCAGAATGCTAATACAGATATTAAGTGAATGCAAACTTCTTATGACCTTTCTACCGCAGTTACAAGTGATGTGATGCACAATTTAAAGAATATAAACCTGGATTACTTAAGTTAAAATGTATACACATATTATTAACACATTGAAATTGATAAACCAATGTTAATTTTCCCATGAACATAATACCTAGTGGTCTCATTTTTACTTCTATTGTATTAACTTTAGCAAGAACTTCTCTAGTGAACTACTTCAGAACTCAATGGCAATGTACCTAAACAGCAAAATATGCAACCGAGACCTTACTCAAATTTGCATGGTTTTGTATTTTAAGTTAAACTTATGTAGTTCATGTGATGCTAGATAATTACTCGGAATATTTTTCCTAACCAGTCGATGAGAAGTTAATTGAAGATACAATTTTTTTATATAGATACTATTGATCGATATAATTATTATTAGTAGTAGTATTCATTAAAAAGCATGATAGAAAAGTATTAAGATGTAGCTTCATGTGATGACACACACCTCCTTTGACAAACAACTGAAAAAGAGTGTGTTTTTGCAGAAGCAGCAACAAGTACAAAGATCTACTTATTTGTAGTTCCAAAATAAATGAGTATTTAACAACAGACTACGGTCAGCAGTAGTTAACAAGCTATTTCCTACATACCTAATCTAAAGAATATATTGAGTATTGTATGATAGTCCAGTCAGTTAGATAATTAAAAATTTGGGTTCAATAATAGAAATGTCAACAAATATTACGAAAAATAAGGTCGTCAAAATAGACCATGCAGTGCATCAAATCTGTTTTTCTTTTTAGCTAGGGGCGGTAGAGGCATATTGGGGGAGGAACACAATGCTAGTCCTAAACCAAGTGCCACTTTGCACACAAAAATGTGATACTTTTTAGCAATATATGATTTTATTTCACAAATCTCAGAAATACAACACCTCCACAAAAAATAATTTGTTGGGCTTCAGGATCATTTTTTTTATATGCATCCCATTGTTCGACTACCACCCCTAAAATTTTATATGCTTTGAAGCCAATTTGGTAAGAAATATTTCCAGAGTATATGGTGACATCCATTTTCTATCCCCAAACCCGTGATTGTGAACGAACATCGACCTAGCTGGCTGGACTCTCAGACAGACATTTTGAACATTGGAACACCAGTAAATACATTACACAAGATTTACACAAATATCACCGATAGTAATACTAGGGAGCCTCTCTTAGCCACAATTTGGCTAGTAGTAATTGGCAAGCAGCTCAGACTTGAATTGAATGATTGTGCTCAGAAAAGTGCCAAGTATGATATGAACCATAGCTCGAGATGCAGTAGAGTGAGTATAACACCAGTAACTCCCAATGCACAATAGATATCTATAATTGAGTTGGATACTCCAGTGTACATTTGATAAGAGATTAAGAACATCCTTATTTAGAGCTGCGATATGAAGGATCTGTTAGTTGCAATTTTATAAAAGAAAGGAGATTTGATTTTGATCATGTTGCTAAATTTACAGATTGCATTTGCTCAATACTTGATCAAAATTACATACCTAGCATGGATTGGGGATTACGGTTTAATAACTGTTAAAATATATGCTGCACATTACGGTTTAATGAAGTAATAGGACCTACATGTCTTAAAATTTTGAATGCCCAAATTTGACCTAAATTAAAAACAGCAATTTCCAAGTTCCTATAAAGCACATTTACAAATTATAAAAATAAATAATGAAGATCAGGAGGTATGCTCATTTGCTGGTACATAATCATAACTACCTAAATGATGCAAAAATATTTACTGCAACTTTGCACGACTGCACAATTAGGGGACCTATTTTCGAGTTGGTTCAAGAATGTTTCTATGTGCTATGATTGTGACGTAATTTTCCAGTCGCATTTCATTTCACGCAACCTTCTCCAGTAGCCTTCGTTCGGACTAAAGTATAATTTTAATGCGAGCAATGAACTTGAAAATAGGAGCCCAGTGAATTCAAACTCCAGTAATACATCTTCACTTAACGTTGTACGTACATAGTTAAGTGGCATACAAAATTACATTTTTAGCCTATACCTATTACCTACCTACCTGTTGGGTGGGAGTACATCAATACACTAATTTAGCATTATGTACCAATTACCATTTTCATAATTATTGATAATAATAAGCTTGTGCAATTAATAATTAACACAAGACCAATATGATTGAAACCATCTAGCAAGGTATGTCCTTATTATGTTGTAGCTTGTTTTTTTCGAGTTCTATTTGAATATGTATATCTTTGGGCAAGAACGCCGGATTGTAGGTACACACACCAAAACATTCAAGCACGCACACTATAGTTAATTACAGGTAATATAAATGAGACAATTTCCATTACGGGTTCTATTGGGCTGAGGGTTTATCGGATAATCCGGATGTACCGACATGAACCAAAACTCATCTGTGCTATCCTACCAAAAATGCAGATACCTACATAACATTTGTATCTTGCCACTATGTATGGACTAACTAAACTTACTTATACTTGCCAATTACTATTTTTTTTAGTATACTTTAAGGTATGTACTTCAATTTGGCTAACGTACCGGGGACTGGATATTATATCTAACACGAGTTAGGAATTTAATATGAAATATATATTAATTAACTACAAGATATTATAATTCTATACCAACACTTTGTCTGTCCATCTTTAAGCATGACTAGGCTAGCTCAAAATGACGACCTCCTTGTTGATGCACCATAAGCATAAATATTATTGCACTGCACACCACTTTTCATGATCCTCTTTACCTCCGATATATAAGAGATTTAGTTCTCTCCACAGAGTCTGCTAGCAGAACTTATATGTGGAATATACATTTAAAAATATAATATAATATCAAACAAAAATATAAATGTTAAGGAGTTACAATACTGCTTTGTCAATCAAAACACCACTGTAACGAAATGTTTAGGTCAAGGTGATAGGTTCTAAAATCATGTACTAAGTACTACAATATAAAACAATATTGGTAGGTAGAATGGAATGTTCTCTACAAAATTACATGCAAGTTAACGATTATTTATTATGGCAAGAGGGAACGAAAAATTATAGTGTAACCCCTGGGAAGAAAAAAAAATTGATGGCAGTATTAGGTCTTCTTTAGTAGTATTAGGTAGTAGAAGAAGCATAGAGTAGTGATAACTTAAAATTAGAAGTAAATCCAGATCGATTTCACAAATTCCAGGAGGAAACAATGATGTACGAAGAAGAGATTCAATTACTTAAAGAATATTTGTATGCAGTGATTTTATATGGAAGGGCTTCATTAGTTCCAAAATACTGACACAGTAGACAAATCAGCGAGAAACTGAAATCTCAAAAAACTTTTACGTAGTCAGAGCAACTTTCTCACCAATTCTCTCTCAAGTCTTTCTCAACTCAACAATGTGGTACTAACATAATACCTAAAAAAAATGACTAAAGGCATAAAACCAAGAATTTTGTTTGAATGCATTTTCAATCATATTTGATAAGAAATTGCTTAGAAAAACATACAATATGGTACCTAGGTATCTAGTGTACCAAGGAACCAGCCACAGATATATTACAATTTGGAATTGCAATCAAGGTTAAATTATTATTGGCTTCACCAGCAGAAATATCAGAGCTGTCTGTGCACACCTAGTTAACAGTTTCTGGTGTTTGTATCCCAGGTACTGCTACTAGTTAGTACTAACGAGTAATGATCCAACACGGATACACTGTCAAGTAAAAGCAGGGCCGAGTGAATGGCAGCTCTTCTGGTGTTACAAGACCTTACTTGCCTCTCTGCTACTCGGTCATAATGGAAAAAGCAGAGAGTAACTTGACAGTGTGTCCCGTGTTGTAAGCAAAATATTTGTATCCAAGTACAGAGATTTCTGTGTTATTGGCGATTCATTCCAATTGTGAAATTGTAATTATATGTAGTGACTTTTAAGATTGAAATTTGTTTACCTAACCTACATAATAAAAGTATAAATTAAAACTCTTTATCATATAACAACATTGCATACAACGCACGGAGCAGTAGAGCCAGATCAATACTTGTGAAGATGACACTTATCAGTATTCACTATCACAGAATGAAAGCTTATGATTAGTAATGAATGTGATGAATTGCATTCACCAGAGAAGACTTAGTGGTCTTCAATATTCTTAGAATTTTGCCAATCTTTTATGATTACGAAGGTATAATCTTGAACAATACCATTCCAACGTAATCGAAGATAATAAGTTAATGAAGTAAGAAAATACAGTAGGTATAGATACATTTAGAAGAACTACCGTCAGTGTTTTCATCGGATATCCGACATGTTCGTCTTGGAGCCAAAGATTCGAACCAGCTGATCTTCATAATCATCGATATTTCGCTTCATAATGTTCATGCATGGACCCAGCAGTCGTTCGAATGCCTCCACATCCAAAACTGGTAACAAACATGTAATCGTCAATTACAACATCACACAAGCAAGTAGCTGTGCTGACATCAGAGAAAACAAAACAAGAAACTGATTTGGCATATTGCATACTATTTCCTTGACACGTACGTAGGGTTGTCTGTCATAAGACATGACTCGAAAAAGAGGACATCAGATCTAGAGAAGGAAATTGTATATGTGCTATCCAAAAACAATATTCTGGGGAAAACACTTTGCTCATGATACCAATGGGGGGCTGGGGGGACGGCACCCCAGCAGCATGCGGGTAAAAAATTAATTTGAGCTATTTCTATGCGTTTTAGAATAATAATTTTCAGAGATTTTGATTACGTAAATCTGGTATTTCCACAATTATGGACATTTTTCTAACAGCATCTAGAAGTGATTTATCACTAAATTTTCATAATATTGGGCCCCTCAGCAACATGCGGGTCTGGGGCCCCACAGGCCCGGGAAAATTTTGAATTTCAAAAATGATTGAGTCATTTCTATGCGTTTTGGACTATACAATTCGGAGAAAATAATTCATTTTAATTCATTACTAATTAATTATTAAATGGCATTTTTTTACAAATATTTAACAACAAATTCAAAAACCCGGACATTTCGACAAATTCCTAAAAAGCCGCCCGGACAAATAAAGTCACCCAAAAAAGAGGACATGTCCGGGTAAAACCGGACGACTAGCAACCCTAGACGGATGTCACTTTGACGTCACGCTCGATTATGCGAGCGCTCGAACGATGTTCATCTTCATCTTTCAACTCTAGCGCCACGCCGAATTGTAACAAAGCTTTAGGCTTTTATTTTAGACAATAAGCAGATTCATGATAGGATTGTGAAATTATACTTTTTTTGTATAGGGGAAGGGGGACCTTTTGGTTCTGTTAGTATTTGTGAACTCTTTGTCAATGGGTTAACTTTCAAAATAGCACATGAGTGAGCTAGTACATTTTGAGAATATAGAGTAAAATTAAACTCACATGCTAGCTTAACATCCCCGACAGCGTAGACAGAAGCAGCCCTTGGCTTATGGGTGACCAAAGCCAGCTCACCAAAGTAACCTCCTTTTGTTACACGATTGATCTGAAAGGACAAAGAAAGTTTAATAATAATAATCCATTCACTGGTTTCCTCAAAATAGGTCAGGGGGTGGATGTGAAGTTTTAAAGAAGGAAAATTTCTAGGGTGTGCAAATCCATAAAATTTCGAATTGAATCCATATTCGAAAAAATCAAACACATTCGAACCTTATCAAACCTAGACGAATCTTTCGAATTTTCAGCGAAATTTCACATTTCTTCAGTAGGTAGGTACTACCAACTTTCCATAGCGGAATACACTAAGAAGTAGTAGGTACAGCGGTACCAACCATTGAAGCTGAAAATCACCAGCCCATCCCATCATGCCGCCATTTTCGTGATCATAAACATTTGTCAGTAGCAAGGTAAATAATTATCTTAGTTTTGTTTTTAAATTGATAATAATAATATCTTTCTCCCGTTTCCAACACAATGTCGGGTTGGGGGGTTGAATTCCACCGTCAATCTTGGGCCTTCGCTTCAGTGATGTCGGGTGGCCGGTCCTGACACATCACATTCTTCATCTTCCTCCTCCTCCTCTATGTCTTCTGGTCGCTGCCTCACCACCATGTCTCTCCACCTCTATCTGTCCTCCCACAATCTTGGGCCTTCTCTTCAGTGATGTCGGGTGGCCGGTCCTGACACATCACATTCTTCTTCTTCCTCCTCCTCCTCTACGTCTTCTGGTTGCTGCCTCTCCACCATGTCTCTCCACCTCTATCTGTCCTCCCACAATCTTCCTGCAGTCTCTGTTCCCCACTCCTCACCTCTTTCCTCTACATCCCACTTCACCTGGTCCTCCCACTTCGCTCTCGGTCTGCCCCTTCTGCTTTCCCGCTCTCTCGCTCTTTCAAATTCCCTCTTCGGTATCCTCTTGGGATCCATTTTTCCAAGATGACCATACCAGCGCAGTCTAGCTCTACCTATCATTTAGTTGAGGCTCTAAACACCAAGCTTTTTCCTTATATCAGTTCTTCTTTGCTTCTCTATCTTCGATACTCCAGCGATGCTTCTGAGGAATTTCCTCTGGCAACCTTGCCTGGCATTTCCTCTGGCAACCTTGCCACTGGCAAGGTTGCCAGATATCTCTGCTCCCATCCTGGCCTCATTGCTCACTATGCTTCCTATATATTTGAACTCCTGTTTTACTTCGAGTACTTCTCCTTGTAGATTCAATTCAAATTAATCTTCCACCATAAATATAATCTCCGCATTTTATGTGACTGATATAATAGAAATTGACAGCATTTGATGCATGGGAGTCAACTATTTTACCTGAATGACCTACCTAACCATACTTTTGGTCACAATAATATTCTTTGATTAAATAAAATAAGATTCGGATTTGGGTTCGGATTCGCGAACCTTTCAAGATTCGATTCGGGATTCGGATTCGAATGAAAAAAAATTGGATTCGCACACCTCTTAAAATTTCTGCAAGGTAGATAATTACATCATTAATAATTTTCGAATTAGGTATACCAAATCTAATCTAATCTTTCAAAAAGCATAAGTGTTGATTTTATAAATAGTTTGGAAACTCCAAGATGCCGTAGAATTTCACTCACACTCACACATTTCCCAAATGTGTACAATGTCCCAAAAATGTGAGATAACATTCAATTAAAGCTAGCCGCTTACAGCCTCATGCTCAAAAGAAGTTGCGTCCGCAAGTAGATATTTGCGGATGTCAGTCCTTAACACCTCAAGACCGTGAGCTAATAATCTTATGGACGGAATCTAGTAGACTCTGGTCACTTGCGTCGATAAATCCGGAAATTCTTTTGAGCATGAGGCTGTTAGGGTTCGTGTTTCTTGGATGTGCGGATAGATAAAGGAGGGGAAGGGCGAAGGGGGGGGGGGGGGATTATGTTAACGAAAACAATTATTTCAACTCACCTCAATTTCTTGCCCATCGTCTCCCATGATTGTTATCTGACAAGTCCCTTCCTCCAAGAAGAACATTCCATCGGCTGAATCTCCCTGCTTAATGACGAGTTCTCCATCGTTGTAGGTGCGTGGAACCAGAGCGTCAGCGAGGTTCATTCGCTCGTACGGCTGAGGGCAGGAAACAATACCAATTCCATTCACATTTTATTATGACAATTAATTTCTATAATTTTAGGTCCTAGCTAACAATTCCCATAGCATCACTCATTCCAATGGGCTTGTTCATGCAAAGCTCGCACAGATCGCGCTAGTACTGAGTCAGCCATCCAGTGCCTTCACGATGCACTCTCGAGAGAGCATGGAGCACATCAAACAAAAATCTCTGGGTGCTATGGCAACAGATGTACGTTTTGTTTACTGCCCTGAATTTTATTAATTCATTTCATTTCATTTATTATGTAGGTATTCATACACTGTCATCATACAAGGTCATACAGTCATCATAGCACCTCTATAAGCTATTGGCCTGTGCAGCCAAAACAAAAGACAAATAAAGTACTAAGTACTATAAAGTAGTGATCCTAGCATAAAAAGTAAGTAATTGAAACTAGTTTACCTAACATAAAAGGCGAACATATTTCATTTTAAGCGATAACCTTCGCTCTGCTGAACACAAGAGTTTTTGATGCAAGAGACAAGACTTGTCATAGCAAGAGTGGACTGCCATCTTGAATGCAACAAAGAGTGTTTGCGTGGACGTCCAAATATGGCGACGCCATTTTTAAAAGCGATCCTATGCTAGCATTCGGGTGAGAGCAAATGGCAGTGAACACGCCCCTTGGATTCATTTTCCTAATTGTTAACTTTTCTTTCAGGATCACATAGTTTGTTACTTTCATTTCATTTGAACTTCGACTGACTGATTTTTAAGGTGGGACGATCAATATAAACACGGTCTTCTTGAAATTTCCACTAATTTGCAAAAAATACGAATTTCTAGAAGACCGTTTCACCATGGCAACACAATTTTATCAGTAAAACTGCATTTTTTATTAGGAAAATCGTCGAAATAAAGCAGTAAAACCCTCGTATCTCAGTAAATCATCCAGGAACGTGTACATTTAAAACTGTTAGAATTAAATATTGTAGTTGATACACGATATAGTAGTTTTTTAAAGAAATCTTAGGGTGGGAAAGCAGCTTAATACACTTTTGAAAATATCAGCATGCCTTTTCCTGTATGGTTGCAATGTTAAATTGAAAGAAAAACTGTAACTTTGAAGTGATATATCTCGGAAATTAGTTCAGCTTGCCTACTTTTTCTTGGCATATTATGGTGCAGAATGCAATTTTCTATATATATGCGGAATTTCAACGATTTCTTAGGAAAGGGGAAATATGATGGTCCCTCCTTAAGAGCTCTACATAACTTTAGCACATACACCTGTGAGTTAAATGCAGTTCTGTTAAAATGATTGTTTGCAACTATTAACTACCAAAAATGACGGCATCATTTTTGAAAGCCCAGTCACAAAATAGGGAATAGATAGAATAGGTGGTATGGTACATGATTCCACCATAACGAGAATGGTTGGAATCTGCACCTCGGCCGCATCTCTTAAATCTGCAGTTTATTTAGAAATTTAAAGAATCACCACAAACTAACTTACTATGCTAATCTAATTGTTTGCATACAAATGAGGTTCGTTCAGAATTCAACACAGATCAAGCAGAAGTTATGTAGTATTACTCAATCAAACCACACCACATCTCAACCTCAAGGCATAATGGTGGATCATTAGGTTCTAGGTCTAATAATACGTGATCAATTAATCACACTTAAATTTTAATCAATTATCAATTAATTTTTTCTTAAGATTATATTTCTGAATTAATTTTCATCACTGAAGTGAAGGCCTAAAATTGACCAGACATTGTGTTGTAAAGAGGTAACAGTTATTTATATTATGAAAAAATTAAATTAATTTAAAACCTACACTGCTAACTTTCAAAAATAAATACCGTGTAAACTGTACAAATATGCAAGAGCTAACCTGCAGGTCTTTAAGCATCGGGACAGTTTCAATAAGTGCCGTGTACAGTTTCCTCTTCTTGAATGCACTCTTCAGCAGGATGCGCCGGAAGGTCTGTCGATCCATGGCCCAGAGAGCTCCTTCGCTCGCTGCTTGAATGGTAGCTGCTCGGGGCATATTGTAGAGCAGAGCCAGCTCGCCAAAACTGCCACAGCCGTCGTATGTGTGGATATGTTTTGGTTCAGTATTCATATCATGTGCCACCAGAGCTTTGAAGATTCCACTAAAACATCAAATATAATGCTGCTGGAATTGCACACTGCACTGGATATCTTCCAGATTTCATACTTCATTAATTAAGAACACATTTCTTGTTCTATTTTCATAGTTTCCGTCAACCCTACATTTTGAAGTGCTTTTGAGAAGATTTAGAACTAATGATGACAAAAAACAGTTTTCAAAAAAGATTCATCATCGGGATATTAAGGTAGGTAATTGTGTTATGGACAAATATTTGACCTTGCACATGAGAGCTTATGGGAAAACTACAAAGTTTTTTTTTTTTTTTTTTTTTTTTTTTTTTTATGGCGTTACAGTACTGGTAGTCCTACTGCCGCCTCAACAACTCTACTCCTTTGACGATGCGCCATTATATCAGAGGTGAAGTTGGTTGAGGATTCGTAACTTAGGGATGTTAAGCGAGTGAGTAGTTAGCTCCCTGCGCTCTGCTGTTGTTTAACGTCCCATCCCAAGGACGGTGTAACGCCCGTCGAGAGACTGATAACAGGTGGAGGGGTGTCGTTACACTAACCCCCAACCACCCCAGTATCTCTGGCCCAACGGCAGCAACTGGCAAGGCAGAGTTGAATGGTCACCCATCCAACTACCGACTGCGCTCAATGTTGCTTAACCTCGGTGATCTGACGAGAACCGAGGTATCCATTACACCAGCCGTTGGGTTTAGTATACCTAATTAATATCCCAAAAATTCCTCCGTCAAGTTCTCTTTTTATTTTATTAATGTGTAGCTAACTCGCCTGGCCTGGCGCTGGTTCTCCCTTAAGGGTCGAGGGGGAATGTGAATGCGTGGAAAGGGGGAAGGAGGGAATAACGCAAGTCCTATACAGCCAGGTGTACATGGGAAAATAAATTGGATGAGCTTCCAATTGAAAGTTCAATAGGTAGGTATTTACACCCAACAAATCATAAAACAGTATTTGAATGAAACGGAAGAGCTGCTGATCAGTTTCTTTGACATCAATCCTTGTTATTATTTATTATTAATGAAATCAGAGCTCAAATTCTAGAGGGCCATCACATTTTTTTTAGCCAATCCATTTCTTTCAAATACCTACCGTTTTATCATTTGATGAGTGTAGGTACTACTATCACATGACCTATTATAACATGTCACTATAAAAAAATCTTAGCTATGAAATGAAAGCATTTAATGTTCTTACCTCTCAATGACATAGAAATTATCCCCATCATCTCCCTGTTTGATAATGTAGTCACCGTGGTGCACTTTCTTCTCGAACATTGCATCCAAGACATCCTGCATTTGCTCCTATGAAAAATGCACAAACTTAGACTGTAGTAGGTATACTAACAAGAAAATAATATGGATTGATAGAGTCCACCCAGACTATGCTTGAAATAGGCCACTGCAGGGATTTACGGGATGACCTTGGATTTGCTCTATGTCTGCAATGGTGGCCTATTTCAAGCATAGATTGGACCAACTCCAAGTAGGTAGTTAGAGACTTACTTTATCGAGAGCTCTGAACAGAAGTATATTCTTCACGCTTTCGGCCAATCGCTGTCTTTGTTCATCAGATTTTGGATAAATTGCCTGAAACAAAACACGAATACCTAAATAAAAAATTACAGAACAATACTTTCTTCCTGCAGTTTCCTATTTTTTCTTTCTTTATCTCCCTTTTCATTTTAGGAAAGCAAGAAGGTGAATAAATGTGTAATTATAATTAAGTATTCCTGTTATATTTTCATGAACATTGTACTTGTAAAATACAAATATTTGAACCGAAACACTGGTATTGTCAAGATAAAATAAAATAAAAAGAGTCCGCAATATTTCGCCTATGTGTTCGATCGACTTTGTCAAGCGCGACTGACGTTCTGTAACCACTACCGCTTCCCTACCGCCAACCCCCCCCCCCCCCCCCCCCCACAATGAGGCCTGTTGACTCACGCGAGAAGACGACAGACATGACCATGGCCTGACGTCTACTCGTAACCGATTTTCGCTAGATAGAATAGGGTACTAGTTATCTCTTAGTTTTCATTTAAAAGTTTTTTCTTGAACTGTTTTTCTTATTATCATCACTCACGAGCACGACTCTCACGCAGAGCAAGGGGTAAACGTTCTTGAGGAGCCAGTAATATTTAATTGAATCTATGTTGGTAGACAAAGACTACATACAGTGTAGATGGTTGGTTATTGGCTACCTCTCGGCTCTTCTCCCAAAATGTTTGTTTCAGTATGATTTTGAAACACTAACGACTACTAATAATGGTGGAATGTGGAGAAGTGAGGGGGTGTGTGGAGTGGAGAGCGATGATAACAGGAAGATTGTGGGAGGACAGAGAGAGATGGAGGGACATAGAGTGCATTTCATAATGCACTCTATGTCCCGATAGCCCGACGGCTGGTGTGTTGGATACCTCGGTTCTCGTTAGATCACCGAGGTTAAGCAACATTGAGCGCAGTCAGCGATTGGATGGGTGACCATTCAACTCTGCCTTGCCAGGTTGCTGCCGTTGGGCCAGAGGGACTGGGGTGTTTGGGGGTTAGTGTGACGACCTCCCTCCACCTGTTATCAGTCTCTCGACGGCGCGGGTTGTGGAGGCTCGTGCTGTGAATGTTACACCGTCCTTCGGAAGGGACGTTAAGACGTTGGTCCCCTTGGTATCTTTCGTCAGGAGTAGGCTACATGCCGGTACCGGGTTTCCTCTCCTCCCTTCTCTATATTACATTCTCACTAGTGGAGCCTGGCTCTGTTGAGAATATAGACTTAATAATAATAATAATAATAATAATGGAGCGAGTTGGGCGTGTGACGTCACCATAGGATTTACGGGTTAAATCAAACTTGTCGCGTCAACAAACGAACTCAAACCTGTACCCATAATGCCCAAATTGAGAAGGTCGGGCATTCTGATCCAACATGGGTGCCTGTATTTCCATTCATTCGACTAGATTCGACTCAAGGTCACGCCCAGGTGATTACGTCACAATGTTAAAAGGATAGGGAAACTGGGCGTTCTGATCTTACGGTATGCACCCATAGTCTACAGAAGAAGTAAGAGGATGGGGGAGAGAGTGATGTGTCAGTGTCAGACTCATCTAATCACCGATCAATGAAGAAGTGAAGTCTAAGATTACAGTGGAACCTCTTTAGTACGTTTTTCAAGGGACTGAAGAAAAAAACGTACTAAAGTAAAAAACGTAGGTAGCCTACAACAATTTAACATGTGTTCTTATGGGATATGGACATTTTTAAAAAAACGTTAGGAGAAAAACGCATTAAGGAGAAACATACTAAAGAAGTTCCACTGTATTTCAACCTGTCCAAATATTACATTCAATCAAATATGATTCTAAATCACATTAACCCTGCGTTACTAATGTGGGGTTTCTCAAACCCCACGAATTGTTTTTTCCCCTTTGTTTCATTACTAAGTTGCAATATCAACCCTGCCTTCTCAGTACCTTCAAGTTGAACTGTCTAGCAATGAAAACTATCGCTAGATCGAACTAGATATGCTTAGTTTTATAATTGTGGTAATTCAACATTATTTTGGGTGTTGGAAACCCCACCTCCGCAATGGCGTGACCAAAGATAATTAAAGCAGGAAGATGTTTCATGTAATGTTAAAATCTGTCTGTGAGAATTTGCGAAAAAAAACAGAGTCCCATGTCTCATAATAAACCTCACCGCTAGATGTCTCTGTGTTTGTGGATCATTCTGGCAGCACTGTATTTCAAGATTTCAAGGTGCATAGACTGTTTTTAACTTTCTCTACCAGCATTTTCTTATGAAATATTTCATAGCCTGCTAAAATTTAAAAATAGCAAACAAAAGTTTCTTTGCCATGATAGCTTAGATTTTATTAAATTTCTCTCTCAATACATAACGAAATGACATGAGATCAATTGCATTTTATTCAGCGCAAAATTGTGAATATGAAAATATATACATTTAATTAGTCAAAGACGATTACCAGAGCCATGGAACTTGAAGCAACTTCAGAACTAGCTTGGACACTTCAAGGTAAACTGCGAATTGTATTAGATAGACATTGCAACATTGTATTTGAGGGTTTTGAAGTCCAATAACATAAGTGGGAGAGAGACAGACATATATGAATCAGAGACATCTATTGGTGAGGTTTATTATGAGACATGGGACTTTGATATTTTTCGCAAATTCTCACAGACAGATTTTAACATTACATGAAACATCTTCCTGCTTTAAATATCTTTGGCGTGACCAAGCTGAGTTTCAAGGTCACACCTAAATATTAATTAAATATTTATTAAAGCATATTAAAGTGAGTGTTCACAAATTATTTTTGATCAATGTGAATATTAGAAGACACTTGATGAACATTTGACTTAAAAAATCTCGATATAAATTTCAAAACAAATAATTAAATTTATCGGTCATTTTTTTAGCACAGAATTCCCATAAAGCCCCATTTACACGGTGCAATTTCTTGAACAACTTCTGTGCTACAAAAGTTCTGCACATGTGCAGAGTCACTTTTTCATCTCAAAAGTGACACTGCGCACGAGCAGAACCACTGTGGCACAGAAGTTGTTCAAGAAATTGCACCGTGTAAATGGGGCCTAAGAGATAAAAACGTAAAAACTTGAATTCCATATTTTTTTACGGGAAGAAAACAACATCTACCTACATGATCAGTCGAAGAGTCTTCTTCAGTAATATTGTTAATTAAAAATTCCAATTTTGACATTTTAAATTTTTTTGATTTTATTTGTGTGCCAATGCCAAAAAAGCAGGCATTTATTGTTAAAATTTTACAAATACATAATTATTTTTAAATATTTAACTTTTCTACTCTTAGTACATACCGTATTAACTCGTGTATAAGACGCAATTATATGTCAATATTTTGATTCTGAAAACAGCCCTGCGTCTTATACACGCATACCAAGCTTTTTTCCCAGTAAATCCAAGGTGGATGTTTGTAAACAGAGCTGTGGTAGACTGCCACATGTTGTCTATCTCTGCCTTTCCCTCTCACTCTGTCTGGACTACTCATACTGTGTCTAGACACAACACTATTAACATATTACAGTTGTGCAATAAAATGTTTTCCCTTGCATTTAGATCAGGAGACAAAATATATGTTTAGTCTGAAAAACATTGCTATGACAGGTATAAAATGGACTAAACACTGTTGAATGGCGATCTTAATGGAAGGGGTGGAGGGGAGTTGGGTTTGTTTTGGAATGCAGAGGAGAGGCAGGTGCGTGCTTGTTAGAGCAAACAACAGCTGCTGGGAAGAGACTCCCCGTCCCCCTTTCTCAGAAGCAGGACATTAATGTTTGTTTACAACAAGTTGGCAGTGATTTTCATTCAAATAGCTCAGTTAGCTGGAAAACCAACATTTAGATGGATATCATGTATACAAACACACACAGTTTTTCATAATTTACTGCGGCTTATACACGCATGTTAAGTGTTTTCTTAAAATAGACTTCTCAAAACAAGGGTGCGTCTTATACACGAGTGCGTCTTATACACGAGTTAATACGGTAGTAATACTAATAACAATCCTTTCTGTAAAGACCAAAATACTAGATTTGATTCCAGCATGTTGCAAAAGCTATTTTACTTTTGGGGTTTCTTACACCCCGCCTCCGTAATGGTGGGAAAAAATGGGACCTCATGAATGCAGGGTTAAGTAACTAGGTAGCTACAATTTGAATCATATAATCATATTAATGCATACCCAGTACCCTGACCCACTGTAACCTACCCCGGGGGGAGGGGTGGGGGGTAGTGGCCTACTTTTGATATCTACACATTTATTATTTGTGAAACCTCGAAATTTTAAAACAGAATGAAAAAAATATGAATGCCACAAGTGAGAGCAAGGGTCCAAATAATTACCTTGACACCTTCTTCATCATCATCATCTTCAGGGTTGTAGGTTTCAGCAAACACAGACTTCCGACGAGTGGCAAATCGGTTGACTTGGGGCTCTGCAGATAAGAATTAGTATTGACATTACAAAAATACCTAGAGTAGGTACCTAGGTACCTATTCAAGTTAGTCACAAATTTAAATTTTGCACTGAAAGTGTTTTCTTTCCTATTGCTCAAAAGAGTATTGAAATAGTAGGTACAGCTACTACCTACCTACTTCTTCTTATACTACCTAGGGTCACTGTACCAGTGACCGATCAGACCCCTGTAACCGATCAGCTAAAGTTCGTTCACGTTTAGAATAGCAAGCCCGTGTACTACTGTAGTCAAGCGAGCATTTGTAAACCTACACATGTAAATATCAATTATCAAAGAATATGTACAAGACGACTGTAGATAAAGATAAATCAATTTTATTGAAGTTTTCTAATATTTTCTACTAGGTATTAAAAAGTGTGTATTTCACATACTTTATACTATTTCAATAATACAAAGAAGAAAGTCTTGCCATTGACAGGGCAAGATGACAGGGTTCATGTGACCGACCAATGAACGACGTGATCGACTTGCTATTCTAATCGTGAATGAACTTTACATTACTCTTCAGTCTTCACACTCACAAGTCAAGTGACATCGTATTTTCGATTTGTTAAGTTGGTATTTACTATTTCTTCTACCCTATGTCCTTGATTTTCCTACGCCGTTTTAGGGCATGAGAGCATCCAGGTAAGTTGGTACGACCGTAATAAATTTCAATTTGTGATCGGTAACTGACGTCTCCCGCTTTTTCATGTTTGAAAATTAAAATCCTACCCAACATCAACATCAAACGTATTTTCAGTAACCAATAAGACTTAGGAATGAATTGACACTGTTGTATCGACCATAATTTGAAGAAAGTTGATGGCCAAAGCTGTCCAAGTAGTCAGCTGGCTTAAGTGATCGGTTACTAATACCAATACATTAATAGTAACCTTCGGTAATACAGACGACTGAGCGGTTATAGCATTGTGAGCGACGCGACATGAAATTCAGCGCTCCTAGCGGCGTGGTGTGTAGCGAGCGCGCCGACCGCTTGAAATGCATGCGTTTTGCCCTGACTTCCTCCGTTTATTTACACGTTTAAAACACAAGCAATCATTACAGAAATTTTTTTTTAGGTAAGATATTGATTGGTACAACTTATTCAATGTTTACTGATCTTTCATTGTGCGTAAAAAAAATCCTGTTGACCAATAACGAATAACACAAATATGCTATGCATTCACTCATCCCGCGCGCGGCGTCAACACACCCCGCCGCTAGGATCGCTGCGAAAATGTGTCGCCGCGTGAGAGCGGGAGTCGTTTGTATTGGTGAAACACCATTATTAATGTAAATTTGCTAATACGCTGACCCTAGGTACTACATAAGTTTAAAATTTTCATTGTTTGAAGGTTTCCTGTAGATTAATTAGCAAGTAGTACCTTCAAAATGTCCTTGATAGGAAACAGTGGCAGCTCCTCCTAAGGGGCAGCTGGGGCAGTGCCCCACCAAGATTCATTCAAACAATTTTATAATTTAAATTGTTTACAAATCGCGTAGAAAGGCACCAATATGTTCCTCAAATTCAAAATTTTCCCGGGGCTATGATGCGCCCCGGACCCGTATTGTGTTAGGGGGCTCTCTCCCCAAACACCCATTGTTTTCGTGAACAAAATATATATTTCCCCTGATGATATCCGAGCATCCGCCCACTTATTATTTTACAGATTAAACACTGCTACTAGATAGGAGGTACCTAGGTACCTACAACAGTTTTAATTATATATCCTACTCACCCTCTTCCGTGGACATGACGGATTCATCAGGCGACTCTACGTCAATATTTGGTCTGATCAACGCAGTGCCTCGGTTCTCTTGTAATTTACTGAAGAATTCAACAGCATACTCCACAACATCTCCAGGTTGTTCCAGAAGATAGCTTATGGTGAACTCAAGGAGAACATCACGCAGTTCATCGGGAACGATAATTTTTCCAGCATCCGGGCGACTCATTTTGTGACCGAGAAAGCACTAGTCACAGATTCACTACAAATTATTTTCTTCTACTACCTAGGTAGGTAGGTAGGTAGGTAGTAAATACCTCGGCAGATTGTTGATCCAAAGGTGGGTATTTGAAGAGCCTTCAAAGAAAAAAAAGAGATGGTAGGTAGGTAGGTAGGTATGTTTAAAACATTTGTTTCAGATCTCGCTAGTTTTGCATAACACTACCCAGTAATCTGACCATTTGACAGCAAGAGGCTCAAAACATTTGAGCAATCAAGTCAAGTGCAAGGCCTAAAGATTGATCTGGAGACCTTAAATTTTAGGAAAACAAAAACTAGAAATACATCGCTAATAAGCAAATTGTATCAAAAATTTCCTTACTACAAGGTAATTTATGGCATGCCAATTAACCTGATTAAAACGCTAATCCCTATGTATGAGATAATAACGAGTAATTCCAAATAGTAAATCCAAATGGGGCTACTGACCGACAAGGCGAACCTATGATAAAATCGTCTATTGGAAGGAAGATGGCGGTTGATTTTGCAGAGCAAAGAGACTGGAGAAAAGATAAGTCAAAGGAAGACAGAAACACAGTATTTGCGTTTGATTGATAGAGACTGAACTTTTATTATTTCTTAATTCATTAATTGTAGCTATCCATATATAAAAATATAATTATTTAAATTAATAATTATTAAGAAGAACGTAGTACTTTATTTGATTTATTCGTCAATTATATAAAACGCGCTAAACTTAAAAATTAGGCAAAATAACCATGGAAGAAGACGAATCGAATGAGTGGTTTCCTGTTGTTCCTGGATCCTGTTAACCATGGCCTGAATTAAAATCACGATTCACAATACTTGATATTACAAATTACTTACTATACAGCTAGAACAACTTTTGACAAATAGTTTTTCATTTGAGGTAAATGTTACATTCTCAATAAAACATTTCAAACTAGGAGGGGAAAGTTTAATTATTTTAACTTTAAATAATGATTAGGAATGTTTTCATGTAAATAATGGGATAGGGAAAGGGAGAAGAACAAAACAAAGAGTTAAAACTTTCACCCACCCATTACATATTAAGAACATTATCTTATTATCACATCTTTTAGATTAATCAACTAACTGGCTCGAAATTACATTTTGAAGAAAAATATATTAAATTATTTCTTTAAAACTTTTGATATTTTGTAAAATGCTTCGTTTATTTTTTGATTTGAGGAAAATTTGCCCTGGGGGGGACGATGGCCGGCTTCGCCCCCCCCCCCCCCCCCCCCCCCCCCGCAGGTATGCCTGGATTCAACACTGTGTATCAGATATATTATCTTCTTCGGTACCTAGGAGATGCTCCACAAGGATGTTGTAGTATTTGGAAATGGCTCTCTTCAAGACCAACATTACTCAATTTAGATTTTTGTAGATTAGTAAATTAATTTCAATCATTATTTATTGCGTTTGATAAAAATCGCGACAATCAACAGAATTCAATACAAGTCGATTTTATCTAATCAATACCTATGACAAGAAATGGATAGTATACTAGTACAACAACCTGTGTATTGTATTGTATGATATTGATAAGACAGCCAATAAAAATAGCAAATATCTACATATTAAAATAATATGTTTAAAAAAAAAATGATGGCAGTTACGTTGTAAATTTTTGGAATGTTGCTCAAGGCAAAATCTCAGCATTCTAAATGATGACAACGGTATAAAATGTGTACCTACCTACTTCCAAAAAAATCAAAAAAATATCTTATCGTGCCCCTCATTTTTATAATGAAGATTATTTCAAATGGGAAGAGATGCATGAATTTATGTATTAGTATTGATCGAAGAACAACAATGTTGAAATTTTAAGTTTATTTTAAAAAACTCCATGAAACGTAGGTAATTCTTGTAAAAGTGACAAGCAGACAAAGAAAATCAGTGTTCCCAGTTGGATACGAACCTACCATCAGTCTTACAACTAAAACAAAATCAATTTAATATGGAATAGTTGTTCCATGGAGGTCAAGAACATTGATTGAACATTTGAATATGTAGTCATAGTGTAATTCTTATGCCATATTTCCATATATTAGCAATATTTATTTGCATTATATTGAAACCACACCAACAAGTGCATATTATAGCGATGATATTACAGAGGTTATCCATGTGATAAGACTATAGGATTAGAAATATACAGCATGTGTTTGAACCGCAAATGAAATCTCGAAGTAAAAAGCATGTGATTATCGGCTGCATGAAGTATATACCTCTTCACACAATGTCTGGTTCTTCGTTGTACAGCTCAATTATCTTCTCCATTATCTCCCACAGTTTATCACGCTGCAGATCTTCAGTAAACACCTACAGAAAGATGCCATTATTAAGTCTTTAAAATCTATTCAATGTTGTTTTGTTTTTGTTTTTATTTATTTTATTTTTATTACATTTTATTCTTATTTATTAGGAGTACATACATTGTATAATAATAAGCACTTGTTTGTACAGGATAAGAAGCCCGCATAGAGTGAACTCCGTGTGCAGGCTGATTTAAATTGAAGAGATATATATTTAAAATCAAGATAGCGTCAGGTGATGTGGATTGATATGTGAAGTTATCCAGTATAAATAAAACATTATACATAGTTTAATAGAAAAATTAATGTAGTCATTGATTTAAAATATAAAAGACTCTCACAGTAGTCTCTACCAGAGGTCATTATCCATTCTTTTATGTGACAATTATTAATTACTTATACATTTTGATATTGTCTTCTGAAGTTCTGTTTTATATCTAGTGGTAATTTATTGAATGAATCGATTGAATTTATTCGATTGAATTTATCGATGAATTGTATATTTTGTTGACTTTTTTGTTTAGATTTCCTAGGCATATCCAGAGTATATTTGTCAGTGTGACGGGTATTTACAGAAGAGGTGTCCCCTTCTTTCCTCTTAAGAAATACATTTTTAAGAGTTCAGTTCAAAAACGAAAATTAAAAAACATTCCATTTTTATACTATACAAAAAAAATGTGTTAAAAAGTTTATTTTTAGAGTTCCTTTCTAATTTTTTTATTTGGTTCTCCCATTAGCAAATTTCAAAAAATGTGAACATGTGAACAGTGAACTTCCTTGATATGTTAAAAATAGTGAACAAGTTCTTTCCAAGTATCAAAAAAGGAATGAGCTCAGTTTATGTTCTCGAGTCTTGAACTTGTCATAAGTCCCTTCCCCAACACTGAATAATAACGGTACGGTATTTCATAAGTGGATTGATGAACTTACCGAATACCAGAGCTTCCCTTCGCCTTCATCTGTGCACGGAACCTGAGCGCCGTAGCATTGCAGAGCCAAGTTGATGCACGCCACAGCAATGTGTTGCGGACTGTAGTTCAATATGACTGGATCGAAGTGGAAGTCTTGGAGAAATGCATAACTGGTCCTTGCGATAGGCATCTTGCGCCACTCATCTTGCCCGAACCACCCCTCGAGAGACTTCAAGTAGTGAAGCATGTACTGCAAGAAGAACCAGACACATTTCACTCCTACATAGACCTGTACTTCTTTCAAATATACCTTACCTACAAAATATAAAGATTTTTATTTTCCACTAAAATTAAAAATGTGTGTAATAGGTACTTTAGAAAACCTTTATGAAACCAGCCAGTACTATTTATAACTCCATGATGAAACTGAGGCGTATGCAGCAGTTTTGTTGGCATTTTGTTCTGTCTGTCATTGCACTGCAGAGTCTTTACAAACGCTTTTTAGACATGCAGTTAACATGAGTATGAGCAGGCGAATGACTTACCTTATGAGGATGAATGATAGTGACTTCAAATTTGAGAACCCTCATCATCAGCAACTCGGCTTGAACGATTCCATCTCGAATGTTCCAATATTCATCACCGAGATCGAGAGGCGTTGTGCCTCTGTGGAGGGTGTTTTGAGACACGTTGATCACGTCGCGGATCTTCATTTGCTCGTCTTTCACCTTGCCTGCAATGTACAGCGACGTAGCTGCTATCAGCTGCCAGAGAGACATTAGTTATCAGTGATCATAACAGGTAAAGTGACTCACATGTTGTGAAAATTGAGTTTGCAGCGTCATTAAATCTGCTTCAGTCGAATCTATAGTCTGGCAAAAGCGGTAGGTACATGCCAACTTCAATGAAAAGTACCTACCTAGAGTCTAGACACAAAATAAAATTTTGAGTTTTCACTAACTCCACAAAACCCCCAAAAAACTAAAACGAGTATTTATCAAAAATATATTTGGTACTTTTGAGTGATTTTCTAACAATATTTGGACTGCCTAAATTGTGAGAATTCATTAAATTAATACGTAGGTACTTGAAAGTGTGCAATAAACACATCAAGGTTTCTGTTCCAGAGCTATGTAGGTACGTTTTTCAATTATCTCTGAACCACGAAATGCGAGTTATACCCTGTTCACACTGAGGATTCGATCATGATCCAAAATCTCGATTGAGTTGTAAGAACGCGATCGAAATCTGAATCATGATCGAACAAAAGAAAACAAAAGAAGATCAATGTCAAACAAAATAAATTATGAATTTTAAAAATATAAACTTACAACATGCTCTAATTTGAATGTAACAAGCATTATAAAGTTTAACTTGAATCTTGCCTCCATTTTGATTTCGATTGTAATTGAACTGGATCATGATCGAATTCTAAGTGTGAACAGGGTATTAGTGACTTTCTGCAAAAAGTCGGCGATATGTGTTTCATTGAGCTAGAACTGGGTTCTATATGCAATGCAATGAAGGTAGCACCTAATGAAGTAGGTAGTTTTGGTACAATTTCGCATCTAGGTACACGGTTACATGTAGAACCAAACGATTTAACTCAATGGGGTTGTTCACACAAAACTATTGTAGATGGCGTTGCTGTCCTAACCGTAATAAGAACCAATCAAAATGCCGAGAGAGAGCCAACCAAAATGCAGAGCGGAATGGAAGATTTTTAAACCTTGGTGGGAGTTTGATTCAGAGATCTTGGATTCAGAGACCAACCAATCAGAGAGACTACTCCATTGCCGCTAGCGCTGCGAGTGAGAGCAAATGGCAGTGAACAACCCCAGTAAGAGAGTTCAAGAATTTGTTCTCAGATTGCTCGCTTGCTTCGTCTTTTAGAATATGGTCGAAGGCTCGTACACAGTTTACACTTGGGTACAAAGAAAAGTGGAAAGGCAGATACATAATACAGGTACTTAATGACTACAAGAGGTCTGTTTAGCTCTACCTGTGAAGGCTGTGACCCCCTGTGAATAGTGACTGACCCCTACCTTAACAGAGTATGCCTGTATCTCGCATTGCAAATAAAACATTGTGTTAACTGGTATGCCCATATCTCGTACTCATACTCAAAATCATTGAAGAAAATATTGATTTTGCAATTTTTTTTTGGTTTGGCAATATTAAAGCTTGCACAATATTTGATCCTTAACATAAAAAATCTGTTTCTTAACTCATTCCAAATAGGAAATATAATATTTTTTCCTGTACCTACCTACCTAACTACAAATCAGCTTGCTTTGACAGGTTCTACCTACCTGATTAACTCACAAACTAATTAAAGGGTTAAGAAGGTTGCACTTACATATGAGTCATAACTGCTGTGGTCTACTTCTTTAAAGAATTTGTGGTAAATAATAACAGCAGTTGCAGCTGTCAAAGGTTTGGCATCGAGTTTCATGGCGCATTCATTTATGAACCTTGCAGCAATGAAACTACTGTCCTTTTGGCGGTAGTCAAAAGCTGGAAGGTGGCGAGCTTTTTCTCTTTGCAGCTGCATAACATCGATCACATCCTTCATTTCACAAGACTCGGCAGCTGATCTGAAATCATTGAAATAAATACATTAGAAGATCTCATACAGTAGTACCTAGTAGGTAGTAGTGATGCCATCGGGTACCCGGATACCCGGGTCAGAACCGGGTAATGGGAGACCCGGGTTACACTCACAACCCGCGAGTAGTAAAAAAGTAAAAAAAAAAAATTTTTTTTTTTTTTTTTTTTTATTAAATTTTGTTTTTTTGCGCCAATTGAGCAGGGGAGTATACAATCAAGCCATTCCTCTCTCCAACGGGAATCATCACGCTAATTTACCCCTCCAACACCACTCTGGTCCCCACTCAGACAGTGCAGCACTATTTGCTGCAGTCCTATTTTCAATTGTGCTATTTCCATTGCGCAACAATACCTAAAAACTCAAAAGGTATACTGTTTATTCTTCCATCATCTTAAAAACCAAAAAAAAAAATTTTTTTTTTTTTTTTTTTTTTTTTTAAAGATGGCGGGTACCCGCCCGGGTACTGCTGGCGGGTACCCGGGTACAAAAATTACTACCCGATGGCATCACTAGTAGGTAGTAACTAGTAAGTACAATAGTACTAGGTATAATACTGTACTATATGAGGTACAAAGTAAAAAACGGTACCTATTCCAGATGGAATGGCTAATAAAGATTTGATGGTGTAATAAAAATACCTACCTAACAAGGATTGATTGTCAAAGAACCTGACGAGCCAGGAGCCAATTGGTTTAATTCAAATACCTATGTACTACAGGTTGCACTGTTTCTCCGATCGAGATGAAATTTTGCGCACATGTAAGGACCAATAATTCAGCGGTTTGCAGACCCAATTTCATTTTTTTAAATCACTAAATCAGTCTTTTGGTTCAAATTTAAAAAAAATATTCTGATTGGTTGATCCGATCATATCCGATCAAACTGAAATTTTGCATGGTCATTAGAAACACTATCACCACCTCAATCAATGCTTATTTGATCCATAGCCATGTTAATTATGGATCAAATACAGTTTCTTCAAATCTTCTTTACAATGACTATGGTGGCGAAGATGGCAACGAAAATGATGTACTACTACGCTAGCGCCAACACAACAAAATGAAATCAGCTAGAACTTAAGTGGCACTTTCAAGTTAGCGGATTCACTTTGGAAAGTTTAGGTTGGCAAAGTGTGAATTCAGGTGGAAGGTCTGGATGGTGCTGCTTAGTTACACCCTAGTGGCGTTTTAAGCATAAATTGAACAGCCTGTACAGTTCGTTTTTCCTATGTTTGAACTCTCTGCAGACCGAGACAACGTCAGTTGTTCTGTTAGGCCGAGAAAGACAACATTGCAAGGTGAGCGCGCAATGAAGTCTTTCTCGGTCTAGCAGAACAACTGACTGTGGCTCCATCTGGTGAGAGTTCATACAGTAAAAAAACAGACTGTACGCATTAGTGATGATATGTAAAATTTAACATTTTAACTAGTTTCAGCCAAAACCTCTCTAGGTAATTGGTTAAAGTTTAAAACATTTAGGTAAATTTATTATTAATAATTGAAATTGTTTTGAGGAAGGTGGTGGTTTTGAGTTCTTTCACTCCGTTACAAAGTTTACATAGACCTACACACTCGACAATTCATAGAACGGTATTTGAAAGAAATGGATTGTCTGAAAAAAATGTGATGGCATCATCTGATGAAGTCTATACTTACTCGTCATCTACCTCTAGTAGGTGAGCTCTGATTTCATTGATATTAACAAGGATTTATTGTCAATGAACCTGACACCAGCAGCCAATCTGTTTCGTTCCCGTTTTATGAATTGTCGAGTGTAGGTACACTCGGCACATTTAAATATGATCGTTGATTTTTCTTCAGAGTCCCACGTTGTATACCCCTAATACCTACCGACCGGTTAAATCACGTGACTTCCTTATCAGTTCTCTCGCGGAACAAAACAAGGGGAAGGGGAAGTTCGTCGTCAATAGGAAACAAGTAATATTCTCTTTCAATGTCTGAATCTGATCGACATTACATTACGAGGTCTTCATTCGAATCCCACTTCAGTGTGTCGGATCGTGGTTTCACGTGATTTTGACGCAAAGTTGCCCATTAACTTACTAGTTCTGTGGATATTTCTCGATAAGTTTACTCAATGTCATATGCCAGATGAAAAATTTGTTTCAAACTTTTACTCAATTAATTTAGAGGTGCTAACGCCATCCACAAAAGAAATAAATTTACATTCTAGAGATCCGATTATGTGGTTTTAAAAACTTGACAATTTCGTTTTTGGAATTGGAAATTTCGCGTTTTGAATGAAGAGGGAGGGTCAATTATATTACTCAAAAATTTAAACCCTAGTAAGCCCAGTGCAGCATGTGACAGTCCACCTTGGTTTTTCACTATGCAAAATCAAAAATAAAATTATTAAAAGCTGTTTCCTGCTGCTTGTTTATGTATTGCAACTGTAAAAGACATTATGTCAACTTTATTTTCATGTGATAATGCGAGGTCACTGCCCCTCCCACTAAGCAACCCCAAGTTGTTTTCTACAAGGTCAGAGCTCTTCTGTCATTTACGCGAATAGGGGAGGATCACTGACTGGACTTTAGAAATAAAAAAGGTTGAATATTGGGGGTTACCTTGGTGATCATTAGAAAAAAGCAAAAAAAGCAAAGCTCATTAGAAAAGCAAAGCTTTTCTAATAAAAAAAGTATGAAATTGAAATGTAATGTAGACTTTTTAAATCATTCATCTAGCATATGACATTGAGTAAACTTATCGAATAATGTCCCCAGAACTGGGGAGTTAATGGGCAAATTTGCGTCAAAATCACGTGAAACCACGATCTGACACACTGAAGTGGGATTCGAATGAAGGCCTCGTAATGCAATGTCGATCAGATATTGAAAGAGAATATTACTTGTTTCCTATTGACGACGAACTACCCCTCCCCTTGTTTTGTTCCGCGAGAGAACTGATAAGGAAGTCACGTGATTTAACCGGTCGGTAGGTATTAGGGGTATACAACGTGGGACTCTGAAGAAAAATCAACGATCATATTTAAATGTGCCGAGTGTACATAGATCAATACACTTATTTACTCAATACACATCAAATTTTTTAGTCCCTGCCTGAAACTGTGCATTATCGGGTAGAAGATCCACGAAATCCTTCTGATATTCTGACATATTCTGATACTAGGTCGATAAACAAAATTTTCCAATGAAGTTCAAATTTCACCTGGTTATCAGACCAACATTATCTAATATTTTTCACATTTTCAGCCCAATGGGTCAAGTAGGTAGGTACCTAGATGGTAAGTTATTTAAATTTGCCATTTTAAGAGTTAGGTATTAGCTAAATAAAGTTTAAAATCTATTTTGTTTTTGTATTTCTGTTGAATCTGTTGAATCTGTTGTTCAATTTATCCAACGTATTTAGATGGAAAGTTGCAATAGAAATCAGTAATAATGTAGAGTCGTACTCAACCTGCGGCCCGCGGGACTAATTTTTGTGGCCCCCCAATTGATGTTTCAAATACCTTTATTCACAAAATGTGACCACTGAAAAAATAATACTAAATAAATGTCATTTCATTTGAGACATTATGAGAGTTGTCATGTTAGAATCCACGCATCAGGCTGAAAATACGAGGAAAGCTACTTCAATTTAAACTTTAAACTTGTTGCAACGAAAATAAAGCCATTTTACCAATTCCAAAAATTTTAAAAAGTGTTTGGTTTGGCATGTGAAATATTGTTCGATTCGTTTCATAATAAACAAAAGAGACTAAAGCCGCTTTCACATAACATGCGTTTGCGTCTTTTTTTTTTACCAATCAAAACCACCGAAAATTTTGCCGCAGGCGGTTTTTTTCTCGCCGCCTTACCTCGATTGTCGGGAGGTTTATTGAAGTAACGCGCGCGGCAAAAATGACGTCACGGCTTAGCAGCCAATCAAGTGCGACTACGTCATGTACAATATAAGACAATATGATGGTTAATAATTACATACAGTGCATATTATTTCATCTAATAATAACACACAAATTATTATTAATAATAATAATCTTCCTCCCGGTTCCAAGAGTTGGGTCGGGGGGTGGCGAAGCCAAAAATATTATAACATATAATTATATTATAACAAAAATAATAAATTTATAACAACATTCTGTTTTCCACGGCCTCCTCTAATCAAGGCGAAACCAAGGTGCTTATAGTCCGCGCCGCGTCCGCGTCGAGGTAATGTGAATGGTTCTGGCAAAGCGGCGATTTTTATTTTGAAAAAGACGCGAAACGCAAAACGCGTGTTATGTGAAAGCGGCTTAAATGAACCAAGCAAGTAGGAAGGATCACTTATAAATACTAGGAAAACGCTCAGTGTAACGCGTTGATGAGCGAGCACAGAAAATGCAACATACACAGTCACGATAAACGACACGGAACAAGACGATTTTCTCTGCAAGTTTCCAATCTCCATATAAATACTATGGATGAATATCAGATCCATTGTGTCGTGACTTTCCTACATACTTTTTCCAGATTTTGACAACCCATACTAAACTCGTAAAAAGACAATTAATACTTGACTGATTGGGCTTAACATGTGTAAAATTTTAGATTATGTTGGTCTTGATCACCATGCAAAATTTGAACTAAATCGGAACATTTTGATTGTCGACCAATCAGATGATATTATTTATATTTAAACCAATTGGAGGATTCTGCCTTTGTACTGCATCCGATTTGATATGAGCTAGTTTTACTGTAAATTGTGGACCGCTTGGCTGCTTTACAGCCTACAGGCCTTGGAGCAGAAGCTTTAAAGAAAGCAGGGATGAAAATGAAGTAAATATTTTAAGATTATGGAATAAAATGTCCCTAAAATGACAAAAACTTTTGAAAATAACGACAGATTAGACTGAAAATTGGCAAAAATACCTTAAAGGTTGGCACCAATGACCATGCGAAGTTTTAAGTTGGTCGTCAATCGGTTCTAGTTTAAATAACAAAAATCACCGGGAAAATGGTTTCAAATTTGAACCAATGGGAGGATTTAGCTGAAATTTATAATGATTGGGTACAATGTTGGTTGCAATGACTTTGCTAAATTTCAAATTGATTGGACCAACCAATCAAAAGATACTTTTTTTAAAATTTGAACCAATCAGGGGATTTCAAAAAAATTAGGGTCTGCAAATCTCATATTTGGTCTGGACGTGTGTGCAAAATTTCAGCTAGATTAGATAAACAGTGCAATCTGTATACAAGCAGACGACAGACAAAAAAAAAAAAAACAGAGGCCCGTGCCAAAAGAGCCAAAAAAAGACGCTCGCTTCGCTTGCTCAAAAATTTGCTTAAATTCTAAAAAAAAAACGCCCTGCTGGTAGTACAACAAATTGGAGGGTAGTTTGCTTCAGTTCGTGCATTTTAGAGCTCCCCAGAATCGCTTTGAAATTGTTAAATTCTAAAATAATGTCCTGCGGGGCTAAAACTGACCCCCCCCCCCCCAGTTCCAAGTTCCTCGCCAAAAAAGAAACAGTTCCAGTTCCAGTTGAACCTTCAATAATGAAAGGAACTATTACGTAATAAATAAGGAAACAAAGTAAAAGCTAAAAAGATGACGATCTGAAATCTGAAATCTGTGTGCCTGCGCACTGCACTTGTTCAGGAGTCATTAATCATTACTAGGAATGGAGTTCTTTGGTCAGCAGGGTTGACCACGCGACTACAGGTAGATAGATGTCCATTGTGATTTGTGTTAGGGTAGGTGACGACTGGTTTGAGTTATTTTTATATGCCAAATAGCTAGGGGGACATCTGACTTCTGACAGAATTAAACAAATATGTGGCTAGTGCAGTTTTTCGGAGTAAAAGTACAGTCAAGTTTAAATAAAAGGAACTTAGCAAAAATCGTTATGGTTCCTCAAAAAAAGGAACTAAGGAAAACCGTTCCATAGTTCCTCCCTAGAAAAAAAGAACTTAGATGTTCCATAGTTCCTAAGAAAAGGAACTAGTTCCTGGAATGAACCTACGTGATCACGTGAGCATTATTGTAATTTTAAAAAAATGCGGCCCGCCAACAAAAGCAAATCCGTATTATTGGCCCGCAAGTCAAAAAGGTTGAGTACCACCAATATGGTACCACTGATGTAGAGAATGTAGGTAGGTAGGTAGTTAGTTATTTTTTATTGAGCGGATTGAGTTCGGTTAGAGATTCATCAAAGAACTGTGCTAGGTATTCTTAGTACTTTCGAATAGATTGTGCCTTGAACCATTCTTCAACGTTTGCTCTCGTACATTCATCTGCCCGTTCCGTCAATTGTAATTTGTAGTGGAACAAAACAACAAGCTTTTATGTTTGCTTTGCCCTTCCCAGTGTTGGAGCAGTGTGGAGCATAACCTAGAAGTTGCTACGCAGGAACCTACAGTTGTCATTACACTGATATTCAATATTCTAATACGATTCATACCTCGTACACAGTTTTCTACTTTAACGTGAAGAATCCAAATAAGTGATGCACCCCTCCACTCACACAAATTAGAATAGGTACAAAATAGTAAAATGCGAGGTAAAATGTCAGTGGACAGCTTGCACTTGCAGGACAACAAATTTTCACCGCCGCAGTGATATTGGTTATGGAAGGCTGTGGAATCAAACCAACCACTTTCAAGGCCATAGTTGTACCGACCGGTGTGTGTGTGTCAGAAGTTCATAGTACTAGGCATCCTTTTGAGCAATGTTTTCTTTTCAATATTTCTTTATCATACTAATTGGATTAGTTTTACAATTAACTAAGTCATCAGAAGTGTTGCGACCTCGGGGAGTGTCAATTTCAAGTAAGCTACTAATTTAGTCGCATTTATAAGTGACACGTAATGACAGCCAACACATTCTTAACCTAGAATTTTTCATAATCATACCAAACTATTAGTACCTATTTTGCTTGATAAGCGTTTACTATATCTAACCTTTACTCCATACTTTTTAAAACTAGTTATCAGTTTCTGATTACATAATTGCATGTGGTAGGTATTATACCTACTAGGACCAATGCGTTGCACATCACATTGAATCAATTCAATGATGACATTTCTCTACTACCTACGTACATGACAGACCGATGTTTCAGCTAGCTATGCGCACACACCAGGGGTGCGATCACATAAAATGATAAGTTACTTATCACGGTGACAAGTCCCTAGAAGGCCGTGAATAACATTGAGATGAGAAGCTTGTCACCGTGACAAGATAGTTCTCATTTTATGTAATCCCACCCCGTGTGCTGCATCTGTCGTAGGTATTAGTTAGATTCGCATGTCCAATAGGCAGTGGAAGTTGTTGATCTGATTTGTTACATTGTTGTATTTCAGAGTCATCACTGTACAACCCAAGTAAAGAGTTTGTATGCTTCGACGGTAGCATTTCTATACCATTTACCCACATCAATGATGATTATTGTGACTGCTTTGACGGCAGTGACGAGCCAGGAACATCCGCTTGTCCCAATGGATCTTTCCATTGCACAAATGCAGGTCATCGGCCTATGAATATACCATCATCTAGAGTGAATGATGGTATCTGTGGTAAGTAGACTTGAGTGTCCTTAAACTATTGATTGAGGTTGTAATTTTTAAATCTTCTTCTCGACAAGGAGTTCCTTGGAACACTTCCTTTTCGTGTCTTTTTTTATTCAATGTCTTGCTTAAAACTTAGTGCTTATTTAATAGTGATTACTGATAGTGACTTTTGCATTGTAAATTCTTTCACTTGGAAAATGAATTGATTAAATTTTTACCTGATTGAAATCAGTTTTCAATAAATGTATTTTTGACTACCTATTGATTAATCTATTTGATGCTCAATAGTTATGTCTTGCTGAATTCCAGATTGTTGTGATACATCTGATGAGTACGAGAGCAAGGCCAACTGCCCCAATAACTGCAATGAACTGGGCAAAGCTGCTCGGGTCGAGGCCCAGAAGATGGCCGAAGTGGCTAAAGCGGGCAACGAGCTGCGAGAGCAACTTAGTAAAAAGGGAAAACAATTGCGCGGTGAGAAACAACAACGTCTAGATCAGTTGGCCAAAGATCAGGAAGAAGCAGACACATTGAAAGAAGAAAAGGAAAAACTTAAGTTAGCGGCTGAAGAACTGGAAAACAAAGCATTGGAGAAGTATAGAAAGATTGAAGAAGAGTTAAAACTCTTGAAGCAGGAGGAAGAGAATGCAAGAAATGAGCGTGAAGCATTTGAGCAGTTCAATAAGCTGGATTCAAATAATGATGGGAAGTAAGTACATAGCAATATTTTTATTTTGACTATAAGTTTGTGCAAATTAACGTTATGGAAATTGCAAGTTCATGTAGTTCACTCTCATCATTATCTTCAAGCCTCTAATATGTGTTTGCTTTTCAAGGATTGAAATATCTGAAATAGAAACGAGATCCATATTTGATCAGAATAAGGATGGTGTCGTATCCAATGAAGAAATTAAGGTAAACTCTCTAGTATTTTTTCTGTAAACTTTGTCAACAAGCTACAATCTGAACTTGAGTACCTAAACACACTTTAGAGTCCCAGGTTTGTTTCCCGCAGCTGTCCTTCCCGACAGATTTTTCATTGTTTCCATAAGTCGAAGGGCCACTTTAATTACCTTTAAGTAATAGGACAAGATTTCCTCCCTCTTTCCCACCAAGTTGAGGGGCGTACTACGGTACTCGCGAGTTTGAACACCACTAAAAAATGTATGGACTAACTTGATTATCTTAGGTAAAACTTATATTCTAGGTATGGTGCCGGTACTAGTGGACTATTCGACACTAAAAGTTGCAAAACGCCACCTAGCGGAAAAAGTTAGCATCTATACCACGAGTACTTGTGCACATGCGCACAGAGCGCGTTCAGGCAAGTTACTTAGATTTCAATCGTAACGAGTTCAGTAAAAGTTATAATTACATAGCGAAATAACAGAAATTGATGCTTACCTCAGTGTCAACAATCAAATACAATCGGCATATTTCATTACAGCACACATTCATTCAAATTCTTGTGAAAACGAGTTGTCTATTCACCAAAAATCACCATTTGACAGATGCAAATTGTTTTTCTCACGGCCTTCTGAACACACATTTTTCTTGACACATCGTTCAAACAACTGCAATCTGTCAAATGCTGCTTTTGGTGAATAGACAACTCGTTTTCACAAGAATTTGAATGAATGTGTGCTGTAATGAAATATGCCAATTTGTAAGTTATTAAGGACGATGTTTTGGAGAGAGGGGGAAGTTGGAGTGAGTTGGAGGCTGAGAGACAGTGGGAGGACAGAACAAGGTGGAGGCAATTTGTGGAACAATTGGAAGCGGAGGAAGAAGAAGAAGAAGAGGAGGAGATGCCAGGCGTGGCCAGCCGGTCTCCAGTAGTCCTGCGGCCCTAGTGTTGGTGGGAACACCCACCCCCTGACCCATTAAATTGGAACCAGCGGATAGATTATTATTATTATTATTTGTATTTGATTGTTGACACTGAGGTAAGCATCAATTTCTGTTATTTCGCGATGTATTTATAACTTTTTACTGAACTCGTTACGATTGACATCTAAGTGACTTGTATGTAAATGTACGCATGCGCTGGGATTGTACTCGCGGGAGCGGCCATCTTATATTTACTAGCGCACTCTCTAGGTACTTTTAGTGTCGAATCAGTCTATTTTCAAATCCTTGGATGGAATTAAGAAATAATAATAATATCTTTAATGAAGGTGTTTATTTTCTTGATTTGTTTGATCTTCAGAAATAAAATAAGATGTATTTTCATTGTTTGAAGGTAGTACCTAGTTTGAAAATAGGTAGTATAGTCAAGGAAATTAGATGGTTAAACTCCATCTCTCTCTGCTCCATATAAAAACATGTTTATGTTATGGGTCAGAGAGAGGCAGAGTATGAACCATCTAGTTTCCCTGACTGTACATCATATTACTTAATTGCAAGCATTTTAAATCTATACTGGTTGCTCACTGGTACCTCACTGGTACCGCCACCAGATCACTATTTTTGTGTGAATCTTAAATCTTTCAAGTAATTAGTTACAACATTTCTTTTCCACATGTCAAACTTTATGACAGCTGCAAATATCATCAGCTCTATGTTGTGCTTATGTACAGATATGTGAAAAAGCTGTGGAAGGAGTTTGATACCAAATCAATTGAATGAGCATAGTTGCCAATGTTAGTAATCACTAATCAGACTTACTCAATATTTTAGTTTTTCCTGGAAGATCGCGATGAGATGACTTGGGATGAGTTTGTGTCGAGCGGTTGGCACCGCATGAAGCCATTTGTGATGATGAATAGTGGATTGTTTGAACCACCGCGCACGGAGGCCGAACAGGAGGCCGAGCAGCAGGACAATTCCCATGAACACGATGAGACTGAAGAAGATTTCCAAGAGGGAGACGGTGATGAAGAAGAAGAGGAAGAAGGGGAACAACCCGAGGTCAGTAATCAATTCTGAAAATATTATATAGATCAAGACCATTATTTTGTTACCTTTTCAATGGAGTTTGGAAATATTGTTTTGCCGAGGAGTTGAGTAACTTTTAATGTTTATATAAAAATGTTGCAGGATTTCCCAAGCAGTTTCTAAGTATGGACATACCAAAATTATTACTTTCCAGATTAAAAATAAGTAAAATCTTTATTTCCAGGGTGAAGAAGAAGAGGCGGAAGTAGTTGAGGCAGCTCCCGAGAAACCGATTTATGACAGTGAAACCCAGCAGCTTATAGACCGTGAGTTCAACTTGAACCATTTCAAATAGGTATAATTCTAGTCTTCAACTTGAGTTGCTAACATCTTGTGTTTCGTGTACAGTTGCCAACAAGGCTCGGGCGGAATTTGAAGAGGCTGAACGAGCATCAAAAGACGTTCAACGGGAATTGACTCAGATTAAAGATTCATTTGAGAAGGATTTCGGTAATGACGACGAATTTGTTCCGCTCGATGGAGAGTGCTTCGAGTACTCGGACCTCGAGTACACGTATAAACTTTGCCCTTTCGATCAGGTGAGTCCGGATTATGTTGTGCAGAAAATATATGAGGCATATTACAAATCCTGCTATAACTCCAAAACATTGTTCTCCATTAGACATCAAAAGAGTTGACAGTTTTCTGTCACATAAATACAACATAACATGCGAAGTAAATATTCTTCTCGTTTAGAACCTGGTTAAAAAAACCTCATGAGCCCAGCTATTAGTTAGTGTATGACTTGCAACAGAGTTTTGCTAGTTCTTTACAAACTACCCCTCACTGATAGACTGCTACCTTGACGAGGTAGTGGGGCTTAAGGGGCCAACTCAAATTACGAGTATGTCCTAACTAAGTGCAGTTCAGGGTCAACCTAGTCCCATGCCCTCCCCAAATTCGCAGGGCCCTTGGGCCAGCCTCCCTCAAGATGGTGATCCACCTGAAATCGGGTCCCACCGGCCCGAAGCCTACCTCTCCCCTTCCCCCCGGTCTGTCCCCATTCTGAACCGGCTTTCTCACCAGTTTAAAGCTCCCCCGGATCGGGCCCTTTAGGTTGACCCCTCCCCAAGTCCTCCACTTATTATCTACAAGTTAAAAGTAAAAATTAATGTGCACAAAATGACCTAGTTGTCGACGTGCCATTAAACAATAATAATCTAATTTACAAACAACGTATAATAACAGGAGATTCTAGGTTTTGCATCTAGAGAGTTCTCTCATTATTCTAGTAGTATGTTGAACAAGTAGAAAGCCTATCGGCAGCATAATGCTGATGGAACCCGTCCTGTGATCGTTTAACTATTGTCAACAGTGGATCGACCACTTTTACTATGGGACATTGACTTGACATCATTTAGTCGATTGACGTCGATTGGCTATTCCACTAGAATAGCCGTCGATCGACCGTTGACAATAGTAGGTAATATGATTACGTGGCAGGTTGACTATTGGCTCGAACAATTGAATGCTGAATTCATAGTTTGCACGTGATATCATCTCATTGTTGCCTGCCACCATCTTGATGGCACGCAGAAAAATATCTGTGATTCTCTGCTTTTTTTACTATATTTTATAGGTAATGGGTACCTGGGAAATTGTATAGGCTCCGGAGATATCTTTAGTAGTGAAGAGAAATCACTCACATTACAAAAATACATCGATTTACCTCAATAAAGTTATAAATCTGACCCTTCACGTCCCAACAAAATGTCCGTCCTCTGGTGGAAAATTCAATAATTTTGCATTGCTGCTATAAAACAGAAGAAGTTCGTGCAAGCTATGAATTGGACTTCCTCTCGTATAAAATGCTTGAGATGGTAAACAAGGTTGTGACTCATGTCTCGAGGTGTACGTACCTATGTAATGTAACGTGAACTTCCCAGGCGTCGCAGAGACCAAAGAACGGAGGCGCTGAGACTCGCCTGGGCTCGTGGACCAGCTGGGTGGGTCAAGGATCCAACAAGTACCAGGTGATGCTCTACGACAGAGGACAATCGTGCTGGAACGGTCCACAGAGATCAGCCCACGTAAGTTGCATTGTTAGCATTGGACTTGTAAATGAACCCCTAGTCGGTCCCATGCGAGCCATGCTGAAGGGGCGCGTCAGAAGTGCACAAAGATGGGAAATATTGTCATTATAATAGCAAAACAACGATTGAAAAATAATTATGTGATGTTAAGGGGGATTTAATGACGGGGGTGGGGAGGACATGCATGGCCGGGCAGTGGCGGATCCAGGGGGGGGGCGATGGGGGCGATCACCCTCCCTAAAGTGGGGTTTCCATGGCCGGAATTATTTTCGTGACACGTAACGATTTTCGTAAAATGGCGGACATCAACCAATCACAAGACAGAGTGATTTCGCTACGATTTTTTCTCTGTCTTGTGATTGGTTGATGTCCGCCATTTTACGAAAGTCGTTCCGTGTCACGAAAATAATTCCGGTCATGGAAACCCTACTTAAGAATCACAGATCCTAAAAAATCTTCCTATCCTAATTATTTGCTCAGATAAAGATAGGTTTAAAAAGTGTGAAATCACGTAGAAATGCACCAAATACCTACATTCCTGAGATTCAAAATTTTCCCGGGACTGCGCCCCGGACCCGCATGGTCCTGCGGGCCCATCCCCCAGACCCCCCATTGTTTCTCTTGGCAGTCGTGTTTCCCACACACATTGTCATTTACTGTGTTCTTTTCTCCCTTACAAATTTAGTCCCTACCCTACCCTACCCAGATCTTAAGCAAAATGTGCACCCCCCCCCTGAGAAAATAGACTTCCGACGCCTCTGCCTGACAATCCACCCACCTCATATTTTACAAATGTACCACTATAATAAAAAATCGCCCCCCTAAAAAATGGGTCTGGATCCGCCTTTTTTGCCGGGGGAAGGGCAGGAGAGAATGTTATAGTTAGAGATCATTGTTTTACGAAATGTTAATTTTGATATCCAGTTCATTACTTTTGATGCTCAAAAAGTGTTGAATGAAATCTAGTCCAAAACATTTAAGGAGCTTTGTGCCCCGGCGGCAATATACTTGAGACTATCCCCCATTGTTTACGTTTACTAACTTAATGATAGGGACAGGCGTCATTTTAAAGATTGTGGGATAAACCTATCCCATAAACCAAGCAACATTCAATTTCTATTTTTTTTTAAGTAATATAAGTAGGACGTGACACTACGCTTTTACGATCATGACCGAAGAGCAGAGAAGCAAGTGACAGCTCTCTGCCAATGAGAGAGCTGCTCTGCTTTCTACTTTTAATTGACAGTGTGACAGCGTGATAGGTACTCTTTCATCAAGACATTATAATCTCCAGCAAGCGCATTCGTTTAGTCAAGGTCCATTGGACCAAAGGTAGTTGGACTATTTGTCAAGGTCCAACCTATGCAACTGTGCGAAAGTGTATGGAAGAGGGTTTCAATTTTTTCTCTTTCTTTCAGGTCAAATTAATATGTGGAACTGAAAATGCGTTGGTTGGGGTCAGCGAACCAAACAGATGTGAATACCACTTTGATTTTGTCACTCCATCAATATGTCAAGTAGATTTACATGCTGATCAAGGACACGATGAGTTATAATAATATAATGTAAGAAAAACACATGAGCTGACTAAATTTTTACTTAGGATCAATTTTTCACAATATGATGCTGGTGAAAGAATTTAATATCGATATAGGCTCCAAATTTCCTATGTATTCTATAAGGTAATATTAATGCATTGCAAGTAATAACGGTCGAATTGTATCTCATATGGCCGTGATACAAACTGAAAGTCATGTACATCTAGTTAGATTAAATTCAATCGTGGAGAATGCACAGTATTGTTGTGCTCTTATTGCACATTCCATTGTTGTGAAAGTAATTTCAACATCATTGTCCAATTAAAAAAGATTTACAAGGTATGCATGAAAAGTTCTTTATTTGGTTCCATATTAAACCTTCAAACCATATCACAGTAGCTATTTATAGCTACTAATGGCGTTTTCGACTGGCCGCACTGACTGGTGCTGCACTAGGGTTGCACTGAAATGACGTCACCATACAAAACTCAATGTAAATTTCAAACCGAGTGCGGCCAGTCGAAAATGCCATAAGCATCTCTTCATGCCTATTGATATGCAATAGAAAAAAAGGGTCAGCCGAGAAGTCACCTCTCCTGGGATGCCAAGTTCACAAAATCAACTAGATACTCCCCCTCTGTAATTATGTTACAAATTTTGACCCCCCCCCCCCCCCCCTTAATACAAGAAGCATCCAATGTGAGGGTTTGCACATTACTTGACTATCTACACTACTATCTAGGTACTATTCGAGAAAATAAGGAACACTACTGACCTCTGGTGGATTCTTTGGTACTAGCCATAAGGGGAATAATGGAGGATATCACGGGGATATTTATATAAATAAATTGTATTAATTTGGCTTTAGTTGTTTGTTATGGCTGAAAAAGTAAACTTGTAACTAAATTAAATTCTAAATTTAAATTGTTTCTCCTTTTTCACTGCCCTATGGAAACACAAACTTCAAAATAAAAAAGTGCATCTAAAATGTTTCCTGCCAGAAGTGGCTCCATCACGTATCGCTTATTTGTTCGAATATGATTGGGTTATACCGAAACAATATTGTATTGTTTTGGTAGTAATTTCTATTTATTTTAAAGTGTTAAGTTGATTAATCTTGCTCACCACATGCTTTATTTCTCTCAAAAGTGTAGCCTCAGCTAGTAGGGACTCGGGCCGGTTTTTCAATACTCTGTTAAAACCAGGCAGTTAAGTTTAAACAGTCATTCAAGGAATGTAATAGACCATTTCAGAAATTATCTTGATGGCTCTGGATTCTAATGAGTTTCACATGCAGTATGATTTTCCAAGTGTGTATTCATATTGTAACCCATTGTTGTAAAACAATATATATGGAAAACCAAACTGCATGTGAATTTATCTAGAAACCAGAGCCACCCAGATATTTTTTGGTTGTTGCTATGGCAATGTAGGTAGTCCTAATCAACTGTTTAAAATTTAGCAGAGTATTAAAAAACTGGCTTGGCAAATTCCCAAAGCTTGATTAATATTTTCAAATACATACATTTTGTATTTAAATTCAAATTCAAATTTTGTATTCAAATACATTAATGGAGACATGGAGGAAGAAAGGTTATGGGAAGACAGGGATAAGTGGAAAGAGTCCGAGGTCCTAGCAAAATTTGGTGGACATAGCCCCCTCCCCCCGCAAACCAATTTTTGGAACCGGGAGACAGATTATTTATTTTTCTCATTTAATTTGAACCCATAAAAAAACACTCCGTGTAAAAATACCAGCCTAGTCTCTTCAACTTAAAAAAAAAATGAAATCTAAAAATTCTGCACTGAAAAGTAGTGATATCAAAAAATTAGCCAAGTCAAAACTTTATTTGAAAATCAAAAAATACTTGGCGCATCGTGTACATAAATAGCTTGGAAGTATAAGCCAATTATAAATTATACATGAAATATACATATACATAGTATACCTATAATGCCCTAAAAAAAACGATGCGCCAAGTATTTTTTGATTTTCAAATAAAGTTTTGACTTGGCTAATTTTTTGATATCACTACTTTTCAGTGCAGAATTTTTAGATTTCATTTTTTTTTTAAGTTGAAGAGACTTGGCTGGTATTTTTACACGGAGTGTTTTTTTATGGGGATATCACTAGTTTTTTTAGTTTATTTACACAACTTTTAACACATATCGGAGCAACAATGACTAATTCCTTTAAAAAAATAGGCCATTTCCGAATTGGTTACTACGAAAAAATGTGTTTGGGTCTAAATATAAGCTTGTTTTGATATTCCATGAAGAATTGCGAAAGCATTGTTCCAATAGGTCCAGCCGTTTTCGAGATATGGCATCACTTCCGGTTTTCATAATGGCGGCTGAAATTACAGCCACCTAGAATTTATTTCTATAAATGTTATGTATCATTATAAGCCTTCTGAATTTGTAGTTATTGTAGTAAGAGTTAATTCAAGTCTGATTCTTCATTTTTATGACGTCATTTCCGGTTTCGGTAATAGTAAATGTATATTTTGACTATTGATATTCCATAAAGATGACCGTCTGAATCATTTGGCGATAGTTTTATTCCGATCGGTGTAGTCGTTTTCGAGATATGACGTCACTTCCGGTTTCAAAATGGCGCCTTCCGGTTGGTTTTATAAAAAGGCACCTCGGACGCCAAAAGTGCACATGTGGTAAAAATTTCAAGTCGATCGGTTAAGCCGTTTAGGCTGTGGCGGTGATTGCGGTGTTTCGTGATATCATCATCAGATGAAGATAGGTTTTAAAAGGGGTGTAATTTCACTGTTTTCACGGCCCTCTAGCCCACAAATGGCATTACCTATTGTTCCCAAATTTAGTATATGTTGTCAGGTGGGCCATAGCTCGAAATTAAGTTATTTCGCAACAATGTGAGATTTCCCAATTTTGAGATCCAGTAGGCCGAAAATGCCATGTTGTTGCTTACAGTAAAAGTGTTTGGTCTGCTCCTCAGTTTATTAGGCATTTACGGTATGTTGAGTGAGTGTGAGTGTATAGTACGACTTGGCTGGGTGGGGCGACCGCTCCACTAGATTTAAAATTGGCGGATAAAAATAGCCAAGGTCGTCATCGTTCATTGGTTACATTTCACTCGCATGTTGTGTTGTTGGTAGTACTGGCAGTAAACCAACATGGCATCGGTAAGGTATTTAATTCGTGTGGGCAAGTGTAGTTCTTTACTTTCTGAAAATATTAACAAATGTGGTAAACCAAGGTAAATAACACATTTTATTTCATACAATTTCTTACGTACATTAATGTTTACCCAATTCTCTTCGTATTGCTGTTACTGAGTTTTGTTGTATAACTGAGTTTAGTTAGGTTATGTCAATTCTTGATCCATGCAAGAAACCCAAAATGTGATGTAATATAAATTATTTAATTGTTAGGTGGTTTTCCCAATTAATGTATCCACAAAGACCACAGTGGGATAGATTCATGAGTACTGCATCGACTGAAGAAGCAAAACCAGCGGTTGACCAAGCTGAAGAATCTGAAAATGAAAAGAAGCTTAGGACAGAACTCGATCATCTATCAGAAAAAGCCAAGGAGTTGGATGTGAGTCATATCTTACATTACTATTGAATAGGTATTCATCTGAAATTGTGATTTGCATTATAAGTTCCTTACGAATGGTCACATTTGGTTCTAGGACAAATATAAACGAGCATTGGCTGATGGAGAAAACATGAGAAAAAGACTATTGAAACAAATCGATGATGCAAAACTCTTCGGCATCCAAGGTTTCTGTAAAGATTTACTTGAAGTGGCAGATATTCTTGGAAAAGCTACAGAAAGTGTGCCCAAAGAAGAAGTCAAGGACAGCAACCCTCACTTGAAAAGTTTATTTGAAGGTCTCAAGATGACCGACTACGAACTACAGAAAGTCTTCAAGCGCAATGGACTTGTGCCCGTTTCTCCACTTGATGAAAAGTTCAATCCCAACTTGCACGAAGCATTGTTTCAACAGGTATGTCAAGGAAGAAAGTACCTAGATATTGATTTTTCAAAATGGAGTGAAGTGCTTGCTTTCAATTGTCAAGCCCTTGTAACTCATGCATGTATATTGAAATAAGATATATTGCCATTATGTATATATTCCATACATCTCCACATGTATTATGTATATTGCCATTAGATAACTTCTAAAAGATTCGGTCACGCCATACCTATAGTGTCAAAAATTAACATCTTGAGGTACAAGTGCAAAGTTCTAGTGCTCTTTGTCACGGCACTTTCTTGGCAATGGTAACGAGTTCAGTTTAAGTTAGGAGGTACTGTGTTGTGAAATAACAGAAATTTAGGTATGCATACCTAAGCATATTCATTCATTCAGAGTATTGATAATGACAATTATTCACCAAAATATTATTGACAGATTGTATTTATTTGATCACGGCCTAATAAATTAGGTGTCGAGAATACTTTTTTGGCGAATGAGCGTAATTTTTAATAATTTTGGAAGATGCCGTTTATTGCTTAAAATCAATAATTTTTTACATTCCCAATTTAGTATTTGAGGTAGGGTTGGTTACCTATTACATGTTTTGCACAATTTAGTACAATCTTGAGTAACCTACTGGTCTCTATTCCTGGCAGTTACTAGGAACTCGATCACTTCCAAATCACTTGGACAACTATATATAACAGAACATTGGGAACAACTTTGATTGATTGGTGATTGCTAGCCACATTTGTATTACAACACGGAGTAAGAAAATATTCACGTGCATTAGGGTTGGGCGAACCTCATATTTTTTAACCGAACCGAACCTCTAGCCCTTTTTACCTGCAGTGGTTTTATCACTTATTACTTAGTCACACACAAATAGCATCAAACATTGTTGGCATTATTGCAGTAAGGTGATTTTGCATTTTATAATTCCTTCCTTTGTAATACCAACACTTTTGCAAAATTGTTACCTGGTGCAACTCTGCTCTCAATTAACTATTTTATGTCCATCATTTAGTGCATTTTATTTTTGATAAAATTGATTCGCATCATTGAATAAAAAGAAAAGTAAAAAAGTAAAAGAAAATTAAAATGATTAATTCTGTAACAAGGGTTCAGTTCGGTTAGGATATTTCATTTTAAGGTTCGGTTCGCGAACATCTAAAGCCGGTCCGGTTCGGGTTTCGAACCGGTGCGCCCAACCCTAACGTGCGAGAAAAGTGACCTAAAACTCTACTCTATAGCTACAGCTAGATTAAAATACAGTTTTGTGTTTTTCAGGAGGTTGCAGGCAAGGAACCAGGTACAGTTGTTGTTGTCTCGAAAATTGGCTACAAACTGCACGAGAGAGTTATACGACCTGCTTTGGTTGGTGTAGCTAAATGACCATAGCTGCCTCAGTAAATATCTAGGCAGACAAATGTATCCTATAGGGGCTGTATCATTTTACATACACTATAATCGGTTTATTTACGTTATTTAAGCAAGGTGTCAAAACTGGGCAAGAATTAATTTGAGTGTAGTGTAAGCCATAAACATGGCTTTGCTAAGATATGTGCTAAATTCACTGTACCTAAGTTACTGAATTTTAATAATAATTAATAACTCATCTTAAAGATTATTCTTTTGCAATTCCATTGAAATTCATTTTTTAGTAGACAAACAAACCCCATCAAATTCTTTGTTATAAATTCAGTTTAATTTTTGGACTTGAAATACCAGTTTTCTTCAAATCAATTGCCGAGACCTCTTCATTGTTTTTAAGAGTTTCACCCTTTGACCTTTTTTCCTATAGTAAACAAATAAGCGTTACTATACTTCTGTGAATTGATTATTAATATATTTTTGTAACACTGGTAAATAGAAATCGGATTCGGGTAATTTTTTGGTACCCGTTTGAAACACCCGGGTAATAAAAAACTTATAAGAAAATAATTTAATTCCCCCCCCCACAAAAAAAAATTTTGCTACCCGTGTCCCGAACAGCCTTTTACTTGTATTGCGACTACACCTTCCATTTGGCCTTTTTATACGTTTTTAATTTTGGCAGATCTAAAGACCTACACAATTTCTACTGTATCATACTGCAATGCATCAATTTAATTTAATCATTGACTTCCGCTCGGTATGGGACTCGTGACTGCTATAGCTGCAGCACTGAATGCTTTCGCCGATGTCTGAAGCCGCACTGCAAGCCAAGATTCTGGCAATATAAAGACATATTATTAATTTTGTTCAATGCTACGACATGCCTTCATATTTATAACATAGATTAAAATTAAGCATATTGTTGTGCTGTGTCAGCTTTCCCTACAATCTTGGCCTATGTAAGACGATCTCAGCCGGACGAGTGAAGAATTTGACCTTGGTCTGTACGTAAGAACGGGGCGGTTCCGTTTGTCACTAGACATCGACGACAGATGACTGGCCAGTCGCATGTCCCCACCCCCAGTGTACGTCAATGATTTAATTGGCTTGAATAGAATTCACAACCTTGTAAAACAGTTACCTACCACAAGCATTTTAAAGTGGGGAAGCACTTCAGTATACAAACGAAATGTGTGAACAAAGAGTAGCTACGTATCTATTTCGTTCCATTAGCTTTTTAGGTTGAAGTTTGGTTTTACACTATCAGTGCATACTTAAATCTATAGATTCAAGATTGTGAACTGGGAATATCTGAGAGTTCTGATATTTTTAAAGTTTCATGGAGGAAACAATATTAATCGGTACAAATAATTGGGTGTATGTAAGCAGTTTAATATTCATTATTTGTCTGTTGGGTAGAATAAGTTGTATTACTCTGGTTTTGTTACTTGTGAAAGAAAAGATATTAAAAATTAAAATTATACAATTGTTAAATAAAAATTAGGTCATCCAAGAATCTTTCTTCTTCCTTCACTTCACTGCATTTGGCTGACAATAAGTTAATGTGCTGTATAAGAAAATAACAAACTTTGGTGCGAAAGCTTCAAGTAATTGTCGAGTTGAGTTGCTCGGCTTCAACCAAATGTGGAATTGAAGGATCCGACTCCGCTCTTTTCTTATTAAATCGCTGATCTCCAAGACTTAAATTCATCTCCTGGATAAACGAGTCTTTTGCCTCACACTCTAAATTGGCTTGGATATTTGGAACGCTCCGAGATAAATTATCCTCTTGTTCAGCATGTTCTTGGAGTATTTCTAGTCCAGCGTTTTCTTTGAGAAGCTCTTCGTTGAGACACACATTGTTGATGCATACTGTGCTGTTGGAGAAGATGGCTGCTGGACCGAGCACGGGTTTGACCTCCTCCGACTCGACTTTCTCCGTAGACACGGCATCTACTGTGATGGAGCGATGAAGCGGTGGGACTGAATGAGCCGAGAACTCTTTAAGCAGCTCGCGAGCCAGCGGAGTGTTCGGTCTCCCATTGATTGGACTTGTAGCTCGACTCCAAGATGGCGACTGGATGGGAGTTCCCCCACCTGTTGTAGCTGCAACTTTATCCTGTGGACAAGAAACATCATTATTTCATAATTCAAAACCGCTTTGAGACTTATAGCAAAACTTCTGTTGATTTCCATCGCTGTTTATCTTAGTTTTTAAAGTCTGTCTCTGAAAAAAGTAAAAACACACTTATATTGGTATTTAAAGTCTGCCTTTCAAATGGTCACGTGACCCAACAGCTATGCCACGCCTAAGTGAAATGTGATTGGCTTGGCTTGATTGAAGATCGCCACTCTCATTGGCTTAGAGAAGAAATAAAAGAAAAAAATTGAACATTGGTACCTATCAATATTATATTTTATTAGCAAAGCGTAGATTTTTTTACACTGAAAAACATGTTTTCAAAAGAATTGTCATTAGAAGCATGCCCCTCACAGACCTAGTTAAACACCCAAATTTCCATTCCAGACAGAAACAACCATAGGTATAAATGATGTATCTCGGAAAATAATGTGTATAGCCCATTGTTTTATGGTATATTTGGAACCGGCGTATTTTTATCTGTATAATTATGAAGTTTCATTGAAATATCATTAACATGCAGTTTTGAAAGGACGACTCGGATTGAGTATTTATTCAGCGATCTTCACAGGGAAGATAAAGTTGCTATTTTCCTCGGATTACTCGATACTCGGATTGCGTCTTTTAAATGACATCGTATGCAATAACAAATCAGTTTTACTATGTTTTATTTCCCAATACAGTAATTTCAATCTCAAAAATAGGAAGTCGGATTTGTTTCAAATCCCAAGATTGGCTGGACGTGTAACGGAAGACAAACTGCTTCGTTCTTAGTTTTTAGTGGTGTGGCGCTCATTTGAAATACCTATCTGCCTTTGCTTGCAAATATGTGCCAGCAGTGAAGACTCGAAGGTTTCAATTCCAGAAAGAAAAAAAGTAAAAACGCCTGCATCTTATATTTGATCTTCTAATCCGAGTGTTCTGAAATGTCATCTCCGACAGTCGATGACCGCTGGAAGTTACCTGCTTATGCTGCAGTATGAGATCGCAAGCCTTGCCGAGGATGATGAGACTGTTGAGGATGCGGAAGGACGCCAGACACAAGTAGCCGATGAGGACCAGAGTGATCCCGGCGGGGCCCTGCACATGCACTGCGTGCGCGATGACTCGGATCATCACCACACCCAGTGGCAGCGGGATGAAACCCATGCGTCTCGCAACCAGGTCCGAGTGGTCCGAGAAAGCCTGCAATTTTAAATAGACAAAATTCCACAAATATACTATACTATTTAACTATAGTACTGAGACGAGCTATAATTTTGTCATTGTTTTATGGAAAAACCCATAAGCTGACAAACTCACATGTTTCTGGCGTGTTTGAGACATATCGTAAGCTAGGCTGGTCGTGTAATCCCGATATACGTCAACTGGTAGTTCGTTGAAGCGAGTAATGAAGGCATGTTTAATCCAGTCGACCAGTACTTCTGCTAATACCACTAGTAAGCAGTCTGGCACCAGTACCCAGAACCTCTCTGAAAGCGAAGCGTATCATTATCATTGGTATGCAGTCTTTTGGATGATGAAGGCCGATTGCTCTAGATGTCATACAATGTTGTCATTTTATACACTCTTTCAAATTAGATAACAGTGTCTTAGGATGCAACATTTCCTCTAAAATGTTTTTTTCATTTTTTTCTGGAAATTTTGGGAAAAATACGTTTTTTTACAAATTATCATATTCGAGGCAGCTTAAACAGTGGAGGTTTTATATTTATCATTATGTATGGTATCATTATATATCATTAAGTGTACATTGTATCATTCATTATTCATCGGCATTATTCGTAATAGTATTTGTATATTAAATTTGCAGTTCATACATAACATCATCCCATCTGAAATTGCCAGAAAATTTCTACATTTCAAACGTAATAGTATTGTTAATTTTAGACATGAAAAAGTATGATATTGAACATTTGCAATCTCTCGTCCTGGGCGTGGCTGTGGTAACATCAACACGCTATTATTATTTCCTGTCAAATTGAAAGTTTTGAAAATTTTCTTGTTGAAAAAAAGCATTGAAAATGAAAATGTTTAATTAGGAATTCTATTTTTCATAATTTTTTATTAAGTGTCAAATTGTAATCACTATAGGTATTCACTCGTATCACTCAATGTCATTATTCATGAAGAATGATCATGTTAAGTATCAGAAATTATTATATTAGGTATATTTTGTGACATTTGTTGGTTTCAATTTTTCCCAAAAAAGCGTAGTTTTCCACAGTTCGAGGGAAAAAAACGAAAAACCCGAGTTTTTTCCACCATTGACATCCCTAGAGGGTCACACCAGCTCATCATAAATTGTACCAAACCCTAAGAGCAAACAATCTTGTTGAAATACTATGAAATCTACATTTTAGTGTAGTACCTACATGGCTATTTAGTTTTGTCTTAAAATTGTATAGGTTGCCTATGCAAGAATTTTTATAGGTAATTACTTTTTTTTTTGTCTGGGGCTTAACGTCGCACTGTTCTGCAGCGAGGCTAATGGCGACGGATGAATGATTATGATGATGATTGGGAGATGATGATGAAGATTAGGTAAGGATGGAAGGTGGGAAGGAGGCAGTCGTGGCCTATTAGTAGGGTACCTTCCCAGCATTTGCCTGTCGACTGAGGGAAAACCACGAAAAAACCCCGGTCAGGAAGGACGGCCGCGGGAATCGAACCCGGGCCTCCGGAATACAAGCTTCAGAAGAAAGCGGTCGGAGTGCACACTGCCTGGCACAGGGGCACTACGACTGCTTTCTTCTGAATCTCACTGTACATATATTTGTATTTATTTTTTCATAATTGTCAGCATTAGTAGGCAACAAGTGATTCATATATAAAGTGATTTCAGCCCCTCTGAATACAATACGAATAGGATCCTCCCCCTACCTTGAAATCTCGGCATAGGGCCATGAGGCCAGTGAGATGCAGCAATAGTATGTATTTATGGTGATGTTTTCTTAGTTTAGATAAAGTTGTGTACCTAAGATATTTAAACAAATTATATTATGTATAGGCAATACTGATCCTTACGCATAAACCATCTCAGAATGCTCATTTTAAGGAGATATATTTCCAAATATTTATTAACATTGAGGGGCCTGGGCTGCGATCGTGTAAAATGACAACTCCCTTGTCGAAGCGACAAGCTTCTCATCTCAATGTTATTCACGGCCTTCTCGCTTCGACAAGGAAGTTGTCATTTTACACGATCGCACCCCTGGACCTACGCCAAGATCGTGACGGCAGGTGAAATCACTCTATATAACTTGTTCTATTTCTTCTAATAATTTTAGAGTTAATTGTCCATTTCGATATTTTGTTTTTAAAATTAAATATTCCATTATTATTAACCATCGCAGGTTCTATTAGTTGTTATTACCTTATTGATTTCTGAATCTTGCTTCTGTTTTGTATGTTGAAAAGTATTTTGGTACCTACATAACAGCCTTATAAATAGTAGCAGTGCAGTACCCACCTAATCCAATCTTATTTATAAATGTAAAATATCTACCTTCTTTCCAAGAATATTCTTTCATTGTCTGTATGACAACAATGAAAAGTAGCACAAATAGGTGAAATCTTTCTCGGACATCGCTGCACGACACTTGAAACAAGTTGTTCTTGTCGAACTTCTTGAACACGCTCCCTTTTAGTTCCACAAACTAGAATAAAGCACAGAAACATTTTTTACTAGATAGACGAATTTAATAAAAGTCTAGTAAAAAGTGAAAGGCTTGCAATTTCTCATATTTCAAACAAGATCTTGATTCTTGCTTACATTGTTAGACATCATTATGGTGAGGAGAGCCTTATTGTTAGAGTTGATGGCAACATTCAGTGTGGTTGCCTGAAATAAAACTAGTAAGGCATGTAAAACTGAATGCAGAGTTAAGGAAATAAAACATGATGTGCGTATTTCGTTGTCGTACAATTCGTAACCCTGCTACAGAGTGCTTTCTAATAAAGGATACAGACATAAGCCAAAGCCAAGAACAGATGAGGAATCAGTCCAAGATGGTGTCTTTTGCGATTTCGGGGTTCTGTCGCCGTCCAGAATAATGCGTCGATGGTGTCTTGTCCAAATGCCGAGAACAATCTGTCTCCAACTTCCAACATGTTGTAGAAGATGTAGAGCTTTATTACAGATTGGCTCTTGATCAGATGGTACAGCATCGATGAGTCGATGTACGACATCATTATACTGCATGATATCAGGATGCATCCTTTCAGTAAGTCACACACCTCTGATGGTTTAAGGATGCTTTTTGCTTTGGGCTTCTTCTTTCTAATGAAATACAACATGAAGAAATACAATAAATTTGAACTGGAAAGATTTTCAATTCAAACACATAAAATGAAAAATATGCATTTTGATAGGATGATACATACCCAAAACATTCTATGAACGGCCGACTTAATACAGCCCATATGGCTAATATAAATCGTATCGGTAGAAAAGTGTAGACAAAAAGAAATGAATCCGCACACTGAAAACAAAAGTCACATTAATTACCTTAACACAAAATGTCTCTGTTTCATTACTTGGCACCCCAAGTGTGTTTGTATCCAATATGTCAGCCACATTATTTTCCATCAGTGTAGTCGAAACAAGCTGTAATCAAGCCATGGCTCAGATGAAATCTCAATGGTCAATAAATTGGCTGGCTGCTTGTGTTGTCAATGATGCCATCAGAGTAGGGGCTTAAGCCAAGCAGTTTACCTTACATGGGTTTAACACTGATGGAGAAAAATAAATAAGGTATGATAGAAGAATTAGAAATTTACAAAACAATACGTAAAACCAACCTGAAAGAATCCATATGCCATAAACTTTTCGACCTCTCGAGGTATCTTCATAAATGAATAAATTTGTTCTCTTCGGGCCGAGTATCGTTCTTCGTCATGCTCTAACAAATATCCTCGAGTGAGCTCAACTCCAATAAATTGCAGCAGAGATGGATTGTCCCAGTCTAAAGTAAGAGACAGGGCTCATATTATACATGTGCAAGCACAACACAATATCCTGCAATATAATATATCATCAATCACACTGTATTAAAGCCTACACAAGTGAAGAACCAATATAATGACCACACCATTTCTTGCTGACCAAGGAATGATTCAATGTTAATGTCAACTCTGTGGTCCCCTACTTCCTACGACAAATGATACGCAGAGTGAATTAACTGATCAATTCCAAGGCTAACCAACAAACAACTATAAATGGTGCCTAAAAAAAGTTTGTTCGTCGGGCTTGTTTTGAACTGCTAACTTGTACTAGCCTCATACCTAGGTACTTCCTGTACGTTACTGTAGCCGGCCGTAGAAAATCTCCTGTTTCAAACTGTTTCGAGCAGCCGAACGAACAAACCTAATACCCAGGCCCCCTATTTTCAATTTAGAACTAATAAAACTTCTATTTAAACTATCTTATCTCACTGTCATTTACTGAATTGTTTGTTCAACTTGGTACCTAGTATATAGTTGATTGTTTGTGGATGTTCATCAGGTTGGTAGTTAGGTTATGTTTGACTTACCAATCTTTTCTCTTGTCTCTTCACTAACGCGAGCCGGATATTCTTCCCATTTTCTCTTCATCTCCGGAGTGTTTAAAACATCTTCAATTCTACTACCCCGAGAGAAATGCACTCCTGAGGTGCCTCTAAAGCGAATTTTCTTTTCGTTTTCTCTGCTGTCACTTTCCGACATGTTGTCATTTTCACTTCCCAATCCCATTCCCAGCCAGCTCAGCTGACTTGACTAAACGACTATTCTCACAGGACGATTGCTACATTATAGATAATCGCTCTTTATCGTGTACAACTTTATGTTTACGTGGAGAAATCTTTAGAAATGCTATTTTTGTCGAGGTGCAATAAAGTACTGAAGTATGATTAGATGTGAGCAGCTTGACCAGTGAATTGACTATGAATATTACATGAGAGTGACGTCGAGAGCTACAGCATCTGATACTCTCCTTGTATGATTTCCTGTCATGCCACTCTACAGGCTACAACTTATTTTCAGTGATCTTTATTATGTTTGCAGTTCGACATGACATGATTCTGCATGATTTTTTTACATACCAGAGGCAACCAAAGATAATTTCTGATAAACAACTTCTAAATGTGCCTTACGTTGCTTGCAGTCGATGGCAATGCACCTCTTTGTCATCTTCAGAATCAGAATCAAAATTGAATAGAATAATAATCAGAATCGCTTCAGGACCATCATCTGACACTCTGGTTCTGAAAACGGAATAACAGATCCATGGATCTGTTAGTACGTATGTACGTCTCCCAAAAATCTCTTTTGACAACCCTTTGTAAACTCTTAAAATAGCATTGAAAATGCGTAAAATATGAGATAATGTTGGTCTTGATCACCATGCCAAATTTGAATAGGAGCATTTTGATTTCGACCAATAGGAAGATTATTTAAATTTTAACTAATAGGAGGAATTGGCTTAAACTTTAAAAGATTTGAGGCAATGTTGGTTGCAACTACTTGGCCAAATTTCAAATTGATCGGACATACCAATCAGACGATTTGTTTTAAAGTTTGAACCAATCAACGGATTTCAAAATATTAGGGCATGCAAACCCCGGGTAACCATTCTATATAATTTGTTGATCTCTATATCTCAAAAAGAGATATAGAACCTACCCAGAGATGGTCCGTACATATTGTGTGTAACATTTCAACTCGATCGAAGAAAAAATGTGACAGTAACAGAATTACAAAAAAAATACAAAGGTTCATGCCAAAAGGAGTCGCTCGCTTTTCTCGCTCAATGAAGCGTTATGAAGATTATTAAAACAAGATATGACACTGCCATTTAATGACAGTGATATTATTAGGATCAGTCTTTCAATATTCTGCTAACTTTTAAACGTTTGATTGATTAGGACTGTATTGTCATGGCAACAACCAGTGACATTCCTAGAATGACTGTGTCAACTTAATTACAGGGGTGTAGTACAATGACCTATTAATACTTTCAGTAGACAGCGCAATGTAATACCAGTGCACGGGAGGGATTGAAGTCGGCCGGCCGGCGTGTGAGTGAGACAGATGCCGTGAGTCAGACGGGAGTCCTAAAGTTCACAAAAAGATCTATTTTCACGTGACGTCACATGCGCGTACATGGCGTATGCTACGTAGGTTATTGAGTCATGTAGACTAAAAACGGGTCAGTTTGGCATCGCTCCACTAGCGTAGTGGTAGTGTGCTGGATTAGCATGTGGCAAGCTGGGGTTCGATCCCCGCACCTGCGAGTTTTTTTTATTTTGAATTTTCGCTAGTTCGAATTTGTCCACCCATAGAGAGTTTTATTCCTTGGGCTGCCCAGCTTTAATTTTCACTACTTCGAATTTGTCCACCCATAGAGAGTTTTATTCCTTAGGCTGCCCAGTTACACTTATGCGTGACGTCATTCTGACGTCACGAGAAAAGAGATCCTTGTGAACCTTAGGACTCCCGAGTCGGACAGAGACAGAGATATGCGCTGTACCACGTGATGGTTGGCCAACAGAAGACGCGCGCTTTGTAATATATAGCTTTGCAATTCAGTTTGACACCTTTATTTTGCTCCAATAAACTTGAAAAAAATATGTAAAACATCCTGGTACTGTATTCTTGATAGAAAGTGAATAAAAATTGGGGGTTGTCGCTTTAAATTTTTCGGAAGAGGCTCCGAAACGTTTTTGGACTATTCTGTTAATTTTTTACTTTATAGGTATGACTACAAAATTTAAATTGAAAAGTTTTGAGACTTCACTTTTGTATATACCTTATTATTCATCTACTGCCTTTAACCTGTATTTATTTTATAATTTTATGATGCGTACTTTCAGAGTAAATCAATTATATATCGTAGAGTTTATTGTTTTGATAAATTGCCATTCTTTTTATTTTTTTTACCAACTTCCGGAAAAAGTTTCTTGTTGAAAAAACTTTGGTGTAGTGGTAACATGGTTAAGAATAAGTGTGTAAATTTTCAGCTAATTATAAGACCGATGTAATAAATGCCGATTTTAATTCTGTTTTTGCTAGGCTATTCGCTGTGCAGTAGTCCAGCCATCACGTGACTTACGCGAGGCTTCACTTCCCGCGCAACTGAATTTGTCTATAGTATAATAGGTCATTGGTGTAGTCGGGCCAGGGCGCACCAGGGCGACGCCCCGGTACTACTGTTTGAGCCAGGGCAGCGCCTGGCTCACAGTTTACTAAAAGCCAGGACGAAGCAACTTTTTTGTATAATCAAAATCAATATTATAAAGTCAATAAATATTCAAAATCAGTTTGATAAAGAAATTGCACATCAATTTCTGTGGCGCAATTTTCTGACGAAATTAAATGATGCTCTCATGAAGATTTTCAGAGTGTTAAAAACACTCTCATGAAGATTTAATATGAATCTGACGCATACAAACGGAGGAGTGCATCATTTTATTTCGTCAGAAAATTGCGCTACCGAAATTTATGTGCAATTTCTAGAAAGAAATTTTTTTGAATTACTTTCAATTTTTTTTTCAATAATGCCGCTCTGCGCTTTTGAAAAAAGTGATGATTTACACTACCTACTGATTTAAGATAGAAAAAAATCTCTGCGCGGCAATTTCTATGTACAATTCTGAAAAAATTGAACTATTAATAACTATTCTGCATCCCTTCAATAATTATTAATCAGATTCATTTTAATCATATAAAAAAAATCGCTGCCCGGCATTATCCAGGTAAAATTTTTACCAAATTCGATGATTAACTCCTCTGTGTCCCTTCAATAAATATTAATCCAAGTCGTTTTAATCATGTTTAAGAGAGAAGAAAATTTTAAAAAATCGCTGCGCGGCATTTTTCAGATAATTAATGATAGTCTTCTGTGTCCCTCCCCTCCAATATAATATTAATCAAGGTTATCATGCGGTATGAAGATGAAATTAAATATTTCGCTGTGCGGCATTTTTCAAGGTAAAATTCTGACAAAATTCAAATGTTTCACTTTATTGTTGTTCTTCATTATGCATCAAAAACAAACCTTTCTTGAGGGCTATATTTCGCTGTTAACATTTTTATGTGAAAAGTTTGTGACGAAATTAAACTATTCACATTTCTGTTTTCCTTCAATTATTATGCTCCAAAATCATTTTAAGCCATTCTTTGAATGCTGACTTTCAAAAAATTCGCTGCGCGGCAATTTTTAGGCCCCCCTTTGAGACGATATCAAGTTTCAAACCTGGCATAGACCGCCCTGGTACTATTATTTTTAGAACTACACCCCTGCTTAATTACTGGTTTTAGCAGAGTATTGAAAGACTGGACCTTAGAATTTATATGGCAACCTAAAAATTAGGATACTTTTCACTATATTACATTATTACATTATAGAAAGTGTTAATTTAGCGGCTAAATATGTTGTGCAGTGCAGCGCCATTTCGCATAATGAACATTACTAACTCGAGAATAGGCATCCCGAAGCGAGCGGTAATAGAGCCCGACATTTGTTTCTGAATTGTTCAAAATCCAATACGAGTCGTCCTAAGGGGTACGTTGGGGAGGGGGGGGGGGGCTTGTTCAATAATTTTATTGAAGATAGATCTGTAGTGTGTGGGAAATATTATTATATCCCAGACTGGCCCCTTGGCTATGGGGATAGTTTCATATAGGTCATTATCAATAAACTAGGAGAAAACGTTCCGTATAAAGTGGGCATTTCAATTAGTTCAAATCTGCTGATTTGTATGGGGCCAATTTGTCTGTGTGACAGACAAGAAAAAGCGAGCCCTCGTATTGCTTACATTTGAAAATGGGAATGAATATGTTATATTCAAATGCGTCAACCAATTTGTCTGAAGATTGTCAAAAGCTCTTGGTCCCAATTAAATGATCAAACAAAATTTGAAGTTGATCGGTTATGGTTCCATTTTCAATTTTCAACCAATCAAATGATCTTATTCAAATATTATACATGTGCCTCTCATATGACATTAATGTGCGTACACAATTTCAGTTCGCTTGGTTGATCGGTGTGACCTGGGCAGTGCATCCAAATCTTAGACAGACACAAACAGATAAAGAAAGAGCCGTAAGAGTCGGTCCGAAAGTGTCAACCACGAGCCTCCAATCAGCTGCGAGCTCTTCCCACTGCCTGACGTCACAATCGTGTCATAACTCCCATGAAAGTGTTCCAATTATGACAATACAAGCCTCACGATGTCATGGAGTAATATGGGTGTACATAAAAGTGTGTGTTCAATTCAGCCAATCATAGAAGGTAGTAATCGTAAGCTGCCATTTATTAGCAATATTTGACGTCATAAAAAGCACGATAAATATTTTATTATTTCGTCTTAACACTGACAGACTTTTCCCGTTCCATTTCACTGACAGCCATAACTTAAGTCATTCTCTGCTTCAATGGCGTTCGCATTTCATAAATCTTCAATAGAAGTTTCCAGTGACTTGATTATTAGACTCCTTTGAGGCCGTTATTCCATGTGATATCATAAAAATAACACAGACATAACTATTACTACACGATGATAATAACTAAACCTACGTAAGTACAATCTTAGAGTATAGAGTGTTATAAAACACTGTTTTCCCCCTGCGAAATATTTTTGCGTCACTCACTAGTTCGATGAGGCGCTTTGACATTGCCGGTGCTGAAAGATGTGAGTTGAAGATAAAACTCATGGCCGCTGAAATATTTCTATGACCAGTACTTGGATTGCACGTCTTCAGCATTTCGATTTGCTTCGTGTAACTTCGTACAATCCAATCTGTTTAGCCATCGGAGATTGGAAAATTTCACCGATAAAAAATGAGTGTGCTTTTGAATCCTGCCACGCACAGCTTCCCCGGGGCTTCCCATGAAAATCACGATTAAATCAAACCATCTCCAACATGCGCGAACGATGCAAATCTCTTTACACCACCGCCGCGTCGGGACGCCGTCTTATGAGCGTCCTTCAAGCGTCGACGTGACGTCACTGCCTATCATGTGGGTAACGTCATTACTCAGACGGATCGAGACAAAATCCTGAATGTGTCTTGGAAATGGCCGCGTGAAATATTCAAGCTGTTGGTGGAAGTCGAGAAGAGCAATCGGAGGAAATCGATAAGAAATATGATGTATGGCTTATGAGGAGGATAAAAACGCTAAGTTGCCTCGTTTGAGAGTGAATATGGACGGCCATCAAACATCAAGCTTGCTGGATAAAAAGCTCGAGTAAAAAGCAGTCAAGTTCTTTGCAGAGAAAAAATTATTATTAAGCACCTACAAGGCATGATATTAGAATGTGATATCAACACGGGATATCAACACGTCATTTCATAACACATACTAAAAAGTTACTTTATCCATTCTCTTCAACAGTGACTGACTATTTCTTCAAGTCAAGCAAACAATATGGCTTCAGTTTTTACAGGGAGTATTTTGTTCGATAATTCGAATATGCCTTGAAATAATCTGATTTACTACATAAGGGGTGCCGAGTAAGTGGGTGCTCAGGGGCTCTAGCCCCCGTCGGATATTTTAGTGTAATACCAACTCGATTTTTTACTTTAAAACTCAGAGAGAATATGAATTTATCATTTGAAACTAAAAATCCTACAATAACTTAATATGTCCTTAATTTGGTATATTTATATTTTTTCTTATTTAGATATTTAGGATATCACGTCTACCAACCAAAATAAATGTGGACCGGTGCCCTTGGTCCACATTTTGCTGTGATACTTCTCAAGGCCCACAAACATTCATTTCACATCATTTTGACATTACTTGTCGGATGTTTGAAATTAAGTCGGCGCCCCCATGACGTCACAGTCTCACGTAGAAGAAATGTCACGTTCAGTCTGGCTCCAGCTAGCGGGTCCCAGTTGCATAATAGATGCCACTTTTGACCCTCCGACTTTGCATCAAACTCCGCATTTCAATCAAGAAAGGTTTACTACTTTCCCTGCATTATTCAAACACGAGGAATGGGGAGTTTGCAAGTAAACTAGCACTGCGATGTGAAGTATACATTCAAATAACACAGCCTGCTTGAAACATATACTGATGACAAGATGCATGGATCATAGCTTAGTTCACACTAGTAAGACACGGTTCGCTCACTTGACCAATGAAAGTGAAGCCTTTCCAGGTACCCAGCAATTTTCGTCACTCGGATGGACTAGCGCTTATATCAGCTACTGGTGGTAAAAATATGAATTTACACTGCATATGCATATACATTGCAAGTAGTTCACTATGGAGATAATAGATGGAGCGCCATCTGAGAAACGAATTTAGTAGAAAATCAGGTCTGTTTAGGCTTCACTTCAGCCAATGTTAATGGTATAGGAGTAAACGAACCTTGCCTTATGTCCATAAATCTTGCTGATTGAGCGAGCGTAGCGAGCGTCACCACGGTACTCTTATGGCACTTTCTCTGTGTGTTTTTTTTTTTTTTTTGTGGTCACAGCCCAGGTCAAACCGCTCAAGCAATCGATCTGAAATTTTGTACACATACTAACGTACTCTATGCGGTCCCTGGGATCGTTTTTGAACGGGCTCCCGTGATTGGTTCAAATTTAAAAAAAATTATCTTTCGATTGGTTGCATCAATCAATTTGAAATTTAGCAAAAACATTGCAACCAACATTGTACCCAATCATAAAAAGTTTAAGCCAAATCCTCCTATTGGTTCAAATTTAAAACCACTTTTCATGTGATTTTTTACATTTAAACTAGAACAGATTGACCGATCAACTTAAAACTTCGCGTGGTCATTGGTACCAACATTTTAGGTATTTTTGCCAATTTTCAGTCTAATCTGTCGTTATTTTCAAAAGTTTTGTCATTTTAAGGTCATTTTATTCCATAATCTTGAAAAATGTATACTAAATTGTCATCCCTGCCTTCTTTAAGCTTCTGTTCCAAGGCAAGGCCTGTAGAGCAGCCAAGCTATCCACAATGTACAGTAAAATGAAAGCATTTTTGAGCTAGCGCATAAAATCGGATGCAGTACGAAGGCCAAATCCTCTAATTGGTTTAAGTTTAAATAATGTCTTCTGATTGGTCGACAATAAAAATGTTCACATTAAGTTCAAATTTTGCATGGTGATCAAGACCAACTTAATATTAAATTTTACATATTGTAAGCCCAATCAGTCAAGTATTAATTGTAATTTTACGAGTTTAGTATGGGATGTCACAAGAGATTTCTGGAGAAAGTATGAAGGTAAGACTTCACGACACAATGGATCTGTTATTCATCCAGAGTATTATGGAGATTGAAAAATTGCAGAGAAAATCGTCTTCTGCCGTGTCGTGCATCGTTACTATGGGGATGTTGCATGTTCTGTGCTCGCTCATCAACGCGTTACACTGAGCGTTTTCCTAGTTGTTAGAATATTTCTGACGTTTTCGTCATTCGCGTCGTTTATTGGTCGTTCTCGTGAACACTGCCCTGTCAATGGCAAGACTTTCTTCTTTGTGTTATTGAAATTGTATAAATTGTGTCAAATACACTATTTTTAATAGTAGAAAATTTAAGAAAAATTCAATAAAATTGATTTATTTGTATCTACAGTCGTATTATACATATTTTTGATTATTATATTGATATTTACATGTGTAGGTATACGTTCGCTTTACTACTGTAGTACACGGCCGCCATTGCGGATCATTATTCTTACCGTGAACGAACTATACATGTTTAAATATGGTACTTTGAAAAATCCCACCCCTGCCACCATTTGTAATATTATGTTTCAACTTTCTATGCTTCTAGTGAGTGTAGTGCAATTATTATCATCTAGTTTCAACTTATTGTTCCATATAATTAAGCTCAATTTTAAATCATTTGAATCAATTACTTGTTTTAAAGTGAGCTTCCCTATGGCACTTTCTCTGTTGCTTATTTCATGTACACTTGGCCAAACAAAACTTGAACGTTCAATAAATCTGATAGGCTGATAAATGTATGATCGCTCCATCAGAAGTCAGTCTAAGCGATCTCATTGTCTCACTATAGTAGGTGACCTCACATTTCAATGGTAATAACAAGCTTTGATTGGTTTTTGAGCATTCACATTTGGTCAACGTTCAAGTTTTGTTTGGCCGAGTGTACGTTTGCTCTTGTTAGCACCGCCCGTGTCATAACAGTCAACCTGTCGATCTGAAATCTTGCACATATTCCATAATATCGTTCTAACATTGTCCTCTGTAGATTTTGAACCCGCTCATTAATGCATTATGAAGAGAAATATTGCTTAAAAATCAAAACCTGACTAAAATAACAAACAAAACGGAAAAACCGTTTGTCTCAGAGTTCTGAATTTGTACTCCGGAGGTCCGGGGTTCGATTCTCGCGTCCTTCCTGACTGTTTTGTTCGTGGTATTCCCTCAGTCGCCAGGTAAATGCAGAGGTACCCTACTAATAGGCCACGACCGCCTCCTTCCTACCTTCCATCCTTACCTACTCTTCACCATCATCTCCTTATCATCATCATCATCATCATCATCATCATCATCATCATCATCATCATCATCATCATCATCATCATCATCATCATCATCATTCATCCGCCGCCATTAGACTAGTTACAGAACAGTGCGACGTTAAGCACTAGTGAAAAATAGAAAAAAGCCAATATAAATGAAACCATTGACATATCATTTTCTCTATTTCCAAGTAGGTATACCATTCTTATTTTCTGTATTTAATTTATACCTACTGTTACTATATCTACACTTCGTTCTGGCCAATGAGAGCTCACGACACCGAAGATTCAACCATCAAGTCCACAAAAGTTAATACGAACTGAAAGCGTTGTGAACTGAAGCTTAAACATCACAAATATGATTGCGCTGCTAATTTATATATTTCTATGCAACTGCGTTCCGTTTGTTTGTTCCGTGCGTTGGAATTGCAACTATTTTACGGATGCATTTGAGTCTGAAATTGTGTGATTACCACGCGCATTTGTCAAGCCGCGCAACACGGCGATGAAAAGATAATTTATATTGAGCAATCCGACCTGCGTGAGTTATGAGCTGTTTTCAAGCGGGACTGTTTTATAATGCATCGCCGATATCGGGCTTACGATGAATGATTTACAATATAATTACATCAGGAATGAAATCACAGAGTGGCGATCGTAGTACTGATTTAGCTCGTGTGTGGAGCGACGATAGCTACATGTCAGCCGCGATGAACATTGACGCTGATCTCACAAACAGCGGGGTTTCAAACAGCGATATGTTTACATGTAAGGTCGCCTTGTATTCCTTACTTGGAAAACGCTCTGTGTAACGCGTTGATGAGCGAGCACGGATACGCGCAACACCTCGAACCGAAATTCTGTCTATCGAAAATATCAATAAAAGCCAATAATTCTTGAATTTCGTCAGACTTGTATAACAATCTCCAAATATTCCTAAAATATTAGTCCCCATAACCATGCAAAGTTTTAAGTTGATCGATTAAACATAGTGTAGTGTAGTGTGTGTACTTAGTACTAACACAATATTAGACGATCTGTTGAACGGTCATATCAGTTTCATACGTTTGAAAGTTTCTGCTCTAACTATACCTTAGAACTTACTTAGAACTATGAAGAGTAGAAGTTGCCGTGATCAACATTTTCGAGAAATTTGACAGCCAACACCCAAAATGTCCGTAAAATTTCAATAACTTTTGGATTTAAACACAGATTAGTCTAAAAATTGTCAAAAATACAGATAATGTTGGTCCCAATGACCATGCAAAGTTTTAAGTTGATCGGTCATACGGTTCTAGTTTCAATTTCAAAAAACACAGGAAATATGGTTTTAAATTTTAACCATAGAGTTTTAACCAATGTTAGGATTTGGCTGAAACTTTATAAGATTGGGGACAATGTTGGTCGTAATGACTTCTCAAAAATTTCAAATAGATCGAACCAACCAATCGAAAGATTTTTTTTTAAATTTGAACCAATCACAGGATCCCTTTCAAAAACGATCTCAGAGACCGCATAGATTACGTAAGTATGTGTACAAAATTTCAGATCGATTGCCATAAGTGCCATAAGAGTTCCGTGGTGACGCTCGCTACTCTCGCTCAACAAGTAGATACAAATTTACGTATTCATTGATAAACTGACATTTTCCTTAGTTATAACTGAAAATGTAATTTTACTAATTCGACGTACTGAATATTGCATCAACTAGTAAGGAGAACCAACCTATTAAATGTAACATTGCATCTTTTACAGTGCTCTTAGTCTTACCACGCATTCATACCAATGAGTGTGAGCCATCGACTCATTGTGGAAGATAGCGCCACTAGCGGGGAGTCGAGTCATAATATTAGCATTGGCTGGATAGAAGTTGAGATTCTTTCTTGTCGGTAAAGAAGGGGGTTGTTTCTTGACTCGCATGTAAGAAAGATCGCGGAATATTTACCTGTCAGTCAGACCTCGATGATCGCCATACACCGTTGTTTTGTGACGTCAGATGTAGGTATATTGATCTGCTTATTGATTAGACGTCGTGTTATTGACAAAGTTTCCAGTGCAAAAAGTTATCTTTGAGACTCATAGAGTTTAGAAGCATGTGTATTGAAATAAAAGTCAATTACTCCAACGTACACAAGATTCGCTCAACCGCCATTTATATGATCGTATCATTGTATAAATAGACCTGAAGCGACACATTTGAAGAAACTTTATTCTTTATGCATTGTTTACATTTAAAAAAATGTTCGCGAGAAGTCGCTGATTTTTGAAAGTCGGCAATTTCAAAATTTGGAGCCTCCCAAAGTTTTTGAGTTAACAATACATAAAAACATTATGAAGCCTATGAGGCACAAAGAGCAGGTCATTCTCGACAATTTCGTGTCTATCTTCGCATCTTTTTGGATCAAATGCCAAAATGAGCGTAAAAACTGACAATCTGGTAATGACAGTCAGGCCTGACAGTGGTCTTTAAGCACTGTCACTTATCGTAACTTTTAAGACAACTACGCATTATACGTTCATTTGAGATACCCGAGGTAAACTCAAGTAACGCATTATTTTTAAGCTGCTGCTGGAAAAGGTCGAATCACTTAGAATGATAGGGATACAATCCAAGTAGATTAGTCATTTGAGTCGACAGATTAGAGCTAAGAATAAGGACTAAAATAACGTCGTCTAGGCTGCTATTGATAAGGAGAAACAAAGGTAAAGAAACAGCACTGGCTTTGCATACATTAATTCAAGGAGCAGAGCAGTTAGTTCTTTGAAAAAAATCCACCGATGTTTTTGTTCGTTGTTCTTCCGACAAAAAAATGTTTGAAGCTCTTCATTTAGATTTTCATTCGTTTAACTTGAATGTCACGTTCCTAGCGAGTATAAACAAGAGGATAATAAAGAGCTGGGATAATAGTTTGCAGAGAGGCGAGTCACCTTTCAGCCCATTGTCTTTGGGATCAGGATGGCCATCAGTTTCAGTCTGGATACAAAAGCAAGCGCTGTTCACGGGAATGTCTCACGGTAATGGTGGAACTCACTCAGAAACTTTTCCTATGCTCTACTTGCTCAGCGGCATTCCGAAACCTGCGTTTAAATTGATTAGCCCGTGACGAGAAAGTGGAAGTCAACATTTTCAAGATACACTTTTCAGAATGAAACCGAAGTGCTTTATTCCGAGATAAAATTTATTCAGCAACTGCAATATGTTGTAACGGTTTGAATTCGGCGCTGGCGCCAACGTCAAGTCGTTACCATTAGCCGGCATTTGTACCCATATTTGGAGGGTCGCCTAGAGCAGCAAAGATGTCATGCGCAATGGTCAATGATAGTCGAGTTCGCGGATCGGCGACCTGAGCTCATTCTCTTTCTCTGGCTGACCGTCGTCGACTTCACATCGCCGCGTGAGTAGTGTTTAAATGTAGATTGTAACCACGCTAAGTTGTAGCGGATATAACGTAGTGCGACTGGTCGTCCAGCCCCTACTTGCAGGTTCAATCTTGAGCTTTGTTAACAGAATCATTATTGTGCCCCTGTGGCCTACTTGAAATAGAGTAGTTAATGTATTTTGTCGTTGCGTAGTTTTTGTATTGCAATCAAGTGTGGCCACACTTGGATTGTCTCCGCGGAGAGTCAGGCAGTCAGGGAAAGGGCACCCTTTTCGGATCATCAAACCTATCTAAATTCAACATGGTATTAAGTAAGTCCAGTAATCTTAGAACGTCGTCTGTACGAGTTCTATTTAAGTAAATGTCCGAAGTAATTCGGCGAGCATCTTATCACGGAGGAGTGTAAGTAAAGAGTTTATTATATTTATCATTGTATTGTATCAGTCTTATTTGCTATTCATTCAATTGCATGTGTTGTGTTGCCTCCAGGCACACAGCTGATGAGGTTACGACCTGTGTTGTACACAGAGTCCATTTACGCGAGGAGGTCAAACCCCCGGTAATCTGTTATCTCATTCTGATCATTTGTATGTTGTGTTTATTTGACTGTTCATTTATTCCTCACTTGAGGTTATGTAATAAAACCATAATTAATGTCAACTGGACATCACAGCTTTATGTCTTGATAGTCTAGCACCTAGTTCTGATCCTATTGCTCTCGCTCATGTCGTGTCTCTCTCTTTGTCAACTACCACGAGATCACCCGCCCACACCCATCTCCAGCTGTTGCTAGCCCGGCACTGGTTATTTCTGCCCGAGGCGACGACGCCGGCGTGGCATTTTGGCGCACACAACGTGGGGCCTGGTGATCAAGACGCGACGTGTGGAGCCCGAACGTTGGCATTTTGGTGCTCAAATCCAAAATCGACGTGGGACAACAACGACCTTCAGACGCTTGTGCTTGCTGCGATTACCTCGAGATACGTTTGACCTTCGAGTTACGTGAACACGCCGTGAATACTGGTGAGCTGTATCGTTCAGTCATTATTTATCCCTGTTACGTAATCTTTTCATCATGGACGAAGCCGAGTCGTTAGAAGAAATTCATGCTTTAAGCGAGCGCCTGCAAACTGTAGTGACCTTGATCGACAACTTTGATGGTGATAACACACAATGTCGGTCAATTGACATTAAACTAACTGGTTTAACTCGACGGTTAGCGTTGGTGACGAACGCCGAGAACGACGTCGTAGCCGCCAAGGACATTCTGACGCGATCATTGGCAAAGGCCAAGTCTGATTTTCAGATAGTACGAGACGCTGTTGACGAGTACGACGCCATGAATACGTCATTACCGCCGAAACCGAAACCTGCGCTGAAGAAGATGAAGCCGATCATGGAATGGGGAATAAAGTTCTCTGGTGATTGCTCCGGTTCTAGTGTTAGTGGTTTTCTAGAAAAGGTGCAGGATGTCATGGTGGCCAGGAACGCGACTAAGGAGGACTTGTTCAAGGAGGCCATAGACTTCTTTGAAGGTCAGGCCCGGCTTTGGTTCCGTGCAGTCCGATCGACTCTGACTTCGTGGGACGACCTCGGTCGTGCTTTGCGTACCGAGTACCAGCCAGCCGACTACGATGACCGCCTTTACGACGAGATCCGTTCTCGAACCCAAGGAGATTATGAGAGTGTAGGAGTGTATTTTGCTGTCATGAATACGCTATTCTCCCGTCTCTCAGTAACAGTTTCCGACCAGGACCGCTTGGCGACGATCAGGAAAAATGTTCATCCGTATTTCTTAGAAAAGTTAAGTTTGGAGAAACCAAAGACGGTGGATCAGCTGCGCACAATGTGTAAATCCCTCGAGTTTGCGAAGACGCAAGTCGAGCAATTTCGTCCGCCGCCAGTAAACCATTTATTGGAACCCGACTTGGGTTATGTTTCCCCTAGGAAACCGCAGCGCCACCCGATAGCCGCTATGGAGACCAAGAGCATACGTGCCAAATGCTGGAATTGCTCACAAGAAGGACATAGATACCGTACGTGCCAAGATAAGTTGACGCGATTCTGTTTTGGGTGTGGTCAACCAGGAATTCTCCGATACCAGTGCACCACCTGCCGATGCAAACAGGGAAACCGAACCGGGAATCGACAGTAAGGTCGCCTCCGCTTCCCTCTGTTTCAGCGACCCGGAAGAATAACATTATTCCTAATATTTATTTTAATTATCTGTTGCTTAAATCTGACAATGATGCAAGACCCCATCTTGAAGTGAAAGTATTTGGTTATCCATTGTTGGGACTTTTGGACTCAGGTTCTAGTCGAACCATTGTAGGTGCCCAAGGGTGGAAGATTCTTCAAGAGTTAGGCCTTCGCATTAACCGACATGCACGACAAGTAGTATCCGTGGCTAATGGCAACCCATGTAAAGTAGAAGGAGTGATGGACACCCCGATAGAATTATACGGCCGTGTATGTACGTTACCTATACTTGTTGTACCTCAAGTGACCGCTCTTCTAGTACTTGGAACGGACTTCTGGAAAGCAATGCAGTTGATGCCCGATCTTGCTGCTGGCACCTGGACCTTCGCCACTTCGACGGAGATCTGCAACGCGATCGACTCAGCACCGATCCTACAGGACCGTGACACGTTAACTGCCGACCAACAGCGACGCCTGAAAGACCTCACATCTCGACACCTTCAGCGCATGGGAAGCCAGTTAGGCGTTACAACGATGGTGGAGCATCGCATTGACACAGGTCAGGCCGTACCAGTTAAACAAAGATATTATCCCGTGTCCCCGATCATACAAGAGATCCTCAACAAAGAATTAGACCAGATGTTAGCCGACGACGTGGTTGAACCGTCGACGAGTAGTTGGTCCTCTCCTATCCGACTTGTCGAGAAACCCAATGGAAAGTACCGTGTCTGTGTAGACTTTCGCCAGGTCAACGCCCTTAGTAAGAAGGACGCATATCCGCTTCCGTTTGTATCCCAGATTCTGGACCGATTGAGAAATGCTCGCTTCCTATCGTCCCTGGACATCAAGAGTGCGTACTGGCAGGTACCCCTCGAAGAAGGCAGCCGAGACAAGACCGCTTTCACCGTCCCCGGTCGTGGCCTATTCCAGTTCAAGAAGATGCCTATGGGACTCCACAATTCACCAGCTACGTGGCAGAGATTGATCGACAACGTGTTAGGACACGATTTGGAACCCTTCCTATTCGTGTATCTGGACGACATAGTTGTGGCCACTCAAACATTTGAACAGCATTATAATATACTGGACCGCGTGTTCAAGAGACTGATTGCCGCTGGTCTCACCCTGAATGGAGAGAAGTGTGAGTTTTGTCGCTCCTCATTAAGATTTTTAGGCTATGTTATCGACGCTCGAGGTCTTCGAGTGAATCCCGACAAAGTCGCAGCCATTCTCAATGTTCCGACGCCGACCAACGTGAAGGAGGTCCGACGATTTGTTGGAGTAGCTTCGTGGTATCGCAGGTTCATTCCAGACTTTGCAACTCGCCTGGAACCTCTCACCTCCATGCAGAGAAAGAATCAGAAGTTTCTTTGGACCGACGCAGCCGACCGTGCCTTCAACGACGTCAAGAACTTGCTCATAGAAGCGCCCATTCTTTCGTGCCCAGATTTTTCAATTCCTTTTCAAGTTCAGACCGACGCATCCGGAGTTGGACTTGGTGCAGTTCTCTACCAGATTTTCCCCGAGGGAGAGCGCGTCATTGCTTATGCTAGCAAAACCCTCACGCAATCCGAGAAAAAGTTTTCAGCGACGGAGCTGGAGTGTCTCGCCGTGCTGTGGGCAGTGGAAAAGTGGAGACCTTACCTTGAAGGTTACACCTTCACCGTCCATACTGACCACGCAAGTCTTCTGTGGCTCCATAATCTTAAGGACCCCCATGGCCGTTTAGCCCGTTGGGCGATTCGCCTTCAACAGTTTAATTTTTCGATTGTTCATCGAAAAGGCAAGGACAACGTGGTGGCTGACTTTTTGTCCCGTGCTCCTCTTGAGCATTTAGCTCTTGTAAACTTCCCGAATCCAGTCATTGACCCGTGGTACCGGAAGACCATGGACTTAGTCACTACCTATCCCGAACGTTATCCTGCTTGGAGAGTTGAAGATAATGTGATGTACAAATATGTCACAGCAGACAGGAAATTGTTAGATCCCGCTGCAGAATGGAAGATAGTCGTTCCGAAGGAAGCCCGAGAAGCCGTGTTTGCTGAGTGTCACGACAACCCGACTGCTGGACACCTAGGCATTTACAAGACGTGCCGACGCATCATCGACAAGTACTACTGGCCCAAGCTGCGTATGGATACTGCTAGGTACATCCGCCGATGCCCGACCTGTCAGCGCGTCAAGGTTGAACAGAAACTTCCCGCCGGACAGATGGGACGCGAACGCAATGTTGATGGACCATGGAGACGCATCTCCGCTGACCTCATGGGACCGATGCCGAGATCGACGTCTGGTAATAAGTATCTGTTAGTGGTGACGGACACCTTTTCGAAGTACAGCCTCCTATTTCCGTTGAGATCCGCGACAGCGAAACTCGTGGCGCAGAAGATAGAAGACGAGGTATTCTTAGTGTACGGCACTGCAGAGATCTTAGTTTGTGACAATGGTCCCGAGTTCATAGGAGCTCCTTAAAGAAGATGGCTCAAGAGTCCAGACTACCATAGTACTCTTCACTACAACGACAAACGTCATCCACAAGCGAACCCGACGGAACGCGCTAATTGTACTGTTCTAGGTATGCTGAGATCATACATCACCGACAATCATAAGCTATGGGACAAGAATGTGCCGAAAATAGGTTGTGCCCTACGTACAGCAGTGAATGAAGTAACTGGCTATACACCGGCATACGTTAACTTTGGTCGTGAATTAATTTTGTGTGGTACAGACCACCGACGCATTGATATGGCGGAAATTGTCGCGGACCGGGTTGACAAGATGCAAGGACTAAAATCTATTTTTACAGATATTCGCGCTCGTTTGAAACGCGCCCATCAGCAAAACGCCGTGAGATACAACCTCCGACGACGCCCGCTGGAATTCCATGTTGGCGACCGAGTCTTGAAGAGAGACTTCCACTTGTCCAACGCTGCCGACAACTATGCAGCCAAGCTAGCGCCTCGATACGAAGGACCGTTCGAGATCAGCAAGAAAACGTCACCGCTGATCTACCGTCTCAAGGACCTCGATGGACGCGACATCGGAACCTGGCACATCAAGGATTTGCGTAGTTATTATGATAGTTAGCCTGTAAGAACTCGAAGAAAAAGAAAATTGTATTTTCTTTTTGTTGGGGTTAACGGGGAATTGTAACGGTTTGAATTCGGCGCTGGCGCCAACGTCAAGTCGTTACCATTAGCCGGCATTTGTACCCATATTTGGAGGGTCGCCTAGAGCAGCAAAGATGTCATGCGCAATGGTCAATGATAGTCGAGTTCGCGGATCGGCGACCTGAGCTCATTCTCTTTCTCTGGCTGACCGTCGTCGACTTCACATCGCCGCGTGAGTAGTGTTTAAATGTAGATTGTAACCACGCTAAGTTGTAGCGGATATAACGTAGTGCGACTGGTCGTCCAGCCCCTACTTGCAGGTTCAATCTTGAGCTTTGTTAACAGAATCATTATTGTGCCCCTGTGGCCTACTTGAAATAGAGTAGTTAATGTATTTTGTCGTTGCGTAGTTTTTGTATTGCAATCAAGTGTGGCCACACTTGGATTGTCTCCGCGGAGAGTCAGGCAGTCAGGGAAAGGGCACCCTTTTCGGATCATCAAACCTATCTAAATTCAACATGGTATTAAGTAAGTCCAGTAATCTTAGAACGTCGTCTGTACGAGTTCTATTTAAGTAAATGTCCGAAGTAATTCGGCGAGCATCTTATCACGGAGGAGTGTAAGTAAAGAGTTTATTATATTTATCATTGTATTGTATCAGTCTTATTTGCTATTCATTCAATTGCATGTGTTGTGTTGCCTCCAGGCACACAGCTGATGAGGTTACGACCTGTGTTGTACACAGAGTCCATTTACGCGAGGAGGTCAAACCCCCGGTAATCTGTTATCTCATTCTGATCATTTGTATGTTGTGTTTATTTGACTGTTCATTTATTCCTCACTTGAGGTTATGTAATAAAACCATAATTAATGTCAACTGGACATCACAGCTTTATGTCTTGATAGTCTAGCACCTAGTTCTGATCCTATTGCTCTCGCTCATGTCGTGTCTCTCTCTTTGTCAACTACCACGAGATCACCCGCCCACACCCATCTCCAGCTGTTGCTAGCCCGGCACTGGTTATTTCTGCCCGAGGCGACGACGCCGGCGTGGCAATGTAGCAAATTGTAAAAATAAAAATATACCCAACCAAACATATGTTGGTTGGATGTAATATTATTAAGGTTAAAGTGAGTATATATGTCTATGGTATAAGAAAGCTTTTTCGTAATTTATTTTTCGTAAATGTGTCCCTATAGACTCTACTATATTTTATTACCATTTTCTTCAATGCCAATACACGCGTACAATAATTGTGTGATTCTACATGTTATTATAAACAGCATTTAGGTACATTATTTTTTTTAAAGGAAGAGTAACAAAATATTGTAGTACAAATTCAAAATATATTCACACAAAATATTATTTGATAATAGCTGTTCGCATGCAGTGTTGGGTAAGTTCCTTTTGAAAAGGAACTTGTTCCAGTTCCAAGTTCCTCGCCGAAAAAAGGAACTAGTTCCAGTTCCAGTTCCTTCAATAATGAAAGGAACTATTCCGTTCCTAGTTCCTTTCTAAAAGGAACTTAGTTCCTTTTAGTTCCTTTTTAAAGAAAGGTGTAATTTTAATTGGAACATTAAAAATTGCAATCTGCAAATTAAAAATTGAAAATTAAAAATTGAAATCTATTTTTGTATTTTATTTTTTGGATAAAAAAACATTTTCCGTAAAATTGGGACTAATTATTTGTAATTTTAAAAATCAAATCATAAAAATCAGTGAATACTACCTAATTAAAAATCACGAACTAAGATATTTGGAATTACTATTAGGAATTTATTGGAAATTTGGAAAGTGTAATTGTCATCTAGTAATGGGGTTCTTTGATCTGAAGGGTTGGCCACGCTACTACAGGTAGATAGATGTCCATTGTGTTAGGGTAGGTGACGACTGGTTTGAGTTATTTTTAGATGCCAAATAGTTAGGGAGACATCTGACTGCTGACAGAAACAAATATGTGGCTTCTAGAAGAGTGCAGTTTTTCGGAGTTAAAATACAGTCAAGTTTAAAAAAAAGGAACTTAGCAAAAATCGTTACAGTTCCTCAAAAAAAGGAACTAAACCGTTCCATAGTTCCTCCCTAGAAAAAAAGGAACTAAGACGTTCCATAGTTCCTAAGAAAAGGAACTAGTTCCTAGGAACGGAACTATTTCGTTCCGTTCCTACCCAACACTGTTCGCATGTCACTACTTTTCAGCCCTTTCTCCACCAAAATGGTAAGCAGTTCAAAATTACACAGATATTGGGTCGTTCCATGGCCCAATTCGACTAGTTTTGAAGAAGAAAGTGACCGCGGCATGAATTTTGATTAATTTCAAATTGTGCACAGTTGTTACGTCTATCATATGCTTAGCTTAGCCACACCTCGCTTTTATTTTTGTGATGCACCAATATCAAGTTACATGGCGCCAAAGTTTGGATTGCGAACTGCTTTTGAGTGGAAGTTGGTGGTGAAACTTGGAGACAAACGAACAGACCTATGATATTCCTGTATTGATTTTACATGTTGCTAATTCACCGGATACATGACTTGGAGTCGGATTCCCAAGCCATGCAGTAGATGGCGCTAGTGTTGTCTTGTCCCCTCTTCCAGGAGCTCCTGCGGGAGAGACTGGACATCGCCGTCGCAGTCCCTCAGGATCACTTGATGGATCGTTGCAGGGATTTCAATTGATTAATGGTGAACTGGAACGACGTCGGGACCGAGCAGCGCAATGTAATGTCAAGTACTGGAGACATCGCCAGATAACTTGATCGACATTGACAGCTTCTCGACAAGAGTATTACACTGAAATAAGTCGATGTTATGTAACTCACTCAGAAGTAGGACAGTTGTACATTTCAATGATTCTTGAGGAGAGCTAAAAACCAATAATTCTGCCATCATCGAATCATATTTATAATAGTGAAACTCGTCATTTTTAACAGATAATATTTCAATATAACAACATTTGTTGACGTCATGAAATTGCTTCGAAAAGAGTGCCACGCAAAATCATTGAAACGCACATCGATCGGGCCTTCTGCGTCTGTGGTACAGATTCTATCTTCAGTGAACATGTTTCACAAACTCGGGCTTCTTAGCAAACATCATCTTTTCAATGCGAATGAATCAACCCGCTCAACTGCTCAGTGCTCATTGCTAACGCTTCTCTCTGTCACTTCTTTTTCACATAATCACAGTTACATCATTATGACTCGGTCGTCGATGTCAATATGCCATGAGAGTAAATACAATTATTTTCTTGTTTGCTTTTAATCACTTCTGTTTACAAAGTATTCATTATACTGAAAGTTTCGCAAAAAGCAGAAGAAAGCAACAAACAACAGCGCAGCCGTAGCACACCAGACAAATCATCAATCATTTTGTTATCCCAATTAGATCTCTATCCATCATAATACACATTCATAACATTGATTAGTTATAATTTTTCTAAGAAATTGTAAGAAGCATTTTTTATTTACGTTGAGTATAATTATGATACAAACGACAGGAGGGACGGAGCTCGAACTCTTGTTTGTCAGGAATCTCGTGAGTTCGATGACGCCGTATAATCCGAAGCAATAAACCAGTAGCACGATCAACTAGTGGAATTTAATTACCACGTACAGAATCCAGATCCACTTTTCATTGCAAATCTCTTGGATGTGGTTATTCAGCCTCTGGAACCTGCGCGTTGCTTCCCGGTGTTGACACAAGATGTCAGCAGCAGCACACGCACATCAAACAGCAGTATTCACGCGGAGTTTCCATCAAACTCGCGTTTCAACACTCACACTCACCCCGATGTCCGACAACTTCCCTTCGCAACTTGAGCTTTATGCAACTTCCCCTCGCTCTGTCACTGCAGCTGTCAAACCTCTTTGTAATCAGATTAGGAGAATTCTAGGAGAATGCTGTCTAATATTATCAAAATGTCTTCAATATTCTCTGGTTATTGAAGATTCTGGTCTGGGGGTCAGTTTTACAAGGAATTAGTACTCTTATTAGTAGATAGTTACTTACTATTTGATTACTCTTTGAGATTCAATAAATTACAAGGCGAATTCAGGAGTCGTAGAAATTAATTTAGTTGTTAAAACGGACTACCAAACTATGAAAAGAAATATCAAGAAACTCATAACCAAAGTTTGGAAACTGCAATCCTCTACAAGAGCAAAAGTTAGAGAGGATATTTGCAACTAATAGAGAACATAAGGTGTGACAGTGCAAGATATTTGTCGGAAGTGCAGAGGAAGTTTGTGTGCAGGAGACATAGGGAGATATCAAGCAGGAGGCATGAGGAGATATCAAGCAGGAGGCATAATGAGATATCAAGCAGGAGACATAAGGAGATATCAAGCAGGAGGCATAATGAGATATCAAGTAGGAGACATAAGGAGATATCAAGCAGGAGGCATGAGGAGATATCAAGCAGGAGGCATAATGAGATATCAAGCAGGAGACATAAGGAGATATCAAGCAGGAGGCATAAGGAGATATCAAGCAGGAGACATAAGGAGATATCAAGCAGGAGGCATGAGGAGATATCAAGCAGGAGGCATAATGAGATATCAAGCAGGAGACATAAGGAGATATCAAGCAGGAGGCATAATGAGATATCAAGCAGGAGGCATAATGAGATATCAAGCAGGAGGCATAATGAGATATCAAGCAGGAGGCATAATGAGATATCAAGCAGGAGGCATAATGAGATATCAAGCAGGAGACATGAGGAGATATCAAGCAGGAGGCATAATGAGATATCAAGCAGGAGGCATAATGAGATATCAAGCAGGAGACATAAGGAGATATCAAGCAGGAGGCATAAGGAGATATCAAGCAGGAGACATAAGGAGATATCAAGCAGGAGGCATAATAAGATAGCAAGCAGGAGACAAGAAGAATGAACATGGTAATGAAAGAGTTCGTGAAGCAATAAAAACGTCAGGAGAGAACTGACCGATATTATCGTTTGAATGTAAATTAATATTACTAACAACTGCAATGTAATTAAAAATGTTAAACACTTTCTACTTGAATCTAATCCTGCATCAAAGTTCCCTAGCTAATTGAGTTGTGAAATGACCACGAAAGTTGTTCAACGAATGCTTCATCGAGGGATCAAATGCAGACATTCGGTTGATTGCATTTGCCACCTGCAAGGGTCCAAACTTGCAAGAAACTTGCGATAGAATTATCAAAGATCCCTCGAGATGGTTTCTTTACACGTAATTTCCCACTCCATTTACTTGGCTGACTGCTATTGATCCTAACGAGACCTGTGACGACTAAAGAATAATGGACAATAGCAGATATAATGTCACACTCTTCTTGTCTTGTCGTCCTGCGTGCGCAACGTAACTAGTACGTGTTCGTTAAAACTTACTCTCCAAACAGAGAAGTGAAAATGTTTTGATGGAAGTTTCAGAGTAATGTAACAGGCATTTTGTCCGCCGAAGAAAGCAATGGTCTTATATTCGGCGTCCCATTGCGAACTAAATGCGTTTTGATTAGAAAAGTTTTCCTGAAAAGCAATCAGCATTATTATAAACATGAGATGTAGGAGAGCAGAAACCAACATGTTTTCTTCGCTTTGTTGCGAATCAATTTTGTCAAGTTTGTCCTGTGAGCTTGCTGAGAAAGCGCTCTGAATAAGTTCTAACGCCTCTTGATAGGTCCAAAGTCAAAGGCAATCTCTGAGTGCGACGACGAATGCGCAAACCGCATGCCAGAAGTTGTGGGCATAATTGGTTTAGCAGTCGGCTTTGTTCTGTGTCTTCACTATTTACAGACACATACCTAATTAAAAATATAATTACATTTATAATTTAATTCTAAATTAAAATTAAACTAGGAAACGCTGCTATTGAACAGGTTGAAAGCAGGCGCTAACATTTTCTCATTTAAAACCACAACTATATTTTGCATATTCTCAACATAAAGCAATGTTACTGAATACTGCGATGCGAATTCTTGAGAGATGATCCAACTCACTTGTTTTCAATGAATAAAACCTTGTGCGCCTTATAAACTAGTAACGTAGGATGAAATATACTTACTTAAATATCCCATAATTCAATTCATATTGTAAGGATTATTCTAAAAAATACAAAGAATACAAGAAATACAAGAATATACGCGTGTTATGTTGCTGGACCTGACGTTGTAAAGGTGAAGCACGTAATAGAGAATATGCTTGCAATGTATTAGTTTAATGTAATCATTGGTCAGTAAGATGAAACGACCGTCTGACTTGCCAAATAGTCTCTTTGATGGCATGGATTCTTCGACGAAAAAGTATCAGCTATACAAGAGTATAGAAAGAGAGTGCAATTTCCTAAAGAAAGTCAGAAAAAATCACCGACGATATCTTACAGAAAGCGGATATTTATGATTTGATTTCTCATATAAAAACATCACATCAAAAGTGAATCAAATTCCCAAGAGTAACTTTGATCTCTTACAAAGCGAACATTTTATCAGCCGAGATGGCGCAAAAAGCAATGTCAGTGATCATCAGTTTTAAGAGAAGAAATCAATTTCGTATCTGAGAGATTGAACATGGGTTTTATGAAGGTATGTGAGCACTTTTACATGCCATCACTTACTTCGGCTCTATTCCATCATCATTGTTAACTCTTTACGCCATCTTCATCATCTTCATTACATCTTCACCGAGCAATGCTTCCAGAACATTCGACGCAAATGTTCGCAATAGAATATCTATACAATCCTATACACTCTTTGACTGATCTAAACCAAATTCGGCACAGTTACTTCTCAAGACCCTTCGTTACCTTCATGCAACTTATCCCCACTCAAGATTGATTTCGGGCATATCCGTATACATATACTAAACTGTAGAGCTGTAGAGCTGTAGAGTGGTTAACGCTCTGAGCTTGTATTCCGGAGGCCCGGGTTCGATTCCCGCGGCCGTCCTTCCTGACTGGGGTTTTTTCGTGGTTTTCCCTCAGTCGATAGGCAAATGCTGGGAAGGTACCCTACTAATAGGCCACGATCGCCTCCTTCCCACCTTCCATCCTAACCTACTCTTCACCATAATCTCCCAATCATCATCATAATCATTCATCCGTCGCCATTAGCCTCGCTGCAGAACAGTGCGACGTTAAGCCCCAGACAAAAAAAATCCAGAAACGCCCAATGTGTACTATCTTGGATAAAACTGTTCACTTCACCCAGGCAACGCCGCGGACAGGACGCGAGTAGAATATCAAACATTTATTCTTTTTCAAAGTCAGTTATAATAGAGCTGGTCAGAGTTTCAATAAAAATATTCTCCCTGTGCAATTTTCAAGAAACTTGACTGTATTTTATAATTTACTAACATGTCTGATCAAACCTGAGCCAACTTGATGCGTGTTACGCGTGCGAAAAAGAAATTGATTCTAAGAATATCAACGTGTATGCAATTGTTATTTATGAATACTACTTATAATATGGAATAAAGGGGTGGGGAGGAAATCATACCTTTGTATTGGTGTCAGTGGATGGGGTGCAAGTCTTATTCCAGAGAATGCAACACATTCAAGAATCAAGATGTATTATACCAAAGCGAATTACTATGCGCACTACTCAAATTAAAATTACATCATCACTGATTTATCGAATGTATCATTTTGAATTTGAAAGCCAAACAAACTACGAATTTACAAACAATATTGTTTTTATTGTTAAAGAATGATTCTAGGACTGAATTGGTTATTTGCTCAACAATCGACTTTATCGGCCATTACTATTAGATGAACGGAATATTATTGAATATAACATAATTATGTAATATCATCCAGCACATAATGATGTTCGCTTCTGCACTGCACTGATTGTATTTAGTTCATGCTTCTCTGAACATGATTGGGAGGGGGGGGGGGTTGAAGTAACAACACTGAAGTAATTAGTGCAGATACAAACAATTAATAAAAACATATCATTGCTATTGAGCTGTGCAAATATTGTACATCTGCATATGAAATGAATTCTCGACTATCTCGGTACCGAAGCAAAGCCAGCATGTGCGCACCGATGTTGCGCACTGGCACATGGAACGAGGCGGCAGAAGATAGCAGATCAGATAGAATGCGAATCTGTCACTGCAGGTCAGCATTTCACTCGTCGGTTCAACTCAAGTGACAAGGCATGCATTTCCATTGGGTTAAATACATGTTTTCAAAATAACAACATGTGTTGGTAAAACACACTATTACACTTGAATTTAAATTCAGTGGACATATGGGCGGGAAAACGGTATACCTGTTGTGTGACATCATTCTTATCAACCAACAATTATGTTTCCATGGTTACAATAAAATATGTCACTAAAACCTAAAACGAGAAGATTGATACCAGCACTGTGATCGTGTAACTGTGCTCGACAAACGATCGACACCTCTTATGGACGAATAACATTGATACGTCATAGTCGATCGACAACAAAGTCGAGTCAATGCTAATCTCCCATAAGAGTTGTAGATCTTTTGTCGAGCACAGTTATACGATCGTTAAAATGTACAAAATGTACTATATATAAAATGGACCGGGTTATTTCGCCGACCCCATTTACAGCAGATAAATGCTGCTATATGCATAAAGCATACAGCAGATGCTGCTTTACGCATAAAGCAGCATAAGGCTGCAAACACACGGGGCGTTTTTTTCCACGCCAGACGCGGCGTGGAAAAAAACGCGACGTTTTTCTTGGTCGAGCACACGGGGCATGAAAAAACACGCGACGTTTTTCCTTTGTCGAGTCTGGCCGGCGTGGAAAAAAACGCCGCGCGTAAAAACCGCCTCGTCTGTTCGCTCCCATAAGACTCAATGCTACGTATCTTCTCGGCGTCTCGCCGGCGTTTGAACGCTTCGGCTGGGCGTGCAAAAAAACGCCCCGTGTGTTTGCAGCCTAAAAGAGCACAGTGTGTCTTTTTCTGTGGATGCTGATCATGCGTGGTCGTATAAGCATAATTATAATCGGGATTCTGCTGTGGCAATTTAAAGAAAACAATGTGAGAAAAAGAAAATTTGCTGAAGTTCAGCCAAACGTGCTATTTCTTTGATGACTCATGGCGCAAATTGTGCGGCCCGTTGTGCTGAAAGGGGGATAACAAGTTCACCGGCTGCTCAGTCGGGTAAATCAGTTAGGTTTGTTTTGTTTTCTTTTGTTTTGGTGTTGTCTTGTACCAGTCTCGCTTGCAGAAGACGACCGAACACGTGGGCGAAACATCGCGGCTTAAATTAATACCAGTGTTTTTATCCTAGATTAGTGTGGGTACATTTGATAAAATATATCGTCATGAAACAGGTATACCATTAAAATGTCCTCTGAATTTTAATGTTATTTTTATGAATAATATCCCTGTACCTTTGACGCATTTCGGTCGATAATCTTCAAAGGGATTCCCCAGGTCTGTAGAGCAGAAAATTTCACACTCATATTAATTTAAATGCAATACGAAGGCTCGCTTATCAACGCGTTACACAGAGCGTTTTCCTAGTTCACTAACAGCAACATGACTCTAGCCCGCGTTGCTCGTCTCAAATGTCACATTTCACACGAGTGCTTGCTTATCAACGCGTTACACAGAGCGTTCTTGTATGATAAGTTGAGTTGAATGGCTCAAAAGATTGAGCACAAACGCTCGATCTCGTGGACCTGAGAGGTCAAGCCGAGCTGACCCGAGTCTGGCCTCGAGCTCGGATCTCCATGCGAATTGATAACGATTAAGAGTAGGCGCAATTCACAGGAAGCCAAATAGCTCAGCTTTTTCCGTTCGCTCCGTCAGTCTTCCTGCCTTAACATAGGAAGTGACGCGCGCTGTTTGCCACTTAAAGAGTCCGATAAGACCGAAACACTCTATCAATAATTGTAGGCTTCTGGTTTCCTTAAACATTCAGTAATCTATTAGCGAGTTGCTATCAGTTACAGCGCGAGATCGCTGCGTGTTTGTGTCAGTGCATCCAGCAGAAAGCCGTCAGAACCTCCTGACTTGGCGGAGTTCTCCATCAGAAGACCATGGGCAAGTCCAGGGTAAGCACTCTTGCTGTTATCACCTGCTTCACTCATCTAATTCACTCACTAATTTCATACAATTATCCAATGTATTGATTGCAAATACAAACATACTTGATTCCCTCAAGATTTCTATTTGAAGGTAGAATTTGTAGAATAATATGTAGTTCATATTAATATGTTTAATATATTTAGTGTAGTTTAGTTTAATTATATAACTTCAAAAACTTTTTTTCCCAATTCAGCATTGATCTCCCCGTCAAATGTTTTTCATAAAGGGGAGAGCGTATTATAATATCATGTATACTTATTTTGATGTAAATAAAAAATATAAATAAAAAAATGTTTTCCATGCAGCGTAAAATTTAAGGATAATTAATAGTTAATGACTCGTTTATTTGCTATGTGTATAAATATATTTAATCAATTTCATAAATTTCCTCGTGGCTTCTTTATCATGTAGTTTAAACCGACGGCAGGATGAGATGTGTCGGGGAAGTGCAGTTAGGTACTTCCCTGTTTGTCACGACATGCATAATGCCCATCTTCACACACTTCTATTTGCAGGAGATGTATCATTGAGTCGAGAATGGGGGTGGATAGAATAGCGCCTAATGGAATAACGCCTAATTTGGAATAATGTCTAAAATACCGTTAGATGTTATTACAATGGAATAACGTCTAAAGAGTTTTAGGCGTTATTCCACATGAAATTGTCATTTCAAATTAGATGTTGTTCCACTGGAATAACGTATAAAATAAATTTAGAGATTATTCCAGTGGAATAAGCACTAATATGAAATTAGACGTTGTTCCTATGGAATAACGCCTAAAATAAAATTAGACTTTAATCAAGGTCAAAAAGATGATTAGGTTCGCGAATAATGTAATACCGCCTAATTTGGAATAATGTCTAAAATGCCGTTCGATGTTATTCCGATGGAATAACGTATAAAGTGTTTTAGGCGTTATTCCACATTGAATTGTCGTTTTAAAATTAGATGTTGTTCCACTGGAATAATGACTTAAATAAAATTAGATATTATTCCAATGGAATAACAGCTAAAATGAAATTAGACGTTGTTCCAATGGATGAACATCTAAAATAAAATTAGATGTAGTTCCAGTGGAATAATGCCTAAAACATTATAAGGTATTTTTCTGTTGGAATAACGACTAAAAGGGAATTAGTCGTTGTTCCAATGGAATATCATATAAAATAAAATTAGATGATATTCCAGTGGAATAACGTCTAAATCATTATATGGTATTTCTCTTTTCGAATAACGACTACAAGTTAAATAGTCGTTGTTCTAATGGAATAACGTTAGATGTAAAAAAAGGTGTGGGGGGTGCCGGGGTAGCTGTTTACTTGGCACCCCCCAGTTTCACACCTTTTTTCTTAATAGCTTTTTGGGGGTAGTCGCACTAATTCTGGAACTAGTCGTACTAATTCGCACATATTTCGCACTAAATATCTGCAAAGTTTGAACCTTTTATCTCTTGTGTGGGGGGGGGGGGGGGGGGGGGGGTGCTGTTAACCTGGCACCCCCCCCACACCTTTTGCTTAATAACTTTTTAGGGGTAGTCGCACTAATTCTGGAACTAGTCGCACTAATTCGCACTAATTCCGCACTATATATCTGCAAAGTTTGAACCGTTTATCTCTTATGGGGGGTGCTGTGAACCTGGCACCCCCCAGGGGTAGACGCACTAATTCTGGAACTGGTCGCACTAATTCACACTAATTCCGCACTAAATATTTAGAAAGTTTCATCCCTCTAACTTGAGTGGGGGGTGCCAGGTTCACGCACCTCAGTTACCCCTGTGGGCATTATACGCAGCAATACCTGCCTTCCACTCATGGAACTCATGACTCACATTTCAACCCTCGTACACCATCTTTGGAACTCCCCTCGTACTAATTACCAACATGCCAACGTCATTGATGACGTCTCCATTTACGGCGGCAAATATTTTTTTTTTAAATCACAGAAGGAATCATACCATGCACAATCAAATTGACTGCATTGCTCATCGTGAAATGAAACTATATTTGTAATCTTGGGGTGAATCCACGCCAAGGCATCAAAAAAATGTTTAAATATGAGGGTACGACTCCGATTTTGTTCATATTTGGTACCTATACATGTTAGGAAGCCGAAAGAAACACATGGCTCTTTCAGCGTTTTTCATATTTTGAACGGGGTCCGAGAAACGGGCCCCTCAAAAAGTCATTAATTCTTTTTAGAAATGAAGATCTTAAAATGAATAATTTGATTCCAATTTTATTTGGGCACAAAAATGAAAAGAGTGGGGGTGATTCACAAATTTGTCATTAAAAAAGAATTTTTTGATATTGAAAAAAATGCGTATTCGTATTGTATTTTTAACATCTTTGCAAAGTTGTAGAGTGATAACCTTTACGGTATGGAAGTTATGCGGTAAAATGAAAAAATATTACTAGATTTTTGCATTATATTTCACTACCTGTAATTTAGTAGATCATGAGCCAGCCGAACAAGACCCTTCCCACCCTGCCACGGAAAGTTTGAAATCTGTTTTGGGTATCTCCAAAGTACACACATTACACTTTAACTTGTTTGGCATCCGTGCGTAGGGGGGGGGGGGGGGAGTCACACTTTTGCCTTTTTCAGACAGGTATTATTTTATTGTGGGACAATGGTGCAAGATAAGTTCAAACATATTTCATATTAGAGAATAGTATGACATTTGCAAGGAAATTAATATATTTTTGGAAGGGGCAAAACCCTTAAATGGAAATTTTGTAAATGTTGGATATCGTGAGTACTACCGCGCCCCCCCCCCCCCCCCCCCCCCCCGCCCAACGCACGGATGCCAAACAAGTCAAAGTGTAATGTGCGTACTTTGGTGTTACCCAAAACAGTTTCAAACCTTCCTTGGCAGGGTGGGAAGGGTCTTGTTCTGCTGGCATCATGATCATGATTAGGTAGTGAAATATAATTCAAAAACCTAGTACTCTTCTTACATTATACCGCATAACTTCCATGCCGTAAAAGTTACCATTCTACTACAACTTTGCAAGGATGTTAAACATACAGGATACACATATATATTTTTTACAAATATCAAAAAATACTTTTTAAGGGGGGGGGGGGGTCGTTTTAAGGACAAATTTGGGAATCCTCCCCACTTTTTAATATTTGTGTCTAAATAAAATTATAATAAAATTATTCATTTTAAGATCTTCATTTCTTAAAAAAAAATTAAGTCTCTTTCACTAACGGTTATAAAAAACAATTGTTTTAAAAAAGCAAGGCCCACCTGAAAATGACTTTTTGAGGGGCCCGTTTCTTGGACCCCGTTCAAAATATGAATAAAAGCTGAAAGAGCCATGTGTTTCGTTCGTTCGGCTTCCTAACATGTGTATACCAAATATGAACAAAATCGGAGTCGTACATGAAAATCGATTTGATGCTTTGGCTTGGAATGACCCCTTGGTTGAATCAAACGATATTACTAATATCAGAGAACAAATGTTCCTTATCACTTCCAATATTACATTAAAACTTGGCTTACATTATACATTATACGACTAGCAAAAAATATTAGCTATGCTGTTACATCCGTTCATAATCACATTCATTTATTGATCAAAAGTCATTTCTTATTGATACAATTGATACTAAACTGTCAATTCCTCTATGTCATAATAATGAAACTCAATATCAACGTGACACTTTTTATTCTGATAATTCTGGATACATTTCATCATGTATTTTCTAATTCTTTGTACCTGACTTGGGACCGTCGATGCTTCCGAGATAACTATTCGGTACTTACAAACAATGTGGCAGAGGTGACGTCATGATCAGTGAAGATATTTTTACTTCTACGAGACCAACACATTTACAAGATACATTGTTACAGAAATAGAAATGTGATTTTATTATAAGAGGGAAAAATGTTATCAATACTTGAATCACTGAAAAAAAAACGGAAAAAACCCCCGGAAAATAAACCCAGGAAAAAATACCCCTGTAACGGGTTGATGAGCGAGCACCCAAACGCGCAACATCTCCAACCGGAATATCGTAACATACAGAAAACATAATAGGTTCAATTGCGTACTAAATCCACGCAATAGAACATTGCCAGTGAATTAAAACTATAGTCAATTAATGGGTTCAATTGCGGGAAAAAATTACACAATCGGAGACCAAGCTTAATGAATTGGTGACATCACTGTAGCGAAAAATCTGCAGCAATGTCTGCTCTCTAATAGAAACAGGACGCGAATTAGTTGCTTGAAGGTGCACTTCCGGCGCTAGTCGTTCCTTCAGGCTACATGCTAATAATAGAGGGATAGGGGAAGGGGGTTTTGTCGTCACTTAGTAGGCGCTGCGCTGGGCCCGGTAGAGTTGGCAATAGAGGGGCAGAGGGGAAGGGGATGATAGTGGTTGGACAGTGGAAAATCGTTTTTTTTTTTAATTTTAACCAATTACAGAATTTGGTTGAAACTTTGTAATATTTGAGACAATGTAGGTCGCAATGACTTGGCAAAATTTCAAATTGATCGGACGTTCAATTCGGAAGTTATCGGAAGTTAATTTTTTCAAAACTCAAAATTTTGGTTAACCAATTATCTGATTTCAAAAAAAAAACTATACAGCAACGCCCAGAGATGGTCCGAACATGTGTGCAAATTTCAGCTCGGTCGGATAAAAACTGTGACCAGTATTGCTCCAGTAACAGAAAAAAAACACACAAGAAAAAAACAGATGCCCGTGCCAAAAGAAGCCAAAAGGAGACGCTCGCTTCGCTCGCTCAATAAGAGGGAAAAATGTTATCAATACTTGAATCACTGAAAAAAACGGGAAAACCCCGCGGAAAATAAACCCTGGAAAAAATACCCCTGGAAATAAAACCCCCGGAAATTAAAACCAATGCTTCGTATGGTGCAACATGCAAGCACTTCCTACAGCCGTTCTGTTATGTTTTCAGTGCATCGATTCCTATTTTATCAAAAATATCTTGCAATTCGCTTATTTCTTGCGTTTGATTTGAATTTATTTGGATTTCATTTTTCACCTGATATTTGATAACTGTCAGTTATTGATAGTTTGAAGAGTTGAGTTACTTCATGGAGTTATAATGTTACAATGAAAACAAATTAATAATTAATATAGCTTTATAAAATATACTTATATTATTTATAACTTTTCCAAATTGAAAAATTACAGAAACGTGGAATTATTTCTTGTCCATCTTCCTCATTCTTCCACCATTTCAAACATTCTCTTTCTATTTAAAAGAACAACAACACCTTTTAGGCCTAAAACTGTTTTTCTGACAATTCTAATTATTTCAACTCCACAAACATAGTATATACCTATTAAGGATGAACCATCGCTTTGAATAACGATATGAGGTGATGAGGATTTTTTTAACAACGTTTTTCGGTGAATAATTTTGTTAAGAATACAGCAGTGGTTTTTACTAGTTCAGTTGGCCATAATTATATCAACATTTTCAAACATTTAAAGGCCATGCATTATCTCAGAAATTAAGTCGGTGACAAGAGTATTTTAAGTTTTCAATGCATTCAGTATTAGTCGAAGAATATATCATTAGTTTTCTGTTGAAATTGTTGGTGCGGATTAAAAAAATTTAGAAAAATGTAGGAAATAATTTCGTTCCCCCATAAGAGCCATGTAAAAATCTCAAACTTTGAAAACGTTTTACACAAAAGTTAGGTCTGTAAGGTACACATTTTTTTTATCTTATATTGTAGATAATACTATAAGGAACAAAATAAAATTGATTTGAAAAAAATTGTTGGTAGATGACCTGGCGCTGGTTCATCCTTAAAAAAATATAATTTCTGCATTGTCTTTCATGTAGTACCAAGTTATTTTTGAGCGAGCGAAGCGAGCGTCTCCTTTTGGCTCTTTTGGCACGGACCTCAGTTTTTTTTTTTGTGTGTTTTTTTTTTCTGTTACTGACGATATACAAGTCACAGTTTTTCTTCGATCAAGCTGAAAATTTGCACACATGTACTGACCATTTCCGGGCGTGGCAGACCCTAATTTTTTTGAAATCACCTGATTGGTTCAAATTTTAAAAACATTATCTTTCGATTGGTTGGTTTGATCAATTTGAAATTTAGCAAAGTCATTGCAACCAACATTGTACCCAATCATAATAAATTTCAGCCAAATCCTCCCATTGGTTCAAATTTGAAACCATTTTTCCTGTGATTTTTGAAATTTAAACTAGAACCGATTGACCGACCAACTAAAAACTTTGCATGGTCATGGTACCAACATTTAAGGTATTTTTGCCAATTTTCAGTCAAATCTGTCGTTATTTTCAAAAGTTTTTGTAATTTTAGGGACATTTTGTGTGTTGGCTGTCAAATTCACGGCGACTTCGAATCTTCAGTTCAAGGCAAGGTAGTTAGAGCAGAAAGTTTCAAACGAAATGATACTAATCAACAGATTGATCTGATATTGTGAACACACTAATATCATATGATTTGAGTGGTCCCAGGTATATTTTTTTTAAAGAGATCCTGTGATTTTTGAATATTAACAAGGAACAGTTCAATCATAAAGGTTGATACTAACATTTTAGTAATATTTAGAGATTTTTATTCAAGTCTGACGAAATTCAAGAATTGTTGGCTTTTAAAGTGGTCCCACTGCTCCAGCCAAGGTGCTTAGAATTCGCCGTAATTCATACAAATCTCTGATGAAATAATACCTCAAACAACAGCATAAAACAATTATATCTTACCGTGTGCTCCAATTATATGTTTTTAATTGAAGTTCCAATAAACTGTCCCAAAATAATTCATATTTGTAGTGCAATGTTGCCAGATTTATGGTAAATTTTACACATTTTACACAGTTTCTTTCTTATTTGGCCCGTGACCCCATATTTTCAAACGGCAGTCTTATTCTAAAAATTATTATCTTTAATTTGAGACTATTTTCAATAATTTGTCATTCCTCTTGCGGTTTTAGGAGCAATTTAAGGCCAATTTTCCAGGACGATTTCATGTCTCCCTGTGTTATCTTATGGGGGAAAAGATGATCTTCAATCAAGAATATCTAATTATATGATACCGTAAGGGGCAAATACTTTTTGCTAGTTGTATGTAATATGGTTTCATTAATCTTTGGTGTGAATTACAGCAAATTCTCATTCCTATGCCGAAACGATGGAACCACTTTAATGATATTTTCGATAGAACAGAATTTCGGTTCGAGGTGTTCTGCGTATCCGTGCTCGCTCTTCAACGCGTTACTCAGAGCGTTTTCCTAGTTAACATAACAAAGCTTGTGATTATTTTATTATCTAGATATTTTAAGCCATTTTGCAATAAAGTTGCTATTCTATATTTTGCTCCAAGCCACCCACCGTAGTAATATGTTAAGTAGGTAAGTCCAGATTTAAGTAAATTGGCAATGAAATTGAAAATTTACCTTCACGACCTTCATATTTCATATTACCTTCATATTACAGCGGGGGTTTTATTTCCAGGGTTTTATTTTCCTGGGGTATTTTTCCGTGGTTTCTTTTCCGTTTTTTTCCCCCTTTTTTATTTTCCGCCAACCACAATGCTTGAATGCATTTTGTACGGCAGCATATTATTTTATTGTAATGATAAATTTAAATATTCAGATTGTAATAGCTGTGGACCTCACAATGACGTTTTAAATAATGTGAAAAGAAACATTCAATCAATTATTTCCTATCGTACTTATGACGTAATTGAATGCAATGATTGCATCAAGTCATGGCTGGGGTTTATTATTTGGAAAATAAGTCACATTCTCCACTGTGATTTCGATGTTGCAGCCACCTAAATCGCGGTGGGGATGAAATGAAGGTTCATTTCATTAGGGTAGTCCACCTAACTGTCCTTCTATGTCTAATAATAAGCCTAGATTTTCTGGGCTTTGAATATCAAATGTATTTGCAACTGCACTAAACCAGTCACTCTAATCCAACCAAGCAAACAAGCTTTATCTCAGACTTTTGGCCACCGCGACAATCAACGTCTAAATTGACCCATCGAGTAAAACTCTGAACAAAAAAAAGTTCAGTCAATAAATAACATAGGTATATAAAATGGGTAATAACAGAAGAAGGGGAAATGGGAAAGCAGATTTCAACGGGATTGTGGGAAGGTCGGCTAAGAAGAAAATAAATTTTTAATATTTTTTAAAATATTTTTTTAATAAAAAATCGAGACTGATGAGAAACGTAGTATAGTACGTTGTAGGTGGGAGGGTGGATGGGGGGGGGGGGGGGGGTTGCATTGCATTTCCCCCATTCCACCAAAATGCATATTCAGGGCCAGTTGTTTATGGTTTCCGCGATAAACGCGAAATGTTTAGAAACATGAATTTTCTGTCATATCTTTGCGTTTCATACACTCCTGATTCCAAATATATGTATCTTTTTCTCGCGAATTTTCGCGAAATAGGTGTTTTGACGCGATATTGACGAATTCTCGCGATTTCACGCGATTTTGTCCCAAACCTACGTGTTTTGCAACATTTCCCGATTCCGAGTATATATTTTACGAAAATTTCCTCGATCTGTGTTTAAAGTACCACGAAATAGACAGAATCACACTGTTTGCTTCGTAAGCCAGCTGTCAGTGCCAGCCAAAGAGTGTATGGGGGTGCCAGCTGATTGGCTGCTGAGCATGGAATGACGCATCTACATGACCTTGAACAGGGGTGCACATGCGCACGCGCCGAGTCTCGCTAGTGAGAGGTCGCTCGCGCGTCATATTTCACACTTATTCTTACAGAAATCATTTTTTTCCCATTTCACCACCAATCGCGAAAATTAACATAATTATCACCACCATTCACCACTTTCAGAATGTAGAAAACGAATTTTGGCTTTTTTTATCACCACAAACAACTGGCTCTGTGCATATTTAACAACGTTAGATATGTTATGTTTACAAGGGCCTAATCTTGCTTTCCCCCCCCCCTCCCCTATTCCCGCTCAATATTAAAACGTAATAAATACGCATTCTACTGTCTTCCTTCCTCTATGACATAATAATGAAACTCAATATCAACATGACACTATTTTATATTATTCTGATGATTCTGGATACATTTAAAGAATTTTCTTTGTGCCTTATTTATACGCTAACGAATTACTTTTTTACAGGCACTGCTTCCACAAAGAATTACACTTATGTGTACCGGATTTTATACAATTTATTTCATATTTTTAAATGTAAATTTCAAATTTTGTCGTTTATTTGAAAAGAAAGTATTTCTAGTAAGTAGTACTAGTAGTAACAATTTGGGTGTTATTAGATATGATAAGATGGAATAATATGCATTGGTAAGCAATTATTAACATTATATTATAGTCATATTTTATAGATGACGTAGTCGCACGTGATTAGCTGCTAGGTCGTGACGTCATTTTCGCAACGCGCGGTACTGAAATAACCTCCCTATGCAATCGAGATGGGTGCGGCGAAATTTTCGGTGTTTTTGTTTGGTCAATAAAAACCGCGAAAAAGCGCTTTCTGTGAAACCGGCTTCAATTTAAACTAGGAAAACGCTCAGTGTAACACGTTGATAAACTATAGACTTCCAATTACATGCGAAATAATCTACGTGTGTAAGCTGCACACGCTACACACCCTCTACAGTTGCTCTTGCTCTACAGGTCCTGAAACTGATTTGTCAAAGAAGAATCTTTGAAATGTCTTTGAATAAATGTCTTAACTCCTGAGTTATTGATCAATTTATCTAAAAATTTTCAAAACGGCTAAAATGTTGGTCCCAACGACTAAGTAAAATTAATTTACTTTTTATTATTTTACCTACTTGTTGCCTACATAAATTTCTTTCCACTTTTATGATAGAATGAAGTCGTTAAAAAACGATGCGCCAAGTCCTTTTGTAAAGTATTTCTCGGTGTTTATTCTTTTATTTCAAAAATACGATTAAATATTTGGAAATGTCAATGACTTGGCTCCTTTTTTGATATCACTCCTTTTCGGTGTTGAATTTTTTTAAAGTAAAGAGACTTGGCTGCCTTTTTTACACGGAGTGTTTTTTTCTGGGATCTGTTTTACAGTATTTATACTGTAACCTGTACAATTGCAGGCTGCAGAAGAAGTTCCTCCACTTTTACAAACTATCTTCAACTAACCGATTGAAGACTGTCAAGTCTTCAATGAAGACTCTTCAATGTAGACTCTTCAATTGAAGACTTGACAACGTAGATACACCAAAATTGCCGAAAATATACGTTTTTACATTGTTGATGTAAAACAAAAGAAGCTCGAGCAAACTATGAATACATAAAAAGTTAGAAACGGCGATTCGGAACCTTTGCAAAATTGGCAGGTTTGGAACGTCCGGTGAACCCACCTACTAAAAACTACTTTAAAGACAATTCAAAGATTTTATCCCTGCTTCTTTGACAAATCAATTTCAGAGTCATGCAGAGCAGTGCGTCCGCGCTATAGTGCGGTTTCACATAGAGATTCACAAAACGCGAAACGATAGCGTATACCCAACAAAATATTAGGACTACACCACTGCTAATATTTAACGTTTGTTTTGCACTAGTGGCAAAATACATGTGATTTTATTTTACATCTAGACGTTATTCCATTGGAACAAGGACTATTTAACTTGTAGTCGTCATTCGAAGAGAGAAATACCATATAATGATTTAGACGTTATTCCACTGGAATATCATCTAATTTTATTTTATATGTTATTCCATTGGAACAGCGACTAATTCCCTTTTAGTCGTTATTCCAACAGAAAAATACCTTATAATGTTTTAGGCATTATTCCACTGGAACTACATCTAATTTTATTTTAGATGTTCATCCATTGGAACAACGTCTAATTTCATTTTAGCTGTTATTCCATTGGAATAATATCTAATTTTATTTTAGTCATTATTCCAGTGGAACAACATCTAATTTTAAAACGACAATTTAATGTGGAATAACGCCTAAAACACTTTATACGTTATTCCATCGGAATAACATCTAACGGCATTTTAGACATTATTCCAAATTAGGCGGTATTACATTATTCGCGAACCTAATCATCTTTTTGACCTTGATTAAAGTCTAATTTTATTTTAGGCGTTATTCCATAGGAACAACGTCTAATTTCATATTAGTGCTTATTCCACTGGAATAATCTCTAAATTTATTTTATACGTTATTCCAGTGGAACAACATCTAATTTTAAAATGACAATTTCATGTGGAATAACGCCTAAAACTCTTTAGACGTTATTCCATTGTAATAACATCTAACGGTATTTTAGACATTATTCCAAATTAGGCGTTATTCCATTAGGCGCTATTCCGCTTCCCCGAGAATGGCAGACTCTAATCTCTTCTCCCTTGAACCGATAAGAACCCGTCTCTAGGTGCGACTGTAAAGAATAATGTGGACTTTTCTTATCTCAATTATTTCCAATTTCTTATCACTTCATGGTGTCTAACGGAATGTAGTGAATCATTGGATGCGGTTTACCAGATCCTTCCAGTAGTGTGACAAATAATACATGTAACTAGAAATACATAACGATATCAACTCAAAATATATTAAGATATTATGTCATAAGAATCAAATCAAAGTTCGACTGTTTGAGATGTTCTGAATGATAGTATATTAAGTACTCGCCTACCTGTCACTACATGTGTTCCCACTTAGAATATGGGATTAGGAACTTGCGTGCGCTTTCCTCTGAATTATTGTCTCTATTTCCAGGCCTGACCGATCTCGGCAGCTCAATCGGTGCGGTTGTTCAACGATGTCAGGAAGTTCGCTCGTCGATCGTCGACTGAGAGTGCGATGATATTCACGAGACGTCAGTGATTACACATCAAGACAATGGCAGACAAGCCGTGTATGAACGTGACGTACAAGAGCGTCACCGGCTACGACATCGCTGTCCCGGAATGGGAAGCTGCGCTAACAGGCGTCGTTCTGTCGCTCATCATCCTCTTCATCATCGTCGGCAACATCCTCGTCATCTTGAGCGTCTTCACGTACAAACCTCTTCGCAACGTGCAGAACTTCTTCATCGTGTCTCTGGCCGTCGCCGACCTCACCGTCGCCGTCCTGGTGCTGCCTCTGAACGTCGCCTACTCCATCATGGGCCACTGGGACTTCGGCATCCACGTCTGCAAGATGTGGCTAACATTCGACATCCTCTGCTGCACGGCGTCCATCTTGAATCTGTGTGCCATTGCGCTCGATCGCTATTGGGCCATCACGGATCCGATCAACTACGCTCAAAAGCGGACACTGAAGCGGGTGGTGATCATGATAGCCGGTGTTTGGGTGCTCTCATTGCTGATCTGCTCGCCCCCGCTGCTGGGCTGGAACGACTGGGACACCGCGTCCACGTGTGTTTGCGAGTTGACCAAGCAGCCAGGTTACGTCGTCTACTCGTCGCTCGGATCCTTCTACATCCCGCTGATCATCATGGTGGTCGTCTACGCGGAGATCTTCGTGGCCACTAGACGGCGCCTGCGCGAGAGGGCCGCATCCTCCAAGCTGCACATGCTGAAGAGGACCTACGCGCCGCCGAATCCGCGCCAGTCCATGGCCGACGTCGTCGAAGATCATTCCACTCAGCCCGACGTCGCGAGCTCCGACAGCGTCGAGGAGATCGAACGAGAGAACAAACAGAACACGAAGACAGCGGAGACAAACGCAGAGAAGAAGAAGGTACAACTCGCGCCGATGTTGTCCAGAGAATCGCTGATCAACACCTCGGAGACGACGCCTCACGACGCCGCAGAGGCTGACGACGGCGGCAAAGCCAAGGGGATGAACCAGTTCATCGAGGAGAAGCAGAAGATCTCTCTGTCCAAGGAGCGCCGCGCCGCGAGGACGCTGGGAATCATCATGGGCGTGTTCGTCGTCTGCTGGCTGCCGTTCTTCCTCATGTACGTCATCCTGCCGTTCTGCCTAGAAAGATGCCCTATCTCTAAACGCGTCGAGAACTTCATCGTGTGGCTCGGCTACATCAACTCAGGTCTCAACCCGATCATCTACACGATCTTCAACCTGGACTTCAGACGCGCGTTCAAGAAGCTCCTGCACCTGAAGCCGTAGTGACATTCAACAGGACAGTGTTTCAAAACAACTCTCTTAGTAGTGACATTCAAGAGGACCGTGTTTCAAAACAACTCTCTCCGTAGTGACATTCAACAGGACAGTGTTTCAAAACAACTCTCTCCGTAGTGACATTCAAGAGGACCGTGTTTCAAAACAACTCTCTCCGTAGTGACATTCAACAGGACAGTGTTTCAAAACAACTCTCTCCGTAGTGACATTCAAGAGGACCGTGTTTCAAAACAACTCTCTCCGTAGTGACATTCAACAGGACAGTGTTTCAAAACAACTCTCTCCGTAGTGACATTCAACAGGACAGTGTTTCAAAACAACTCTCTCCGTAGTGACATTCAACAGGACAGTGTTTCAAAACAACTCTCTCCGTAGTGACATTCAACAGGACAGTGTTTCAAAACAACTCTCTCCGTAGTGACATTCTACAGGACAGTGTTTCAAAACAACTCTCTCCGTAGTGACATTCAACAGGACAGTGTTTCAAAGCAACTCTCTTGACGAATATTTGCGTTGAATTATAGCTTGTGCCAAACTTTCGAAAGTGACATACGACTGTAAGAGACTACACACCACTTAATGTGATTAACACTAGCATTGTTGCATATTGTTATAATAATAATAATTGCGTTATGTAATAAATAACAATTTTTTAAATTTTAAATATTTCTGACAATTTTACAGATTCCTATTCTCTTTTCTGTGTTGAATTAATCAAATCAACAAGTGTACAGTGGTGGAAATAAGATGGTTGTACTCTGCCTCTCTCTGCAGATCCATTTCATAAACATGTTTTTATATGGAGCAGACAGAGATAGAGTATAACCAACTAATTTCCCCGCTTGTACATATATCAAACTATACTCATGTGCGATTGACGTATGCACTTGTCCATGATGCATTGGGGGGGGGGGGGGGGGGGGGGCCTGTAAACGTATCGTACCGATCAATCAAACCATATATATCGGAATTGTACTGTTGCTTGCATCAAAAGAATGTGTTGTCAACCTCGTTGTTTCTATGTCTCTCTCTCTCTCTCTCTCTCTCTCTTACTATTCATGTTTGGGAATTCCCCCCCCCCCCCCCCTCAAGCCCGCCGGCCTGTGCGGGGGCGTACAGCTCTATACGTCTGGGACAGGCTCTGGTGCTTAGAGTAGATTCCAAGTCGTGGACCAAGAGTTGTCTTCCAGTCGGCATTTCTCACAGATATTTATTTATAACACCATTAGTTCATATTTATGTACACTTGGACCAAGTAAAAACTGTATTTGAACAAAACGGATTGGCTACTGGTCAGGTTACTTGACAATCAATCCTTGTTATTATAAATGAAATCAGAGCTCAGACTACAATAGAGGCCCCTGGCATAGACCCTGGCATAGAGTTCATCGGATGATGCCATCAAATGTTTTTAGCCAATCCGTTTATTTCGAACAGCGTTTTATCTTTTGTTGAGTGTAAAGAAAAGAACAGTGTTATCAAGAAACAATATTGAATATAAAATATAGCCCAGAATACACCACTGACATATTCTCTGCTCAAAGACACGTCATTGCATGCTGCATTCATATTAATTAGAGTCCTAGTTTATTAAGACGGCTGGGTAGTGAGTTTGACCTTGAAGAGTTTTTTAATCGAAAAATAATTTCATAGCTTGGAATAAGTTATTAGTTTTATTACTAATTAAAAATTACTACATTTTCGGGTTCTAAACGCCTGCTGGACAAAATAAAACTAATAACTTATTCCAAGCTATGAAATTATTTTCATTGAACTGTTCTGAATTCACGTCCATAGCCCTAGAGAGCCTAGATTACCCATCTAGGCTCTCTACATAGCCCTATTTTGTTAACAATTGCACTGGAAAAAGATATTGATAAAAATCGATTAAAAAACTCTTCAAGGTCAAACTCACTACCCAGCCGTCTTAACAGCACGTCTGCATTATATTCACCTGTGTGTCTGAGAGTCCTCGCCATGTATCTACGTCTGCATCTGCATCGCGACCGTTAACGCTGTTAATGAGCGGTCAGCGTCGCTCCTGGCAGACGCCGTTATCTCGATGATATGTAAATGTCGACGCTATCGGATTACGTCACGAGGTAAGCGTCGCGACGCTCTAAAGGCCGTCTCGATCATCTCCTGGTCAAGAGCGTCGTTAATGTCCGGCGCGAGAGGCGGCGATATATCCATTATGCATTAGCATTTTATGTTCCCCCGCCCCCTCCCCCACCCCATCAACTCGCGGTATTTTCAATTAAACCCGAGCTTCATGAGGCAGATAACGCCTCGATTAAATGCATGGTTTTAGATGTTGTGTATATAGTTGATCATACGTACGCGACCAAAATAAATTAAACTTCACTCTTGATATGAGACTGCAGAAGACATGTACAACAAATAGATAGCGAACAAGCACATGTTCCATTAAAACTAATCCTACCAGCTATCTAGATGTTCGCAAAACAAACTGTTTGGCATATAAAAGACGTGTTCTTTTTTCCGTCGATTTCGCTCGTACTTTTTTTGTTTTGGGATTCTCGGAACATTAGTTTTCCGACGTGAAGCGTAGCGTCAGTTTTAAAAGTAAAGACCCGACTTCTTTCACTGACGTAATCTGCCAAAGTGAGGCTCAAGTCACGGACAATCTGGTTAGATTTCCTCTACTGCGTTTCTCTGAGAAATGCTTGGGAAATAGTTGTAGATAATATTGAAGACTGTTAAAGAAAACTTTTGTCTCTGAGCCTTTGTTCGTCTAAAAGATTTCAGAGCCGTTTTCGAGGACTTTCTTCATTCGAATAGTTCAATAAGAATACATCTAGAAATAAGGTTGTAATTAGCTAATTACTTTTCAAAGGCTCCCAAAACCACCATCAGCTTTTTCAGTCCTTTCATTATAGTTCTATGAAGAACAGCGCTCTATATAAACATATAATTGTTAATTCTATACTCGTACATTTGTATGAATCTAATAATAAACGTAGCAAAACAACTAAAATATAAATGTAATCATTTTTGTTTAGTCTATTCATTTCATTGATTATTTAGAAACAATCTCTGTTTTTATGTATATGGATACATAAATGAATAATGAATGATTATATTGTGGGCGTGGAGGAGCCGGGTTTTCCCCAGATGCAGCCCGCAGCTCGCGTGTGTGTTGCGGGCTGCATCTACATCATCCCACGCAGGCTGATGTAGATGCAGCCCGCAGCTCGCGTGTGTGTTGCGGGCTGCATCTACATCATCCCATGCAGGCTGATGTAGATGCAGCCCGCAGCTCGCGTGTGTGTTGCGGGCTGCATCTACATCATCCCACGCAGGCTGATGTAGATGCAGCCCGCAGCTGGCGTGTGTGTTGCGGGCTGCATCTACATAATCCCACGCAGGCTGATGTAGATGCAGCCCGCAGCTGGCGTGTGTGTTGTGGGCTGCATCTACATCATCCCACGCAGGCTGATGTAGACGCAGCCCGCAGCCCACGTGTGTGTTGCGGGCTGCATCTACATCATCCCACGCAGGCTGATGTAGATGCACATCATCCCACGCAGGCTGATGTAGATGCAGCCCGCAGCTCGCGTGTGTGGTGCGGTATGCATCTACATCATCCCACGCAGGCTGATGTAGATGCAGCCCGCAGCTCGCGTGTGTGTTGCGGGCTGCATCTACATCATCCCACGCAGGCTGATGTAGATGGAGCCCGCAGCTGGCGTGTGTGTTGCGGGCTGCATCTACATCATCCCACGCAGGCTAATGTAGACGCAGCCCGCAGCTGGCGTGTGTGTTGCGGGCTGCATCTACATCATCCCACGCAGGCTAATGTAGACGCATCCCGCAGCTGGCGTGTGTGTTGCGGGCTGCATCTACATCATCCCACGCAGGCTGATGTAGATGCACATCATCCCACGCAGGCTGATGTAGATGCAGCCCGCAGCTCGCGTGTGTGTTGCGGGCTGCATCTACATCATCCCACGCAGGCTGATGTAGATGCAGCCCGCAGCTGGCGTGTGTGTTGCGGGCTGCATCTACATCATCCCACGCAGGCTGATGTAGATGCAGCCCGCAGCTGGCGTGTGTGTTGCGGGCTGCATCTACATCATCCCACGCAGGCTGATGTAGATGCAGCCCGCAGCTGGCGTGTGTGTTGCGGGCTGCATCTACATCATCCCACGCAGGCTGATGTAGATGCACATCATCCCACGCAGGCTGATGTAGATGCAGCCCGCAGCTGGCGTGTGTGTTGCGGGCTGCATCTACATCATCCCACGCAGGCTGATGTAGATGCACATCATCCCACGCAGGCTGATGTAGATGCAGCCCGCAGCTGGCGTGTGTGTTGCGGGCTGCATCTACATCATCCCACGCAGGCTGATGTAGATGCACATCATTCCACGCAGGCTGATGTAGATGCAGCCCGCAGCTGGCGTGTGTGTTGCGGGCTGCATCTACATCATCCCACGCAGGCTGATGTAGATGCACATCATCCCACGCAGGCTGATGTAGATGCAGCCCGCAGCTGGCGTGTGTGTTGCGGGCTGCATCTACATCATCCCACGCAGGCTGATGTAGATGCACATCATCCCACGCAGGCTGATGTAAATGCAGCCCGCAGCCCACGTGTGTGTTGCGGGCTGCATCTACATCATCCCACGCAGGCTGATGTAGATGCACATCATCCCACGCAGGCTGATGTAGATGCAGCCCGCAGCTGGCGTGTGTGTTGCGGGCTGCACCTACATCATCCCACGCAGGCTGATGTAGACGCAGCCCGCAGCTGGCGTGTGTGTTGCGGGCTTCATCTACATCATCCCACGCAGGCTGATGTAGACGCAGCCCGCAGCTGGCGTGTGTGTTGCGGGCTGCATCTACATCATCCCACGCAGGTTGATGTAGATGCAGCCCGCAGCTGGCGTGTGTGTTGCGGGCTGCATCTACATCATCCCAAGCAGGCTGATGTAGATGCAGCCCGCAGCTGGCGTGTGTGTTGCGGGCTGCATCTACATCATCCCACGCTGGCTGATGTAGATGCACATCATCCAACGCAGGCTGATGTAGACGCAGCCCGCAGCCCACGTGTGTGTTGCGGGCTGCATCTACATCATCCCACGCAGGCTGATGTAGATGCAGCCCGCAGCTGGCGTGTGTGTTGCGGGCTGCATCTACATCATCCCACGTAGGCTGATGTAGATGCAGCCCGCAGCCCACGTGTGTTTTGCGGGCTGCATCTACATCATCCCACGCAGGCTGATGTAGATGCAGCCCGCAGCTGGCGTGTGTGTTGCGGGCTGCATCTACATCATCCCACGCAGGCTGATGTAGATGCACATCATCCCACGCAGGCTGATGTTGATGCAGCCCGCAGCCCACGTGTGTGTTGCGGGCTGCATCTACATCATCCCACGCAGGCTGATGTAGATGCAGCCCGCAGCTGGCGTGTGTGTTGCGGGCTGCATCTACATCATCCCACGCAGGCTGATGTAGATGCACATCATCCCACCCAGGCTGATGTAGATGCAGCCCGCAGCCCACGTGTGTGTTGCGGGCTGCATCTACATCATCCCACGCAGGCTGATGTAGATGCACATCATCCCACGCAGGCTGATGTAGATGCAGCCCGCAGCTGGCGTGTGTGTTGCGGGCTGCATCTACATCATCCCACGCAGGCTGATGTAGACGCAGCCCGCAGCTGGCGTGTGTGTTGCGGGCTTCATCTACATCATCCCACGCAGGCTGATGTAGACGCAGCCCGCAGCTGGCGTGTGTGTTGCGGGCTGCATCTACATCATCCCACGCAGGTTGATGTAGATGCAGCCCGCAGCTGGCGTGTGTGTTGCGGGCTGCATCTACATCATCCCACGCAGGCTGATGTAGATGCAGCCCGCAGCTGGCGTGTGTGTTGCGGGCTGCATCTACATCATCCCACGCAGGCTGATGTAGATGCACATCATCCCACGCAGGCTGATGTAGACGCAGCCCGCAGCCCACGTGTGTGTTGCGGGCTGCATCTACATCATCCCACGCAGGCTGATGTAGACGCAGCCCGCAGCCCACGTGTGTGTTGCGGGCTGCATCTACATAATCCCACGCAGGCTGATGTAGATGCAGCCCGCAGCTGGCGTGTGTGTTGCGGGCTGCATCTACATCATCCCACGCAGGCTGATGTAGATGCAGCCCGCAGCCCACGTGTGTTTTGCGGGCTGCATCTACATCAGCCTGCGCAGGCTGATGTAGATGCACATCATCCCACGCAGGCTGATGTAGATGCAGCCCGCAGCCCAAGTGTGTGTTGCGGGCTGCATCTACATCATCCCACGCAGGCTGATGTAGATGCCGCCCGCAGCCCACGTGTGTGTTGCGGGCTGCATCTACATCATCCCACGCAGGCTGTCTGCTGAATGAAGTCATGAAATAAAGAACATTGACGCACGAATGCTGAAGTTTCTGATCGACGACAGCTCTTGTAAATGCGAACTCACGCAGCGAGGGATTGTGATTGTGAGTCGAGCTTAAGAGCTGGCTTCGACGTGTTTCTGGACGTTTTTTTACAGATTCGGGAGGACGTGACAGATTCAGTCTGAAAGTAATTAAAAACTCGATCCAACATTCATCCATTCCAAGTAATTACAGCCAAAACTAATTCCCAAGTGCCTTTTTATTTGTTGGACTTTAAATTTAAATGATTTAATTTCACAACAAACTCAACTTATATCCACTGTATTTACTTACCTTCTCCTTTAATTACGTTTTATTATGTTCCTTATATTGAATTTGGTATTCTTATAAACTGACTTAAACTTAACGTCCCCATAGTGTTCGTTATTATTTGCAAGAGTAGAAACGACCATATCTATACTCTCTGATCTCTATCACTAATTTATAATTCATAACGCAAGCATAATAACGCCACACAGTTATTGACAATTTATCTTTTTCTCTTTGGCTACGTTTTCGAGAAAAGTGTGAGTTTGTATCAATTCTAGCAGCTTTATTGAAAATGCTGATTAGTAATGTGTTCCAGGAATTATAGCAAGATATTCACCGATCATACTGTTTTAGAATAATGTAAATGATTCTTTGTCGGCTGATGACCGCAAGCGATGTGTCGTATAGAAAGATATTCTGCTAACTTTGAACCTGGAGTCAGTGTAGTTACTTTATGTCGCCATTAGCCTCGCTGCAGAACAGTGCGACGTTAAGCCCCAGACTTTATGGGAAACTTTTGGGATAACTAATAATTTTTATCCACAGTAACTTTGTGAGTAATTAAGTTACAATTTTAGAGTAACTTGTAACTAATTTTCGTAATAATAATAATAATAATAATAATAATAATAATAATAATAATAATAATAATAATAATAATAATAATAATAATAATAATAATAATAATAATAGCGAGTTTTTTTTACGACTGTCGTCGTCTCCCACTTCCTTGCCGCCAAGCATCTCGGTCCTGCCAGTCGACGTCCTGCATTTGTCTGCCATGCATGGCCTCTTCAATCCCCTTCAACCATGACGTCGCTGGCCTTCCCCTTCTTCTCCTTTCTGCCGGGGTCCATTCAAAAACTCTCCTTGACCTTGGCCTTAATTTTCGTTACTTTTAAATTTTTAGGGGAAATATTATTTGACAAATATAATAATTTGGTGGAATTTCAGAGTCTAAGAGAAAATCCAAACCGAAGTTTTATTTTATTTTACATTTCTATCAGACGTATAATATTGAAAAATTGAAAAGAAACTTTACAGTGACTTATAAAGTAATTTTCATTTTTTGGTAACTACTCAGTTACTTTTCAAATCAAGTAACTTATCATGTAACTTAGTTCCTTTTCAGATCAGGTAAGTTACAGAGTAACTAGTTCCTTTTTAAAAGTAACGTACCCAACTCTGCCTGAAGTCAGACATCGATTGTATCTAAACTCTTCCAGGAGCCATTAAAAGAAGTGTAATTATCCGTTGACGAGTTTTTACGAACCGAGCCAACAATGCGTCAAGAGATCCTGATGAGTTGGCTTTTTATAACTTTCCCACCTCGAAGTTGAAGTGAGACTCACACTTCTCCAGAACCGCGCCGCTCCACATGTTTCAACTAATTAATGAGGAACAAACACTGAATATTGATTCGCAAGATGAGGCTAATAAAAGTCAATGTTTTAGTTAAAATAACACGTTGTTTTCAGGTGAATCAACATTCTTAATTACACTGCTTGAAATTAATTAAGCGAGCGTACCACGGCACGCTATATGACTATTTCTTTGTTCGTGTTTTTGTAGGCAATGCCCAGGTCAACCAAACGATATGACATTTTGAACACTATTACTGTCATATGAGCGGTCTCGTGTACAGTTTTTGAACGAGATCCTGTGATTGGTTGAAATTTAAAAATGGAACCGTTGGCCGATCAACGTAAACATTTTGTATGGTAGGTAATTGGAACCAACTTAATAGAAGTTTTCACAATTTACAGACAAATTTGTCATACACTTCAAGAGTTATTGACATCTTACGGACATTTTATGCTTGTTTTGAAATATCGCAACATTTATTTATACCAAGACATTTCGAAGAAAATATCACTGCTCTTCTTACGACTTTAAAGAAGATCATCCTCAATACGAAGGTCGCTTATCAACGCGTTACACAGAGCGTTGTTTTGGTCAAGTCATAGACTGAAGATAATTTTAAAGTAGATCTTGTGAAAACTGAACAAGAAATAGCCTAGGCTTTTGGGCCTTAATAGCTTGAATCAATAGGCAATTTTATTGAAAGAAATAACTCGGGTAGAAGGCCCGAAGTCTCAATTTTGCGTTGTGCAGTTTTAAAATAATGTACCTAATCAATAGGTTACATGCTCTTTCATTTGTAATTTGACTGAATTCAAGAAAAGGTTATATTGAGTCTTACAAAATGACGAGTGTTCACATTACTAGAGCAGAATTACTGGTTTTTGAGATTATACCTCCAGAATCATAGAAATGGACTTCCGGCCATGTACCTCTGAGATACCGAACTAAAGCATACATCTGCCATGCATCTTGGCGTGGCTTACGACTTGTTATTTGTCCTCTAAAACATTTTGGTTTTGGTAGTAAATTTTTGTCTAGTCTCATTTGTATGGAGACTGATGTTTTCCTTCTCTTATTGGATTGTTTTGATTTTTTCCCCAACAAATATTTTGGTTCGTTGGTCCCATTCCAGCACGTCACGTGTACACGTAACATTGTTCGCCTCCACATATGAAACATTGTTTGTGTGTTTGTTGTTGAGGCTGTCGTCAGCGCTCCCCCTGCCGCTACCTGCGTGCCGAGCGGAGCGCTGTCAGAAAGACGAATAGAGATCCAACGCGACGAGAGATCCGCGGGGCGCTGACACCTGACGTCACGTCAGAGACGATTGTTTATTGCGTCGATTAGCCGGCATCACATCGTCACATTCTGACTGAAGCCACGAGCACACACAAAGACTGTTCCAGCGCATTTATCAAGCAAAGTGTAGAGGTTAATAAATAACACCAGTCGTTGGACTGTCACAAACCTTAAAAGCTTTTTATTAGCAATATTTCGTTTACAATTCAACAAACTACTTTAAATACTAGTACTTTAAGTAATAAAGTACTTTAAAATGTTTAATCAATAGAGCTGAAACTCATTGTACCACAGAAGATGGGATCAAGAGAGAACTGAAGCTATTAAAAGAATCTTTTGTTCTCAATGGATACCCTAGTTATTGGATTGACAGAATCATTGATTCATATAAATTGCCCCGAGCGAAGAAACAAGATCCTCTGAATACTATATCAATTGAATATTTTCCAAATCTTTCGGATGCAATAAAAAGAATTTTAAGTAAATTTAACATTAGAACAGCGTTTAAATCTAGTCACACATTTAAGAAGATTTTAATGACTACAAAACCAGTTAATCAAATTCAAAATGACAAAGGATGGGTCTACGCCATCCCTTGTTCATGTAGTGATATATATGTAGGGGAAACAAAAAGGCCGGTTGAAATACGAACTAAAGAACACAAAAGAAATTTGAAAAACAGAAGACAAAACCCAAATGAAGAAATAGGGCAATCATCCTTGATAGCAGACCACGCGTTTGAAAACATGCATCAAGTAGAATGGGAGAAGACGAGAAGGATTTGGAAGGAAGAAAGTTGGAGCAAGAGAAGATTTAAGGAAGCAGCCACAATGGCATGCTTGGGACCATATTTAAATAAAAAAGGTTTAGCCATCATCAGTCAACCAAGCCACGAATTTGATGAAATTTGGGCATCAACTTTAAAAGCAGAAATAATTGAAAGGTGGCAACAGGTGATTTAGTTTTTATAATCCAAGGTTTATTATTTATTGATTGATTTTAACAAAACTATTTGACAATTTGAAATCTTTGGAAATGTAGGTACATAGAGTAGTTGAAATGTTGTTTTTCAAATTTGTTTTTTCTTGACATGTCATTTGACAGCCTGATGAAGTTTATTGAATTGTAAACGAAATATTGCTAATAAAAAGCTTTTAAGGTTTGTGACAGTACGACTGGTGTTATTTATTAATCAATAGCCAAACCTAAGAACTGAATTAATTAAAGTGTAGAGGTGCTGCACGAAGAAGAACCACATTGCGAGACTTAGGTTTAATGAGATAAACAGTGAGAAAATCTGTAACAACCAATAGAAATAGACAATAGCCAATAAGTAACCAATAGCCAACGGATATTTGTTGATTGATAACAATTTTTAACTGTTTTTACTCAAACTCACTTCTCACTTATTTCAGGAATAATCCTTCTAGTCTTGCACCAAAGACATGCCAACATTTTCACGCGTTTTCGTGGCTGTTTTTCATAGCATTTTTGTAATTGGGAGACAAACATATGAGTATTTTCTGCCCATCTCCGAAAGAGAACTGTGAAAAGTATGTTGTTCTGAATGCCCGTTTAAAGCGCCCTGATCTAATTCCTGTATTTAATGAAATCAAAATGTTAATACAATCAAGTCGATACATTGTATTATTAGTCCAGTAATTCTAGTGAAAAAATCAGCATGACCCACCACTAATTGCAACAGAAGCGTTTTTGGTACCGTTCGATTCAGGAGGCCAAGTCTTGAAAAAGGCGTTTTGAAATCGTCTGGCGTTTTCATTGATCAAAACGTAAAAAGTTGCCGACTATACCTTAGCCTTCAACTTTTTTACATTTTGATCAATGAAAACGCCAGACGGTTTCAAAACGCTTTTTTCAAGACTTGGGCTCCAGAAAAGTGTCCTCTACAACATATCCAAAATCGCCCGAAATCGCTGTACGGAAAAAGGGTTTTAATTACTTTTTAAGATAATTTCCCATGTAAATTCCATCTTGCAAAAAAAACTTTTTTTCATGTAACTCCGATTTAGACGAAACTTGGCTGAATTCTTCACCATCCGAAATGAACACAAATAGCTCTCTGAACGTTTTCCTCTAAATCTCATCGTTTGGGAAATATGGACCTCGCAAAACGTCAAATTACGCTCAAGTGACCGAAAACGGACAAAATATGACTTTTCAATGGGCAATATTTCCCAAACGATGAGATTTAGAGGAAAACGCTCAGAAAGCTATTTGTGTTTATTTAGGATGGTGAACAATTCTGCCAACTTTCGTCAAAATCGGAGTTACATGAAAAAAAGTTTTTTTTGCAAGATGGAATTAACATGGGAAATTAACTTAAAAAGTCATTAAAACCCTTTTTCCACACATTTTTCTGAATCGATTCATGTATTGAAACCTTCTGTTGCAATTAGTGGTGAGTATAATCACACAATTACTGGACTATAAAATGAAGCCGCATGAATACCAGGAGGAGAATGGATCTATCTATGTATTGAAATTTATAGGGGTTTTAAAAGAGTGAATGGTAATAAAATCAACGAGTTTTATCAAATTGGTGACCGTTTTATTTATTTTTCTTATCACATACAATCATATTATCCACACTGAGTAGAGTAACACTTTTAAGCAAATACTACCTACAATACCAATAATACTAAAAACTTGTATTATTAGGGTTAGCAACTGTGCCACAGATTTTATATCACACACAAACACACTCACACAAGATTTGAAATTTGCATTTTAGTTTTGAAGATTTGAGTTGCCCAATTTAAATTGTATAGAGTGTAACACTTTATAAATGTTTCATGGTTCTTTTATACAAATTACTTTTCACCCTATCCGAAAGGTCAGATAAAGTCTTCATTTCATCATTATCTTAATAATATTTTAATACAAAATGCTTTGTGAATTTGAGCGACATGTGTATCTGTATCCAACATATTCCAGTGACTAATAGATGAAAAGTTCCATCCCACCTGAGAGTTCAGATAACAGTGAAATCTGCAAACCTTGTTTCTGGCGGTGACAGAAGGAGTATTGGACGGCATGGCTCTTGCTAAAAGCGGACATACGTTGCGCAGAAGGCAGTTACCTACTTGAATAGTAACAAATTGATAAATATAATGAACTTTTAAAACGATATTTTATTACCATTTACAAGACAGTACATTAATGTATTACACAAGCATGTAATTAAGCTTCCGCTTTTTAATTATTGAAAATTTGCATCACCTAATATGGGAAATTCGTAATTTGAAAATTACACTAAACTCTAAAACAATAAGTGACTCATTTTTAGTAGGTAATAATTGAACAGTTGAAAGAAAAATGATCGAATGTCAATTTCAATTGGTTCCCAGTAAGTAAGTTAAAGTAATTCTTGACTAACTTTCGGCGATTCTAGAAATTAAAGCATTAAAAATGATCACTAATCCATAACGTCCATCCAGGAGGTCGATGAGTATAACGCTTCACATGGCGTCTACTAAAACCATGTAGATAATGGTAGTAGTTATGCAATTGAATGTAAGTGTTATGCTTTATATACGAGTAATTACCATGGATGATGATCTCAGGAAATGCAATAGATCTATGATTTGCCTCAATGACGCAATGCAATTGAGAAGGCGATGACGCGTGCTACTCCCAATATTACAGCGTTGCCAACTTGGCCACAAATAGGATTGTAATTCGCAACACTTGGACTTACGTACTTCCTTGCAACACATCGGTACGAGCATAGATTGATTGAGCGAGCGAAGCGAGCGTCTTCGTGTCGCTCTTTTGACGCGGACCTCTTATTTGTTTTTCTGTCAGTACCGGATACAGGTCGCACCGTTTCTCCAATCGAGCTGAAATTTTGCACACATGTGAGGACCAACTCTGGCGATTTGCAACCCAAAGTTGTTTCCTTGTAGCAGACAGCGTCGCTATAGGTTGATCTGATCGATTTGACATTTTGCAAGGTAATTAAGACTAACATTCGGTCTTAAATTTTACAAAGTTTCAGCCAAATCTTCCATTTGGATAAAATAAAAAATAATCTTCTGATTTGTCGTGATCATTCCGATTAAGTTCAATTTTTGGATGGTGCTATGCAAAATAGTTCGTTTAGCTGAATTTTTTGCTTTTCATTTACAAATAAAAAGTAAAAGTATACATAGGCCAGGGGGCCAATTCTCGAGATTTACGTTTTGAAACTGTGTCACGGTTTCATTGTTTAAAACGTAAAAAAGTTGAAGGCTAACCGAAAGTTGTCAACTGTTTCCAGTTTTATAACATGTTAACGTAAAACGGTTTTAAAACGTAAATCTCGAGAATTGGCCCCCAGGCCCACTAACCCAATCTTTGGTCTGTCAGCAACATAAGAAACCATGAACTGCGCCTTATCAACAAAATACCTTCTTAAAATTATCGTAAAAATACCGAAAAACTGTAAAGCAACCGTAGAAAATTGAAAAGCCACTGTAGTACAATATTACAAAATAATAATTTAATAAATCGTTCTAATTAGTTGAAAGAAAAAACGTATATTTTACATTATTATACCCAAGCAGTGAACATCACCTCTTTAATAACTTTTTTTAACTGTATTCATTGATCTGGATTGTGTAATCTGGGAGGAGGTTTATGAAATATCTGCGTAATACGAAGGTGATGATGCTGCTGCTCCTGTTGAGCTTGACTCTGGTCTTAGTGTATTTCTAGTTAAATGCAGTTCTTTCTAGTGATTTATGATCAAATGAAGTTGAAACAAAGTAAAAAATATTAGATCTGCGAGTTTAGATATTGAGAAACGCACTATCCCATTATTATAAAAAGTTAACAAAAGTTGACAATAATTCATGTACATATATTTTAATAAATTATCGGTGTAGAGCCTGTAAGTATTATCTGTAAGAAGGTACCAATCACATAACAATACAAATCCAATGCAAATAATAACTTTAATAAATCTCCATTTAATTATGCAGTAAACAGTTGCTTACTCTATCTGTGATCTACGAATGTTACAATTTGTTTCGTTCCACTTTCGTGAAACATTGTTAAAAATGTGCGACACTCAAATTCGAAGTTCTAGTCTGTGAATCTAAAATAGTTCGACCAATATTAAGCAAACAGTTTCCCAACATGCCATTTCATCTTCTGCTATCGAACATGCAGATCTATTTTTATCTCAATGTAAACATAATGCATTGAATAAGGAGATTATTTTCGTGTAAATATTAAGGCAACACAAAGACTGCATTTTATCTAGTGAATGACTACAGAGATATTAGTACTCGTATACCTGAATGTAGATTGCATTATGAAACCTTCCCTCGATGTTTTCGCTCGAAAAGCTGCAGGGATTTTGTCGGAAGGGATGTGTGGAATGAAAGTTATGTTTTCGAAACCATTATGTTACAATTCATTGCTGCTGCAAGATTTATTTGCAATCACATTCATATCGCCACTTGTTAACTAGAACGTTCACACAATATCTAATTCAAACGTCCAACTAGTATTGTGCCTGCCAATGAGTACGGCATGCGATTACGGGGTTGTTTTCTAGTACAGAATTGAAATGATTATTCAAATAATCCTATTGAGTAAAACTCTTCTATTCGTATTTACACATATACATGTTAATCGATTATGTTAATCAAAAAGTACAGATTTACAATAACACTGTTTCAATTCGAAAGTTAGACTACAAGAGACGGTAACCAACAGTAATTGTTGTCCATAACTAATTTAATACCCTATTGTTCGGAATTGAGGAGTTTTCCCCCCGACCATCGGGCTCAGAAATGTCGAGGCTAAATCTCCGCAATACCGTTTCTATGTAACATCGCTTATAATATCTTCTACCTGATTGAATCTAATTATTACGAGTAGGAGAGTACCTTGACCTTGACCTTGACCTTGACCTTGAATTACATCGATTATCACAACGAACGAGGAAGTCGACTCGAAGAGTTCGAGACTCGAAAGTATTGACACTTTATGTACAAGTGGAATGTTCAGCTAACATATTTATAAGTATTTACAAATACTTTAAATGCCGCTGAGATAATGGCTTTCGTATTAACATCTCAGGATATTATTCACTCGCTTAATGAAGACTTTGCAAAATCAACACTCTTATAAAATATACATTTCCCAATTACAAATTATAATCTTACACTAAGTATACTGAACATTAACTTTGATATTAATCCAATATTGTTTCTTATCTACTGTAATATTCGGTCTCTTTGACAGCTTTCCATGATTACTTCTACACACGGCTTTGTTAACATTGTCACACGCCAACTGGGACTTATGTGCGCAAAGTCTGCCCTGGAGAATTGTCTCAACTAATTCTAGGAATCCAACGAGCTTTGCGGAGTTCACAGGCTGCATTAAGGAGCTTCAGGACGGATTGCCTAGGGCTTAAAGTGCAGCAGCTTCTTGAAGGCGCGTCTGAAGTCCAGGTTGAATATCGTGTAGATGATCGGGTTGAGCGCCGAGTTGATGTAGCCGAGCCACGTGATGAAGTTGACGAACTTGTCGGACACGCAGCACGTGGGGCAGAACGGCAGGATGACGTACATGAGGAAGAACGGCAGCCAGCAGACGACGAACACGCCCATGATGATTCCCAGCGTCCTCGCGGCGCGGCGTTCCTTGGACAGAGAGATCTTCTGCTTCTCCTCGATGAACTGGTACACGCCAGTCGGCTTTTTGAAGGGCAATAACTCGGGAGGCACCAGCGGCACCTCGGCGGTGCGGGACTTCGGGGACTCCGTGTTGGTCGTGGCCGTGTCCGGATGGGTCAGCGACGTGCGGTGGTTGGAGCCGGACGGAGAGTCGTGGTTGTCCGTCATGGAGTCTTCCATCACGAGCATCGGGGCCAGGAACTTGGCTTTCTCCTCCGCAGCTTTACTCTTCGGCTTCTTCTTTCCTTTCCGCTTCTTCTCTTTGGTCTTGCCGCTGGGCATGTCCTCTACCCTCGGATGCTCGTTGTGGTTCGTCTCGCTGCTGACGGAGTCCTGGTCCGCGTGGGCGTTAGCGAACTCCTCCTTGGCCAGCGCCTGCTGCTGCGCAGACTGCTGGTTCGACGCGACGCTCTTCACCACGTTCATCTTAGTGGCCTTCGCTCGATCCCGGAGTCTCCTTCGCGTGGCGATGAAGATCTCGATGTAGACGATGGTCATGATGAACAGGGGGATGTAAAACGACCCCAGAGACGAGTACACGATATATCCCTGCTGATTCGTCAGTCGGCATTCTTCGGCGTCTTTGAACTTCTCTTCTGTCTCCGGCCAATCGTTCCAGCCGAGGAGCGGAGGCGAACTGATCATCCCGGACAAAACCCACACGCCGACGATCATGATCATCACGCGGTTCAGAGTTCGTTGCTGCGCGTAGTTGATCGGATCCGTGATGGCCCAATAGCGATCGAGCGCGATGGCGCACAGATTCAAGATGGACGCCGTGCAGCAGAGGATGTCGCACGTGAGCCACATCTTGCACAGATGCATGCCGAAGGGCCACTTGCCGAGGATGGAAGAGGAGACGTTCAGCGGCATGACGAGGATGGCGACGGTGAGGTCGGCGACGGCCAGCGACACGATGAAGAAGTTCTGCACGATGCGCAGCGGCTTGTACGTGAACACGCTCAAGATCACGAGGATGTTGCCGACGATCGTGAGCAGGATGATGAAGGTCAGGACGACGGAGGTGATGATCGCCTCCCACTCGGGCACGACGAGGTCCAGACCAGTGATGCTCCGGTAGTAGGTTTGGTTTTGTGGTGAGCAGTAGTTGGACACTGTCACATTTGTGCCATTGCCAGCGCCTTCATTCTCGGTCGACATCGTCGTCGTCGACTTCGGAACTCTCTTCGCGATATCTGACTAGAATACCATGAGGACTCGTCTGCAGATGCCGACTCAACTTCTGCTGCCCCTCATCTGGCAGCGAGGCGCTCAAGCCGGGCTCTCGCAGGAGCTGAAATCAAAGCGAAAAGAAATATTAATTTCACATATCTCAATGAATTGAATACCTATGCTAATTCATCCCCTTCATGTTAGGACTTGTTATTAGTTGGGATGAACAGTTCAGCCTTCGCCTTCTGTATCCATTAGCTGTGCTGTTAGGTAGCTGAGTGCGCGCGATGTGTGCAGAACTAATTCAGTTAGGTCCACCCTCATGGCGGCAGCGATATATGTTTGATCGCAATCTCTGTCCCGGCGTCCCCCCCCCCCCCCAACCCCGCCCTGTTCTCCGGCTAACAACTTACACAACTAGGTAAAGCACAAGTCGAAGCAAACACACAGCTGGTAACGTTGCGGCTTGTTGAGCTTGTTTAGTCAATCCATAAACATGGAAAACAAGCGCGGGCTGCTTTAGGTGAAAGTAACATTACATTTATAGTTGATGTGAATTTGAGACGACAGCAGTGTGATAGAGTTGCTTTGCTTAGAAAAAATCAATGCAAATAAACTTTGTATACGGTTTTAAGAAAATGCTTTATCTAGATGAAGAATGAAGTCACAATTCTTCGAGTATGACAAGTAGTATGTGTGGCATTCTGGCGCAAGTTGGCTCTGGATTTGAATGCTGGAGTTTCAAATCATCTTTCTGAATCCTGACTGAGATGTTTGATGGTTTCCCTCAGAAGTCATACAGAGAAGGGTTCCTACTAACAGGCCACGACCGCCTCCTTCCCTTCCCACCTTCCATCCTCTCCTGCCTTCATGTCCAACTTATTGTTGGATTTCACAGAGGCGAAATGACAGCCCGGGCGAGACTTCCATAAACAACGTTTTGAATACGGCATTGGCTAATTTGCTGAATTGAACAATGGCTAATTGCGAGATCACTGATAGAACAAAGCCGCAGCAAAAGCGATCACAAAATGTCATACACAAAAAACGAATGCCGAATGTAATAACTTTCGCACTTCTTATTCCACTTGGAACAAACCCCACTGTAATTTTGATGTATTCTGTTGTGGATTCAATATGCCAACTACAAAAGAGTTGTTTTGTCGAATAGACGTCGCTCAAAAGCTCTGACAGCCGAAGAAAAAACGTTGGGATGAGCGATTGGCTCCGAGCAACAAACTCTGAATTTCGTTTCAGTTTCGAGTTCAAAGTTCAAACAAAATAATATCCGTCTTTCAGTCAGCTTCTTCTCCATGTTTCTCAGAAGAAGAGCAGAATTTACAAGCAGATGATTTGAGCGAGCTATTAGACCCTTCTTGTCCATACGAGTTTTCAAGACCATTCAAACTTACAGAATCACCGGTAGATGTCACGTGTGACAATAACTTAAAGTGAGAATTAATTACATGTTAATATTGACGTTTTAGTAATGAGGCTCTGTTTGAACAAATCAATTAACTAAAAGGTGTATAACGTCATGAATGTTATGCGGTTAATGTGCCGGAAGGTGTCTCAATAATGAATGATCGTATCGAACAATTAGCTATAAAGATTGATAAAACCGGTCTAAAGAATACCTACTATCCATTGCACTGCACGCTAGAGTCTTATCGTCGCTTCGAATGTCATGCCATTTACTCATGCCCGACAGAGAATAAAAACAATGAATAATTACATGTCAATTAAAACTCAAATAACGTGGGGATTCGTGTATTTCCATATCTCTGGTTCGAATATCATTTCATAAACGGCGAATGGAAACGACGAAGCTAATTGATCTTGAATAAATCACCACCAGTGCGGACAAACGTGACTGCAATTATGCATTTACGTGATAACAAGTTTGACTCGCGTGGTTTGCGCCTTCCACCATTAGTCACGTGACACGATATCTCAGCTGCATTGTTGTCGCGGACAACAAAAGCTTTTCAGCGAAATAAAACACTTCTCATATTTTGTGGGGGCCGCTTTTTATTGGCGCATCGATCGGAAATATCCGGTACCAACTATGTTTTCGAGAAATATAATAAAATGTTTATTCGGAGGTTTAAGAAGTTCAAGTCGCAAAGTTGCTGGAACTTGAAAAGTTTCATTAAGTGTGATTCGGTGGAAGTTTTGTTGTACTTAGAGGCGCAGTTTCCATGTATCCCAGGGCAAATCACGAAAGTGTGTGTGGCTTTATGAAAACGACTCTGCGGGGAAATTCATTTGAGTCAGCTTCAGACTCAACATGGAATATTGGCAGAAGAATAGAAGAAAATGCAAATCACAGTCGCACTGTAACTATTTTCCACCACAGAAACTTCTAAGCGTTCTTTTTCTTAACAAATGTAAGAAAATAAAATGATTCAATGGAACGATTTAGTTTGAGCAAAAATTAAATTATTTCTTTGAAAATTGCTGCCTTCCTTACTCCAGAGAAATCTGTGCTGAGCTGAAACCTAATCTGAAGACATTGTGTGGGATAAAGACTTATTTCAATGCCGCTTCTTGACTAAACCCGAATGTTTCGAACAAAATCCGAAGTTCTCTTCAATCAGCTAAACCACGCCACCTTTCACAGTGAAGAGGATTGGCTAAAACACAAGACACTGGCTTTAAATACGCAATTACTTTAAAAGTATACTTATAAGATTACGCTGCATGGATACAGGACGAGCAGCACATTTATTCGAGCATAATACCTGCGATGTAAAACATCTCCCAGCCAATTCTGACGCATTTTACTTTTGCTATCAAATTCTATATTCAACGTTTATGTTAAATCTTCTATTAAATAATAACATATTTCTTGGTTACCTTTATTTTTTATTTGATTTTGTTCTTACTCGATGACGAATCAATTGGTATTGAAAAAGTCTTCAGAATAAATCTGATGGACACGAGAAATTATATTGACTGTACAGTATGTCCATCTACCTCTGTTATTAATTACACTTATTGCCTTGAAATTACATATGAAGTTGTAAATTTCCAAGTGAAAACAACTGATTTAGAGGCACCTGTTTTACGTCACCCCCGATCTCTTTTCAATTAGGAAATAAATGTGCCAATCAATGTCTTTAATAAATCTACTCAAATATTCTTCAATGTATAATATTTCGTAGTTATGGATTCCACTGGTTGTCGCAATGAAATCTTGATTAAATGACCATGTAGCTGGAATGTGTGTCTGGCTTCTTATGCAACAGGTATATCAAGTCGAGTTCGATTATGTGCACACTTCGAATGTAATGTAGAGCCAGGGCAAGGTGCAATGAAATATGTGTTCATTTATCTCCCCAACCCTCTTCCTGCATGGACATTGGAATTGGAACTATCTACTTGTTATTTCCCACGGATGCGGAAACTAACGGCGCCGAATTCAATTCTCCACTCTAGAAACTATTATCGTTCTATTTTATTTTTGCTACAAACTTTTCATTTAAATAGAAATGGTAACAACGCTACACACAGTATAAACGTGGCATTTACCGTTCTCTTGACATGCGTTCATTGTTCGGTTCGGCTGCTTGAGCTACAGCCCGGAGGGAGTGTGCGGACGCAGAAGAAGTGCCGCCGCCATTGTTGCGGCTGTTACGTCCCGCTGCAAGAGAGGGAAACAAACTGCTGTAAAACCAGATCGACAATTGAACGAGCGTGGGCGGACCTACTGTTGAAATGGGCAAGGAAATTGAACGGAGTGCTTTCTTCATGCGTTTGTCTGGTCGTGACGTAGGCGACAATGTGACATTACGTCGCGACGCCGTGCGGGTTGCGTCGCGTCAGGGGATGAACACAAAAGTGACGTCACCAGTGTTGGGGAAGGAACGTTTCAATGGTTCACGTTCCCAAGAACGAGTTCCTTTTTTGTGAGCTTTTGGAAGAATTTGTTCACTAATTTACTAAGTGAAAGTTGACTAAGTTTACTAAGTGAAGTTCAAGTTTGATCTTGAACGTGTACCTATTCAAGTTTGATCAAGTTTGATCTCGAACGTGTTGCTAGTTCAAGTTTGATCTTGAACGTGTATTCAAGTTCAAGTTTGATTGAACGTGTTGCTTGTTCAAGTTTGATCTTGAACGTGTATTCAAGTTCAAGTTTGATTGAACGTGTTGCTAGTTCAAGTTTGATCTTCAACGTGTATTCAAGTTCAAGTTTGATTGAACGTGTTGCTAGTTCAAGTTTGATCTTGAACGTGTTGCTAGTTCAAGTTTGATCTTGAACGTGTATTCAAGTTCAAGTTTGATTGAACGTGTTGCTAGTTCAAGTTTGATCTTCAACGTGTATTCAAGTTCAAGTTTGATTGAACGTGTTGCTAGTTCAAGTTTGATCTTGAACGTGTTGCTAGTTCAAGTTTGATCTTGAACGTGTATTCAAGTTCAAGTTTGATTGAACGTGTTGCTAGTTCAAGTTTGATCTTGAACGTGTATTCAAGTTCAAGTTTGATTGAACGTGTTGCTAGTTCAAGTTTGATCTTGAACGTGTTGCTAGTTCAAGTTTGATCTTGAACGTGTATTCAAGTTCAAGTTTGATTGAACGTGTTGCTTGTTCAAGTTTGATCTTGAACGTGTATTCAAGTTCAAGTTTGATTAAACGTGTTGCTAGTTCAAGTTTGATCTTGAACGTGTATTCAAGTTCAAATTTGATCTTGAACGTGTTGCTAGTTCTCACACATCAACTGCACTGCAACTGTAAATGATCAATTCTACATGCTGCATAAGCTCCTTTAAATTTCTGCTCAACGAAATACTTAATTTTGCTTTTTCATCTTTCTCCTCTGCTTTTCATCGTTTATAAAAGAAGCATCACTACATTTCATCATTTATTGCCTCGAACCAAGTACTAAGGCTGATATTTATTGAAGCTGCTCAAGAGCTTCTGCAATTCACTAAAACCCTAAGTTTGTAGTTGAGCAGCTCATGCGGAAATTTGATTGAATTTTCATTTCTGAATAAATATTTTTCTTATGTAAATATGAATACAGAATTAGACATCTTCTTCCGCTGAACAACATTCGATTCAGGGCTTCGATGTTTCTACTTGCATTACTAGAAGTAAACTCAAACACATCACTTGTTTAAACATGGTTTATTCGATGTTCTTCATACAGAACAGTATTTATAATTCAATCTATAGAAATTGTAGTTCTTATCATAATTATAATTGCTTTCTATGAAAATTCTCAGTGTAACGCGTTGATGCGCTAGCACCGATACGTGTGACAACTCGAACCGAAATCCCGTGGAACAAATAGAGAGCAAAACGCGATCCAATTCCACTCAATCAATACAACATAAATAACATCCACATTATATCTGCTCGTCAAAGTGTTGTGGATATATTGATAACATAGCCATTGAAAATTTCAATTCGATCGGTAATTTTGTTTTTCAAACAATAAGAAGATTTTAAAATTGTTTACCAATTCGAAGATTTTGTAAATAAGTACTGAAAATTTTAACAAATGAAAGTAGTACTTTATTATTGTGCAAAGCTAAATCAAAGTCTAAAATTTCAACTCGATCGGAGAAACGATGTGACCTGTGTCTAGGCATTGATATCCACAAAAAACAGAAGTCCGTGTGAAAAGATTGAAAAGGAATCGCTCGCTCAATGATCGAATGAAACTGCAAACTGTGTGTGTATTCGAACACGCCTATGCATTAGAAGTGTGATGTCGGCAACGAAGTGAAACATGTGAGCGGTGCGCGCTCTGGCGCGGGCTTGCGAATATCGGAGAAAGATGTTTATCATCCCGATCATCGATCTCGCAGCTTCACCTCGACTCACTGCCAATATTAATACATTCCTCTTGATTCCGCTCAAGAGTCGCCACATTTGTGTTCAGACGGAATGTGATTTAAAATGCCAAGGTATAAAGATTAATTCAGAAGTGTAATGGCGGGTGGGGGAGTGAAGAGGGGTTTCACACAAATTCCATTTGCAGTTTGGTTTTCCCGATTTCCATTTCGTGTTGTTGCGTATTGTTGAATAACTCGAAGAAATATCTGGAAAATCAAATTGAATGTGAATTTTTCTTTAAACCAAAACAAACCAAATAATTCCTGGTTTGATTAATTCGAGATACCATTTAGAAAGTTTATGTATAATTAATATTTCTCCATAAAAAATAGAGAAAGATAAAAATGGTATAATTCCAAGTGTATGTAATATTAAGTTCCGGTTTTAGAATGTCCCGATAAGTAAAGTATACTTTAACCTAAAGTAAAGCTGTGATGTGTTTCATAATCATGGCTATTGCCAAAGTTACTATACTAGGTACCTACCGCTAACTTTATCGGGACATTGTACAACCGGGCCTGAGTTGTTACAATCATCACGGACTCGGGTCATCTCTTCTCGAACACATATCGTATCAGTATCGTTGTCGTCTTTATTTTTGTCCCTCATCCACTTCGTATAGGCGGCAAACAGTACCTCTAATCAAGCTAAAATGTGCCATGTTTCAAGCAGCGCCGCTAGATTCTATAAAAGCAGTGCCCAATGGTTTCTAACTGCTGCGAGGTCCATCGACCAGTTGCCTAGATACAATCATCTATCATATCATTCTGCAACACTTTAATGAAAACACAAGCATCGAATGAACTTGACATAATTGAAACATCAACTCAGCTTCGCAAACACATTCTACATGCAGGAGCTCAGCTTATCAATTGATTGCTGATCAATATCAGATAATTATTAGTTTATCTATAAATTGGATCCTGCTTTCCTGGAAACCCAATCTAACATCAGTGAAAAGTCTGGGACAATCTCGATTATTGAAAAAGCGGATTCCACAAACTCAGAAGAATGACGCAATTTAATAATAAACATCAAAACATAAACACGATAAACTATTTTTTTCTCAAGTATCTACAAGGATTTTTATGTTTAAAATCTTGTACTGAGCAGGTTATTTTTCTTGGCACAGATGAAAACGATTTGAACTCCAAGGCTATGATAATCCTAAAGTCAGACTGTTAGATACACACGTACTGTAACCCAAGTGTTTCGTCCTCCTTGTCTGATATTAGCACGAAGATTCTTCTCAACGACGTATCATGACGTCAACTCCCAGTAAATGTGGCTCGACGTCGACAGGGTTTCGGGGAAACACAACGTGATACCCCGCAGGACCAATTCCACAGAACCAAGTTAGAATTATCGTCAAGTCAGGTTTAATTACGTGGTTTATATATTAATATAATGGAGTTTCCGGTAATGTGGTTACCTAGGATGTGACGTCACGTCTGACAAGGACTTGGTCGTACTCTTTGTTTGCGCGGACTAATTCATGAGACAAGTTGGACAATAACTTCGTCATTTCACACGAGTTGGACAGAATGCGCATGCGCATGGAAGCGACTCTCTAGCCGACATGCAAGTTATGTTATTAGGTCAGACGAACCTGCTGGACACGACCTCCAGCTCCAGCTCCAGCTCCAGCTCCAGCTCCAGCGGTCGAAGTGGTATAAGAGGTTATTCAAAATAAATATATCATTGTGTTGTACTCGTATGTAGACATTATCGTTTTGACAGTGAGGTGAGGCTCCAAAGTTCAATCTAAGCGATTTGAATCACTGTCATGCATCCGAAATCAAGGTAAAAATGTAACTCAAAATGAGACGAGACATTTGAGATGCCAAATGATTTTTCCCACATAAGATGGCTCCATGAGAGATCAACTGCTCAAGTTATTCTTCAGTAGTTACATTTTGAATCAATTTCAGATGCACTCAAGTATTTCAAAATGAATCACTTGCGATTAGAGTTTTGATATTAAAATGTCTTGCTTCCGACTTCCCAACGGAAATATCAGTTATTTGTGAACGTTAACAAAAGAACCCCGATGTACCATCAATAACATTTACCCAGTCTCAACGTCTTATAAACCACATTAAGTATATTTACGATCAGATTCCGATAAAATAATATCGCAGACTCATCCTAGATAAAAACATCGATTAATTTCACTTTCTACTACAATTAAGTTTAGCAATTTAGACAAGTATAGATGGCTCCACTTTATAAAACTTTATAGAACCTCCTTGGCCACTGTCAAATCTTCAAACTTGATGTTTCCAATTCATCAGACAATAATACGTGTATCACTCAAAACTATAGAATAAGGGTCAGTTTTCCAATACTCTGCTAAATATTAAACAGTTGATCAGGCCGTGATTGACATGGCACCAACCAATGAAAAATAAAGAAAGCCGTATACAATTCCAAAGCTTGAAAGAGGGTGAACGACCCCGTCTGATAGTTCTCAAATCCCGAGATTAAGCGGTCTGGATAAAATATGTGAGTATTTTGTGTGGAACAGCAGGGTAAACTTGATTGTCGAGAACACAACAGCATTTACATAATCGTACATAGCGAGGTCGACTCAGCGCACGCAAATCCTCGACAAGTTTTTACATAATTGTGCAGAGTGAATACAAAAATAGTGAATGGAACAAATTGCCATGATTCATCGGCAGAATCGTACATTTCAACCGATTAAAAAAGTTTTTTTAGATTTAGAAACAAGCGGAAAGTTTACATAACTGCTTTTTAAATCCCCGCAATTCATTTCGTTTTGTTGTGAGATTATTGGTTTGAGCCGGGCGTAGTACGCATTTGTTCGCTTATTGCCCCCAAATGGGAGAGGCAGAGTTCATTATAACTGTTCATTAGTTGGTTACATGCTTTGAGTACGTACAATTACACAATCCAATGGGCGATTCAGAACTGCTGCATATTTGAGACTGCAATATAAAGGCATAGAATAACGTGCAAATAACGGATCGTGTACAGGAATGTGAGTATGAATGCAATTTACATTATTGTGTAGAGAGCTGTTCCACATAACAGTATGAACCTTTAATTAAGCCTTAATTAATCCACAACTTATGTAAACTCTCGATTCCTTATCAACTAGAAACTTTTGTTGCCAGCTTGTAGAGTAGAGTTGCCAACTTAGCCGAGACAAAACGAGTCTCTGCAGACAGATCCATATCGTTCATGATCAGAATACTCAACTCTGTATTTATCGATCGATAGGTATACAAAAATATTTTTTCATTAATTACAAGTTCAAAAAACATCTTCCTACATTTCAACTATATTTAAGTATAACAGACTCATTTAATGTCCTGTAGTTTACAATTCCAGTCCAACAATTGTATGTCCAACAATTTTCAATTGTATGGCATCAGAGGATGAACAAATCTTTAACATGGGAGATGTAGGAAAATAATTTCGTATTTGGTCTCTAATTTTTAAAATAGCGCACCACACGTTTGTATAGTTTTCAATTTTTTTCCTGATAGTATGTTCATATGTCTACCATAAAAAAGATTTTTGTTCAAATCTATCGACACAAAAAAATAGATCTTCATTATAGCCAAAAAATTACACGATTATCTTTTTCCGCCATAAGATAAAATGGGGAAAACAACTCAAATATCTCAGAAACTAGACTCGAGAAGTGTTTCATTTTTTCAGGGATTTTGTTTGGCATGATTATCAATAAGTCACGAAAATTTCGAGTAAATCGGAAAAATTGAGGTTATGGTTGTTCTACCTTAATTTATTTCAAATGTCGTTCATCGAGTATCATGAATTGAACGAAAGTACGATCTCTGGTGCGCATCTCTTTCCCGGTTAGAGTGGGATTCCATGTTCCATGCGCACAATCGTTCCACACACGTTGAACACCCTCGCGAAGTCTCCCGCTAATTACAAGCCCATGTTGCCACACACGCACGCTATCACACGCGCCCGCCATGCTGTGCATCTCATTTACACTGTTCAATTGTCATGCTAAACCCGGCAACACTGTGTGTGGACACCACGGCGCAATCGTTCCACACACGTTGAACACCCTCGCGAAGTCTCCCGCTAATTACAAGCCCATGTTGCCACACACGCACGCTATCACACGCGCCCGCCATGCTGTGCATCTCATTTACACTGTTCAATTGTCATGCTAAACCCGGCAACACTGTGTGTGGACACCACGGCGCAATCGTTCCACACACGTTGAACACCCTCGCGAAGTCTCCCGCTAATTACAAGCCCATGTTGCCACACACGCACGCTATCACACGCGCCCGCCATGCTGTGCATCTCATTTACACTGTTCAATTGTCATGCTAAACCCGGCAACACTGTGTGTGGACACCACGGCGCAATCGTTCCACACACGTTGAACACCCTCGCGAAGTCTCCCGCTAATTACAAGCCCATGTTGCCACACACGCACGCTATCACACGCGCCCGCCATGCTGTGCATCTCATTTACACTGTTCAATTGTCATGCTAAACCCGGCAACACTGTGTGTGGACACCACGGCGCATTCGTTCCACACACGTTGAACACCCTCGCGAAGTCTCCCGCTAATTACAAGCCCATGTTGCCACACACGCACGCTATCACACGCGCCCGCCATGCTGTGCATCTCATTGACACTGTTCAATTGTCATGCTAAACCCGGCAACACTGTGTGTGGACACCACGGCGCAATCGTTCCACACACGTTGAACACCCTCGCGAAGTCTCCCGCTAATTACAAGCCCATGTTGCCACACACGCACGCTATCACACGCGCCCGCCATGCTGTGCATCTCATTTACACTGTTCAATTGTCATGCTAAACCCGGCAACACTGTGTGTGGACACCACGGCGCAATCGTTCCACACACGTTGAACACCCTCGCGAAGTCTCCCGCTAATTACAAGCCCATGTTGCCACACACGCACGCTATTACACGCGCCCGCCATGCTGTGCATCTCATTTACACTGTTCAATTGTCATGCTAAACCCGGCAACACTGTGTGTGGACACCACGGCGCAATCGTTCCACACACGTTGAACACCCTCGCGAAGTCTCCCGCTAATTACAAGCCCATGTTGCCACACACGCACGCTATCACACGCGCCCGCCATGCTGTGCATCTCATTTACACTGTTCAATTGTCATGCTAAACCCGGCAACACTGTGTGTGGACACCACGGCGCAATCGTTCCACACACGTTGAACACCCTCGCGAAGTCTCCCGCTAATTACAAGCCCATGTTGCCACACACGCACGCTATCACACGCGCCCGCCATGCTGTGCATCTCATTTACACTGTTCAATTGTCATGCTAAACCCGGCAACACTGTGTGTGGACACCACGGCGCATTCGTTCCACACACGTTGAACACCCTCGCGAAGTCTCCCGCTAATTACAAGCCCATGTTGCCACACACGCACGCTATCACACGCGCCCGCCATGCTGTGCATCTCATTTACACTGTTCAATTGTCATGCTAAACCCGGCAACACTGTGTGTGGACACCACGGCGCATTCGTTCCACACACGTTGAACACCCTCGCGAAGTCTCCCGCTAATTACAAGCCCATGTTGCCACACACGCACGCTATCACACGCGCCCGCCATGCTGTGCATCTCATTTACACTGTTCAATTGTCATGCTAAACCCGGCAACACTGTGTGTGGACACCACGGCGCATTCGTTCCACACACGTTGAACACCCTCGCGAAGTCTCCCGCTAATTACAAGCCCATGTTGCCACACACGCACGCTATCACACGCGCCCGCCATGCTGTGCATCTCATTTACACTGTTCAATTGTCATGCTAAACCCGGCAACACTGTGTGTGGACACCACGGCGCAATCGTTCCACACACGTTGAACACCCTCGCGAAGTCTCCCGCTAATTACAAGCCCATGTTGCCACACACGCACGCTATCACACGCGCCCGCCATGCTGTGCATCTCATTTACACTGTTCAATTGTCATGCTAAACCCGGCAACACTGTGTGTGGACACCACGGCGCAATCGTTCCACACACGTTGAACACCCTCGCGAAGTCTCCCGCTAATTACAAGCCCATGTTGCCACACACGCACGCTATCACACGCGCCCGCCATGCTGTGCATCTCATTTACACTGTTCAATTGTCATGCTAAACCCGGCAACACTGTGTGTGGACACCACGGCGCAATCGTTCCACACACGTTGAACACCCTCGCGAAGTCTCCCGCTAATTACAAGCCCATGTTGCCACACACGCACGCTTTCACACGCGCCCGCCATGCTGTGCATCTCATTGACACTGTTCAATTGTCATGCTAAACCCGGCAACACTGTGTGTGGACACCACGGCGCATTCGTTCCACACACGTTGAACACCCTCGCGAAGTCTCCCGCTAATTACAAGCCCATGTTGCCACACACGCACGCTATCACACGCGCCCGCCATGCTGTGCATCTCATTTACACTGTTCAATTGTCATGCTAAACCCGGCAACACTGTGTGTGGACACCACGGCGCATTCGTTCCACACACGTTGAACACCCTCGCGAAGTCTCCCGCTAATTACAAGCCCATGTTGCCACACACGCACGCTATCACACGCGCCCGCCATGCTGTGCATCTCATTTACACTGTTCAATTGTCATGCTAAACCCGGCAACACTGTGTGTGGACACCACGGCGCATTCGTTCCACACACGTTGAACACCCTCGCGAAGTCTCCCGCTAATTACAAGCCCATGTTGCCACACACGCACGCTATCACACGCGCCCGCCATGCTGTGCATCTCATTTACACTGTTCAATTGTCATGCTAAACCCGGCAACACTGTGTGTGGACACCACGGCGCAATCGTTCCACACACGTTGAACACCCTCGCGAAGTCTCCCGCTAATTACAAGCCCATGTTGCCACACACGCACGCTATCACACGCGCCCGCCATGCTGTGCATCTCATTTACACTGTTCAATTGTCATGCTAAACCCGGCAACACTGTGTGTGGACACCACGGCGCAATCGTTCCACACACGTTGAACACCCTCGCGAAGTCTCCCGCTAATTACAAGCCCATGTTGCCACACACGCACGCTATCACACGCGCCCGCCATGCTGTGCATCTCATTTACACTGTTCAATTGTCATGCTAAACCCGGCAACACTGTGTGTGGACACCACGGCGCAATCGTTCCACACACGTTGAACACCCTCGCGAAGTCTCCCGCTAATTACAAGCCCATGTTGCCACACACGCACGCTATCACACGCGCCCGCCATGCTGTGCATCTCATTTACACTGTTCAATTGTCATGCTAAACCCGGCAACACTGTGTGTGGACACCACGGCGCATTCGTTCCACACACGTTGAACACCCTCGCGAAGTCTCCCGCTAATTACAAGCCCATGTTGCCACACACGCACGCTATCACACGCGCCCGCCATGCTGTGCATCTCATTGACACTGTTCAATTGTCATGCTAAACCCGGCAACACTGTGTGGACACCACGGCGCAATCGTTCCACACACGTTGAACACCCTCGCGAAGTCTCCCGCTAATTACAAGCCCATGTTGCCACACACGCACGCTATCACACGCGCCCGCCATGCTGTGCATCTCATTTACACTGTTCAATTGTCATGCTAAACCCGGCAACACTGTGTGTGGACACCACGGCGCATTCGTTCCACACACGTTGAACACCCTCGCGAAGTCTCCCGCTAATTACAAGCCCATGTTGCCACACACGCACGCTATCACACGCGCCCGCCATGCTGTGCATCTCATTTACACTGTTCAATTGTCATGCTAAACCCGGCAACACTGTGTGTGGACACCACGGCGCAATCGTTCCACACACGTTGAACACCCTCGCGAAGTCTCCCGCTAATTACAAGCCCATGTTGCCACACACGCACGCTATCACACGCGCCCGCCATGCTGTGCATCTCATTTACACTGTTCAATTGTCATGCTAAACCCGGCAACACTGTGTGTGGACACCACGGCGCATTCGTTCCACACACGTTGAACACCCTCGCGAAGTCTCCCGCTAATTACAAGCCCATGTTGCCACACACGCACGCTATCACACGCGCCCGCCATGCTGTGCATCTCATTTACACTGTTCAATTGTCATGCTAAACCCGGCAACACTGTGTGTGGACACCACGGCGCAATCGTTCCACACACGTTGAACACCCTCGCGAAGTCTCCCGCTAATTACAAGCCCATGTTGCCACACACGCACGCTATCACACGCGCCCGCCATGCTGTGCATCTCATTTACACTGTTCAATTGTCATGCTAAACCCGGCAACACTGTGTGTGGACACCACGGCGCAATCGTTCCACACACGTTGAACACCCTCGCGAAGTCTCCCGCTAATTACAAGCCCATGTTGCCACACACGCACGCTATCACACGCGCCCGCCATGCTGTGCATCTCATTTACACTGTTCAATTGTCATGCTAAACCCGGCAACACTGTGTGTGGACACCACGGCGCATTCGTTCCACACACGTTGAACACCCTCGCGAAGTCTCCCGCTAATTACAAGCCCATGTTGCCACACACGCACGCTATCACACGCGCCCGCCATGCTGTGCATCTCATTTACACTGTTCAATTGTCATGCTAAACCCGGCAACACTGTGTGTGGACACCACGGCGCATTCGTTCCACACACGTTGAACACCCTCGCGAAGTCTCCCGCTAATTACAAGCCCATGTTGCCACACACGCACGCTATCACACGCGCCCGCCATGCTGTGCATCTCATTTACACTGTTCAATTGTCATGCTAAACCCGGCAACACTGTGTGTGGACACCACGGCGCAATCGTTCCACACACGTTGAACACCCTCGCGAAGTCTCCCGCTAATTACAAGCCCATGTTGCCACACACGCACGCTATCACACGCGCCCGCCATGCTGTGCATCTCATTTACACTGTTCAATTGTCATGCTAAACCCGGCAACACTGTGTGTGGACACCACGGCGCATTCGTTCCACACACGTTGAACACCCTCGCGAAGTCTCCCGCTAATTACAAGCCCATGTTGCCACACACGCACGCTATCACACGCGCCCGCCATGCTGTGCATCTCATTTACACTGTTCAATTGTCATGCTAAACCCGGCAACACTGTGTGTGGACACCACGGCGCAATCGTTCCACACACGTTGAACACCCTCGCGAAGTCTCCCGCTAATTACAAGCCCATGTTGCCACACACGCACGCTATCACACGCGCCCGCCATGCTGTGCATCTCATTTACACTGTTCAATTGTCATGCTAAACCCGGCAACACTGTGTGTGGACACCACGGCGCAATCGTTCCACACACGTTGAACACCCTCGCGAAGTCTCCCGCTAATTACAAGCCCATGTTGCCACACACGCACGCTATCACACGCGCCCGCCATGCTGTGCATCTCATTTACACTGTTCAATTGTCATGCTAAACCCGGCAACACTGTGTGTGGACACCACGGCGCAATCGTTCCACACACGTTGAACACCCTCGCGAAGTCTCCCGCTAATTACAAGCCCATGTTGCCACACACGCACGCTATCACACGCGCCCGCCATGCTGTGCATCTCATTTACACTGTTCAATTGTCATGCTAAACCCGGCAACACTGTGTGTGGACACCACGGCGCAATCGTTCCACACACATTGAACACCCTCGCGAAGTCTCCCGCTAATTACAAGCCCATGTTGCCACACACGCACGCTATCACACGCGCCCGCCATGCTGTGCATCTCATTGACACTGTTCAATTGTCATGCTAAACCCGGCAACACTGTGTGTGGACACCACGGCGCAATCGTTCCACACACGTTGAACACCCTCGCGAAGTCTCCCGCTAATTACAAGCCCATGTTGCCACACACGCACGCTATCACACGCGCCCGCCATGCTGTGCATCTCATTTACACTGTTCAATTGTCATGCTAAACCCGGCAACACTGTGTGTGGACACCACGGCGCAATCGTTCCACACACGTTGAACACCCTCGCGAAGTCTCCCGCTAATTACAAGCCCATGTTGCCACACACGCACGCTATCACACGCGCCCGCCATGCTGTGCATCTCATTTACACTGTTCAATTGTCATGCTAAACCCGGCAACACTGTGTGTGGACACCACGGCGCAATCGTTCCACACACGTTGAACACCCTCGCGAAGTCTCCCGCTAATTACAAGCCCATGTTGCCACACACGCACGCTATCACACGCGCCCGCCATGCTGTGCATCTCATTTACACTGTTCAATTGTCATGCTAAACCCGGCAACACTGTGTGTGGACACCACGGCGCATTCGTTCCACACACGTTGAACACCCTCGCGAAGTCTCCCGCTAATTACAAGCCCATGTTGCCACACACGCACGCTATCACACGCGCCCGCCATGCTGTGCATCTCATTTACACTGTTCAATTGTCATGCTAAACCCGGCAACACTGTGTGTGGACACCACGGCGCATTCGTTCCACACACGTTGAACACCCTCGCGAAGTCTCCCGCTAATTACAAGCCCATGTTGCCACACACGCACGCTATCACACGCGCCCGCCATGCTGTGCATCTCATTTACACTGTTCAATTGTCATGCTAAACCCGGCAACACTGTGTGTGGACACCACGGCGCAATCGTTCCACACACGTTGAACACCCTCGCGAAGTCTCCCGCTAATTACAAGCCCATGTTGCCACACACGCACGCTATCACACGCGCCCGCCATGCTGTGCATCTCATTGACACTGTTCAATTGTCATGCTAAACCCGGCAACACTGTGTGTGGACACCACGGCGCATTCGTTCCACACACGTTGAACACCCTCGCGAAGTCTCCCGCTAATTACAAGCCCATGTTGCCACACACGCACGCTATCACACGCGCCCGCCATGCTGTGCATCTCATTTACACTGTTCAATTGTCATGCTAAACCCGGCAACACTGTGTGTGGACACCACGGCGCATTCGTTCCACACACGTTGAACACCCTCGCGAAGTCTCCCGCTAATTACAAGCCCATGTTGCCACACACGCACGCTATCACACGCGCCCGCCATGCTGTGCATCTCATTTACACTGTTCAATTGTCATGCTAAACCCGGCAACACTGTGTGTGGACACCACGGCGCAATCGTTCCACACACGTTGAACACCCTCGCGAAGTCTCCCGCTAATTACAAGCCCATGTTGCCACACACGCACGCTATCACACGCGCCCGCCATGCTGTGCATCTCATTTACACTGTTCAATTGTCATGCTAAACCCGGCAACACTGTGTGTGGACACCACGGCGCATTCGTTCCACACACGTTGAACACCCTCGCGAAGTCTCCCGCTAATTACAAGCCCATGTTGCCACACACGCACGCTATCACACGCGCCCGCCATGCTGTGCATCTCATTTACACTGTTCAATTGTCATGCTAAACCCGGCAACACTGTGTGTGGACACCACGGCGCAATCGTTCCACACACGTTGAACACCCTCGCGAAGTCTCCCGCTAATTACAAGCCCATGTTGCCACACACGCACGCTATTACACGCGCCCGCCATGCTGTGCATCTCATTTACACTGTTCAATTGTCATGCTAAACCCGGCAACACTGTGTGTGGACACCACGGCGCAATCGTTCCACACACGTTGAACACCCTCGCGAAGTCTCCCGCTAATTACAAGCCCATGTTGCCACACACGCACGCTATCACACGCGCCCGCCATGCTGTGCATCTCATTTACACTGTTCAATTGTCATGCTAAACCCGGCAACACTGTGTGTGGACACCACGGCGCATTCGTTCCACACGTTGAACACCCTCGCGAAGTCTCCCGCTAATTACAAGCCCATGTTGCCACACACGCACGCTATCACACGCGCCCGCCATGCTGTGCATCTCATTTACACTGTTCAATTGTCATGCTTAACCCGGCAACACTGTGTGTGGACACCACGGCGCAATCGTTCCACACACGTTGAACACCCTCGCGAAGTCTCCCGCTAATTACAAGCCCATGTTGCCACACACGCACGCTATCACACGCGCCCGCCATGCTGTGCATCTCATTTACACTGTTCAATTGTCATGCTAAACCCGGCAACACTGTGTGTGGACACCACGGCGCATTCGTTCCACACACGTTGAACACCCTCGCGAAGTCTCCCCGCTAATTACAAGCCCATGTTGCCACACACGCACGCTATCACACGCGCCCGCCATGCTGTGCATCTCATTTACACTGTTCAATTGTCATGCTAAACCCGGCAACACTGTGTGTGGACACCACGGCGCAATCGTTCCACACACGTTGAACACCCTCGCGAAGTCTCCCGCTAATTACAAGCCCATGTTGCCACACACGCACGCTATCACACGCGCCCGCCATGCTGTGCATCTCATTTACACTGTTCAATTGTCATGCTAAACCCGGCAACACTGTGTGTGGACACCACGGCGCATTCGTTCCACACACGTTGAACACCCTCGCGAAGTCTCCCGCTAATTACAAGCCCATGTTGCCACACACGCACGCTTTCACACGCGCCCGCCATGCTGTGCATCTCATTTACACTGTTCAATTGTCATGCTAAACCCGGCAACACTGTGTGTGGACACCACGGCGCAATCGTTCCACACACGTTGAACACCCTCGCGAAGTCTCCCGCTAATTACAAGCCCATGTTGCCACACACGCACGCTATCACACGCGCCCGCCATGCTGTGCATCTCATTTACACTGTTCAATTGTCATGCTAAACCCGGCAACACTGTGTGTGGACACCACGGCGCAATCGTTCCACACACGTTGAACACCCTCGCGAAGTCTCCCGCTAATTACAAGCCCATGTTGCCACACACGCACGCTATCACACGCGCCCGCCATGCTGTGCATCTCATTTACACTGTTCAATTGTCATGCTAAACCCGGCAACACTGTGTGTGGACACCACGGCGCAATCGTTCCACACACGTTGAACACCCTCGCGAAGTCTCCCGCTAATTACAAGCCCATGTTGCCACACACGCACGCTATCACACGCGCCCGCCATGCTGTGCATCTCATTTACACTGTTCAATTGTCATGCTAAACCCGGCAACACTGTGTGTGGACACCACGGCGCAATCGTTCCACACACGTTGAACACCCTCGCGAAGTCTCCCGCTAATTACAAGCCCATGTTGCCACACACGCACGCTATCACACGCGCCCGCCATGCTGTGCATCTCATTTACACTGTTCAATTGTCATGCTAAACCCGGCAACACTGTGTGTGGACACCACGGCGCATTCGTTCCACACACGTTGAACACCCTCGCGAAGTCTCCCGCTAATTACAAGCCCATGTTGCCACACACGCACGCTATCACACGCGCCCGCCATGCTGTGCATCTCATTTACACTGTTCAATTGTCATGCTAAACCCGGCAACACTGTGTGTGGACACCACGGCGCATTCGTTCCACACACGTTGAACACCCTCGCGAAGTCTCCCGCTAATTACAAGCCCATGTTGCCACACACGCACGCTATCACACGCGCCCGCCATGCTGTGCATCTCATTTACACTGTTCAATTGTCATGCTAAACCCGGCAACACTGTGTGTGGACACCACGGCGCAATCGTTCCACACACGTTGAACACCCTCGCGAAGTCTCCCGCTAATTACAAGCCCATGTTGCCACACACGCACGCTATCACACGCGCCCGCCATGCTGTGCATCTCATTGACACTGTTCAATTGTCATGCTAAACCCGGCAACACTGTGTGTGGACACCACGGCGCATTCGTTCCACACACGTTGAACACCCTCGCGAAGTCTCCCGCTAATTACAAGCCCATGTTGCCACACACGCACGCTATCACACGCGCCCGCCATGCTGTGCATCTCATTTACACTGTTCAATTGTCATGCTAAACCCGGCAACACTGTGTGGACACCACGGCGCATTCGTTCCACACACGTTGAACACCCTCGCGAAGTCTCCCGCTAATTACAAGCCCATGTTGCCACACACGCACGCTATCACACGCGCCCGCCATGCTGTGCATCTCATTGACACTGTTCAATTGTCATGCTAAACCCGGCAACACTGTGTGGACACCACGGCGCATTCGTTCCACACACGTTGAACACCCTCGCGAAGTCTCCCGCTAATTACAAGCCCATGTTGCCACACACGCACGCTATCACACGCGCCCGCCATGCTGTGCATCTCATTTACACTGTTCAATTGTCATGCTAAACCCGGCAACACTGTGTGTGGACACCACGGCGCAATCGTTCCACACACGTTGAACACCCTCGCGAAGTCTCCCGCTAATTACAAGCCCATGTTGCCACACACGCACGCTATCACACGCGCCCGCCATGCTGTGCATCTCATTTACACTGTTCAATTGTCATGCTAAACCCGGCAACACTGTGTGTGGACACCACGGCGCAATCGTTCCACACACGTTGAACACCCTCGCGAAGTCTCCCGCTAATTACAAGCCCATGTTGCCACACACGCACGCTATCACACGCGCCCGCCATGCTGTGCATCTCATTTACACTGTTCAATTGTCATGCTAAACCCGGCAACACTGTGTGGACACCACGGCGCAATCGTTCCACACACGTTGAACACCCTCGCGAAGTCTCCCGCTAATTACAAGCCCATGTTGCCACACACGCACGCTATCACACGCGCCCGCCATGCTGTGCATCTCATTTACACTGTTCAATTGTCATGCTAAACCCGGCAACACTGTGTGTGGACACCACGGCGCAATCGTTCCACACACGTTGAACACCCTCGCGAAGTCTCCCGCTAATTACAAGCCCATGTTGCCACACACGCACGCTATCACACGCGCCCGCCATGCTGTGCATCTCATTTACACTGTTCAATTGTCATGCTAAACCCGGCAACACTGTGTGTGGACACCACGGCGCATTCGTTCCACACACGTTGAACACCCTCGCGAAGTCTCCCGCTAATTACAAGCCCATGTTGCCACACACGCACGCTATCACACGCGCCCGCCATGCTGTGCATCTCATTTACACTGTTCAATTGTCATGCTAAACCCGGCAACACTGTGTGTGGACACCACGGCGCAATCGTTCCACACACGTTGAACACCCTCGCGAAGTCTCCCGCTAATTACAAGCCCATGTTGCCACACACGCACGCTATCACACGCGCCCGCCATGCTGTGCATCTCATTTACACTGTTCAATTGTCATGCTAAACCCGGCAACACTGTGTGTGGACACCACGGCGCAATCGTTCCACACACGTTGAACACCCTCGCGAAGTCTCCCGCTAATTACAAGCCCATGTTGCCACACACGCACGCTATCACACGCGCCCGCCATGCTGTGCATCTCATTTACACTGTTCAATTGTCATGCTTAACCCGGCAACACTGTGTGTGGACACCACGGCGCAATCGTTCCACACACGTTGAACACCCTCGCGAAGTCTCCCGCTAATTACAAGCCCATGTTGCCACACACGCACGCTATCACACGCGCCCGCCATGCTGTGCATCTCATTTACACTGTTCAATTGTCATGCTAAACCCGGCAACACTGTGTGTGGACACCACGGCGCAATCGTTCCACACACGTTGAACACCCTCGCGAAGTCTCCCGCTAATTACAAGCCCATGTTGCCACACACGCACGCTATCACACGCGCCCGCCATGCTGTGCATCTCATTTACACTGTTCAATTGTCATGCTAAACCCGGCAACACTGTGTGTGGACACCACGGCGCATTCGTTCCACACACGTTGAACACCCTCGCGAAGTCTCCCGCTAATTACAAGCCCATGTTGCCACACACGCACGCTATCACACGCGCCCGCCATGCTGTGCATCTCATTTACACTGTTCAATTGTCATGCTAAACCCGGCAACACTGTGTGTGGACACCACGGCGCAATCGTTCCACACACGTTGAACACCCTCGCGAAGTCTCCCGCTAATTACAAGCCCATGTTGCCACACACGCACGCTATCACACGCGCCCGCCATGCTGTGCATCTCATTTACACTGTTCAATTGTCATGCTAAACCCGGCAACACTGTGTGTGGACACCACGGCGCAATCGTTCCACACACGTTGAACACCCTCGCGAAGTCTCCCGCTAATTACAAGCCCATGTTGCCACACACGCACGCTATCACACGCGCCCGCCATGCTGTGCATCTCATTTACACTGTTCAATTGTCATGCTAAACCCGGCAACACTGTGTGTGGACACCACGGCGCAATCGTTCCACACACGTTGAACACCCTCGCGAAGTCTCCCGCTAATTACAAGCCCATGTTGCCACACACGCACGCTATCACACGCGCCCGCCATGCTGTGCATCTCATTTACACTGTTCAATTGTCATGCTAAACCCGGCAACACTGTGTGTGGACACCACGGCGCATTCGTTCCACACACGTTGAACACCCTCGCGAAGTCTCCCGCTAATTACAAGCCCATGTTGCCACACACGCACGCTATCACACGCGCCCGCCATGCTGTGCATCTCATTTACACTGTTCAATTGTCATGCTAAACCCGGCAACACTGTGTGTGGACACCACGGCGCAATCGTTCCACACACGTTGAACACCCTCGCGAAGTCTCCCGCTAATTACAAGCCCATGTTGCCACACACGCACGCTATCACACGCGCCCGCCATGCTGTGCATCTCATTTACACTGTTCAATTGTCATGCTAAACCCGGCAACACTGTGTGTGGACACCACGGCGCAATCGTTCCACACACGTTGAACACCCTCGCGAAGTCTCCCGCTAATTACAAGCCCATGTTGCCACACACGCACGCTATCACACGCGCCCGCCATGCTGTGCATCTCATTTACACTGTTCAATTGTCATGCTAAACCCGGCAACACTGTGTGTGGACACCACGGCGCATTCGTTCCACACACGTTGAACACCCTCGCGAAGTCTCCCGCTAATTACAAGCCCATGTTGCCACACACGCACGCTATCACACGCGCCCGCCATGCTGTGCATCTCATTGACACTGTTCAATTGTCATGCTAAACCCGGCAACACTGTGTGTGGACACCACGGCGCAATCGTTCCACACACGTTGAACACCCTCGCGAAGTCTCCCGCTAATTACAAGCCCATGTTGCCACACACGCACGCTATCACACGCGCCCGCCATGCTGTGCATCTCATTTACACTGTTCAATTGTCATGCTAAACCCGGCAACACTGTGTGTGGACACCACGGCGCAATCGTTCCACACACGTTGAACACCCTCGCGAAGTCTCCCGCTAATTACAAGCCCATGTTGCCACACACGCACGCTATCACACGCGCCCGCCATGCTGTGCATCTCATTTACACTGTTCAATTGTCATGCTTAACCCGGCAACACTGTGTGTGGACACCACGGCGCAATCGTTCCACACACGTTGAACACCCTCGCGAAGTCTCCCGCTAATTACAAGCCCATGTTGCCACACACGCACGCTATCACACGCGCCCGCCATGCTGTGCATCTCATTTACACTGTTCAATTGTCATGCTTAACCCGGCAACACTGTGTGTGGACACCACGGCGCAATCGTTCCACACACGTTGAACACCCTCGCGAAGTCTCCCGCTAATTACAAGCCCATGTTGCCACACACGCACGCTATCACACGCGCCCGCCATGCTGTGCATCTCATTTACACTGTTCAATTGTCATGCTAAACCCGGCAACACTGTGTGTGGACACCACGGCGCAATCGTTCCACACACGTTGAACACCCTCGCGAAGTCTCCCGCTAATTACAAGCCCATGTTGCCACACACGCACGCTATCACACGCGCCCGCCATGCTGTGCATCTCATTTACACTGTTCAATTGTCATGCTAAACCCGGCAACACTGTGTGTGGACACCACGGCGCAATCGTTCCACACACGTTGAACACCCTCGCGAAGTCTCCCGCTAATTACAAGCCCATGTTGCCACACACGCACGCTATCACACGCGCCCGCCATGCTGTGCATCTCATTTACACTGTTCAATTGTCATGCTTAACCCGGCAACACTGTGTGTGGACACCACGGCGCAATCGTTCCACACACGTTGAACACCCTCGCGAAGTCTCCCGCTAATTACAAGCCCATGTTGCCACACACGCACGCTATCACACGCGCCCGCCATGCTGTGCATCTCATTTACACTGTTCAATTGTCATGCTAAACCCGGCAACACTGTGTGTGGACACCACGGCGCATTCGTTCCACACACGTTGAACACCCTCGCGAAGTCTCCCGCTAATTACAAGCCCATGTTGCCACACACGCACGCTATCACACGCGCCCGCCATGCTGTGCATCTCATTTACACTGTTCAATTGTCATGCTAAACCCGGCAACACTGTGTGTGGACACCACGGCGCAATCGTTCCACACACGTTGAACACCCTCGCGAAGTCTCCCGCTAATTACAAGCCCATGTTGCCACACACGCACGCTATCACACGCGCCCGCCATGCTGTGCATCTCATTTACACTGTTCAATTGTCATGCTAAACCCGGCAACACTGTGTGTGGACACCACGGCGCAATCGTTCCACACACGTTGAACACCCTCGCGAAGTCTCCCGCTAATTACAAGCCCATGTTGCCACACACGCACGCTATCACACGCGCCCGCCATGCTGTGCATCTCATTTACACTGTTCAATTGTCATGCTAAACCCGGCAACACTGTGTGTGGACACCACGGCGCAATCGTTCCACACACGTTGAACACCCTCGCGAAGTCTCCCGCTAATTACAAGCCCATGTTGCCACACACGCACGCTATCACACGCGCCCGCCATGCTGTGCATCTCATTTACACTGTTCAATTGTCATGCTAAACCCGGCAACACTGTGTGTGGACACCACGGCGCAATCGTTCCACACACGTTGAACACCCTCGCGAAGTCTCCCGCTAATTACAAGCCCATGTTGCCACACACGCACGCTATCACACGCGCCCGCCATGCTGTGCATCTCATTTACACTGTTCAATTGTCATGCTAAACCCGGCAACACTGTGTGTGGACACCACGGCGCAATCGTTCCACACACGTTGAACACCCTCGCGAAGTCTCCCGCTAATTACAAGCCCATGTTGCCACACACGCACGCTATCACACGCGCCCGCCATGCTGTGCATCTCATTTACACTGTTCAATTGTCATGCTAAACCCGGCAACACTGTGTGTGGACACCACGGCGCAATCGTTCCACACACGTTGAACACCCTCGCGAAGTCTCCCGCTAATTACAAGCCCATGTTGCCACACACGCACGCTATCACACGCGCCCGCCATGCTGTGCATCTCATTTACACTGTTCAATTGTCATGCTAAACCCGGCAACACTGTGTGTGGACACCACGGCGCAATCGTTCCACACACGTTGAACACCCTCGCGAAGTCTCCCGCTAATTACAAGCCCATGTTGCCACACACGCACGCTATCACACGCGCCCGCCATGCTGTGCATCTCATTTACACTGTTCAATTGTCATGCTAAACCCGGCAACACTGTGTGTGGACACCACGGCGCAATCGTTCCACACACGTTGAACACCCTCGCGAAGTCTCCCGCTAATTACAAGCCCATGTTGCCACACACGCACGCTATCACACGCGCCCGCCATGCTGTGCATCTCATTTACACTGTTCAATTGTCATGCTAAACCCGGCAACACTGTGTGTGGACACCACGGCGCAATCGTTCCACACACGTTGAACACCCTCGCGAAGTCTCCCGCTAATTACAAGCCCATGTTGCCACACACGCACGCTATCACACGCGCCCGCCATGCTGTGCATCTCATTGACACTGTTCAATTGTCATGCTAAACCCGGCAACACTGTGTGTGGACACCACGGCGCATTCGTTCCACACACGTTGAACACCCTCGCGAAGTCTCCCGCTAATTACAAGCCCATGTTGCCACACACGCACGCTATCACACGCGCCCGCCATGCTGTGCATCTCATTTACACTGTTCAATTGTCATGCTAAACCCGGCAACACTGTGTGTGGACACCACGGCGCAATCGTTCCACACACGTTGAACACCCTCGCGAAGTCTCCCGCTAATTACAAGCCCATGTTGCCACACACGCACGCTATCACACGCGCCCGCCATGCTGTGCATCTCATTTACACTGTTCAATTGTCATGCTAAACCCGGCAACACTGTGTGTGGACACCACGGCGCAATCGTTCCACACACGTTGAACACCCTCGCGAAGTCTCCCGCTAATTACAAGCCCATGTTGCCACACACGCACGCTATCACACGCGCCCGCCATGCTGTGCATCTCATTTACACTGTTCAATTGTCATGCTAAACCCGGCAACACTGTGTGTGGACACCACGGCGCATTCGTTCCACACACGTTGAACACCCTCGCGAAGTCTCCCGCTAATTACAAGCCCATGTTGCCACACACGCACGCTATCACACGCGCCCGCCATGCTGTGCATCTCATTGACACTGTTCAATTGTCATGCTAAACCCGGCAACACTGTGTGTGGACACCACGGCGCAATCGTTCCACACACGTTGAACACCCTCGCGAAGTCTCCCGCTAATTACAAGCCCATGTTGCCACACACGCACGCTATTACACGCGCCCGCCATGCTGTGCATCTCATTTACACTGTTCAATTGTCATGCTAAACCCGGCAACACTGTGTGTGGACACCACGGCGCAATCGTTCCACACACGTTGAACACCCTCGCGAAGTCTCCCGCTAATTACAAGCCCATGTTGCCACACACGCACGCTATCACACGCGCCCGCCATGCTGTGCATCTCATTTACACTGTTCAATTGTCATGCTAAACCCGGCAACACTGTGTGTGGACACCACGGCGCATTCGTTCCACACACGTTGAACACCCTCGCGAAGTCTCCCGCTAATTACAAGCCCATGTTGCCACACACGCACGCTATCACACGCGCCCGCCATGCTGTGCATCTCATTTACACTGTTCAATTGTCATGCTAAACCCGGCAACACTGTGTGTGGACACCACGGCGCAATCGTTCCACACACGTTGAACACCCTCGCGAAGTCTCCCGCTAATTACAAGCCCATGTTGCCACACACGCACGCTATCACACGCGCCCGCCATGCTGTGCATCTCATTTACACTGTTCAATTGTCATGCTAAACCCGGCAACACTGTGTGTGGACACCACGGCGCAATCGTTCCACACACGTTGAACACCCTCGCGAAGTCTCCCGCTAATTACAAGCCCATGTTGCCACACACGCACGCTATCACACGCGCCCGCCATGCTGTGCATCTCATTTACACTGTTCAATTGTCATGCTAAACCCGGCAACACTGTGTGTGGACACCACGGCGCAATCGTTCCACACACGTTGAACACCCTCGCGAAGTCTCCCGCTAATTACAAGCCCATGTTGCCACACACGCACGCTATCACACGCGCCCGCCATGCTGTGCATCTCATTGACACTGTTCAATTGTCATGCTAAACCCGGCAACACTGTGTGTGGACACCACGGCGCAATCGTTCCACACACGTTGAACACCCTCGCGAAGTCTCCCGCTAATTACAAGCCCATGTTGCCACACACGCACGCTATCACACGCGCCCGCCATGCTGTGCATCTCATTTACACTGTTCAATTGTCATGCTAAACCCGGCAACACTGTGTGTGGACACCACGGCGCAATCGTTCCACACACGTTGAACACCCTCGCGAAGTCTCCCGCTAATTACAAGCCCATGTTGCCACACACGCACGCTATCACACGCGCCCGCCATGCTGTGCATCTCATTTACACTGTTCAATTGTCATGCTAAACCCGGCAACACTGTGTGGACACCACGGCGCAATCGTTCCACACACGTTGAACACCCTCGCGAAGTCTCCCGCTAATTACAAGCCCATGTTGCCACACACGCACGCTATCACACGCGCCCGCCATGCTGTGCATCTCATTTACACTGTTCAATTGTCATGCTAAACCCGGCAACACTGTGTGTGGACACCACGGCGCATTCGTTCCACACACGTTGAACACCCTCGCGAAGTCTCCCGCTAATTACAAGCCCATGTTGCCACACACGCACGCTATCACACGCGCCCGCCATGCTGTGCATCTCATTGACACTGTTCAATTGTCATGCTAAACCCGGCAACACTGTGTGTGGACACCACGGCGCATTCGTTCCACACACGTTGAACACCCTCGCGAAGTCTCCCGCTAATTACAAGCCCATGTTGCCACACACGCACGCTATCACACGCGCCCGCCATGCTGTGCATCTCATTTACACTGTTCAATTGTCATGCTAAACCCGGCAACACTGTGTGTGGACACCACGGCGCAATCGTTCCACACACGTTGAACACCCTCGCGAAGTCTCCCGCTAATTACAAGCCCATGTTGCCACACACGCACGCTATCACACGCGCCCGCCATGCTGTGCATCTCATTTACACTGTTCAATTGTCATGCTAAACCCGGCAACACTGTGTGTGGACACCACGGCGCATTCGTTCCACACACGTTGAACACCCTCGCGAAGTCTCCCGCTAATTACAAGCCCATGTTGCCACACACGCACGCTATCACACGCGCCCGCCATGCTGTGCATCTCATTTACACTGTTCAATTGTCATGCTAAACCCGGCAACACTGTGTGTGGACACCACGGCGCATTCGTTCCACACACGTTGAACACCCTCGCGAAGTCTCCCGCTAATTACAAGCCCATGTTGCCACACACGCACGCTATCACACGCGCCCGCCATGCTGTGCATCTCATTGACACTGTTCAATTGTCATGCTAAACCCGGCAACACTGTGTGGACACCACGGCGCAATCGTTCCACACACGTTGAACACCCTCGCGAAGTCTCCCGCTAATTACAAGCCCATGTTGCCACACACGCACGCTATCACACGCGCCCGCCATGCTGTGCATCTCATTTACACTGTTCAATTGTCATGCTAAACCCGGCAACACTGTGTGTGGACACCACGGCGCAATCGTTCCACACACGTTGAACACCCTCGCGAAGTCTCCCGCTAATTACAAGCCCATGTTGCCACACACGCACGCTATCACACGCGCCCGCCATGCTGTGCATCTCATTTACACTGTTCAATTGTCATGCTAAACCCGGCAACACTGTGTGTGGACACCACGGCGCAATCGTTCCACACACGTTGAACACCCTCGCGAAGTCTCCCGCTAATTACAAGCCCATGTTGCCACACACGCACGCTATCACACGCGCCCGCCATGCTGTGCATCTCATTTACACTGTTCAATTGTCATGCTAAACCCGGCAACACTGTGTGTGGACACCACGGCGCAATCGTTCCACACACGTTGAACACCCTCGCGAAGTCTCCCGCTAATTACAAGCCCATGTTGCCACACACGCACGCTATCACACGCGCCCGCCATGCTGTGCATCTCATTTACACTGTTCAATTGTCATGCTAAACCCGGCAACACTGTGTGTGGACACCACGGCGCATTCGTTCCACACACGTTGAACACCCTCGCGAAGTCTCCCGCTAATTACAAGCCCATGTTGCCACACACGCACGCTATCACACGCGCCCGCCATGCTGTGCATCTCATTGACACTGTTCAATTGTCATGCTAAACCCGGCAACACTGTGTGTGGACACCACGGCGCATTCGTTCCACACACGTTGAACACCCTCGCGAAGTCTCCCGCTAATTACAAGCCCATGTTGCCACACACGCACGCTATCACACGCGCCCGCCATGCTGTGCATCTCATTTACACTGTTCAATTGTCATGCTAAACCCGGCAACACTGTGTGGACACCACGGCGCATTCGTTCCACACACGTTGAACACCCTCGCGAAGTCTCCCGCTAATTACAAGCCCATGTTGCCACACACGCACGCTATCACACGCGCCCGCCATGCTGTGCATCTCATTGACACTGTTCAATTGTCATGCTAAACCCGGCAACACTGTGTGTGGACACCACGGCGCATTCGTTCCACACACGTTGAACACCCTCGCGAAGTCTCCCGCTAATTACAAGCCCATGTTGCCACACACGCACGCTATCACACGCGCCCGCCATGCTGTGCATCTCATTGACACTGTTCAATTGTCATGCTAAACCCGGCAACACTGTGTGGACACCACGGCGCATTCGTTCCACACACGTTGAACACCCTCGCGAAGTCTCCCGCTAATTACAAGCCCATGTTGCCACACACGCACGCTATCACACGCGCCCGCCATGCTGTGCATCTCATTGACACTGTTCAATTGTCATGCTAAACCCGGCAACACTGTGTGGACACCACGGCGCATTCGTTCCACACACGTTGAACACCCTCGCGAAGTCTCCCGCTAATTACAAGCCCATGTTGCCACACACGCACGCTATCACACGCGCCCGCCATGCTGTGCATCTCATTTACACTGTTCAATTGTCATGCTAAACCCGGCAACACTGTGTGTGGACACCACGGCGCAATCGTTCCACACACGTTGAACACCCTCGCGAAGTCTCCCGCTAATTACAAGCCCATGTTGCCACACACGCACGCTATCACACGCGCCCGCCATGCTGTGCATCTCATTGACACTGTTCAATTGTCATGCTAAACCCGGCAACACTGTGTGGACACCACGGCGCATTCGTTCCACACACGTTGAACACCCTCGCGAAGTCTCCCGCTAATTACAAGCCCATGTTGCCACACACGCACGCTATCACACGCGCCCGCCATGCTGTGCATCTCATTGACACTGTTCAATTGTCATGCTAAACCCGGCAACACTGTGTGTGGACACCACGGCGCATTCGTTCCACACACGTTGAACACCCTCGCGAAGTCTCCCGCTAATTACAAGCCCATGTTGCCACACACGCACGCTATCACACGCGCCCGCCATGCTGTGCATCTCATTTACACTGTTCAATTGTCATGCTAAACCCGGCAACACTGTGTGTGGACACCACGGCGCAATCGTTCCACACACGTTGAACACCCTCGCGAAGTCTCCCGCTAATTACAAGCCCATGTTGCCACACACGCACGCTATTACACGCGCCCGCCATGCTGTGCATCTCATTTACACTGTTCAATTGTCATGCTAAACCCGGCAACACTGTGTGTGGACACCACGGCGCATTCGTTCCACACACGTTGAACACCCTCGCGAAGTCTCCCGCTAATTACAAGCCCATGTTGCCACACACGCACGCTATCACACGCGCCCGCCATGCTGTGCATCTCATTTACACTGTTCAATTGTCATGCTAAACCCGGCAACACTGTGTGTGGACACCACGGCGCAATCGTTCCACACACGTTGAACACCCTCGCGAAGTCTCCCGCTAATTACAAGCCCATGTTGCCACACACGCACGCTATCACACGCGCCCGCCATGCTGTGCATCTCATTGACACTGTTCAATTGTCATGCTAAACCCGGCAACACTGTGTGTGGACACCACGGCGCATTCGTTCCACACACGTTGAACACCCTCGCGAAGTCTCCCGCTAATTACAAGCCCATGTTGCCACACACGCACGCTATCACACGCGCCCGCCATGCTGTGCATCTCATTTACACTGTTCAATTGTCATGCTAAACCCGGCAACACTGTGTGTGGACACCACGGCGCATTCGTTCCACACACGTTGAACACCCTCGCGAAGTCTCCCGCTAATTACAAGCCCATGTTGCCACACACGCACGCTATTACACGCGCCCGCCATGCTGTGCATCTCATTGACACTGTTCAATTGTCATGCTAAACCCGGCAACACTGTGTGTGGACACCACGGCGCAATCGTTCCACACACGTTGAACACCCTCGCGAAGTCTCCCGCTAATTACAAGCCCATGTTGCCACACACGCACGCTATCACACGCGCCCGCCATGCTGTGCATCTCATTTACACTGTTCAATTGTCATGCTAAACCCGGCAACACTGTGTGTGGACACCACGGCGCATTCGTTCCACACACGTTGAACACCCTCGCGAAGTCTCCCGCTAATTACAAGCCCATGTTGCCACACACGCACGCTATCACACGCGCCCGCCATGCTGTGCATCTCATTTACACTGTTCAATTGTCATGCTAAACCCGGCAACACTGTGTGGACACCACGGCGCAATCGTTCCACACACGTTGAACACCCTCGCGAAGTCTCCCGCTAATTACAAGCCCATGTTGCCACACACGCACGCTATCACACGCGCCCGCCATGCTGTGCATCTCATTTACACTGTTCAATTGTCATGCTAAACCCGGCAACACTGTGTGTGGACACCACGGCGCAATCGTTCCACACACGTTGAACACCCTCGCGAAGTCTCCCGCTAATTACAAGCCCATGTTGCCACACACGCACGCTATCACACGCGCCCGCCATGCTGTGCATCTCATTGACACTGTTCAATTGTCATGCTAAACCCGGCAACACTGTGTGTGGACACCACGGCGCAATCGTTCCACACACGTTGAACACCCTCGCGAAGTCTCCCGCTAATTACAAG